>JAHLJS010000003.1:74628733-75228733 GCA_038502445.1 Eremochloa ophiuroides | reverse complement strand
CACTATGCTGAGATGCGGACAATCTTTGGAAATAGTATGGCTCCAGGAAAGTTTGCGAAGGATTCAAATTCTGCGTTAGGTACTGAAGAAACTAACATTGAAAATGAAGACCTGAATGCAAATGATCCGAGTGAGATCAATGCAAATGGTGAGAGTCAAGCCACTCCCTCTCCTAATCAGGGTGATACCTCATCAGCAAGGAATGCAAAGAAAGCTAGGATTGGTGGGGATGAAGATGAGCTGATTGCTGTAATCAGTCGTGTCGGTGATAGACTTGCTGAAGCTATAGAGAAGGCCGCTGCCGCACCCCCACCACCGCCCCCCACCAATGCCTTACCTCCTGATCTGTTCAACATGGTGATTAACCTTCCAGGTTTTGATGCTGCCCAATTAAATCTCTACTTCCAATATTTGGTGGCCAACAAAGATATGGGACACGCATTCTATGACCTTCCTTTTGAGTACAAGTTGATGTGGGTGGCTATGTGGGTCTCTAAGAAGTTCCCAGGACAGTGAAATTGGAACTTTAATGGTTCTTTTGCTTGCACCACATGATGTGGGTGGCTATGTTTAGCTCAGAGAGGTTCTTAGGAATGTGAAATAGGGACTGCACTGCTTCTTTTGCTTGCACCAGTGACATAGGGTGACATAGGGACCATAGTGCTTCTTTTGCTTGCACCACATAAAACAATCATATGTGGTTTAGCTAATTACAAGGCTTCAACTACATATTATGAATAGCCTTGAATTTACTATCTTTTGTTTAGTTAGCCTTGAACTCCTAGTATACTGTTATGTATAAGCCTTGAACTTCTACTGTGTCCAAGAACTTGGCGTGAGCTGTCTTGGCACTTGTTAATATGTGTGTTATGACCTCAATGGCAAGCTGTGCACTTGAATGTAACATATGGATTTGTCTTTTTTACATAAATCTGTGGTTATTTTAGATGGCAGTATCTTTTTAAAATATTTGTGGTGATTTTAGATGGCAATATGTTTTTAAGTATATTTGTGGTGATTTGTGGATTTGAGACGGCAATATATCTTTTTTAGATATAGTTGTGGTGATTTTTTTATGGAAATACATGTGCATGGATGCTAAAAGTTAATTTAAGATTTATTTAGTCCATACAATGGTAAGAAAATTAGTCACGGTAATGGTAAATTGGTCAGCCATTCCTAATTATTGTCACTGTATGTTTTCAATACAAAAGGAGGTAACTTTACCAAGCTTATGAGGAAGTTGATCATATCTATATATCCCATCTCTATTCCTTCATCCAAACATAAGACAAGATCACTCCGTCCCACTTTATCATTCCAACCAAATAGAAAACAGGGATCATCCCATTCCACTAACCAAACATAAAAGTGGATCCATCCCATCCTAGATAACAGAGTTGGGATCATCCCACCCTTACTTGACTCCCAACCAAACGGACCCTAAGTCCTAAGGGTCCTAAACACTTGCCATGGACGTCCACACACCTTTTATAGCCCCCAGGGCTGAAATAGCCATTACCCCTTGACTGGGCAAATTTCGCGCTGACCAGACTCGTTGGAGGTGAGTCTGGTGAAGAGTCTGGTCACTCACTGAATGCCACGTGTACTAGCCGTTTGAAGCCGAACGTTGGCGCGCAACGGCTAACTTCGCATTGGACACAGCAACAGTGCGAGGAGCGTCCGGTCATCATTGACCAGAATCCCTGGGTCTCTTTTTAGCTCTCAAAACACACTTACCGGGCGCTACATCGGACTCAACTATACTGACCAGACGCGTCTGGTGCAGAGTCCAGTCAATGACCTTTGATCACTAAAACGACCATAACTCTTAGCTTCAAACTGCGATTTCGATGATTTTGAACATTTTGGAAAGCTAACTCAGAGGGCTAAACAACCCACTATATTATTCCAAAGCACAATGAATCAAAGTAGGTCTCGAATCTGAAGATCCACTCCTCTTTTTCAACTCAAGTTATCTCCAAAACTTCTTCAATTTTTTCTTCGTTGCAAATGTGCCATCACCGCCAAGTGTACACCACCTTGTGCATGTGTGTTAGCATTTTCCAAAAATTTTCAAAGGATTTTCACTTGCTCTTTCCATGTCACTCGATCCTAGCAATGTCATGATGTTAGATCACTTCGAGTGGTACTAGATGACTGATATATAAACAAGTTTGCTCCTCTTAATAGTATGGTCATCTATCTCAAACTCAGTCAATCTTTTCTCCACTCAATCTTAGACCGGTGAAATGAAATGCTCTAGGTTATACCTTTGCCTTGCGCATTTCCATTACATCTCCATCACCACCGTCAATGTTGATGCAACATATGCACCAACTTCATCAAGAATGATATGATCCACTTCATATCATCACATGGATTTTGGTTCATCGATCCTCGACTTGCTTGATCTTCATCATTGCGTTGGTCCATCAATGCCAAGCTCACTAACTTGCCCTTCACACTTACAACCAGTCCATCAACGCCAAGCCTTATCTTGATCTTCTCCATCTAGTCACATGACTCCATGTCATTTCTCATACATTGAGCTTCTCCATCACAAGTGTGAGCTTAGCAACATTCCAAGCCATTTCCACCTCCATGGCATAGTTGCTCACATAAGTGTACCTTTGGACTAAGCACCTATGTATTTCACTTAAACACAAATATTCCATCTAATAAGTTGTCACTCAATTACCAAAACTGACGCCCATGCAACATGAGGCTGCTCGGCATCTCGCACGTTTCACCGAGGAGGTGCAACACAAACGTAAGTCGCCACTAATCGCTAGTCCACCTAGACAGAAGGTAGCAACAACAGACAATCCCTGCCAATCAAGAGCAGACGAATTGCCACTCAGCCATTGTCGCATATATGGGCCTCCAAGCGGGGCGAGGTACTCCTTATACATAAAATAGGAATCTAGCCTTAGACAGCTCTAGTTTCATCTGCGTACAAGGGAGCATACGATGTCATATTCGCAGGGAACTTGATGCCAAGCCAAGTGGAAGCTTTGGACAAGTTGTTCCCAGCGATCAACAATAGGACTGATAGAAGAGCATTCTTCTTGGATGGCGGAGTAGGGCATGCAACCAGCAATGGAGGCACCCAGCTCCGTAGGTTGCTGCACTGCTCTTAGTCACCATTCATGTCATATCGAAGTTTGAAATAGTCTACTAGGAGGGTTCAGTCACAATTTTGTGTGGTTAAACTCTTCTTAATTACAATTCTAAGCAAATCTTTTGCATGTTCAAGAAAAAAACATGTGCAACTTTTCTTATTTATTCTTTTGTTTGTTAATGATGTTAGTGAGTGAAGCAATCCAATCGTTGATTTAGTTTAGAGTAATAAAGTAATAAAACCTTAATAGACACAACTCAATATCTTTTTTGAAGGTCACAATTCAATATCTTAATAGGAAGAATGCCCTTGCTCTGCCTCCATGCGGATAGGCTAGAGGGGGGTGAATAGCCTAATAAAAATTCTACAAAGCACTAGACCACAAGTTAGTAATTTAACAAGCAATGCTAAGCACTAGCTCTAGGCTATCCTAAACAAGCCACCTAACAAGATATACTGCTCACAAGAAAATGCACACAAACGCAAGAAAATATCACTTCGATCCTATAGTGAGGGCACCTAAACAAGTGAAATAAGCGTAAGTAAGTAAGTAAACGAAAAAGATATACCGAGGAGCTTGATGAAGTGAAGTCTGAATGCCGTGTAGCTCCAATCACCAAGAAATAACCAATATGATCACGATGTAGACCAATCACAAAATGAACACCGGAAAGCCAAACATCCACTCGAAGGAGGAGAAGAGAGAACACTCGATTTTTTACCGAGGTTCACGTGATCGCCGTCATGCTACTCCTCGTTGTGGCACTGGTCTTCCTTGGTGGATTGCGAGCTAGGCTTCACACGCCAATCTCTCACCGGGAGCCGCTCACCAACACAAGAGAAGTGGCTATCAACCACGAGCAATCCACTAGAGTCGGTTTCGGCACTCCGCCGGGGAATAACCGTAAGAACCCCTCACAATCAACACCTCGGTGTGGGCTTGAACAATCACCAATCAACCTCAACACTGGAAATGCCTCCAAGCTGCTATGGACACGGCAATGCACTAAGAGAATAAGAACTCAGCGAAGGCTTGCTCTCAAGTGCTCTAGAATGCAAATCACTAGCAATGATACACTTGAGGATCACTCAACTCACAAAGATGATAAAAAATGAACAAGTGAGTAAGTGGGAGGCTAGAGAGTGCTCACAAGAGTATGACAATGAATCAAATGTGTAAGCGAGTCACCAAGTGACCAGGAAAGGAGTATAAATGCCCCTAAGTGCACTCTTAGCCGTTACCCACTGAAAAACAGCCGTTAACATACTTTTCGGGGGCGTCGGACTGATCACATCGGACCAATCCTCAGCGTCCGACGCCTAGATTTACGTCACGTGTCAACAGGATTTAACCTGAGCCGATCGATCCCAACGGCTAACTTCTCGCGCCATTCTGCTGATCGTCGGACGAAACACCGTCGGACTAAAGCTTCTCTGCGTTCGACGTTTCCAGAGAGGTTGCAGAGAAGAAAACTCTGTCGGACGCTAGTCCGAGGCTCTGCGTCGGACTAAACCACAGCGTCCGACGCTGAGATCTCCACTTCGCCACGCACTCGCCAGAGCGTGAACTCGGCACGCCGAGCCGTCAGACTGTCAGCCGATAGTCCGACGCTCGCAACTCTCAGACCGTCGGATTTTCTGACTCTCACAGTCAAGAAACAGCCCAGATACCATCGGACGCTCGCTCGTCAGTGCGTCGGACCAACCGTTACAGGCGTCCGACGCTATGCAATTTTACGTAGAGAGGTCCAGAAATACTCGGACGGCATCCGACGCTCACCGTCGGACCAACGATCACCGTCCGACGCTTTCACAGTTAGAAACAGAGCCTGGAGACCGTCGGACCCTAGAAACCATTGGTCCGATGCTAGGCTACCTCAACGTCCGACGCTCTGATCTCACCGATTCTAAGTCTATTTCTTCACCCTTGCTTCTAAGTGCTAACACTCAAGGTCTTCAATACTTGTGCACAGTGTGTTAGTATTTTGAAAACAATTTTTAAGGGTTTCTAAGATGATCACTAGGTTGAGTTAGATTCAATGCAATGAAATGCAACCTAGAGCACTTGAAGGTAATCCAAACACTTGTTCTCCCCTTAATTGTCAGCTATCTATCCTAGATGTGATCACACCCACTAGGTGTCTTGATCACCAAAAGAAAAGCCCTATTAGGGTTATACCTTTGCCTTTTCTTTTAAATCCTTTTCTTTCTCCCTTGATCATCTCCACTTGATCCACCTTGATCCATGATTGAGCTCGCTTGATCAACATCATTTAGCTCCATTCACCATGGTTAGGATAACCTACACTTAGCCATCACTTAGCAAGTAGGTTAGTCCTTAGGGTGTCATCAATTATCAAAACCAAACTAGGGCTTTCACTCCATGATACCTAGTCTTCGCCAATGGCGTGTCTTTCATCTTTCTTGTGTAACTGCTTTCGTAAGGAGATCGATATCGTCTTGAGATGTAACCAAAATTGAACTTTGATGCTTAATGTATTCCAGCCAGGAAGCTCTCCCCTCCATAATTTCTCATAAAAAAGGAGGAATGTCTTGATCCGCCTCGTATATCTATCATTTGTGTTTACGTGGAATCGAGATTGGAATGCCATGCTCTACCTAATCATGAATAGTATATGCCTCATCCCGCTAGTGAGCTCAAAAGTTGCAAAAAGAACATATGAGCCTGCCTACCTAGTGAGCATGGTAGCCTTTTTAATGAGCAGACTCTTATGTTGTGCAAGTATGGCCTAGCGAGAAAAAAGCTCTATCGGAATAAGGTTTCATTCTATTTATGGCTAAAATGCCACTCGAACCCAGAGCTAACTAGTTCTTCCTGGAATATGTTGAGGCGCAGCAGTTAATTGAACATATAGGTGTAAAGCATTGTTTTGGTGCGGACTATGCGAGCAAATAGATGCAAATCTAAATACTAGATATGACCAAAATTAATAGGGGATCGTATCTAAGCATGTTTTTCATTATACAAAGAGAGCTACACGATGTAGTTACGAGATAACCCTTATAGCACAGATTACAAACTAACAATCAGTGGCAAGCTAGAGCAAACCAAAGCAACAAGAAAAAAAAAAAAGTTTCCCACTCACCTCGGCATGCATTGTCACGCATCCATGATGCCCTAGTGAAAATTTAATTAAACTAGAAAAAAAGCACGCGCTAAGTGCTGCATGCATTTCCCACCAAGTACCAACTTTTGAGCTAACTGCAGCTTTTTTCTAATATAATTATGGTGTCATCCTGAGAACAAAGCACGCACTCTGCTGCGACTGCGACAGATTCGACGACAGACAGTCCGCAGCCAGAGCCAGCCATGGCCACAGCGACGGCGTTCGCGGCACAGGTGCTGCGAGGGCGGTGGTTGATGGCGTACGGCTCCTTCCTCATCATGTCGGCCGCGGGTGCCGCCTATACACCTTCGCCATCTACTTCAAGGACATCATGTCGACGCTGATGTACACGCACGTACGAGCAGCTCAACACCGTGGGATTCTTCAAAAATGTGAGGGCCAACGTCAGCATCCACGTGGGCCTCATCGCGGAGCTCGCGGCTCGCCCCGCCCTGTCTCGTCCTCGCCATCGGCGCTGCCATGAGCCTCGGCGGCAACCTCGTGCAATGTTAGATCGTTCAGTGGCACTAAATAACCGATATGCAAATGCAAGTAAGTTTACTTCTCTTAACAGTACGGCCATCTATTTTAAATTTGGTCAAGCATTTCTCTAATCAACTTAGAGCGATGAAATAGAAACGCCCTAGATTATACTTTGTCAGTACGGCTATCTATCCTAAATTCGGTCAAGCATTTCTCTAATCAACTTAGAGCGATGAAATAGAAACGCCCTAGATTATACTTTGTCTTGCAGCTTTCAATTTCAATCACCGTCTTCATCTCCATCTTCATCACCGTCGGTGTTGATGTAACACATTTTTTAGATAATGGAATAAACATCCGGCTTCATCCTCGCCCGTAAGTGAGGAATCAGACCACATTATTACAACGTTCTCTAAGCTACGAATGATATGATTCACTTCATATTATCGCATGGCTTTTGGTTCATTGATCCTTAACTTACTCTTCACCGTTGCGTTGGTCATCAATGCCAAGCCCACTAGTCCGCCCTTTACACTTGCAACCGGTCCGTCGACGCCAAGCCTCGTCTTATTTTTCTCCACCTAGTCACATGACTCCATGCCATGTCTCATGTGTTAAGCTCCTCCATACCGCATGTATGAACTAAACAACTCTTTTCAAGCCATATCCACCTCAATAACATAGTTGCTCATACACATGTACCGTGGACTAATCACCTGTGTAATCATCACTCAAACACATATTAGTCCACCTAAATTATCTCTCAATTACCGAGACCAAACAAGAACCTTTCACTACTGTCAACAGCTATTCAAGTAGTATTCTGGTGATGTTGTCCTTTATGTTTTGTTCAATCTTTTATTAACTTATTTTCTATAGGTTATTTGTTATTTTAATATATTCATATCATCTTTTATTTATTTAGTTATCTTTTTCTTCTTCAACATATTTTCATCATTTGTTATTTTTAATCTTCTTTATTTATTTATATTATGGTATTTATTTTTTTATTAATTCTATATGCTTATAGTTTTTGCTATTATTTTTCATTTTTCATGGATATTGTAATCCAAATTGAATGAATCTACATACAATATTATTTTTTCTAAATCAAGAATAATTTTTTTATGAAGGCGGAATATTGTTTTTCTAAACTTAGAACATTTTTTCTACTCAATAAATAGTGTTCTATCTTCACAAGATAAATAACTGTCATAAACTTCTATCTAAATATATCATTTGCAATCTTGTTTTAAAGGATTTATCATAGAAAAACACGATAGCGTAATCAGAATTTAGTTTGGATGTTTGGTTTAATAGCTATGATTTTTAAAACTGAATGTAAATGCTTGCCTAGTATGTTCCCAGCCGCTTTTTCTTTCTAGAGCATCATGTGGTGGAGCAGCGACTTCCAAGAACGCAAGTATGAATAACTTTTTTTTAGACGGTGCTCTCACACGATAATTATTGTTTTCGACGACGCTACTCTCGTCTTGAGTGCGCGCATGCGTTGATAGCACCGCGACAGGCCTTGGCAGGAAAAAATTATCGGCGCCAGACCTGCATGCTTGTGGGATGCTGCTGGCTCAGCTGCATGTGACCTGCATGCTTGTGCGTAGCACCTCTGTACTAGGATCGTGTGCGGCAGGTGCAGCGCTAGCATGAGTTGTCCAGGGTGCGCACAAGATGCAAGTCTACTAGGGAAACATGGCAGGCAGATCGAAGCCGGTGGGTTAGTATCTGATGTTTGATATTTGTGAGTACACGACTAAAAATAAACCTTCTGTGAGGTACGTAACACGTTTCCAAAAGTTAATAAAACTGCTTCGTACATCTCCCCCAAGTACAGGCTGCGTTTTTTTTTTCTTGGTTACAATACAGTCTAAATTACTGTCATGTCTGCCATGCATCCATATAGAGCAAAGCCCACACTGGTACTGCGAATTGGACACACGACAGTCGGCTACCAAGCAGAGCAGCTAGCCAGCCATGCATGGCCAAGGCCAAGGCCACCCGCCACCGCCACAGCGTTCGCGGCACAGGTCCTGCAGGGGCGGTGGTTCATGGCGTACGGCTGCTTCCTCATCATGGCGGCCACCGGCACCAGCTACACCTTCGCCATCTACTCCAAGGACATCAAGTCGACGCTAGGGTACACGCAGGAGCAGCTCAACACCGTGGGATTCTTCAAGGACGTGGGCGCCAACGTCGGCATCCACGTGGGCCTCATCGCGGAGGTCGCCCCGCCGTGGCTGGTCCTCGCCATCGGCGTCGCCATGGGCCTAGGTGGCTACCTCCTCATGCTCTACCTCTCCGTCACGGGCCGGGTCCGCCCGGCGCCGCCGCCCTGGCTCGTCTGCCTCTACATCGCCGCGGGCGCCAACTCCCAGGTCTTCGCCAACACGGGCGCCCTCGTCACCTGCGTCAAGAGCTTCCCCGAGAGCCGCGGCGTCACCGTCGGCCTCCTCAAGGGCTTCATCGGCCTCAGCGGCGCCATCTTCACCCAGCTCTACCTCGCCTTCTACGGGCCCGGTGGCGGCGGCGACACCAGGTCCGCTCATCCTCCTCGTCGGCTGGCTCCCCGCCGCCGTCTGCGCCGCCTTCCTCCCCACACTCCGGATCATACGCGCGCCGCCGCGCTCGCCCGCCGCCGCACGCCGGGAGTACCGCGCCTTCTGCGCCTTCCTCTACGTCTCGCTCGCGCTCGCCGCCTACCTCCTGGTCGCCATCGTCCTGCACAGCCGGTTCCAGTTCACGCAGGCAGAGTACGCTGCCAGCGCCGCCGTCGTGTTCCTGATGCTCCTGCTTCCGCTCGGAATCGTCCTGCGCGAGGAGGCCGCGCTGTTCAAGTCCAACGACATAGCCAACACGCCTGAATCCCCCATTCCCCCCAAGCGCACGCTGCAGCCACATCGGCTCTGCCGCCCGCGGCCACGCAACAGCCACCAGCGACGGCGACGGCGACGGCGAGCCAAAGGTTGCTGCTTTGGCTTCGGCCGCCGCCGCGCGGCGAGGACTACACGATCCTGCAGGGCGTGGTGAGCGTGGACATGCTGCTGCTGTTCGTGGCAACGATGTTCAGGGTGGGCGGCACGCTGACGGCGATCGACAACATGGGCCAGATGCCCAGATCGGCGAGTCGCTGGGGTACCCACGGCGGAGCGCCGCCACCTTCGTCTCCCTCGTCAGCATCTGGAGCTACGCCGACCGCGTCGCCGCGGGGTTCGCGTCGGAGCCTCGGAGGCGCTGCTGTCCCGGCACCGCCTCCCGCGGCCGCTCGTCCTGGCCGGCGTGCTCCTGCTTGCCGTGCCGGGCCACCTTCTGATCGCGTTCGGCGTGCCCGGGTCGCTGTACGTGGCGTCGCTGCTGGTCGGCTTCTGCTTCGGCGCCGCGCAGTCGCTCATCCTCGCCGCCGTGTCGGAGCTGTTCGGGCTCAGGTACTACTCCACCTTGAGCAGCTTCTGCGTCACCGCCACCCCGCTCGGGACGTACGTCCTCAACGTCCGCGTCGCCGGCCGAATGTACGACGGGGAGGCGACACGGCAGGGGAAGGGGGTCACGTGCATTGGCGTCCGGTGCTACAGGGAGTCCTTCGTGGTCATCACGGCGGTCACCGTCGCCGCGGCGGTGGTGACGCTGGCGCTCGCATGGAGGACTCGGGAGTTCTATGCGGGAGACATCTACGCCAAGTTCAAGACCGGAACAGCTTGCAGTAGTGGCGGTGGTGCAAATGTCATTGCTGGTGAAGACAATAATGTACAACCCAAGGAATAGTTGCCAGGGTTTTCTCTGCCTTTTCTATCTCTACAACAAAAATACTCCCTCCAACTTCAACTTTCTTATCGAGTCACGTCATCTTAAATTTGACTAGATTTATATAATAAAATATTAACATTTACAATAAAAAATGCCATTATATTTTTATTAATTACTAATAAATATTTCTGTATGTTGCGGTGGAACTCAGGACGTATAGAAATAAGACTCCATGTTATCGCTATATGCGAATTGTTCTAACTTGAATGAGGAGGGCTGTCAATGCAGGCGTTACATCAGCGTGCGGCCTCACCTACACATGGTGCTCGGCCACGTCAGGTCCCAGAAGACTTGTTATTATCGAATTTTTTTTATTTTTAACACTTTGTAAAAATTATTTTTAAAACTAACACGTGCAAACTTTATTTTTTAAAACTAGCACGTTTGGACGCACCATCCCGGGTGGCGCGTCCAAACAGTACCGACGCGCCACCCAGAGTGGCGCGGCAGAGGTGCCACCTGGCGCCGCGCCACATGCAACGGCACGGGGGCCGCCGCGCCATGCCGCCTGGCGCGTCCCCTGCCGCGCCACCCCGCATGGCGCGGCCAGGGCGATAACCCCCTGGCCGCGCGGCCCCCTCTCTCTATATATAAATTAATTTTGTTGTCGTAAAATAATGTGTTTTTTTAGACTCTATCTCCGCTCTGTGATTTTGAGCTGTCGATCGACACCGAGATCTCCCAGGAGGACAAGGAGCGGATGCAGCGTCTTTTAAGGTTGGACGCAGAGCGGGAGGAGAGGATGGAGAGGAGACGCAAAGAGCTGGCCGCGGAGAAGGAGCGGGAAGAAGAGGCGCGGCTGAGGCATCTTGCAGCTTTCAGGGAGGAGAAGGAGAAGAAGCTTGAGCGTGCACCTCGTGCAAAAGCAGCCATGGAGTCTAACCCCGATGCTTTCGGCAAGGAAAAGTGGCCTCGTTGCACTCAGTAGCTCGTTGGATTTGAATTGAACTTAGTGTTTTCGTATTGAGGACCCTATATTTGGTTGTCATGAATTGAACTTCTGTATTGTAACCTAATCGTACTATTGTGTTCACTTAGTCAGTGTTTTTAGTTGATATTTCATGTTGTGGACATTTCTTTCCTTGTGAAACATATTACTAAACGATGTGAACAAGCACAACACATGAAAAGACATGTGTGGACTCTAACATGCCTTGGGAACTAAAACATACAGCGAATACACGAAATGGCATATGAGAATCTGCACCAAACAAGGGTAAAGACTCTCTGCACTAGACCTAACATGTCTTAGATAATTGAAACATGCACCACACATATAGATGGACAAATGGACACCCTACTAGTAGTGCTGCCACATATTGAGCTGAGTTGCACCTTCCCCATAATAACCGCCCATTGGCAGAGGCGGTGGTGGTGGCGATGCCGGCGGATTGCCATTGTTCTTATGATGAGGGCAGCGGCAGTACGGGTCTGTGCATATTGGCTCCTGCGATGTGGCCCCACTATTGCCTCCTTCCTCATCTTCCTCCTTGTTGTGGCTCGAGCTGTAGCTTGGGCCGAGCGAGCCGATGCGGTCCCGCAGGTACCAGATGTACTCCAAATGCGGGGTAATAGGTTGAGGGTACACCCACTTAGTGAACCCGCAACTGCCTTCTGCCCACGAGATCTGCGATGAATAGATTTGTTAACACGCTTTGGTGTTGCGAAATACATTACAGAAATAAATGACAACAAAATATTACATATGCATAGGGACACTTGAAGAATCACCGGCCCCCGTTTATCCTGCCCTCGGTGTACATCTGCACAAGGTAGTCCTCACCATGCATGCATTTAGGCCACTCTTCTTTCCCCGGCTTACATAGTCCCTCAGAGGTCTATCCTTCCCATAATCACTCTTGCTCTCTTCTGGAAACCTGTCAATGGGTTCGTCCCACTCTTCGGGACGAAGACTACCCCCATCATTCCATATTATTGACGGGTCCTTGCTCTCCACCACTCCCTTGCCCTTCCCAAACCCAAGCCCCCGACCCTTTGATCCAGACATCTTGTTGTGCTAGTGATGTTCGTCGAGGGGCCAGTCCCATGTATATATAGGGAGGCGAGGGGTGACGTTGCCATGAAATACAATTGAATTAATCCAGAGTTAATTCAGCACAGTTATTTGTAGTATTCTAAAAAGGCTAGATTCTCGGACTGAAAAGGCTACGCACTAAAAAGGGTAGACACTGAAAAGGCTACGTACTGAAAAGGCTAGACACTGCGCTGTATGAGTGACCGAAAAGACTATGAATTGAGTTGACAAGTCGCTGAAAAGGCTATGCACTGAAAAGACTATTCGCAAGCCCTTTGAATCACTGAGTAAGCGTGGCCGGGCTCTGGCCAGCCTCAGGCTAGCCGTGGCCCGTCGTGACCGGCCATGGCCGGCCTCAGAAGAGCCGTGCAGCTGACCAAGCCGCGCCACCTTGCATGGCGCGGCTGTCCGTGCAATTCTTTTGCCGCGCCACCGTGGATGGCGCGGCGGTCATGTGCCGCGCCACCAGGCATGGCGCGGCAGTGCCTGGCCAGTCAGTAGCCGCGCCATTCCTGGTGGCGCGGCTAGGCGCGACTTCTATATTTTTCTGCTCCTTCTGCTTTCTGTTTTTCTACTGTTTTCTGCGGCTTTCTGGTTTTCTGTTGCTTTCTGTTTTCTGTTAGGCTGCATTCTGTTTTCTGCAGTTTTCGGTTTTCTTTCTGTTTTCGGTTTTCGGTTTTGTGCCTCGTAAGATTTCTTCGAAAGGAAAATTAAGAGCAGCAAGGAAAACAAATACGCAAGTGGGTCAACCATCGCAACATCCATCATCCGTTGCAATCGCATTATGTTCATGTCATTTCACCTACAGTACAAAACATCCACCCTAACTGGAAACACTCATCATAAGCTGTTAACTCTAAGCTCCTGGAGTGTAAGGGTCTCGAGGACGACGCTGCCGTTTCGGATTTGTCGGAACGACGTTTGGGGTGTACCCAACATCGGTACGGTCACGCTGTCTGGGGCCACGCCTCACCTGCTGTGTGTGGGTAGCGCCCTGTCATAATAAATAAGAGCATGAGCAATTAATTTTGAGATGCAACGCAATACCAATCATGAAAGTTACTATTTGCAAGTTACCTGAGACGGAAGAGGTGCATCATACAGCTGAGACCCGCCCATCTCATCGTACAGCTGGTCCTCCTCGTCGTAGTCCTCGTCATCGTCCTCGGAGTCTTCTGAAGACTCCTCGGGCTCAATCATGGGGCTCTTGCCATGCGGCCGAGTCGGAGCCTGTGAACTCCCCGGTTCCATGGAAACCGGCGGAGGTGCACGTCTTCCGGAGTACCAGAACGAGCCGGACTTAAGGGCGGTGTTTCGTACGCTGGCTAGAACCACGGATCCATAAATGCTAGCTTCTGAGCTAGCTTCCTGCATGTCTTGCTCACTCTCTACAGGGACAGTAAACAAATCAATTTTCATAGTTGATCTACTTGGCATGACGTTATTTTGGAGGACGGAAATAATGTTAACCTTCACAAAGTGGTGTAGAATGCCCTCTTCTTCTCCTCTAGTCTCATCTAGGTGACACACTGCTTCATTGGAGAGGGTGGACAACCGTCTCGCCTGCGGACATAGTAAACGGGTGATTAATCGAAGAAGTTGCATAAGTAAAAAAACCAGCTACTTTTGCCAACTTAGCTTCTTTACCACATATCTCTATATGGGCCCTCTCTCTGGCTGCGTACTGCTCCAGGTTGCCTCGTCATAAGGATCTTCCTGGTGGTCTTCGTCCTCGGAGTCCCAGGGATTCGCCGCGTCATCGTACGGCAACTTCAAGTAGGTCCTCGCATTCCTCTGCAACCATTCTAGGTATCGATCAAATTGGGCTTGCGAGTGCTCCGGAGTATCCAGTATCCGCAGTCTCTGACGGGTCTCCCAAGCCTGGATGTACTTGTGGTGTGTAACTGCCCAGTTCTTCTCGCTGTACCTATTCCTTCAGTCGTACCTGCACCAATCGAATGCCGTACATTCATCATAAGTGTAATAACATAATCTGAAATTGTCGATCGGTGATGTTACATCAATTTCATACCCGTGCAACTTCCTGCTCGTCGAGTAGTGCAGTGGAGGACACTCTTGGAACCTTCCAAACTGCCTGGAGACCCTGCATGGGAAGTGCATCTCTACGACATGGTAGCAGATGAGTGGCGTAACTGAACGCCACTCATCGCTCTCTTCTTCTGTCCTGGGACTCAGGTAGTTCTCCAACTCCATCCGAGCCCAGGGACACCAATTGACCTGCAACAATAAAAGTCCAATTAGTACATAGTTTAGAATAGTGCATCATTTCTGGTTTGCACTTACTGCAACTTACCTGGTGCTGTGTCAGGACGTCCAGTGTGTCCGTGTGCGACGCATACCTCCTTACAGGGTTCCCTCTGACCGCCGGAGCGCTGTCCCTGTTCCACACGAAGAGTGAAGTGGGGCCAACATCTTCATGGGGCCAAGCCTGCATTAAGAAGCCATTCAAGTTTACAAATTAAGGGCATGATCAGTCAACCATAGTAAGGCAATCACGATGAAAGAGACTTACAGGCAAGCTTGAACGAAGTGGTCTGCCCACTGGCCAACGCTCCCAGCACCAAATCTGTAGGAGGTAAAGGCAACTACCAAGGTTGGAGTTGTCTCCGGTTCGACGGCAGGCAACACAAAGTTGGCGGTACAACCAGGCAAGTACCGCACTTTCCCAACTATATGCTCCAATGTCCTCCTAAGAGAGCCTCAATATGTTAAGGAAGGACCAGCTGATAGTGTTCCCCGATGCATCAGGGAACAGGAAGGCACCAAGGAAGTGCCACAACCAGACCTTCACGTACCTCTCAACGTCAACGTCCGGTGCGTCATCTGGTAGCCAACCAAAGTTTTCTCTGATCCAACGAGACGTGACACCGGAAGTTCTCCTGCAACAGTAACATTTATAAGACTAAGGTAGTAGTAACATGAAACCAAATATGTTGCAGTACTCTACTTACTTGGATCTTTTCGCATGCTCATCCTCTGGTGGCCTAAGTCCACAGAACTCCTCCACCGTGTCCATCAAGTTGTCGTGGTCGATAGTGCCGGTGACTGCATGGCCACCCAAGCGCAGGCAAGGTATAAGCGAGACGTCTTGCAGGGTGACTGTCATCTCTCCAGCTGGTAGGTGGAAGGTGTGGGTCTCCGGCCTCCACCTAACGATTTCAAAAAGAATACAAATTCAGCAAGAGAAAACCCAAAACACGGACGGGGGGAATGATTATGATTTTTCCAAAAAAAAGCGCATACCTGTCAACAGCTGCCGTGAGGAGTGCAGGGTCCAGCGGTGGCAGACCAGCTAAGTACGAACGCACTAGCTCCCGGAAGCCTGCACGCCGTAGGTAAGGCGCGTACCTCTCGTCCTAAGGGTGCACACCGTGAACTCGACTCCTGAGTGGTGAAAGAAACTCCTGAAGGCCGAGGTCCGACAGGACGTGGCCTCGGTGCCACTGGTCATAGGTCAAGTCAAGAAGAGGGTACTACTGATGAGGAGCCATCCTGCATGAATAAGAACAAACGTGTTAGAAAGAAATCAAACGTATCATGATAAATAATGAAATTATATAATTTAAATGACCTAAAAGAATGCATAAAAAGGAAACAGTGAAAAGATCATGGTTGCTAAGAGCATTCGTATACCTGGTTGCCTCTCCTCCTATGTCTAGAGGCCTTGTGGCCTGGTTCGTGGCAAACGGAGCATAGATTGGTCCCACGTGTCTCGTTGAAGTCGCCCCCGCCGTACATATCATCGCCGTATCCTTTCATATCGTCCATGTCCCCTTTCAACCTCTTCTTCTTCCTCCTTCCCTTACCAAGCTTCATCAACCCTGGATCGGGTACATAGTCCGCACCCAAATAAGGTGGCCATTGGGTGGGGTCAAGGTACGGCTCGAAGGTTTTCTGCCATATACTTAGGGTGTTCACGCGAAGGTACAGCGGAGACATAAAGGGGGACCTTTGTGGTCGTATCCGATAACCCTGCAAGCCGTTATCATGTGGGAATAGGGGGCATGCATTATCTGCGGGACATTGCAAGTGCACGTAACTTTCTCGAGGTCTACCCTGTAATTGCGGCCTCCATACGTTTCACCTCCCAGCGTCGTGCCACCCCTCCCCTGTATGTTGTAAACCTGCCTGTTGGGCCCGTAGGCCTCTCCTACCTGCATTTTTGACCAAACTTCGGCCTCATCCAAATATTCCTGCGCTGCTTTTCCAAACGGACTACCATCGTTCGCTAGTCTCCTCTGCGCTTTTTCCCATCTCTTCACAAAATATTCACTGCACTTATGAAACGAGTACTCCACAATTCCAGACATGGGTAAAGCTCGGACACCCTTGAAAACCCTATTGAAAGACTCGGACGAGTTGGTCGTCATGATGCCATACCTGTAACCACCCTCATCGTATGCTAGCGCCCACTTAGCTTTCTCGTCCATCTGTTGGGCCAACCACACCTTCCCTTGTGCGTTCACCATCTTATCAAGTTCTGATTTTGTTTCCTTGAACTCCCGCTCTGTACGCTTGCAACAAAATTCCTTGACCTTGTCACAAACCTCCTTGTTGCGATGATGCCTCCAATAGTTGACTGCAAAATGACGCATGCACCATCTATGAACTAGAGGAGGATACCTCGGTATATGTTCTTCAGCCGTGTTAAGGAGACCCGCGTGCCGATCTGATATCATACAAACAGTGCGGGATGAGCCAAGCACCTCAGTCCGTAGAAGTCGCATGAACCAGGACCATGATTCATTGTTCTCCCCCTCCGCTAAGGCAAACGCCATTGGAACTATCTGATTCTCTGGATCAACAGCAACTGCCATCATCAACACCCCCTATACTTCCCTGTTAGAAAAGTGCCATCAACTAGTACCACTGATCGACAAAACTGGAATGCGTGTTCTATCTACGCAAAGGACCAAAACACACGCCTCAGTACGTGTTTCAGTTGACCTTCGACAATGAAGTACATCCCGCCAGTGTCTACGAACCATTTCATCCCGGGTTTATAGGAGCTCATTGCACACAGAATTCTGGGAACTCTATTGTAGGCTTCCTTCCAGCTACCCCACCGTATCTCCAGAGCAATCTGCTTAGCACGCCACACCTTTCCGTACGTTGACACGTACTTAGTGAAGCCCACTATGCTTTGGATCAATGAAGAAACAGATATGTCATTGTTGTTATCAACGAGGCCCAATATGGGACGGGCAAGATAATGTGCCGTGAGCTGAGGATGGTTTTCTTCCTTCTCATTGGACGCACATGTGTGAGGTTGCACCACTTTAGTTATCTTCTACTTCCTGTCGTTCCTTTTCTTACGAGCATTTAGCCTCCACAAGCAACCTTTTTTGCAAATGACATGAAACAACACATCCTTGTTGGAATGAGTGACGGTGTATGGCCTATGGTGGTAAACAGCATAATTCTCAAGGAACAACTTCAGCTCAGACAACGTGTTGAATAACATCCCTTTAGCAAGAATTTTATTCTCATGGTTGTAAGTCGACTCCCTGCACATTTGCAGGCCTGTGTCACATACTGCCATATCCGTCATGTTGACATCCCTATAGTTGGGTACTCCACTAAATTGGATGTTTCCAGCCCTCAATTGCATCAACTCTGTAGCCGTGTACGGAGGTGGTGGAACGTACGTCTCGGCTTCGCTCAAACGAGCCCACGAATCATGGGTCACAACATCATCATCCTCAGTTATAGCCAATCTTCCATGCATCGGCAACGCATGTAGTTCCTGCAAACTAACTGGCGTTGGCATAGGACGAACGGTGTTGCCATGCTGCTCAATGCCTCCTTGCTCCTCCTCCGAATCCGATGAATCAGTGTCTACCAAATCACCAATCCTTTCGTCCTCCAGCTCCTCCTCCTCCTCCTCTCATTCAAATTTATTCACATCGAAGTCATTGCTTATGTGCCCCGGTGACCTCCTCATCGGCTCATCGACTGCCATGTCATCGTGATCCTGCGTCAGCACACCATCCCTGTCCATAACACCCTCTACTTCTACTGCATCAGCCCAAAAACCGACTTGGTCACCTTCCAATCCGTCATGGTACGGCTCATCATCGGACTCATCAGCTACCTTGTAGGCATTCTCCACCACAACCTTAGGAACCGGAGAATTCAAAGCCTGAAGTGCTCGATTGTAGCGGCTCCAATCCGAGGGGCCAAGCTAGGGGCATTATCACATAGCGTGGCCTATTCTTCCCGGCATCGAACCTCGCTTTCAATGTGAAGTTACCCACAAACTTCGACCTCAACCGCACCAAAAGGTCCATCAACGTAGGTGGTTCATCAAACATTTCCAAATCTTCTTCCATGTCCTCAAACATACAATCTTCTCTACTAATACTTCCCCTAGAAAAAACACGAACAAAACAATCCATCCTGATTCCACGCCGCGAATCATCGCACCAAAGTTAAACTCTAATATTGCAACCATCTCCGTTCACCTTTCAAAACCCACTAAATCAAAATGTACTAACTAACTAACTAAACCCTAACTAGTTAATAAATCAAAACCTAACTAGTTAGGTCATACAAACTACATCTTTTGCTAAACTAACTAAATCCCTAAACCTAACTAAACCCTAACAACTGAACTAACTAAAACCTAACTAAACCCTAACTACATAACTAACCAACTAACACAATGAAATCCTACTCAAACCCTAACCAAACACGAAATGGAATCACAAGATCGACAATGTACCTTCACACCACTTGAAGAACGATGCAAGAGCTCCTCTAAAGCGCCGCCGACCGGCGAGCCGCGGCTATGGCGCCCGCAGCGGCTTCCCTGGCCCCGGGCGGCCGCCCCCGCCCGTGCGGCCAACTACAGCTGTGGAGGGGAAGAGAGGATGGATCCGGGACGTAGACGGTCGGCCGGCGGCGCGGTGGCGGCGGAGGACAGCTGGAGCCGAGGACGCGGAGGCGGGGGCGCTGGGCGAGCGGCGGCGGCGGCGCTGGACGAACACGAAGTGAGGAGGGAGAGGGAGGGGTCTGCGCGGCCAGGGGTTATCGCCCTGGCCGCGCCATGCGGGGTAGCGCGGCAAGGGACGCGCCAGGCATCATGGCGCGGCGGCCCCCGCGCCGTTGCATGTGGCGCGGCAGAGCCAGCCAGCGCGGCGCCTGGTGGCACCTCTGCCGCACCAGCCTGGGTGGCACGTCGGTACTGTTTGGACGTGCCACCCGGGATGGCGCGTCCAAACGTGCTAGTTTTAAAAAAAAATTGCACGTGTTAGTTTTAAAATAGTTTTTAAAAAGTGTTAAAAATAAAAAAAATTCTTATTATCGGCTCGTGAGACGGTGGGCGCTCTCGGACTCATCATGCATGCTTCACTACAACAAAGAGAGGATGCTTCGACCATGCCCATGCAGTTGGGATTCCAAGAGAAGGAGGAGTGCCCAGGGTTAATTTTACCGACCGGTAGCCGGTAACCGCCGGCCGGCGGTACCGGTATACCGGTCCGGTTTGACCGGTTACCGGTAGAAACCGGTCGAATTCAAATTTTGAGTTTGAACCCCAGTTCAATCGGTTCCGGACCGGTATACCGGCCGGTTTGACTGGTTACCGGCCGGTTTGAGCGGTTTACCGACCGGTTTGGTGGTAACCGGTCGCATTTTCAAATTTCAAATTTATTTTTTTTAAAAAAAATGCTAAAAAAATTTCTAAAAATAGTTCATGATTTATAGAATCCAATGATGTCAAAGTTTTTCAAATTTGAGTGCGTTTAGTATATTTTTCGACCTTCATGATTTAATGGCCTTAACGGGCCGGCTCTTTTTTTTCTTTTTCTTTTTTAGAAAACTTCAGCACTTCAAATAAAATCCTAAACGTAGTCAAATTTGAAAAATTTTGACACCATTGGAATCTATAAATCATGAAGTATTTTTAGGAATTTTTTTACAATTTTTTTCTTGGATTTTAAATTTAAATTTTCGGTTTTTTATACCGGCCGGAACCGGTACCGGTCCGGACCGGTATTACCGGTTACCGCGGTAACCGGACCGGTTCCCACCGGTATAGAAAACCCTGGGAGTGCCTACCCAAAGAATTCATCGTTGCGGATGCCATGACGCTGGTATCTATGAAGAAGAGGTGGCATGCGTGACAGCGTGAGAATGAGTTCGTCACTGCCATGACGTTGGATTATTTTATTTGGAGCCGTAGCTTGCGTTATTGTTTATAGATACATAAAGTCTGATATATAGAAGTCAAAATATAGTCATATGTGTGGCTAGGTGTTTAAAATTTAACATTATCTCACGGAAAAATATCGTGGTTCTGACTTACCACACGTACTTTCAGCCTGATGGTCGGCGGTTGTTGGTATTTCTAAGGTCATCACCAAAAATAGAGTTAGACACTATCCCCGGCAATGGCGCAAAAAATGCTGATGGTATTAATTAAGTGTCACTTGATAAATTACTTAGCCTCCTCTATTAAACCTATATCTATGACAATAAGTAAGTTGTCATCTCTACCATAAATATAAGAGGCATGTATGGAAACTACTCAGAATAATACTAAGCAGTTATTATGAATGCAAGTGACTAAAGAGGATATAAAATATTAGTATCTGCAAGCGCACAGATTAATTATACCATTGTAGCATTTTACCCAGAAGTATTTCGGATTGTCATTTATATTTTACTATTGAGAAGGATTGGCAATAAATGGGATGTAAGTAGATAGGTAGATGTCATATGCATATACAAATATAGAGATAACCATGCAAGACCCATATTCTTAGAACATGGGTTATGTCATAATAATAATGATATATATGATAAGCATAATGATCAATCCAATCAATTAGTATATAATAATAATGAACACTTAGAGCACTTCATATCTAGGCACTAGTATGGATTAGGTTGAAGCATAAGGATATTCTAAGTCATTCTAACTATACTATCAAAAACATATTAGATTGGTGCAATTATACTAGCAATCATGGCGAAGATACTTCATATTCATACTTAAGGGAATATTACTAAGAAAGATCAAGATTATAGCCAGCCTTCTAAAGTAATAATAACTTCCTACTCTCTCTACATTCGGAGTGTGGACTACAAAGGACTCAACGGGAGTGTCACATCTATGATCTACCACAGAAACCAGAATATAAGGCGCATTTGCAGACAAACCACATCTAAGCACCATGCTTACATGCTGTTCATCACCTACCCATGATATCAATGAATGAGCGTTATACAAACCTATGTATGAATATGAATGCACCCTAACTATTCAAAGTATATAATCTAAATAAACAATGAATAGCATAATTAAGAACATAATCAATAGTAGAATAATATCAATCAACTTTATCTCAAGCACTCAAAAGAGGTTTAAGATACAAGAGAGAGCTTACAATGGCTCCAGGAAGCCTTCTAACTCCAGACAGATCCAGAACTCGAATA
The DNA here is from genome assembly GCA_038502445.1 of Eremochloa ophiuroides. NCBI lineage: Eukaryota > Viridiplantae > Streptophyta > Magnoliopsida > Poales > Poaceae > Eremochloa > Eremochloa ophiuroides. The sequence goes on along the minus strand of JAHLJS010000003.1, from coordinate 75,206,685 downwards.
GAACTCGCCTCCTTCTATTTCTAACCTATGTAGCTATGCTCTAGATGGTGAAGCTCTAATGATTCTAAGGTTTCTGGCTCTCTACAACTGGGTTAAATTGATTGATGACTGAATTGATATGAAACCCTGAGGGGGTCTGGGGGGTCCTTATATAGGCCGGTCGGATGAACCATAGTCCTTGGATGAAACTGACTTCGACGTGCGGCTGAGATTGCGTGAAATTTCAGGATGTGGGTCCACGTCGAAGCGCACGCGGAAAGGCCTCCTGATAGGGTCGGCCGACCATGTCAGAGGGTCGGCCGACCCTCTGTCTCTACCATGTGAGCCCCGCTTCGTCGGCCGTGTCTCTGGTGTTCTGCAGAATGTTCTTGATCTCTTTTCGCGGTGGAATTCGTTATTTTAATCCGACATGTGGGCCACTCTTGATTCTTTTCTGGATAACTCCCTACAAACACTGAGTCACCAAAACTGTGGAGTTCTGTCAGTTAAATCCCTATTCTATGGTGGTGTTTGCATTTGTATCCTTATTTCATATTTAGTTGACGGGTAAAATCATACAATAATTACCGTCAACAGCGGTGTGCGGTCCATGTGTGTCGTACGTCTGATCCTCGTATCATGTAGTGTATGTTTTTGCAGGTATGTACGAACGAACGTATCTAGTATTTATACATATACAACAATACAATCAGTGTCTGATACAGAGTTCTAGTTTGTCTTATATACAACAATACAATTGGCAGCTGATACAAAGTTCTATTTTATCATGGTAGATCTAATGTATCATATATATACACGTTCATACTTGATACCCGTTAGGGTTTTAGGATTACAACACGAACTCGAAAAAATGTTATGGACACATGAATGAGTTGTGAGGACATCATGTGGCTACGAAATGAGAATTGGACTCTATACCAAAATGTAACCGATTCAAACTCTTATAAGCACAAGTTATAAGTCAGGCAAAAAAGCCCTCCATTACATGGTAGTTAGAGGGTATGGGCCGAAAAAAATAGGATGAAATTTTGAAAAGTTATTATTATTATTATTATTATTATTATTATTATTATTATTATTATTATTATTATTATTATTATTATTATTATTATTATTATTGTTATTGTTATTGTTGTTGTTGTTGTTGTTGTTGTTGTTGTTGTTGTTGTTGTTGTTGTTGTTATTATTATTATTATTATTATTAATTACTAACAAATGTGCCTATGCGTTGCAATGGAACTCAGTACATATAGAAATCAGACTCCACGTTATCGCTATATGTGAGTTGTACTGTCAATGCGGGTGCTACACTAGTGCGCGGCCTCACCTAGACATGGTGCTCATACACGTCAGGTCCTAGAAGACTTGTTATTACCGACTCCTAAGAGGGTGGGCGCTCTCGGACTCGTCATGCTTCGTCACTAAAGAAAAGAGAGGACGTTTCGACTATGCCCTTGTAGTTGGGATTCCAAGAGGAGGAGCGCCTGCCCGAAGAGTTCATCGTCGCGGCTACCATGACGCTCGTATCTATGAAGAATAGGTGACATGCGTGAGCGTGAAAATGAGTTCATCGTTACCATGACGCTGTATTGATTTACTTGGAGCGGTGCCATGCGTTATTGTTTATACATACATAAAGTTTGATATATAGTAGTATAAATATAGTCATTGTGTGGCTAGGTATTTAAAATTTACCATCTTATCTGACGGAAAAAATATCGTGGTTCTGACTTACCATATGTACTTCGAGTAAGATCGTAGACGGTGTACGGTCCATGTACGTCGTACATATTATGTAATGTATGATTTTGCGAGTACGTACGAAAGAACTGGGGAAGAACAAGAAGGACGTAACCAACGCGCACGAGTGCTACATGAAAGAGTATGGCGCCACAGGACAGGAGGCCTTTGCGTTCATCACCAACATGGCAGAGAATGCATGGAGAAAGATCAACCAGGCGTGTATGGAGATGGACCCCGCCATGCTGCCGGCGTTCAAGGTTGCCGTGGGTCGACCTGTCAAGATCCATGGAGATTGAGATCATATACCTCGGCGGCAAGAGGGACGCCTACACCTTCTGCAGCGACCTCAAGGACCTCGTGACATCCCTCTTCCTCAAGCCGTGTGCCTGATTTAATAATTAACTAAAGTTCTCAAATTAATCCACACATATGCATGCTTATCGTCAGATAATATAAATAGTAGTATGTAATAGTGCTATCATACCTATATATTTGTGCGAACAGTAATTATGTAAACGTGTCTGTGAAAGCGAATGGGCGTGTGGTACAATGACATGACTGTCTAGTGGAACACTACCCATCAAGGTTCAAATCATACTGTATAATTAAAAAAAAGGTAAATGTGCCTATAAGGCTATGCAATTATATATATATATATATATATATATATATATATATATATATATTTACTCCCATCATCAAAAACCCATCTTTCGTATGTGTTCATACTTGTTTATCACTTTAAGTATGTTTATATACTCATATTAAGATACTCCAAATATTTCTACGTAAAAAATATAAAAGGAACCCATACTTTTTAATATATTATTAAAATGCCACTAATGTACTATATAAAATAAGTATAACCGCATACTCTATGTATGCACACATACATAATATAGATATCACCCTAGATGGTGTAGTATGATTATATACTTCGCATAGATATACTTTGTATGTGAAGTATATAATCATACTACACCATCTAGGGTGATATTTATATTATGTGTGTACATACATCGAGTATGTTGTCATACTTATTTTATATACTACAGTAAGTGACATTTTCGTAATATATTAAAAAGTATCTAGTATTTATATACAATAATACAATCCGCGTCTAATACAGAGTTCTATATTATCTTATATATAACAATACGATCGGCAGCTAATACAGAGTTCTAGTTTGTCAAGGTAGATCTAATGTTTCATATATACACGTACATACCTGCAAGGGTTTTAGTATTACAAGATGGACTCAAAAAAACATTATGGACACATGAATGTGTTGTGAGGCTATCACGTGGACGCGAAATGAGAATTGGATTCTATATCGAGATGTAACCTATTCAAACTCTTACAAATACAAGTCATAAGTCAGGTAAAAAAAACTCTCCATTACATGGCAGTTGAAAGTGCATCTAGCCCTTTGGTGGGTTTTAGATGAATTGATGACAACGTTGATTAAAGGGCTAACCCCTGTGCTAAGTGTGAAACAGGGAATGGTATATCTCATATGTGCTTGAAATGTTACTTAGAGCCAAAATGATGGGTTGTTCTATGATTTAAATCAAGCTCAAACATAAGACAACAATGAAAATGAGTTTATTGCAAAGGCTCATCTATTATAAGCTATCATTGATTCACTTGAAGTCAAAACAATCAAAATGAAGATGACACTACATTTGAATGGATGATTCAAAGCTAGTTGTGACTAGATTACTTGAGTTGGTGAAGATAGCAATGAAAAGTTTTTAAGGTACTAAGCAAGGGTGAAGGGCAAGTAAGGGCTTGGCGGCCGAAGAACCTAACTAGGGTGAAGAAGAGAAGTACTTGTATTTAGTCGAGGGACTAATCAAGCATGAAGGACATGATGTAGTGGAAGAATCAATTTGCTTGATGAGAAGAATCGATCAAAGTGACTTGATGCATTGAGATCTTCCCACAAATCAAATGTTGCATTCAAGTTACATGCTCAAGATGGTTATTGCTCAAGACGGATTTCAAAATCACTCATGACATCCCATTGTGACAAGATTGAATAAAAACAGCTTGGTTCACTTGAAGATCGAACTCCTAAGGTTTAAATTCATTTTTCATTTTAATTTGAGTTGATAGGAAAGCCGTACTATTAAGAGGGATGCATCATGATGATAGATAATGTTACATAAGTGCTCAAACCAACCCAAGTGAGATATGAGAGAGGTAAGGCACTTCAACTAGTTGAGACCTCTCAGGCTAAGGATACCGGATATGTCCGGTATTCATACCGGACGCATCCGCTATTGGCTGGCTCAGCAGGTTTTTCGTCAGCTTTGAGTTGTTCGTTTGTCGGAAGTTCCGGCGTTGGTTGGAAGTTCCGAGGTATCGGAAGTACCGGCTTAAGGTCGGAAGTTCCGAGGGAGATCTGAGCTCTGACAGGTGACAGTTGGGGCAATACCGGACGTGTCTGGTATGCCTACCGGACGTGTCCGGTATTCCAACGGCTAGTTAACGGCTAGTTTTGGGGAGTGGCTTATAAAAGGCCCCAAGCCTCCACCTTTGGAGGCTGCTGATTCTACTGACTTCCCTAACTTTCTCTGAGCTCTAGCAACACTCTCTAACCCTCTCTAAGTGAGTGATTGATCCTAAGTGCCAAATCCGATTGTGGGCTTGGAGAGAATTCAAAAGTGAGCAAACCAACCTCTTGAGCACTTGTGCAAATCGTCGATCTCGTGGTTCGCATTTGTTACTCTTGGACTCTTCGGTCCTAGATGGTTGGGCGTCGCCGGAGAGCACCCAAGATCTTGTGGTGTGCCTCAGAAAGTTTGTAACGGTTCGATCTCACCGCAAAAGAGATCACCTAGTGAAAGGAGCATAGCGGGTTGTTGGCATTTCTATCGTCATCACCAAAAATAGAGTTAGACTCTATGTCGACGGAATGCCGGCGATAGTCTACCGAGGGGTATGCCCAAGGTAGTAGATGATCAGTGAAGGTGCGCCTGAGATAAGCAAGAGTTGCGCAGTAGCACGAGAAACGAGGTTTATACAGGTTCAGGCCGCCGCGAGGCGTAATACCCTACGTCATGTGTGTTGTTGTATTGTATTGCTAGTAGATGAGTTGTTTTGAGGGGATCCCCTGCCTGCCTTATATAGTCCGGGGGGTAGGGTTATAATTCGGTTTGCCATGTATAACAGATTACAATCCTAGCCGAACAAGGAACTAATCGGTTAGATATTAGGAAAGCTATTTCTTAACCACCAACTCTTCATAACGGCGGATATACGTGATCTTCTGGAGAACGTGTAGACGACGCGTCCTTGGCAGTTCGGGCCTGATCGGATGTTCTGGCCCATGTAGTGCCGTGTGGGTATATGGGTTTATACCCCCACAGCTAGTCCCCGAGCACCTTACATTTGTCGGGCGGTGCAGATCTTCAGAGTTGCTTGACCAGATGGATGTAAGGGGCTCAGAAAAAATTTGAAAAGTGCCTTCTCTTTGGTGAAGTGTATCCACTTTTGGTTCGCCAGAACCAATACCTTCACCGTTAGGTGAAGTGTATCCACTTAGTCCCCGAGCCTTATAGTAGGTGTCTCAGGCATGTGGTGTTAGGGTCAAAGTCTTTATCCTTAGTGATCATGTGAAGTGTCGACGAAGTCCTGAACACAGCAAGTGTTCAGGAAAAATCTTAAGAGCAGCTGAGACGACGACGAAGTCCCCGAGAACAGCAAGTGATCGGGAGTGCTGATGAAACAACGAAGTCCCCGAGCACATCCAGTGCTCAGAAACGCTGACGGAGCGATGACGAAGTCCCCGAGCACTTCCAATGCTCGGAAACGTTGACGAAGTGATGACGAAGCCCCCGAGCACATCCAGTGCTCGGAAACGCTGATGAAGTGATGACGAAGTCCCTGAGCACATCCAGTGCTCGAAAACGCTGACGGAGCGATGACGAAGTCCCCGAGCACATCCTGTGCTCGGAAACGCTGGCGAAGCGACGACGAAGTCCCCGAGCACATCCAGTGCTCGAAAACACTGACGAAGCGATGACGAAGTCCCCGAGCACATCCAGTGCTCGGAAGCGCTAACGAAGCGACGATGAAGTCCCCGAGCACATCCAGTGCTCGAAAACACTGACGCAGCGATGACGAAGTCCCCGAGCACATCCAGTGCTCGGAAGCGCTGACGAAGCAATATCGAAGTCCCCGAACACATCCAGTGCTTGGAAACGCTGGCGAAGCGATGAAGTCCCCGAGCACATCTAGTGCTTGGAAACGCTAGCGAGGAGATGCTTGTAATTGGATATGCAAGTGTCAAAAAAGCCTTTATTGAAGAATCTGAACCGACGCGCTTCCCTTCATAATAGACTTGATATGAAAACGGTTCGCATTCCCCCTTCCGCAATCGCTCAGCCACCATTGCAGTAAGTATCCGCCACTGCCTGCCCTCGCCGCCGCCATCTAGGGTTTCAGACTTCCTTGATTCAAAATCCAATCCCGCTGAAATCTCTTGAATTCATCTTTCCACCATCCCAAATCTGCAAGAAATTTAGAGAAATTTTGCCCAGGAAAAGTACGCGCGTGCCACCGAAGAAGGCGAAAGAACCACAGCCTGGTGAACTCCACCTGGACAACGAGTGGCAGCCTTCCACCGTGACGGAGAAAGCAATATTGAAATTAGTGGCAAAGGGATTACTGCCGGATCGTGCCACTGCTAGATGGAGGCCGTCGGAAGGTGAGTCGTACCGTGTGCCCCACACCTACGAGATGACTGTCTTCGCCGACTGCTTCCTCCGCTGGTTTGGTGTTCCTTACCACCCCTTTCTTCGCAAGCGTTGATGTTTCCTAACGCAAACAGATTAATCCGCAAGCGCACGGATACCGCTGTAGCTTTCACCCAAGAGTATTCCAGGGTATCGATTTCCACGGGGAACGCGAAGTGTTCTAATTAGGTCTCAAGATTGCCCAAGGATAAATATATATGTTTTTGTAGGGAGAGAGAAAGATTTGCTAAGCTCTGTGCTATTTCGGGACATCAAAGCACTAGCGTCAGACTGAGATGAGAGGGGGACTAGGAAGTTCTGACTACGGTCCTACAAACTCTAACCCGAACGTGGTGGAATACGTCGGTCGTCAGGGCTGTCACCACCTGGGGCTACCACAACTATACGTAGGGCTAGGTGTAATTCCAGGTAATCGCAAGACTAAGCACCACGCCCAATCTATTAATTACTACTTTAGCGTTGCAAAGACTAGAGCACTTGATGCAAGCGGGAAACTAATAAATAACTTAAAAGTAAATACTGAAAGTAAATAAAGAACTCATGAATTAAGAAGTGAAGAACCTGGAGATTGTTGAAAGACAAACCAGATACTGCAAAAGTATAATGTTGAGGAAGATCCGATAGACCCGGCTCCTCCTCCGCTCTCTCCTCTTCTCTCTCCCTCTTCTAAATTACAACTAGAAGAACTAGAACTAGAACAAGAAGTAGATGAACTAGAACTAGATCAACTAGAGGGACCTAACCCTAATTTATATAGAGAATATGAAGCTCCAGGGTGTAGAATGCCTTCTGGAGGGGGCCTGGGGCTTCCTTATATAGACTGAGGTGGAGTAGGGGGCAAGGAACCACCACGTCATCGATCCGTGTCTCATGTTATATACATTGTCGGATCAAACCGACTTTAGATTGACGTCGGGATACTTTGCTTAGGTGCCAAGGAAGCGTGGGAGGAAGTTTTCAGAAGCCGGAGGCGAGGTGACACAGTGGAGGGCCTGCCCGGCCCCACCCTAGGGCCGGCCGGCGCTGCCCTGGGCCCAAACGGGCTCCGCTTTGGAGACGTGTCTTCTTCGGTCTCCCGTAGTCCAATGGTGTATGTTGGGTCACAGATTTTGAGTCTGAACTCCGAATATAGCAAATGATAGGTCCGTTTCGATCGTCTCGACGAGCCCGTCACAATGGTGTAGTCTAATTCCTTATTTGAGGTACTTTTATTGATGGAAAATTAAATATACCTGCAAACATCGGGAGAAAGCAAAACTCGTGAAACTTGTTAGTATAAACCCTACAACTATTGTCTATAATTTTATTTTATCTCTTTTTGTTCAATAGTTGATGGTTATATTTAGTGTTTAACAAATGTCAACAGCAAGCTTATCGATTATTACGAGATTTCCCTATGCCATTTGCATCACAATTCCATCTTCCGTGTCTCCATTTTCATCCACCTTTGTGAAGCTTTTATCGGTAAGCTTCCCCATTTCAATCTCTTCCGACACATGTTCATTCTTGTAAAATCTAGCGGAGGGGGTTCTCGAATTGCTGGGGAAGTATATCTGAAGCTGAGGAATGGGATGTCCGCCCATTATCTTTCAATTCCTCTCAATACAAGCCTTCGTGATTGGAATAAGAGGTGGTTCTATCTGCCAAATCAAGATCCTCCTGTTCGGTGTGCCATCGAGCAGTTACCCAAAAGGAAGTCAAGCTGGTCGGACAGACCCACATCAGTCGAGATGGAGCAGGTAGACGAGTTGTTGGAGATTTTGAAGGGCTTTAATCTGAATGGGGTTGGAGTAGCCGCCAATTTCGTGAAGTGCAGGGTACAGCCTTGCAAGGACAGGGTTCACCCCGCTTATGAGTGGATTGGTGAAACAGACCCGACCAGAGAAGTGGCCGATCACATGTCGGGCTCTGAAGCGACGGTGAGGTTGAAAGAACTTTTTGATAGCCGAACACATATTGACAACCGAGGACAACAGAAGGCCTTGCACATTGGGAACCCCCCCGCCTGAGGTATTGTTGACACTTCTTGGCGCAACCACCAGAGACAGGGTGTTAGGCTATCTCTGATAACGGCGCTAGAAGTGCCTGAGGGTATTTCTTATGTCTATTGGATAATTCCGCAAGCGCACAGAATATACCGCTGTAGCACTTCACCTAGAAGTATTCCAAGGTATCATTATTTATTTTTATCCCAACGGAAAGCGGTTGCTAGGAATAATTAATAAAAAGAAAGAGAGATCCTTAAGTCTATACCAACTTAGTACCAGCTAGTGGTAGGGGGGTAAATCGATAGGTAGAGGAAAAGGGTAATGACACCAACACACAACAAGTATTAAGATAACTAAAAGATAACTAGTAGAGTATAGGTAGGTGGGAGGACAACGAGTGAGTATAAGACTCTTATGACACTTAATTTACTCTTGTGACTTACCCTATCAAATAGATGACTTATACTAAGATAGTTACCTTACTACCGGTGTGCAGGGGTAGTGTGAGACAATAGAGGACAAAACCTCTACCCGAAGCGCCTACACTCTTATGGGAGCCTACCTTTTAAGAACTTGCCTAAAACACGTGGAGGGATACTAAGACTAGACAGGGCTGTCACCACCTGCTAGCACCCACAAACAATCCGTGCGGCAAGCGGTAATCAAAGGAAAGATCTAGTCTAAGCACCACGCTTACACTAAGTCTCACTATTCTAGCTGCGTACCAACAACTAGAACACCCTATGACAGGCGATGAACTGACACACGTTGAGTTGGGACAAGATCACTATCAAGTATAAAACAACTATAGAAGAAGATAAGACACAACAATACTATAAAGAATAGTCAAGACTAAGTAAGAACTTAGTGAAGTAAAGTAAAGATAATATATATTTGAAAGGATAAAGTCTTACAGAAGGAAAGGTACAAGAGCTATACCAGACTCTCCAGTAGACGACTCCGGAGACTCCGAGCGTAGCTCGACTCGACTCTAACTCCCACACTAGACTAATACTACTACTAAAGAGTAGAGCTTCGCTCTAGCTTGCTTCTTGTGTTGTATGGTGTGTCTTGAAGAGGAGTGGGCAGCCTCTATTTATAGGGGAGAGCAAGGGGGTGCCACGTCAGTGATACGCGTGCTCCTTGCCTCTCCACCCTTGGATCCACCGCCTTGTAACCGCCTCAAGATGTACGGCTTTGGTGATTTGAGCACATGGGAAACATGCTTGGAGTCGGTGGAGGCCAACCGACCTGGCTGGGCACCAGGGGGTTCGGCCGACCCCCCTATGACTGGTGGGCCTAGCCAGGAGCTTGTAGAAGGAGTCCCCACCAGTCAGTGATGGTGTAGGTGGCCTGGGCCCTCCAATGGTGGTTCGGTCGACCCAACCCTGGTGGGTTGGGCCCACCACCGTGGTCCCCACCTTTCATAAAGACTCCGCTAGTCTTTGTTATGTCTCGTTTGCTTTGTTTCACTCCTCAATCCGTGTGCCTTTGATCTGCACCGTTGAATGAAAGCACAAGTTGATTCGATGGATGAAATGACTTGGTTGAAGTGTCACACGGATCCTGCCATGTCACCAGAGCCATGTGGGCCCCGTGGGCAGTTCGGCCGACCCATGGGTGGGCCCACCCTTGGCTCTGATCTCTTCTATTTGATGTTGTATGCACTGTGTTGAAAGGTGGTGGCCTAGGGTAACATGACATGGTTCGGCCGAACCATGTAGTTAGCCCCTAGCTGCTCACTTTTGCACTGTTTTGGTGTTTCCTGCAATCACAAGCTAAGAGTACAAGTGGAACTCGTTATTCATAAAATATGCTCATGTTGTAATTATTCTCCCTTGGATCCGAGGCCTGTTGACGGTGTTTGAATGTGGAATTTTAGGGTATATCCACTGTCAACAAGATCCCCCAAGCTTAACCTTTACTCGTCCCGAGCAAATAATTAAACTTAGCCTCGGTGCATCAGGAGTTGCTACAATGTTCATGTTGCAATAATACCATGTGCACAACTATATACTTATCTTTTGAATGGAAAAATTGGCTATAGAAATTGTCACACCCAATTTTAAGGATAAAATGGGATGCATAATCTAATATGCGCCCAGAGATCAGTCACACACATAAGCCAACAAATTGCATAAATTGTATTGTAACCAATGTTTAATACATAGCGAATAATATCAAAGTCATTACACAGCGGAAAAATAAAGATAACTTTCGCGGTAGCTCCATAGCACAGGGACATCGACTGGTGAAGCACAAGTCTAGTAGTCCTCTGGCTAGTCCTCATCACTATCACCATCTGTTACCCATCCGGGATTTTTAACCAAGTAATGAAAAATAAACAAGCGTAAGTACATGTCGTACTCAACAAGACTAGCATGGGTTCATGAGGCTCAAAAGGGTTGACACGGTTTAACAGCAGGTTGCTTTTAATTAATTATCTTTTATGCAGTTGGATAGCAACAAGTTAATAAGCCCATTCTCATGATCATAGTAAACAAAATTAATGAGTAACAATAACTAGATTAGCAACAAGTAAACATCACCCTGAAAGATAACTACTCCGTGAGTTTTCCAGGCCACTCGTGACCGTGAGCGCGGCTAGTATACCAGTTTTACACTCTGCAGAGGTTGTGCACTTTCACTATGAGCCGTGATTCCCATTTGCTCGGGTTAATTACTCCCATAACACTACCAAGGTGAGAGAGCAGGGTTTCACTATGAAGTCTTTCAAAATACTTCGTCTAACAAGTTAGGGCCGCTAGGGACCCGACAAGCAGATGTAGAGCCCCCTTCGTCGTGGCACAAGGTCACGCAGGTTATACACACTCGGACAGGAGCCGCACTATACCCGAGTGGTCAGGCCCCATCACGCCTTTCGGTAACCTCTAACAAGCTAGAAAAAGGACCTATACTTGACTAAAACCAGAGCCATGTAGCCCTCATAGTTGCACTGTAAGTCCCAGCTTTTGCTAACAGATCATTACCAAGGGGGAAGGATATGGAGCATCACAAAACTATGCCCCAATCCCCTAGTTCCATGTTGCTAAAAAGGCATCTTTTAATTCCTTATTGCATATTCAATTAATCAATTTACATGATCATGATATCAATAACGCACTAGCATCAATTACCACATGCATAATCCCATAGGTTGCAAGGAACATGATAACAAAACTAGGAAGTAACTATGGTTAACAAGGAAGACACATGCAAATGCAATTATTTATTTGGTGAATAGGACAACAAGGATGATCCATGCTAATACTTGCCTTGATCAGCAAACTCCTGGTGATCCGGGTTGTCGCAGTACTGATCTTGATCACCCACGTAAGGCTCACCGTCTATACTCGATCCATCATACAACACACACGCATACAGGGGCAATATGCATACAAACAAGAGTTTTCATTAGAACAGTACACCAACAGAGAGAAAATAAATTAAAAAGGTTATAAAACAAATCTACGCGTTGCTACGATCACATCGATATAAAGTTTGCGCAAATCGGATTTAAAACGAGGAAGATATGAATTTTACTAGATTTATAATAGAATAATAATAGATTAAATATAATCTCAAATTTTAAAAGTTAATAACATATGAAATAGTGGTACGAACTGGTAGATCATCAAATTACGAATCTAACCCAATTTGAATCGTTCAAATCGGAATTAAAACGGAGAAACTACGAACAAAACAGTTTTGATTTAAAATCTGAAAACACATTTTCATATATATCGAAAATAAATACGCCTTCAAATACAGAAAATGTAATCTACTGAATACGCTAAGGGCTGCAGGTTAAGCATTAAAAACTACAGGGGGTTATTCGCAAAAACGCCGACCGAATCGGTATGGGCTGCTCTCGGCCGTCCGATTCAAAATCGGCGGATCAGATTAAAAGAGGGGAGGGGTGGCGGTGCTCCCGGCCGGAAAACAGAGGCTGACGGCTGGCGCCATGGTCGGAGGGCCACCGGAGAAGGTGAACTCGGCCCTCGGTGCATGAAATAGGTCGGGAAGGGTACCCATAGATCGGGAAGAGCATCGCAAGCTCACCTAGGGTGATGGGAAGGTCGGAAATCGACTCGGAGATAGCTCGCGGCGTGACCCGGCGGACGGTGGCTCTCTGCAACGGCGGCGTAGGCGTGTCAGTGCACAAATCGAAGGGGGAAAGTGCTCAGAAACTTCACAAGATCACCGCGAAGCTCCTCAAAGGCTTACCGAGAGGAAATTGGTGGCGAATCGAGCTAATTGCTCGCGGCGGCGGCTGCTCGGTTCTCGCGGGAGCTCGGCAGTGGCGGCGAGAAGAGGCGGCTAGGGTTAGGTGACGGCTATGAGGGGGTGTGGCGCTGCTTAAGTACTCCCGAGGTGTGACGACAATTTCGGAGATTGAAACAAACTCGGCGAGCGGAGAAATCGGCTTCAGCCGTTACTTCTCTGCTTCGGACTTCTCGGCGCGGCGACGAACTCGCTCTGTTCGTTCTCGCGTCGGACTCTCGGCGAGCAGCAGAGGTGATGGAGGTAAGGCGCTGACGCGTGGGGTCCATGCGGCAGCGAGTCAAGGCACTGGGTCTCGGCTGTCAGTCTCGCAGGGCGGAGAAGGGCGCTTGCACGGCGGCCTGTCTCGCGGCCGTGCTCTTCTGTGAGCATTTCGGGTGAAGGAGAGGGAAGGGAAAGAGGGCTGACGTGTGGGTCCCGGTTGTCAGCCGCAGAGAGGGAAGAGAGGCACTGCGCTGCTGCGGCTAGGCTGGCTTGCTAGCTGGGCCGGTGCGCTGGCTTCGGCCCAACAGAAAGAGGAGGGAGGGAGCAGGCCGAAAGGAAGAGGAGGACTGGGCCCTCGGGCCAAATTCAGAGAGGGAAGGTTTTCCTATTTCCCTTTTCTATTTTCTAATTTCATTTTCCAAAAGGATTTTCAAATTGGGTTTTGAAATATTTGAAAAATTCAAATAAGCTACAACTGTACAAAGAAGAAATGCTCTAGCATGAATGCATCATACATGTGTATGACCTAGGTTTGATTTTATATTTGAGAAAAATTATTATTTCCCTATATTGGAATGATCAACTAATTGTATAATTAAATAAATTCCCACTATTTAAAAGAATGCAATTTTTTTCGGGTGTTACAATTCTACCCCCTTAAAAATAATCTCGTCCTCGAGATTCAGTTGGTGCTTACTCAAACAACTCCGGGTACTTTTCTCTGAGATCTTCCTCTCTTTCCCAAGTAGCTTCTTCCTCAGAGTACCGATGCCACTGCACCTTGCACATCTTTATAACTCGACTTCTTGTAACTCTTTCTGCGGTTTCCAAAATTTTCACTGGATGTTCCTCATAAGTGAGACCCTCCTTGAAAACTATTTCCTCGACAGGAACCTGCTCTTCCAGTACTCTCAAACACTTTCTCAACTGAGATATGTGGAACACATCATGCACACCGGACAAACTTTCCGAAAGTTCTAGCTGATATGCCACTTCTCCACGTCTCTCTAGGATCTTGAAAGGACCAATATACCTTGGTGCCAATTTTCCTTTGCTGTTGAACCTTTTCACACTTCTCATCGGGGACACTTTAAGATATACATAGTCTCCTACATTAAAAGCTAGTTCTCTTCTCCGTGTATCCGCATAGCTCTTCTGTCTAGATTGTGCTATTCTCAAGTTCTCTCTTATTGTCTGGACTTGCTCCTCTGCGTCTCTCAACACATCCGATCCAAACACTTGACTTTCTCCAGTTTGATTCCAGAACAAGGGTGTCCTGCACTTGCGTCCATACAATGCTTCGAAGGGTGCCATCTTGAGACTTTTCTGGTAACTATTATTATAAGAGAACTCCGCATACGGCAGACTCTTATCCCAACTCGTTTCATACTGTAAAGCACAAGCTCTCAACATATCTTCCAAAATCTGATTAATCCGTTCAGTTTGACCGTCAGTTTGAGGGTGATATGCAGAACTGAAATTCAACCGTGTTCCCAATGATCTATGCACTTGTTGCCAAAACTGTGAGGTGTACTGCGTACCCCTATCGGACACTATCTTCTTTGGAACTCCATGTAGACACACAATCCTTTCCATATACAACTATGCAAGTCTTGCTCCGGTATAGATGGTCTTGACGGGGAGGGAATGAGCAACTTTAGTCAGTCGATCCACAATTACCCAGTTTGAATCATAACCTCTCTGAGTACGTGGCAATCCAACTATGAAGTCCATACCGACTTCTTCCCACTTCCACTCAGGTATCTTTAGTGGTTGTAGCAATCCTGCAGGCCTCTGGTGTTCAACTTTAACTCTCTGACAGGTATCACAGATAGCCACATATTTTGCTACATCACGCTTTAGTCCAACCCACCAATATTTTTCCTTCAGATCCAAATACATCTTGGTACTTCCTGGGTGTATAGAATATGCTGACTCATGAGCTTCACGCAGTATAGCGTCTCGGATGGATTTCACTTCAGGTACACAGAGTCTCTTCCCAAACCATAAGGTTCCATTCTCATCTAGCCTGAATCCGGGTGATTTTCCAACCACAATGTTCTCTGCTATTTCTTTGAGCTTCTCATCTTCCAACTGAGCCTTTCGTATCTCTTGCTCTAGTGTGGGTTCAACCTCCATCTCAATAGCATTGATCACAATTCCCAAGTTGAGACGCTCCATCTCTGCACACAACTCTGCTGGAATAGTGGTTGTTCGAATCTCATTAGCATAACTTTTTCTACTAAGAGCATCGGCCACAACATTTGCTTTGCCTGGATGATAATGCACTTCCAGGTCATAATCCTTTATCAATTCCAACCAACGACGTTGCCTCAAATTCAACTCTGACTGGGTGAAGATATACTTCAAGCTCTTATGATCTGTATAAATGTCACACTTATGACCAATAAGATAATGTCTCCAAATCTTCAAAGCGTGCACCACAGCTGCTAGCTCCAAGTCATGAGTAGGGTAATTCAACTCATGCTTCCTCAACTGTCTCGATGCATATGCTACGACTCTTCCTTCTTGCATGAGAACACAACCAAGACCTAGGCGGGAAGCATCACAATAGATAGAGAACTTCTTACTTAGGTCCGGCAAAACCAACACTGGCGCTGTTGTCAATCTCTTCTTCAATTCTTCGAAACTAGCTTGACACTTCTCAGACCACACAAACTTGGCATTCTTCTCTAGCAAGGAAGTCATTGGCTTCGCAAGCTTGGAGAATCCTTCAATGTACCTTCGGTAGTAACCAGCTAAACCAAGAAAACTACGAATGCCAGTCACATCAGTTGGCGGCTTCCAATTCAACACGTCTGCCACCATGCTTGGGTCCACAGAAATTCCACCATTGGACACAATATGTCCTAGAAAAGCAACTTCTCTCAACCAGAACTCGCACTTACTTTGCTTGGCATACAGCTTGTGTTCTCTGAGCTTCTGCAAAACCAATGTCAGATGTTCGGCATGCTCTTCTTCATTCTTGGAGTAGATCGAGATATCATCAATGAACACCACAACAAACTTATCCAAGAATTCCATGAATACCTTATTCATCAGATACATGAAGTATGCAGGTGCATTAGTCAAACCAAAGGACATTACCGTATACTCATACAATCCATACCGAGTAGTGAATGCAGTCTTAGGTATGTCAGAGTCACGAATCTTCAACTGATGATAACCTGAACAGAGATCAATCTTGGAAAACACACAAGCACCTCTCAACTGATCAAATAAGTCATCAATTCTAGGCAACGGATACTTGTTCTTAATGGTGACCTCATTCAGTGACCGATAATCAACACACATCCTTTGACTACCATCTTTTTTATCAACAAAAATAACCGGGGCTCCCCAAGGTGAAGAACTAGGACGAATGAAACCTTTTTCTGACAGTTCTTTAATTTGTTTCTTAAGTTCTTCTAATTCTTTAACTCCCATTCTATATGGACGTTTAGCTATAGGTGCAGTACCAGGTAACAACTCAATGATAAATTCAATGTCACGGTCAGGCGGCATACCTGGCAACTCATCTGGAAACACATCTTCAAACTCATCCACCACTGAGTTATCCGGCTGCACTTCTTCTCTGAGCTGATGTACTGTGGCTTTCTGTTGAACTTGCAAAGCAACCTCAACTCTGACCTCATCTCCCTTCTGGGTAGTGATAGTCACGACCTTCTCCTTGCACTTTATATTGATGTCGTTCTTCATCATCCAATCCATACCCAGGATAAGATCAATTCCGACAGTATTTAACACAGTAGGGGTTATCTCAAATTCTACCCCCCTTAATGAGATAGTAATCGGGAGACACTGAAGAGTAGCTTGCATAACACCACCCGGAGAAGAAACCATAATAGGATGTTTCATGACACTAAGGGGAATACCATGCTTTCTAACAAATGTGTGCGAAATGAAAGTATGCGAAGCACCAGAGTCAAAAAGACTGTAGCGGGATGGAGTCGATATTGAATGTACCCATCATGACCTCTGGAGTCTCCTGTGCCGTATCAACCGACACATGGTTCACCTTCCCGGTGTGAGGTGGCACTCTCTGCTGGTTGTTCTGCTTCTGGGAGGCTTAGGGATTCTGCTTCTCAGGACAATTGTAGGACAAGTGTCCTTCCTTGCCACAGCGGAAACACTTGTTGGGGACACCATTCTTCACTGGGATATTGTTGGGAGCAGTCAGTTGTGGCGCCTGGTTGCCACCTTGTTGCTGGTACTGGGAACGCTGCTGGTTCTGGGAACGTTGTTGATTCTGGAAATTGTTCTTGAATCTAGACTGTCCCTGAAAACGTTGTTGCTGCTGAGGTTGCTGCTGGTTGTTACGGAAGCGGCTGTTGCTTCCAGACGACTGCCCTTGAAACTTCCTCTTCTTCTTCTTCTCATCTATCTCACGGCGCTTGCTCTCGATGATCAAGGCTTTGTCCACCAACTGTTGGAAGTTGGTGAAAGTGTGGGAGAGCAACTGGTACTGGAGATGATCATTCAGTCCCTCCAAGAAGAGCTCTTGCTTCTTGGCATCATCTTCAACCTCTTTTGGAGCATACCGCGACAATTGGATGAACTTGTCACGGTATTTGGCAACTAGCATACCTCCCTGCTTTAGAGAAAGAAACTCCTTCTTCTTCAGCTTCATCAACCCTGCTGGCACATGATGATTGCGGAACCCCTCACGGAATTGCTGCCAAGAGAAAGGGTCGGCACGTCCAAAACGGAAAGACTCCCACCAATCCAGAGCAGCTCCCTGCTACTGCCCAGATGCATAGAGAACCTTCTCGACGTCGTTGCATTGGGCAATCTCCAGCTGCCTTTCTATTGCACGCAGCCAATCATCAGCTTGGAGAGGATCACTGGAATGATCGAAGGTGGGCGGGCGTCCCTTCAAGAATTCACTTCTCTTGTCGCGGGGTGGTGGAGGTGGGTTGCCATTGCCATTGTTTCGCTGCAGCAGTTGAATGTTCTGGGCCATCTGTTGCATCAGCTGTGTTTGCATCATCATCAGCTGCTCCATATTAGGCTGTGGCGGAGGTGGTGGTGGATTAGCATTTTCTCCAGAGGCACCATCACCCCTTGGGTTCCTCCTGGTGTGGGCCATCTGCTGTTCAAATCATTGAAGTGAGGTTTAGAATTTTTTTCCATTAAAATAACACTTAAAAACTAGAACAGGAAATTCTAGGCGCGATCCAACAATGACAGAGTAGAAAAACAGTCATATCTGGAGTTTCCGAAGTCAAACAGAGACATGCTATACATGGTTGGAAAGCATGAGAAAAACTCTAGAAGTTTTATTCAGACCATCTCTCCAGATTCTGTCGTTAAGTTTATCAAACACAGATTTAATTCGAAACTGTTCCAGAGTAACAGACAGCGCAGAAACTTTGACTTGTGACATTTGTTTCTGCCAACCCGTAACTGATATCAAGATGATTCTTGCGGCCAAAGAAAACTACAGAAGTCTAGTTTTTCACAAAAATTTTTCATGATTTTTGGTCATATATAATTAAATAGGAAAAATAACTAAGACAGAGAGGTCTAAAAAATAGCACTGCTGGAAACTGAGATAATCAACCCAAACTATTATGCATTAATTCAAACCTACATAAATAGATTTTGTGGACATGCCCACAATCTCAGCACTCATTACAAACTCTAAATCAAGCATTGTTCATAAGGAAAAGCAATCTAGCACAAAAGTTCATAAGACACGAACTAGACTCGACTTGACTCAACTTGCGCTACTAGCGTCTTTTGCTACTAACTGGGGGTAACTCCTCTAGGGGTCGATGTCGGTGCGGGTGTGAGCATCTCCATGGTCACCTCGGTTCCTTGGCGGCGATTCAGCTGGGCACCTTGGTGATGGCGGAGGGGGTCCAACACCGAGTTGCCTGTTCAACTCATCCACCGTCCGGCTGAGCTTGTAGTTAGCTTCAGTCCTGGTGTTCAGCTCATCCAATGTCTGGTCCAGAAAAGTGTTGGTCTGGGCCAAACACTCCAAGGCAGCATGGAGTCGGGCATTCACTTCTCCAAGTGGACCGGAGATGCTGCAGTTAGCTTGGCCACTCTGACGGCGGGGAAGGTAGCGGTGCATCTCCCACTTGATGATGTCCCAATTCTCATGGCGGTGCACCATAAGAGCTTGTCGTGCGGCATCCTTGATGGCGGCAGCTTTGGAGAGTCGAATGGAGACATCATAGTGGATATTCTTCACCTGGCTTCCCTCCTTGATGTACACCCTCGTCTCATAGTAGTCGGCGTAGTCAGGGTGCTTCCAGTGCTCCGTCTTGTACAGCACCGAGGCGTTGGGGGTAGAAGCAGCGCACCAAGTCGAGAAGCAGCGGGTGGTAGTAGTCATCACCATGATGATCATAGTGAATCATTCCCACCCAGGGTTTTCCACCTTGGTCTCCATCATCGTCGCCATCGTCATCGGGGTCGTCGGAGTCATCCGAGTCGCCTCCATCATCTTCGTCATCAGGGTCGCCAGCACAATCCTGGTCACCCTGCGACTCCACCTTCTTGGGTTCATCTTCCTGAGGGTCCTCCATAGGTACGTCTTCAGAGCTGTCTTCCAAGGGCTCTTCACTGGGCTCCTCTGCGGGCACCTCCTGCTGGGGCTCCTCCACTGGTACGTCTTCCACGGGTACCTCCGGTCGGGAAACACTTCCGCCAGAGATGAAGCGCTGCAGGTACCTCTTAGGTGGCATGACACGCTTGTGGGCAGTGCGCTTAAGGTTGGCCATCTACAAGAATTAAGATTAAGTCAAAATTTTGCAATGGACAAGGGTAGGATATCAGCAAAAACTTGTAACAAATTAATATAACAAGTAAAAAGAGATAATAAAGCTAAGGGCTATCCAGTGCTAACTAGGCTTGCGTCCTACAGTCAACACGGCTCTGATACCAATTTGTCACACCCAATTTTAAGGATAAAATGGGATGCATAATCTTATGTGCGCCCAGAGATCAGTCACACACATAAGCCAACAAATTGCATAAATTGTATCATAACCAATGTTTAATACATAGCGAATAATATCAAAGTCATCACACAGCGGAAAAATAAAGATAACTCTCACGGTAGCTCCATAGCACAGGGACGTCGACTGGTGAAGCATAAGTCTAGTAGTCCTCTGGGTAGTCCTCATCACTATCACCATCTGTTACCCATCCGGGATTTTTAACCAAGTAATGAAAAATAAACAAGCGTAAGTACATGTCGTACTCAACAAGACTACCATGGGTTCATAAGGCTCAAAAGGGTTGACACGGTTTAACAGCAGGTTGCTTTTAATTAATCATCTTTTATGCAGTTGGATAGCAACAAGTTAATAAGCCCATTCTCATGATCATAGTAAACACAATTAATGAGTAGCAATAAATAGATTAGCAACAAGTAAACATCACCCTGAAAGATAACTACTCCGTGAGTTTTCCGGGCTACTCGTGACCGTGAGCGCGGCTAGTATACCAGTTTTACACTCTGCAGAGGTTGTACACTTTCACTATGAGCCGTGATTCCCATTTGCTCGGGTTAATTACTCCCATAACACTACCAAGGTGAGAGAGCAGGGTTTCACTATGAAGTCTTTCAAAATACTTCGTCTAACAAGTTAGGGCCGCTAGGGACCCGACAAGCAGATGTAGAGCCCCCCTTCGTCGTGGCACAAGGTCACGCAGGTTATACACACTCGGACAGGAGCCGCACTATACCCGAGTCGTCAGACCCCATCACGCCTTTCGGTAACCTCTAACAAGCTAGAAAAAGGACCTATACTTGACTAAAACCAGAGCCATGTAGCCCTCATAGTTGCACTGTAAGTCCCAGAATTTGCTGACAGATCATTACCAAGGGGGAAGGATATGGAGCATCACAAAGCTATGCCCCAATCCCCTAGTTCCATGTTGCTAAAAAGGCATCTTTTAATCCTTATTGCATATTCAATTAATCAGTTTACATGATCATGATAGCAATAACGCACTAGCATCAATTACCATATGCATAATCCCATAGGTTGCAAGGAACAGGATAACAAAACTAGGAAATAACTATGGTTAACAAGAAAGACACATGCAAATACAAGTATTTATTTGGTGAATAGGACAACAAGGATGATCCATACTAATACTTGCCTTGATCAGCAAACTCCTAGTGATCCGGGTTGTCGCAGTACTGATCTTGATCACCCACGTAAGGCTCACCGTCTATACTCGATCCATCATAACAACACACACGCATACAGGGGCAATCATGCATACAAACAAGAGTTTTCATTAGAACAGTACACCAATAGAGAGAAAATAAATTAAAAAGGTTATAAAATAAATCTACGCGTTGCTACGATCACATCGATATAAAGTTTGCGCAAATCGGATTTAAAACGAGGAAGATATGAATTTTACAAGATTTATAATAGAATAATAATAGATTAAATATAATCTCAAATTTTAAAAGTTAATAACATATGAAACAGTGTTACTAACTAGTAGATCATCAAATTACGAATCTAACGCAATTTGAATCGTTCAAATCGGAGCTAAAACGTGGAAATTATAAATGAAACAATTTTGAATTCAAATCTGAAAACACATAACACATTTTTATATATACCGCGGGGAAATACGTTTTCTAATTCGGAAAACGTAAACCGGTGAATGCGCTTTGGACCGCGGCCATCAACTTTAAATCTTACGGGGGCTCTTTTGCAAAAGGGATGGCCGAAGGGGTACGGGCTTTTCTGATCCGTTGGATTCAACACCGACGATCGAGATTAGAAGAGAGAGAGGGAGGACGGAGCTTCGGCCGGAACAGGGGCGGGGCGCGGTGGCGCCATGGCCGGCGCATCGCCGGAGAAGGCAAACTCGGCCTTCGATGCATGAAATAGGTCGGGAAGGGTACCCATAGATCGGGAAGAGCATCGCAAGCTCACCTAGGGTGATGGGAAGGTCGGAAATCGACTCGGGGGTGGCTCTCCACGTGCTCCGGCAGGGCGGTGATCTCCTACAACGTCGGCGAGGGTGCATTAGTGCACAATTCAAGCGGAAAAAGGGTCGGCTACCTCGGGGAGATCACGCAAATGCTCAGTAAGGGGCTTACGGCGAGGATTAAAACCCGAGGACGACGAATTTGTTGTGGCGGCGGAAAGCTTCGAGCGGCGGCTCTGTTTCGGCGAGGGCGCGGTGATGGCGGCGGCTTGGGTTGTGTGGCGGCGGCAGGGGTTTCGCCCGAGCTTATATACTCCTGAGGAGAGGCGAGCAGGGAGGTTAGGTTCGAGCTGGATTCGAGGACGCGGCCGCGACGAACTCGGCGTCGTCGGTTTCGTCCGATTTCCATACGAAACAGAGAGGTTGGAGGGAGGGCGCTGACGTGTGGGGTCGGGCTTGGCAGTGAGACCTGCGCACTGGGTCTCGGCTGTCAGTCTCGCAGGGCGGAGAGAGGGCGCGCACGCTCGGCCGCGGTGGCCCGACCGTGCCCTGCTCTCGGTCCAACCAGAGGAGGAAGAAAGGAAGAGGAAGGCGCGGCCTATGACGCGAGGGCCCCTCCAATCAGTGAAACAGAGAGGGAGAGAGGGTGTGGGTGCTGTTGCCGGCTAGCTGGGCCGCCTGGTGGGCTTGGCCACGGCCCAAAACAGGAAGAGGAGGAGCAGGCTGGTTGGGCCTTCGGGCCAGAAAGGGAGAGAGAGGGTTTTACCTTTACCTAATTCTTTTAAAGATTTTCAAATTGGTTTTCAAAATGAGATTTGAATATTTGCCAACTCAAACAAACCAAAACAGTACAAGAAAAGAGGTGCTCCAGCATGAATGCACATACATGTGTATGGCCTAGGTTTAATTTTATATTTGTGAAAATTAATATTTCCCTACATTAAATGATCAACAATAGCACAATTAAATTGTTTCCCCCTATTTTAAATTGATGCAAATTTTCGGGTGTTACAGATCATTACCAAGGGGGAAGGATATGGAGCATCACAAAACTATGCCCCAATCCCCTAGTTCCATGTTGCTAAAAAGGCATCTTTTAATTCCTTATTGCATATTCAATTAATCAGTTTACATGGTCATGATATCAATAACGCACTAGCATCAATTACCATATGCATAATCCCATAGGTTGCAAGGAACAGGATAACAAAACTAGGAAGTAACTATGGTTAACAAGGAAGACACATGCAAATGCAATTATTTATTTGGTGAATAGGACAACAAGGATGATCCATGCTAACACTTGCCTTGATCAGCAAACTCCTGGTGATCCGGGTTGTCGCAGTACTGATCTTGATCACCTACGTAAGGCTCACCGTCTATACTCGATCCATCATAACAACACACACGCATACAGGGGCAATCATGCATACAAACAAGAGTTTTCATTAGAACAGTACACCAACAAAGAGAAAATAAATTTAAAAGGTTATAAAACAAATCTACGCGTTGCTACGATCACATCGATATAAAGTTTGCGCAAATCGGATTTAAAACGAGGAAGATATGAATTTTACAAGATTTATAATAGAATAATAATAGATTAAATAAAATCTCGAATTTTAAAAGTTAATAACATATGAAACAGTGGTACTAACTGGTAGATCATTAAATTACGAATCTAACGCAATTTGAATCTTTCAAATCGGAATTAAAACGGAGAAACTACGAACAAAACAGTTTTGATTTAAAATCTGAAAACACATTTTCATATATACCGAAAATAAATACGCCTTTAAATACAGAAAACGTAATCTACTAAATACGCTAAGGGCTGTGGGTTAAGTATTAAAAACTGCAGGGGGTTATTCGCAAAAACGCCGGCCGAATCGGTATGGGCTGCTCTCGGCCGTCCGATTCAAAATCGGCGGATCAGATTAAAAGAGGGGAGGGGCGGCGGTGCTCCCAGCCGGAAAACAGAGGCCGACGGCGGCGCCATGGCCGGAGGGCCGCCGGAGAAGGTGAACTCGGCCCTCGGTGCATGAAATAGGTCGGGAAGGGTACCCATAGATCGGGAAGAGCATCGCAAGCTCACCTAGGGTGATGGGAAGGTCGGAAATCGACTCGGAGATAACTCGCGGCGTGACCCGGCGGACGGTGGCTCTCTGCAACGGCGGTGGAGGCGTGTCAGTGCACAAATCGAAGGGGAAAGTGCTCGGGAACTTCACAAGATCACCGCGAAGCTCCTCAAAGGCTTACCGAGAGGAAATTGGTGGCGAATCGAGCTAATTGCTCGCGGCGGCGGCTGCTAGGTTCTCGCGGGAGCTCGGCAGTGGCGGCGAGAAGAGGCGGCTAGGGTTAGGTGATGGCTACAAGGGGGTGTGGCGCTGCTTAAGTACTCCCGAGGTGTGACGACAATCTCGGAGATTGAAACAAACTCGGCGAGCGGAGAAATCGGCTTCAGCCGTTTCTTCTCTGCTTCGGACTTCTCGGCGCGGCGACGAACTCGCTCTGTTCGTTCTCGCGTCGGACTCTCGGCGAGCAGCAGAGGGGATGGAGGTAAGGCGCTGACGCGTGGGGTCCATGCGGCAGCGAGTCAAGGCACTGGGTCTCGGCTGTCAGTCTCGCAGGGCGGAGAAGGGCGCCTGCACGGCGGCCTGTCTCGCGGCCGTGCTCTGCTGTGAGCATTTCGGGTGAAGGAGAGGGAAGGGAAAGAGGGTTGACGTGTGGGTCCCGGTTGTCAGCCACAGAGAGGGAAGAGAGGCACTGCGCTGCTGCGGTTGGGCTGGCTTGCTAGCTGGGCCGGCGCGCTGGCTTCGGCCCAATAGAAAGAGGAGGGAGGGAGCAAGCCGAAAGGAAGAGGAGGACTGGGCCCTCGGGCCAAATTCAGAGCGGGAAGGTTTTCCTATTTCCCTTTTCTATTTTCTAATTTCATTTTCCAAAAGGATTTTCAAATTGGGTTTTGAAATATTTAAAAAATTCAAATAAGCTACAACAGTACAAAGAAGAAATGCTCCAGCATGAATGCATCATACATGTGTATGACCTAGGTTTGATTTTATATTTGAGAAAAATTATTATTTCCCTATTTTGGAATGATCAACTAATTGCATAATTAAATAAATTGCCACTATTTAAAAGAATGCAATTTTTTCGGGTGTTACAGAAATTCACCCATTTCACCTTAGTCTTTTATGGGGCTAATGACTTTCCCTTTGCCTTAGGTGGTTGAGAGACAGAACAGTTTAACTTGAGCACTACTTTTCTCATTCTTTGCAAGTTTCGTAGTAGAGGTTTTAGCAATGTTTTGCAAAAGAAAACTTAATGTTCCTCATATGGTTCTCTCATGTCGCTTGAATGGTGTATGATTCCTTACCAAGGCATAAAGTAAATGTTGCCTTTTCTTTATCATCCTACTTCTAAAAATGGCTTATGTGGAGCTTAAGGTAGGAATGAAAGAATATAGCATACTTACTTTGCATATGTTGTAGAGTCAAAGCTTGGATCCAAAGGGAGAAGTGTCATGCCCTTAGATCAAGATGTGCAAGTGTGTGGATGATGATGGAATATAATGCTCCTCTATTTGAATTGTATCTCTCTCTAATAAATTTTAGAGACATGGCTATCATTTTTCTCTTTTATTTATAAGCCTAGACTTGCTCAAATATTTTTCTTTTCTTTTCTATGGACTCTCTTGTGTCCATCTTTCTTTTTATTTGCCATAGCCTTTTGTCTCTACTACCATAATAACTAAGAGAGATTTTCTATGACTTTAACACATGGAGCATTTATTTGGTGAAAATGAAAGGCATGTGGTTGCGTACTTCCAGTGTAGAAGCAGCATGTATATATGGTGTGTATGTGATCTTGATCTTGGGAGCATGATAAAACTCTCAATAAGGGTCAACAAGACTTGACAACACTCAATACAAAACAAATAGCTTAAGTGGAAGGTTTTAGACATTGTAACATATATGGCTGTGGTAGGAATTTATCACCTTTGAGGAACAATAAGGTTTTGTTTATTTAAGAAATAAATCTCCAGTAATCATACATGCTTAGAACAATATTATAGTAGCTCTTGTTTCACTATATCATATCTCACAACAAATTAGACTTAATTCTAGCACTTAGCATCCATAAAGTTTTTAGGTTCATGATGATTTAAATGAGCCAAGTGATCCATACTCAAAGAAATACTAAGTTGTAAACTAGGCATTAAAGAAACATTAACAGAGCAACTATTCATCATTTCCATGAGGAAGATAAATATTCATGAGACATATGGAAATAAGAGAAATATTTTTGGTATTTTTATCTTATGCATTTTTTTATATGCAATAAATTGTAAATAGCTAGGATAGAATACTTACCTTGGTGGGGAGAGGATCTCCCCCAAGCTTGTCCTTTTCCTTATTGCGGTGGCGGGTAGTATTGGAACCATCCCGCCCAGCGTTGTGCTTCTTCATCTTGGATAGCATGCAATAGTTGAGCGTTTTGTTGTGCCATATTCAACAATCTTGCTCAACTTGCATTGCGCCCATGTCATTGATAAGTTGGTCCATTTCTGATCCTTGGCTTCGACGGCCCCTTGCCCGTGTGGACGGACGGGGAGTGCGCACTCTTGGAGTGTGCTGTTGAGGCCGTTCCGTGGACCTTGAAATGTCCATGGAACTTGCCTCATCGCCTTGTTCTTCATATCTCCCTGTAGCTCGTGATGTGCCACCTTGCTCAAATTGAGCGGCTTGTGACATGCTCCTTGTCACTCTTCTTGGTCCTGCAACATTTTGGCTTCTTGCCTATCGGTCCCAATTTATGGTTAGCGTGTGCAGCACATACAACCGACGCCTCTCACAAGGGAGAGAGATTTCGGCTGTATGGCCGTGATAAATCATTTTTATATCAACATTTTCATCTCTTTTTAGGACTTGAGTGCTTACAAAGAAATCTTCGGTTACAATATCTCTAGGAGAGGCAATGTATTCAAAGTAATGTTTTCCATCTAGCAAGTCCATTGTTTCCGCAATGCGCGTGATAAAAGAAGTGAAGAATATGGGCTCGCTTCTATGAAAAATACCAAGCCAAAAGTGGACTAACATCTTAGCAGGTGAAACTTTTATTTTCTTTGTCATGGCATAGAGCAGTCTTAATTCATCATTGTAAAGAACTTGCACATTAGAGCCAGGAAGAAAAGTGATAGCCATCCAATATCGGATCAAGCGCAAAGTAGGATTATGAATTTCATCGGTTTTAGGGTCAGAGCAATCATTAGATCCTGTTATAGCTTTCCAAAATTCAGCTTTATCAAATCTTCTTGTTGCATTAACAAGATCTAGATGACAGTCATTATCAAAACCAAATGTCATGTTAAAAACTCCCCATGTTAAATTATAGTCTTGGTTAAACATGCGGAAGTAGACATTATTTTCAGTGGCTTGTAAAGAGCATAGAAATTCAATGGTGAGCTTTTCTTTTCCAAGTTCTTGCACTTCCCAAAAACTTTCCTAACCGATTGTATTGAAAATAATATTGAATTCCACGGTCATACCTGTGCTGTCCAAAAGGACAGGGTCGATGATGCCGGTATGTTCATACCCTCGGTGTCGGATGGAGGTGTACCTTTGGTACTCTTCTTGATTTAGCATGAGGGCGCTCTCGGGGTCGAACGTCCTCTCGGAAGGCACTCCGAAGCTTTTTCTTGATGGAGCTTCTCTTCCTTCATCTTCATCATGGCGGGATCGTCGGGAGGAACTCCCTACGACGCTCTTGGCTTTCTTGAGTGCGGAGGAGAACTTCTTTATCCTACAACAATGAGCTCACACAAGAACACACTACAACAACAGAGATTAGCGTTAGCGTTAACGTTAGCGTTAGCGTTAGCGTTAGCTAACCCACTGTTAGTAGTCCTTGCGGGGTATGGTTACCTTCACAAACAAGATTTTGAAAGCAAAGATGAGAGTGAGACAAGCTTCAACTACTATAATATTTTTGGGTTTTTGGTTTGAGTGGCTGAACTTAAACTAAACTTCAGAAAGATCTTGCTCAAATGGAGAGAAAAAGGGAGATTGTGTGCTCGAGAGGATTCAGCTGGATTGGGTTTGGAAATGAGCACACATTGGAAGGGTATTTATAGGGGGAGAAGGACTGGTGGCCAGGCCACTAGGCCCAGTTCGGCTGACCCCCACATGGCCAGATCTTTGTTGTTTTCCCCTTTGGACATGGAACCAAAGTGATCTCAAATTCAAATTTTCCGACAGGGCTTTATTCATGGGTCGACCAAACCCATTTATGACAGGTTCAGTGTTGCTTTTATCTTTAGACAGGGAATCTATTTGAATTCAAACTTGACCTTGCTGACAGCTCTCAATTTATGGGTCGGCTGAACCCATTATAACAAGATCAGAGTTGCTTTTACCTTTGGACAGAGAATCTATTTGAATTCAAACTCCACTTTCTTGAAAGGAGCCAAAACATGGTTCAGCCGAACCAGGGTTTGTCCTCTTTCAGCTTTAAACAGCGTGCCCAGGAAAGTAAAGACTAGTGGTGTACCAAAAATTTTAAAATTTTTAGAGATTCCCTTGTCTAATGTTTTGTGAAGATAAAAGGTGTATGACAAAAGTGGGGACATGTTTAAAGTGATTCCCATGGACCATGGGAGCACTCATGCATGCCAAAGTGTCTACTTTTCAAAATTTGGATGGATGTGGGTGTTGGATTCTCCTTGAAGCATATGAGAATGGTCATGACAAAAGAATGGTCGACCAAAATTCAAAAGGAGCTGGTGTTCAAATTTTAGGAGCATGATCAGGACACCAGGCCAACACCACCAGAGGTGGGTGGGCCCCATGGTGGGGTCGGCCGACCCCACCTAGGTGGTCCCACCACCTCAGGTGTGAGCAGAAATGATCTTTATCAAGTTTTATTCATCTACTTATTTTATTTTGTTGAAATAAAATATTGCCAAAATTAAACATGAAATGCAATGAAGGAAATTCAAAATTGAAATGCAAGAATTAAATATGGGATAAATACTGATTTACCTTACTAGCAAGGGCTCCATGTTTTAGCTCCGTAGAGCAGGACCTCTCCAGTTCGGGTTCATTTTTTGGGTGCTTCGATCGGTCCCGGAGATGGGGACCGTGACGATCGCACCTCTTTCTTCCGCCATTCCTTCTTGGTTGATGCTTATGATTCAGCGGAGTCAGCCTTATTTACCACCTCAGCCTTACTTACCACTTCGGCCTTTTTGGACCTTGGCTGTTGATTCTTTCGACGGGGTGCATATTGTGGCTTGTTTCTCCACAGATTCTTACTTGCCTGTTGCATTGATTTATAACCATTGAAAGGACATTTAATTCTCTTACTTGGGAGTTGGAAGTGCACTTGGCCGGATCCCACGTAGATGATGGCATTTACAATGTTGAGGAACGGCCTTCCCAGGATGACGGGGACTTCGTCATCGGCTCCCATGTCAAGAATGATGAAGTCGGTAGAGATGTATTCATCTTGAACTTTGACAAGGATTTCCCTTGCCAATCCCTCGGGGAATCGGATTGATTGATCGGCCATCTGCAATTTGATAAAAGTGGGGTACAAAGGTCCCCCTAGCAAGTTCTCGTACATTACCTTGGACATGATGTTCACTCCAGATCCAAGGTCACAGAAGGCGTTGTTGAAGGTGTGTGACCCGATCTCGTAGGTGATGGTAGGATGGCCGGGGTCACTCTTCTTGGCCATGAATGGCGGATCAAGAGGAAAACCCGGGTTTTGTCTAATCGGAGGCTTACAAACCTCGTGGAAATTAACTTAACACCTTCAATTAGTTCCTCAGGTTTCCCTGGGATCTTACCTTGTTCGAATGATGGGACAGCTGCTGCTATTTGAGCTAATTGGGTTTCTAACATTTTGTTAAAGCTCAATTGGTTTTTCATAGCAGTGTTAAAGCTATCCATTTTCTCACTAAGATTTTCAAGCATCTTATCATTAGCCATGATTTTCTTGTTTATGCTATCATTAATTTTAGATTGGCCTAAAACAAGATCTTTAAGGGAAGGTTGATTACCATAAGAATTATTGAAATTATTGCTGTAACCATTACCTTGATTTCCTTGATAGAAGGGGCGCGAGTTCCATCCTCCTTGTTGCTGGGGTCGATATCCGTTGTTGTTGTTATTGATGAAGCTCACTTCCTCCTTCGTCTCGGGGCAGTTGTTGCCCGAATGATCTTCTCTACCACATACCTCGCACCATGGATCAGCTTCAATTGCTCGTGCGGTGGCAGTGGGTCTAATGGCCTCTTGTTCCTTCTTGGAACTTTCTTCAATCTTTTCATCAAGAGGTCCATTTTTGCTGAGAGGATGTCCACCTCATGAACGGTGTGCATACCCCTATTCTTGGGCTGAAGGCGCTCCTCATTCCATCCTTGGTTGATAACCATTTTCTCAATGAGGTCCTTAGCATCCTTGACATTATGTTGCAGGAATGCTCCTCCGGCTGCAGCATCAAGGTGACTACGGGCTAATCCAGTTAGCCCATGGTAGAAACCTTGGATTAGGAGCTATTCTTCAATCCCATGATGAGGACAGGCATGAATGTACTCCTGGAGACGTTCCCATGCTTCGGGAATCGTCTCGTCCGTTTGTTGTTGGAAGCTTGAAATTTTGCCACGGAGAGCGCTTGTTTTGCCCATTGGAAGAACTTCTTGAGAAAAGCATTGGCACAATTCTCCCAGGTGGTGACTTCACTCTTGTTGGCATAGAACCATTGCTTCGCCTTCCCAAGCAGTGAGAATGGGAACAGACGAAGGCGAATGGCGTCAGCCGAGACATTTTTGATAGTGAAAGTACCACACACCTCCAGGAAGTGCTGGAGATGGGTATTGGCATCTTCATGTGGCTTTCCACAGAATGGATTGGCTTGTACCATGTTGATGAGTGTAGGCTTGAGCTCAAAGGTAGCATCTCCAAAGTTGAGCTGCGGTCCGGTGGCAATGTTGTCAGCGGACAGCGCAGAGAACTCAGAGATGGTCTTTTGGGCCATAGCTTCCTTGATTGATAATGCGGTGCCTCTTTCCTCGAACGAATTCAGGTTTGAAATGAACCTTTGAGATGGAACTTGACGGTGTCTAGTTCTTCTCAACAATTGCTCGGGATCTTCAATATAATTTGACGGCAATTGGAAACCGTTCAGGCATTGTCTAGCGTCACGATGATGAGAAACACAGACAGGGGTAAGCCCCTAACACTACTCGATAACTAAATTGATAGTAGACCCGGGATTCAATTTTTTTATTAATATTCCTAGACTGATGCTTTCCCCGGCAACGGCGCCAGAAATACTTGTTGACACTTCTTAGCACAACCACCAGAGACAGGGTGTTAGGCTATCTCTGATAACGGCGCCAGAAGTGCCTGAGCGTATTTCTTATGTCTATTGGATAATTTCGCAAGCGCACAGAATATACCGCTGTAGCACTTCACCCGGGAGTATTCCAAGGTATCGTTATTTATTTTTATCCCAAGGGAAAGCGGTTGCTAGGAATAATTAATAAAAAGAAAGAGAGATCCTTAAGTCTATACTAACTTAGTACCCGCTTGTGGTAGGGGGTTAAATCGATAGGTAGAGGAAAAGGGTAATGACACCAACACACAACAAGTATTAAGATAACTAAAAGATAACTAGTAGAGTATAGCTAGGTGGGAGGACAACGAGTGAGTATAAGACTTTTATGACACTTACTTTACTCTTGTGACTTACCCTATCAAATAGATGACTTATACTAAGATAGTTACCATACTACCTGTGTGCAGGGGGTAGTGCGAGACAATAGAGGACAAAATCTGCGCCTACACTCTTATGGGAGCCTACCTTTTAAGAACTTGCCTAAAACACGTGGAGGGATACTAAGACTAGACAGGGCTGTCACCACCTGCTAGCACCCACAAACAATCCGTGCGGCAAGCGGTAATCAAAGGCAAGATATAGTCTAAGCACCACGCTTACACTAAGTCTCACTATTCTAGCTGCGTACCAACAACTAGAACACCCTATGACAGGCGATGAACTAACACATGTTGAGTTGGGACAAGATCACTATCAAGTATAAAACAACTATAGAAGAAGACAAGACACAACAATACTATAAAGAATAGTCAAGACTAAGTAAGAACTTAGTGAAGTAAAGTAAAGATAATATATATTTGAAAGGATAAAGTCTTACAGAAGGAAAGGTACAAGACCTATACCAGACTCTCCAGTAGATGACTCCAGAGACTCCGAGCGTAGCTCGACTCGACTCTAACTCCCACACTAGACTAATACTACTACTAAAGAGTAGAACTTCACTCTAGCTTGCTTCTTGTGTTGTATGGTGTGTCTTGAAGAGGAGTGGGCAGCCTCTATTTATAGGGGAGAGCAAGGGGGTGCCACGTCAGTGATCCGCGTGCTCCTTGCCTCTCCACCCTTGGATCCACCGCCTTGTAACTGCCTCAAGATGGATGGCTTTGGTGATTTGAGCACATGGGAAACATGCTTGGAGTCGGTGGAGGCCAACCGACCTGGCTGGGCACCAGGGGGGTTCGGCCGACCCCCCTATGACTGGTGGGCCCAGCCAGGAGCTTGTAGAAGGAGCCCCCACCAGTCAGTGATGGT
Source organism: Eremochloa ophiuroides (assembly GCA_038502445.1). Classification (NCBI taxonomy): domain Eukaryota; kingdom Viridiplantae; phylum Streptophyta; class Magnoliopsida; order Poales; family Poaceae; genus Eremochloa; species Eremochloa ophiuroides. The sequence goes on along the minus strand of JAHLJS010000003.1, from coordinate 75,174,116 downwards.
GTAGGTGGCCTGGGCCCACCAATGGTGGTTCGGCCGACCCAATCCTGGTGGGTTGGGCCCACCACCGTGGTCCCTACCTGTCATAGAGACTCCCCTGGTCTTTGTTATGTCTCGTTTGCTTTGTTTCACGCCTTAATCTGTGTGCCTTTGATCTCCGCCGTTGAATGAAAGCACAAGTTGGATGAAATGACTTTGTTGGAGTGTCACACGGATCCTGCCACGTCACCAGTGCCAGGTGGGCCCCATGGTCAGTTTGGCCGAGCCATGGGTGGCCCCACCCTTGGCTCTGATCTCTTCCATTTGATGTTGTATGCACTGTGTTGAAAGGTGGTGGCCTGGGGCAACATGACATGGTTCGGCCGAACCATGTAGTTAGCCCCTAGCTGCTCACTTTTGCATTGTTTTGGTGTTCCCTGCAATCACAAGCTAAGAGTACAAGTGGAACTCGTTATTGATGAAATATGCTCATGTTGTATTTATTCTCCCTTGGATCCGAGGCCTGTTGACGGTGTTTGAATGTGGAATTTTAGGGTATATCCACCGTCAACAGGTATGCTGCTCTGGAATTTTCTTCTTTGTGCATTCTGTTTCGAGCATTGATCCCTTATCTCTTATTTGATTTGTGGAAGATTCATGGCCAGGACCGGAAGGTATATTTTTTAGAGGTGTCTACTACCAAGTGGCCCGAAGGAGTTGACCCTCGACACCGCTACCAGCCCGGTAGCGAAGATGAAGACTTCGCGGAGCCCTCTAATGACGAAGCTGGCACTGATGATGAGGAAGAGGATCAAGAGGCCCTTTCTCAACAGGTGGCTCACGGTAAGCAGGCTGTATCTGAAAAAGCTGGATCATCAAATGGCGTAGCTCGGAAGCCTGAGAAGCCAGTGAAGATATCCGATAAGCAGACCTGTCGCCAAGCAGTGATCCTGAGCTCGAGCGACGATGAAGAGCCAGCGCCAAAATGTCAGAAGGGAGAAGTGCCTCCGACCAGGAGTCCCGGCACTGATGAAGGTACCTCTAGTCGGAAGAAACAGTTCGCCGAAAACGCCCCCGGTCAGATTTGTGAGTATTCTTGTCTTCATTTTGCTGTTTATCTGTCGAAGAGTCTTCCCTATAGTCTCTGGTCATGGAGTCCCCTTCATTATCCGGGGAACCCTCCACCAAAGATGTCGAAGGAGCGACAGGCGATAGAACTATGGATGATGAATTAGTGAAGAACGGAGGTGGTGGTAGTGTCGCCGCCGGGTGGCCGTCCGATCACGAATCGCCAAAGAGTCCTCCAGAGCTGCAGCCGGACTCTGGCACATAGGAGGAGCTGCCACCGCCCGAGCAGCCACCACAGCCCGTCTTGACCCCGCCGACTTCGCCGTCGACCCGGAGTGTTGGGCAGCAGCCTGAAGAAGCCAAGAGGAGTCACGAGTCTGCGGCGGAACCGTGCGGAGCAATACCTCCTGTTGGTGTTGAGCAAGTGGCGGAAACGCAGGCCAACGACGTGCCACGCGGGGGCATGCCGGAACCGAGTCACCATCACTCGGAGCGGCCATCTTCGAGTGCGGCTCCTGACATTGAGGAGATTATTCGGGAAGCTGCGGGCGAAGTACGACCGACGGTGCTTCGTACCCTGAGAAGGGTCGGCGATACCTATGCCGTTGTGGTAGAGGAAGAGGCTGCAGACGAAGAACTTGAAGCTCTGAAGGCTGATATAACAGATACCCATGCCGACCTGAGGAAGTCCCTCCGCAGGCTGGGACAACTGTCTTCATGAGTTCAGGTAATGGCTGGCTTCTTTTGCTTGGAGTTTTTCTAATTGCCTTTTACCATGCTCTTTCCATTGTCGAGTAGGCGGTGCATGATACGGCGGAAGATCGCTGGAAGACGCTCCATCATGCTGCTAGTCTTGCCCTGGACAATGAGAGACTGCAGAAGGAAACAAGACGGCTTGAGGAAGCGATGAGCGTTCTCCGCGAGAAGCGTGATACGTTGCAAGAACACTGTGCCGACTTGATGGAATCCGAGCAGAAACTGCTACAGGATAAAAAAGGTATGAAAATCATCATGGTGCTGGTTTATTTTATCCCAACTTTTCTTCTCTTCTTGTTTCTGGAGTCTCGATATGTAGATCTATAGGACGTCTTTGACGGCGCTGTAAAACGAGGTCTGTGCATCTTCATGTTACTCTATTGTTCTGCTGAGGAGTGCTGACTCGCCCCTTTCTTGGTGCAGTTAGAGACTTGGAGAGTGAAGTGACACTGCTACGGGAAGCATCTCGTAGAAACGAGAAGGCATGCCTCGGTGAGTGTAACAACCCTAAAAACCCACACAACCTAAAAATCCCAACCAATTAAAATTTTTCATTTATTTATTATGAAAACCCATTTTTCTTGTGCAAGCATATAAGTTTCATTATGAATTTGGTAAATAAAGGAGTATAGCTTGCATTTTAATTCCATTCACATAGAATAATAGCTTATGCATCACAATTGGGATTTATTGCAATTTATGTTTGTATTTACTCAATACTTAAAATGGGTAATATATGTATTTATACACTAAAGTGAAAATAGAAAAAGAAAAGAAAATGAAAAGGGAGAGAGAGCAAGGCTAGCCATTCGGCCCAGCCAGCCCGGCCCTTTTCTCCTCACCTCACCCGCACGCGCGCAACCGTTTCACCGCTCCCCCGCAGCCGCTGACCACCCGGCCCCGCCTGTCAGCCGCTCTCGCCCCCACTGTTCTTCTTCCTCGCAGAGACGACGGGGACGAGTGCACGCAATTCGCGTGACCCCGGTCCCACAGCCGATAGCGCCATGCTCCGTCAGGTTTGTCCCCCTCCTGTCCCCTCCTTTCTTGGCCGCCAAGCGAACCCGCGCCCATCCGGAGCCCTAGATCCACTCGAGCCACGGCCCTTCGATCGGTCGAGCGCGATCAGGACCGTTCGCCATTGGAGCTGGCCAAGCTCGCCTATAAAAAGGAGCTCACCCCGAAGCCCTACCCTCATTTCCCCTTGCCGCCACCGCGGCACAGACCGGTACACTGCACCACACCGAGAGAGAGAGCGTAGGAGAAGGGCGGAGCAGAGGAGGAGAAGCTGCCGGAGCGCCGCCGCCGCGGAGCACGTCGGAGCCGAACACGGAGGAGAAGCCCGAGCTGCGGACGAGGAGCGGCACGGCACTGCGATCACTCTGCACGGCTCCAACTCGCCACTGCACCGCCATCCTAGCTTCACCGACACCACGGTGAGCCACCGCACGCCATGTCCGAACCTCGCCCTGCTTTTGCCATGGTGTTCCGCCCACGGGATGCGCAGGCACGAGCCTTTACCGGCTCAGGAAGATCACCTGCACCATGCACTCATGCGACCGGCCGAAACCCCCTGGACTACAAGCTTGCTAGGCTGAGAACGCAGCACGACGCGTTCTCGGCGGAGCGCGCTCACCACCGACACGTTCCGACGCCGAATCACCCGTTCCGAGCAATCCGACTAGCACCCGTATAGGTTAGAGCGTCGTGGAGCACCGCCACGACCCCTTGAGCTAGCTACGTGGATCTAAGCGCTAGAGGAAGCCTCTCCGCCCTGCTCGAGTGCGCCGTGACCTCGCCAGAGCGCCGCCGCGAGCCGTCGCCAAAAGAAGGCCATGCCATGGCTAAAGTTCGCCACTAGAGTGTTGTATGCCTCTCTGGCCCCACCAATTTGACAAGACCGCATTCGATTGAACCAAGACATGGTCGTAGCCGCGTTGCCGCCTTCCGCCGTCGTCGGCGACACACCGCCGCCGCAACCGAGCACCTTGGGAATCTCGGTAGCCAAAATTGGTAGATGGTATACCATCGCCATAGACCCTGGAGGCGTATACATCTCCTAGAAGACCTCCTTAGCCCCGCCGGAACCTCACAGTCGCGGCGACATCGCCACCGATGACCGGAGCATCTCAATACTGCGACCTGGAACAAAAACCGACCACCTCGGACAAGCTTAGATGCGGAAGATCGAACCTCCATAGCCCGGAACACCGAGAGGTGCGTTCTCGGGGAAACGTGATCGCCGCCGACACATTCCTGCCTCGCCAAAAATCCGTTCCGAGTACCCCCGGTCGCCTCGCGCTGCGGAGAAAGGCCGACGAGGTTCACCAAGTCTGCCTCGGCACCGCCTGCGTAGATAGCCGAGCCCCGAATCATGTCTGTCGCCTTGGCTATGTGCGCCTCCACCTCGTCGGAGAACCACCGTATGCCGTAGGAGACAAGGAGGCCATACCACGACTCTAACCCGCTACCATTTGGTCGGACGACTGCCTGAGCACGCCAATTGGGGAAAGCCGAGCCCTGTCTTGCCGAAATATGGTCATCGCCGCCCTGTCATCGTCCGCCGCACCGGAGAGACACCGCCGCCTTGAACAGACGCCCTGGAACCCTGCTAGCACCAAATCTCCGATTCGCCCGAGCCTCCCCGGGAGAGGTCGGGAGAGCGGCACCCTCGGCGCCCAAATGTCCAATTCGCCCGAGCCCCGCCGAGGTACGCCGAGGTCCGCCGAGCTATGCCGAGCTCCGCCGAGCTACGCCGAGCTCCGCCGAGCTACACCGAGCTACGCCGAGCTCCGCCGAGCTATGCCGAGCTACGCCGAGCTCCACCGAGCTACGCCGACGCCCCCGACCACTGAGAACCACCCCGACCTCTGAGAACCACCCCCGACCTCTGAGAACCACCCCCGACCACCGTCGAGCTCGCCCGACCACCGCCGAGCTACGCCTGACGCCCCCCGACCAACGTCGAGCTCGCCCGACCTACCACCGAGCTACGCCGACGCCGGCGACTCTCTGGGAACCAGCATCGAACACCTGGTGGGCGACCATCGGGTCTGTGTTCTGACGAGGCGCCACATGCCGCACTACTGGACCCACGCGCCACGTGGACCAATCCCGAGCTGCCCCTGATTAACCGACCAATTTTCCCATTTTCAGAAAATAGGATAATCTTCGGAAATTCATAACTTATTCATACGATGTCCAAAAATTGCGCACCATATATCAAAATTCTCAGAAAAATGAGATCTACAATCTAAGACTATGTTTGTGTGCATTTGGCTCTTTATTTTATTGGATTTTTCTGAAATACTCTATAGGAGTCGCTGACGCGACTATTTCATGTTCGATTTCAGAGCCGGAGGAGGATCTGACTAAGGAAGACGACCACGAGTACTTTCAGGAGCTAGAAGACAACTACGAAGGTGCCACGTCCCTCCAAATCCTTAGATCCTATTTACGCATTGCAAATGACATTGTTGCTATTGTTTTATGATTATGTATGGATTGGTTGCATGGTAGTATATTTGAATTCCCTGCCTTGATAAGACTTTACCCTGCTATCCGCTGCTAGGTTAGTTGCTGCTTAATTTACTGTTACTCTTTCACTACTTACTACTTGCTATATGCTATGTGGTGGAATTGGGACGGTGTATAACTGATTATAACCACTGGGAGAGAGTGCTGTGTGCGTCTTGGGTGCGTGGTAAGGGTTGATGTCGACCAAGTGGGATGTGAGACAAGCCCATGGGGCAAGTCGTGCCGGGGGTGCAACATGGGCATCCCCAAGCGAGATACCTGTGGCGGGTAAAGTTGTTGAGGAGGTTCCGGGTAGGATAGCCTTGGTGGTTTGAAGCCCGTGGACGGAGGTGCTGTGATGGCACGGGGAGAGTATCCCCTAAGTGAAGATGCCTGCTTGGTCAAACCTAGGATGGACTAGTTTCAGGTTCATGGGAATCCTTTTCTACTCACTCGCTTCTGATGGGCGGGAGACGGCTGGACTACTTGGTAGGACGGTGCCACTACTGCTAGGTTGAGAGGTGATAAGGGTGGGCGGAGACGGTCGATGGGTTCCCGTTCCGTTCTAGATGCGCAGTACCACTGGATGGGCCTGGTACTGTCTCTCCCAGTCTCAGCATAACGGTGTAGGATCCAGAATATCCCAGGGCTGAGTGGTAGGGTGGCATCGACCTAGGCAAGCAAGCACCCGGAATTCTGTCTAGGTGTTTGTGCAACACCTATGATGGCTAATCTTGTGGGTAGTGAAACCTCTGCAGAGTGTACGGTTGATCGATCGATACATATGCCAACCTGTTGGCTATGGACCTTTCCTGTGAAGCTTCTACTAGTGTAGTGAGTGTTCTCTTCTCCCCCTGGATGACATTTTTCCAGCAGTGTACCCGTTTGAAAGGTCCTAAATGGCTAGAGAGGGGGGTGAATAGCCTATAAAAATCTACAAATAACACTTTACAAGACGATTAGTAACAATAGCAAGCTTTGCAAAACACTAGCTCTAAACTATGCTATGCAAGCCACCTAGACAAGTATACTACACTATGATCACTAGTTCACACTCAAAGGCTATGTCACTACTAAACACTACTCCTAAGTGAGCAACTAAATAACAAGCTACACACGAGAGTAAGTGCACAAAAGTAAAGAGAGAAGGTGATTTCAATACCCCCGGTGTAGAGAAGATATGAAGTCCAATAAAACCAATCAATCACATATAAGGGAAATCCTCGGTAGAGAGATGACACATGATTTTTTACCGAGGTTCACTTGCTTGCCGGCAAGCTAGTCCTCGTTGTAGCGATACACCCACTTGGAGGTTCACGCGCTAATTGGCATCACACGCCAAACCCTTCTCAAGGGTGCCGCACAACCAACACAAGATGGGGATCCATCAAGCTACGAGCAATCCACTAAAGATGCCTTTCGCGATCTCCCGCGGGGATAGGCTCAAGAACCCCTCACAATACCTTGATCGGAGTCGGAGACAATCACCAACTCCCCTCAACGATCCTCGCAGCTCCAAGCTGTCTAGGAGTCGGCAAACTCCAAGAGTAACAAGAGAAACCGCTGCGAAATACCACTACCAAGTGCCTCTAGATGATCTCAAACAATGCAATGCACTTGATGCTCTCCAAACTCACCAAATGATGAACACAATCAAGTAGGATGAGTGAGAGTGGAGTGGGAAGGCTCACAAGTATGTTATGATGTTTAGGAGTGCCAAGAGCTGCTCCCCAAACCGGCCAAGTGACTATTTATAAGCCACACACAAAGAACTAGCCGTTTAGACTTTTCTGCGTACCGTCGGACTGTCCGACGGCCAGATCGTCGGACTAATCAGCACGGTCCGACGCCCCGGATGAACGCCACGTGTCACTAGCCGTTTGAAGTCGAACGTTGGATCACAACGGCTAACTTCCCGCGCTAAACAAACCGTCGGACTGTAGGCCGTCGGACCAAACCTTACGGTCCGACGCCCACTGCCATTGCACCGTCGGACTGAAAATACACTCCGCGTCGGACTAAACGAAACCACGGTCCGACATTTCCAGAGAGCTCCCCGAGCCCTGAAAACCGTCGGACGTTGGTCCGACGCTCACCGTCAGACTAACGCTGAGAGTCCGACGCTCCTCTGCTCTCCACGTGTCGACCTGCTGCGGCTCTGCACCGTCGGACCCTGAGGACAATGGTCCGACGCACCGAAATCAAGCATCCGACGCTTGCTGAAGGGGTTAGCCGTCGGACCGAAGACAATGGTCCGACGCTCAGTCAAGTTAGAGTCCGACGCTACTTTTTCTTATTGAAACGTTTCCGAAATTCGCCGAATCCTGCCTCGCAAGCTCGGCAGGAGGAAGAAAGGACTAAACCCTCTCTAACCCTCAAACTTCACCCCGTTTCTTAAGTCACTAACACTCCAAAGTGTCTCTCACTTAGGTGCACGTGTGTTAGCCTTTTCAAAGAGTTTTCCACGGGTCAAGTTAGTGTCACTAGCATCTATATGCATATGCAATGATCATGAACACCTAGTGGCACTTGATAACCGTATTTCATCAACGATTTCGCCCCTCTTGATAGTACGGCTATCTATCCTAAATGTGATCACTCCCTCTATGGAGTCTTGATCACCAAAACCAAAAGAGCTCCTATTGGTTATACCTTTGCCTTGAGCTCCCGGTTTCTTATCAACTTCCTTCTCATCTCTTGATGGACCTTGTGGACACCTATGATGATGGACTTATACCATTTGCATGGATGCCATCAATAGGGCTTCCTCCTTTGTTGATGGACTTACACCATTTTCATGGACGCCGTCATTGCCCTTCACTTGTGACCTCCACCGACCCGGTCCTTTGCTCCATCTTGCCATTTGCTAATCAATTCTCATGAAACACTTAGAGCAATCGTTAGCAAACTAGGTTTCATCAATTATCCAAAACCAAACATGGGCTTTCACCGTTGTGGTAGTGTGCCGCTGAGATAGGCCCGAGAGGGAGTTGGGCCTGTCGAATGAGAGCGAGGTGTGGGTAAGTGAGATGTGGTGATGGGAAAAAGGGATGATGGTGTTAACTGGAGATAAAACTTGACTAATTAAACATTGATTACAGCTGCATAGGAAACCTCAGCCTATAGGTCTGCTTGTATAGCCTTGCATCCACTTTCCACAAAGCAAATGCTGCATAGGTGGGCTCCGTGGCCAGTACAAATCGTACTGATAAATTTGCTGTCAGGTGACGAGAATGAGTACGACTTCGAGGAAGACGATGGCGAGGAATAGGGTCACGTGCTACACTCAAGTTGGCCGTGAAGGATGAAACGTTTCCGCATCTTCTAAAGCTTCTCTGATTGTTGATTCCGCCAATATGGCGATGTAATAAGTGTTTATGTAAGACTTAATTACCGTTGTATGGATCCTGGTGTCAACTGAGATATGGGTAATTTTATGGATTGTCCCAAGCAATCTGTTGAATTACAATTCGAGCCTGTGGATTTCCCTTCGTGGAAATCGAGGTCGTTTCAGTTGGTATCAAAGCCATACTTGACTGTAGGACGAGACCCATAGAAAATGGACGCTAGAATAGGAAGCCAGACTCTCTTTCGGTTATATTACCGACCTTGCATTCACTTTTTATGCAATGGCTTATCTAATACAAGGACCTGCTAATCCGTTTCTTAAAAAATTCGCTGATGACCAGCCTTGGACCACCACTTCGTCCACTACACGACGGCACTATTGAGATCCCGATCAACGGAAGGAACCACGGCGGATTTGCCATGATACTACGCTAGGTGCTGGAGGAGCTGGGAGCACCGTCTGACCAGATCCAGTTCTTCAGCCGAGGGAAGCTTGTCGAGGCAGAGGACAGCCGCATACCCGACGCCGTACTCGACCTTATGCACCAGTAGCTTATGGGACCCTGCGTGGCCCTTAGACTAGTGATACCATGAGTAGTCCTGTCATTGGCTATCTGCGCATAGCACGATCTTCTTAGCAGCTAGGAACATCCTTTATGTAATAATAACCATGTGATGAGTGACATTTGGATCTTATGCTTCTTATGGTTCTCTATGCTTCTTTGGTTGAGTGTAGGATAGCATGAAAAATGTTTTAATTCATTTAAATCGTTGAAAACATCTAACTCCTACTTAAACCACTACAAGATTATTACTGCACTGAGCACGTACCTAATAATTTCAGATGTCGATGAGACGTTCTGCGCGTTTGGAGAACCGCCAGCCCTCCCCCGCTGCCTGCGCCAGGACGTGGGCGTGGTCGCAACCGTGGACGCCCAGCTGGCAGACATGCTGGAGTTAACCTGGAAGAAGAGCTGCGCCGGGCAGAGGATGCACCGCCGGTGAACGATCTGCCTCCACAAGGCGAGAACGTGCCTCCGCCACCGCCACCACCGCCGCCACCGACGTTGGCGGAAGTGATGGCTCAGCAGACCCAGCTGCTGAATACCATAGCTACTAGGATGAACAGGCACCACGGGCCACCCCAGAATGACTTCCAAAGGAAACTGGAGGGTTTCCTGAAGCTGAGGCCACCTACCTTCGACGGGACCGACAGCGATCCCCTCGCTGCCGACGATTGGCTTAAGGAGATGGAGAAGAAGCTGGACCTGACCACTTGCTCCGACGAGGAGTGTGTTGGGATTGCTAGCCACCAGTTGACCGGTGCTGCACGAGCATGGTGGGACAACTACACCATCGCTCACGAGGACCCAGCCCGCATTGACTGGGATGAGTTCACCGAGGCTTTCCGTGACCACCACATTCCTGAGGGAGTCATGTTGGCCAAGGAGAATGAGTTTCGCAACATCTCCCAGGGAGCTGACCGGATCCACGAGTACACCACCCGCTTCAACTGCTTGCTCCGCTACGCACCTGCGTCTTGCGTGAGTTCCGAGAAGGAAAAGATGTACTACTACAGGAAGGGACTTCAGACCAAGATCAGGTTGGCTCTGTCAGGGAACAAGAGCTACACTCTGCGTGAGCTGATTGACCACTGTATTGAGATCGAGAAGGATTGCATGGAAGCACGACTGGAATTCGAGGCCCAGAACAAGGGAAAGAAGCGCCGCTTTGAGGGACCCGCTCGCACTGCTCCACCCCAGAGACAGCGAACAGCTGCACCCCCGCCTTTCCGAACTCGCCAGGGACCTTCTTCGGGAACGAGCCGTGGTGGTACCAACAGCAGCAACTATCACCGCCCCGCTCAGACCTACCCTGCGCCGACTCGAGCTGTGCAGAACACACCCGCCCCCGCTACCAACACGCCAAGGACAAGCAATTGGAAGGCTCCTGCGACAGCTACAGCAGGCAGTGCGCCCTTCACGTGCTTCGGATGCGGAAAGCCTGGACACCGTGTGCCTGTATGCCCCGACCTCAACCGTGCACCAGCAGCTGCACAGGGCACACCGAACCGGGGATCTGCTACCCGTGGAAGACTGAACCACATGACCGCTGAGGAAGCTGAAGCTGCACCTGATGCTGTGTATGGTACGTTCCTAGTTTAGGGTAACATGGCTACAGTTCTGTTCGATTCGGGAGCTACATGTTCATACATTTCATCTGCATATGCACGAAAGCATAACATACCTGTAACCCCGAGAGCAAACCCCATCCTAACTAGCTCGCCCTTAGGAACCTTCAGAAGCATTCACATATGTAGGGGAGTGATAATCACAATCGAGGGACTTGACTTCCGAGCTGACCTAACCCTACTACCTTCCAATAGCTTAGATGTCATCTTAGGCATGGACTGGCTAACCAAACACTGGGGAGTGATATCTTGTTCACCTAGATATGTTCAGGTAACCCACCCTTGGGGAACAGCTGTCCGATGTGTACCCCAAACCGAGAGAGTCCAAGCCCTCCTATGTGCCCTGGAGACTAAAGCAGATAAGACAGAGCTGACATTCAGAGATGTGCCAGTGGTCTGTGAGTTCAATGACGTATTTCCAGAGGAGTTGCCAGGAATGCCACCAGATAGAGATGTGGAGTTTGTTATAGAGCTGATGCCAGGGACTGCACCGATTGCCAAAAGACCCTACAGAATGTCGGCTGATGAGTTGAAGGAACTCAAGAAGCAGCTGGGAGAATTACTGGAGAAGGGCTTCATTAGGCCTAGTGCTTCACCCTGGGGATCTCCTGTTTTGTTTGTCAAGAAGAAGGATGGCACGATGAGGATGTGCATTGACTACCGGAATCTGAATGCGGTCACAGTCAAGAATAAGTACCCACTGCCCCGCATCGATGATTTGTTAGATCAACTGAGTAAGGCCAAGTACTTCTCGAAGATCGATCTCCGATCAGGGTACCATCAGATGAAGATCAGGGAAGAGGATATCCGAAGACTGCATTTGTCACTAGATATGGACAGTATGAGTGCACAGTAGTCTCATTTGGACTCACTAATGCTCCAGCATACTTCATGAACATGATGAACAAGATCTTCATGAATGAGCTAGACAAGTTTGTGGTGGTATTCATTGATGATATATTGGTTTATTCAGCCACAAAAGAGGAACATGAACATCATCTGAGGACCGTATTGGAGAGGTTGTCTCGCAACCAGCTATACGCCAAATTCTCCAAGTGCGAATTCTGGCTTGAGGAAGTTGCTTTCCTTGGACACGTATTGTCAGGAGAAGGAGTCGCGGTAGACCCAGCCAAGATTGAAGCTGTGAAAGAGTGGGAACAACCTTGTAATGTGTCAGAAATCAGAAGCTTTTTGGGACTTGCAGGATACTATCGCAGATTTATTGAGAATTTCTCCAAGATTGCAAGACCCATGACCAACTTGCTGAAGAAAGAGAACAAGTTTATATGGACTCCTGAATGTGAGAAGAGTTTCCAGACCTTGAAGGAGAAGCTCACTACTACACCTGTACTAGCCCTGCCCGACATTCACAAAGATTTTGTTGTTTATTGTGACGCCTCTCGGCAAGGTTTGGGCTGTGTACTAATGCAAGAAGGAAGAGTGATAGCTTATGCCTCAAGACAGTTGAAGGAACATGAGCAGCGATACCCGACTCATGACCTAGAACTTGCAGCCATGGTACATGCACTCAAGATTTGGAGACACTATCTAATAAGCAACAAGTGTGACATCTACACTGACCACAAGAGCCTGAAGTACTTCTTCACACAAGAAGATCTGAATATGAGGCAGCGCAGATGGCTAGAACTCATCAAGGACTATGATCTTGAGATCCATTACCACCCAGGAAAGGCTAATGTTGTCGCTGATGCACTTAGCCGCAAAAGCTACTGCCATACCCTCATCACCAACTCTATGCCGCCTGAGCTCAGGAGAGAGTTCGACGCATTCCAGCTCGAGGTAGTCTCCTATGGCATGCTAAATGAGCTTCGCGTCGAGTACAATCTCACCTCACGGATCCGTGAAGCACAAAAGAACTGTCCTGAGATAGACTATATCCGTGGTTTGATGAAGCTGGGAAGAGGCCCCGAATACCGAGAAGATGAGCAGGGAACTGTATGGTACAAAGATAGAATCTGCGTACTGACGGATTCAGCGATACGAGAAGAGATCCTGTCGGAAGGGCATGACTCCAAATATTGCATTCACCCAGGGTCAGCCAAGATGTACCATGATCTAAGGAAGCACTTCTGGTGGGAGAATATGAAGACAGACATTGCAGGGCATGTAGCCCGATGTGATACATGCAATAGAATCAAGGCCGAACATCAGAGACCAGCAGGGTTGCTACAACAGTTGAGATACCAGAATGGAAGTGGGAGTGCATATCCATGGCCTTCATATTAGGACTGCCCCGATCCGAGCATGGGTATGATTCTATATGGGTAATAGTGGATCGTCTAACCAAAGTTGCACATTTTATACCGGTCAAAAGGAAGTATAGAGCTGAAAAGCTGGCAGATCTGTACGTATCAAACATTTTGAAGTTACATGGGGCACCTCTGAGTATTATATCTGACCGAGGCTCACAGTTCGTATCACAGTTCTGGAAATCCTTGCACAAGTCCATCGGGACCAAGCTCGACTACAGCACAGCATACCACCCACAAACAGACGGGCAAACAGAAAGAGTGAACCAGATTCTCGAGGACATGTTACGTGCTTGCGTATTGAGGTACAAGGAAGGATGGGAGAGCTGTCTACCCCACGCCGAGTTCTCATACAACAACAGTTATCAGACAAGCATTAAGATGTCTCCATTTGAAGCGTTGTATGGAAGACCGTGCAGAACCCCACTAATGTGGTCAGAACCAGGTGAGAGGACATTCTTCAGTCCTGCTAAGATTGTGGAAGCAGAAGAAGGTGTTGCCCAAGCAAGAGAGAATTTGAGGATTGCACAGAGTAGGCAAAAGAGCTATGCGGATAGAAGACGTAGAGAGCTTGAGTTCAAGGTTGGGGATTATGTCTACCTCAAAGTATCTCCGCTTCATGGCACTATCAGATTCCATGTGAAAGGGAAATTGGCACCAAGATATGTTGGGCCATACAAGATCTGTAAAAGGGTTGGGAAGCTTGCTTACAAGCTGGAACTACCGGAGGAATTATCTGGAGTACACCCCGTGTTCCATGTCTCGCAATTAAGGAAGTGTTTGAAGCTTCCCGAGGAGCAAGTTCCTACGGATGCATTAGACCTGCAAGACACACTTGAATACAAGGAACATCCGATCAAGATCTTGGCACGGGATACCAAGGAGACGCGGAACAAGACTATTCCGATGTGCAAGGTACAGTGGAGCAATCACACTGAAAGGGAAGCTACGTGGGAGAAAGAATCGGACTTGCGGATTATGTTTCCTTACCTCTTCGATGGGTACGTTATCTCTGAATCTCGAGGTCGAGATCCTAATGAGGGGGAGGACTGTAACAACCCTAAAAACCCACACAACCTAAAAATCCCAACCAATTAAATTTATTTATTTATTTATTATGAAAACCCATTTTTCTTGTGCAAGCATATAGGTTTCATTATGAATTTGGTAAATAAAGGAGTATAGCTTGCATTTTAATTCCATTCACATAGAATAATAGCTTATGCATCACAATTGGGATTTATTGCAATTTATGTTTGTATTTACTCAATACTTAAAATGGGTAATATATGTATTTATACACTAAAGTGAAAATAGAAAAAGAAAAGAAAATAAAAAGGGAGAGAGAGCAAGGCTAGCCATTCGGCCCAGCCAGCCCAGCCATTTTCTCCTCACCTCACCCGCACGCGGGCAACCGTTTCACCGCTCCCCCGCAGCCGCTGACCACCCGGCCCCGCCTGTCAGCCGCTCTCGCCCCCACTGTTCTTCTTCCTCGCAGAGACGACGGGGACGAGTGCACGCAATTCGCGTGACCCCGGTCCCACAGCCGATAGCGCCACGCTCCGTCAGGTTTGTCCCCCTCCTGTCCCCTCCTTTCTTGGCCGCCAAGCGAACCCGCGCCCATCCGGAGCCCTAGATCCACTCGAGCCACGGCCCTTCGATCGGTCGAGCGCGATCAGGACCGTTCGCCATTGGAGCTGGCCAAGCTCGCCTATAAAAAGGAGCTCACCCCGAAGCCCTACCCTCATTTCCCCTCGCCGCCACCGCGGCACAGACCGGCACACTGCACCACACCGAGAGAGAGAGAGCGTAGGAGAAGGGCGGAGCAGAGGAGGAGAAGCTGCCGGAGCGCCGCCGCCGCGGAGCACGCCGGAGCCGGACACGGAGGAGAAGCGCGAGCTGCGAACGAGGAGCGGCACGGCACTGCGATCACTCTGCACGGCTCCAACTCGCCACTGCACCGCCATCCTAGCTTCACCGACACCACGGTGAGCCACCGCACGCCATGTCCGAACCTCGCCCTGCTTTTGCCATGGTGTTCCGCCCACGGGACGCGCAGGCACGAGCCTTTACCGGCTCAGGAAGATCACCTGCACCATGCACTCATGCGACCGGCCGAAACCCCCGGACTACAAGCTTGCTAGGCCGAGAACGCAGCACGACGCGTTCTCGGCGGAGCGCGCTCACCACCGACGCGTTCCGACGCCGAATCACCCGTTCCGAGCAATCCGACTAGCACCCGTATAGGTTAGAGCGTCGTGGAGCACCGCCACGACCCCTTGAGCTAGCTACGCGGATCTAAGCGCTAGAGGAAGCCTCGTCCACCCTGCTCGAGTGCGCCGCGACCTCGCCGGAGCGCCGCCGCGAGCCGTCGCCAAAAGAAGGCCATGCCATGGCTAAAGTTCGCCACTAGAGTGTTGTATGCCTCTCTGGCCCCACCAATTTGACAAGACCGCATTCGATTGAACCAAGACATGGTCGTAGCCGCGTTGCCGCCTTCCGCCGTCGTCGGCGACACGCCGCCGCCGCAACCGAGCACCATGGGAATCTCGGTAGCCAAAATTGGTAGATGGTATACCATCGCCATAGACCCTGGAGGCGTATACATCTCCTAGAAGACCTCCTTAGCCCCACCGGAACCTCACAGTCGCGGCGAGATCGCCGCCGATGACCGGAGCATCTCAATACCGCGACCAGGAACAAAAACCGACCACCTCGGACAAGCTTAGCTGCGGAAGATCGAACCTCCATAGCCCGGAACACCGAGAGGTGCGTTCTCGGGGAAACGTGATCGCCGCCGACACATTCCGCCTCGCCAAAAATACGTTCCGAGTACCCCCGGTCGCCTCGCGCTGCGGAGAAAGGCCGACGAGGTTCGCCAAGTCTGCCTCGGCACCGCCGCGTAGATAGCCGAGCCCCGAATCATGTCTGTCGCCTTGGCTACGTGCGCCTCCACCTCGTCGGAGAACCGCCGTATGCCGTGGGAGACAAGGAGGCCATACCACGACTCTAACCCGCCACCATCTGGTCGGATGACTGCCTGAGCACGCCAATTGGGGAAAGCCGAGCCCTGTCTTGCAGAAATATGGTCATCGCTGCCCTGTCATCGTCCGCCGCACCAGAGAGACACCACCGCCTTGAACAGACGCCCTGGAACCTGCTAGCACCAAATCTCCAATTCGCCCGAGCCTCCCTGGGAGAGCTCGGGAGAGCGGCACCCTCGGCGCCCAAATGTCCGATTCGCCCGAGCCCCGCCGAGCTCCGCCGAGCTCCACCGAGGTCCGCTGAGCTATGCCGAGCTCCGCCGAGCTACACCGAGCTACGCCGAGCTCCGTCGAGCTACGCCGAGCCCCGCCGAGCTACGCCGAGCTCCGCCGAACTACGCCGAGCTCCGCCGAGCTACGCCGAGCTACGCCGACGCCCCCCGACCACTGAGAACCACCCCGACCTCTGAGAACCACCCCCGACCTCTGAGAACCACCCCCGACCACCGTCGAGCTCGCCCGACCACCGCCGAGCTACGCCGACGCCCCCCGACCAACGTCGAGCTCGCCCGACCAACCACCGAGCTACGCCGACGCCGGCGACTCTCTGGGAACCAGCATCGAACACCTGGTGGGCGACCATCAGGTCCTGTGTTCTGACGAGGCGCCACATGCTGCACTACTGGACCCGCGCGCCACGTGGACCAATCCCGAGCTGCCCCTGATTAACCGACCAATTTTCCCATTTTCAGAAAATAGGATAATCTTCGGAAATTCATAACTTATTCATACGATGTCCAAAAATTGCGCACCATATATCAAAATTCTCAGAAAAATGAGATCTACAATCTAAGACTATGTTTGTGTGCATTTGGCTCTTTATTTTATTGGATTTTTTGACATACTCTATAGGAGTCGCTGACGCGACTATTTCAGTGTTCGATTTCAGAGCCGGAGGAGGATCTGACTAAGGAAGACGACCACGAGTACTTTCAGGAGCTAGGAGATGACTACGAAGGTGCCATGTCCCACCAAATCCTTAGATCCTATTTACGCATTGCAAATGACATTGTTGCTATTGCTTTATGATTATGTATGGATTGGTTGCATGGTAGTATATTTGAATTCCCTGCCTTGATAAGACTTTACCCTGCTATCCGCTGCTAGGTTAGTTGCTGCTTAATTTACTGTTACTCTTCCACTACTTACTACTTGCTATATGCTATGTGGTGGAATTGGGACGGTGTATAACTGATTATAACCACTGGGAGAGAGTGCTGCGTGCGTCTTGGGTGCGTGGTAAGGGTTGATGTCGACCAAGTGGGATGTGAGACAAGCCCATGGGGCAAGTCATGCCGGGGGTGCAACCTGGGCATCCCCAAGCGAGATACCTGTGGCGGGTAAAGTTGTTGAGGAGGTTCCGGGTGGGATAGCCTTGGTGGTTTGAAGCCCGTGGACGGAGGTGCTGTGATGGCACGGGGAGAGTATCCCCTAAGTGAAGATGCCTGCTTGGTCAAACCTAGGATGGACTAGTTTCAGGTTCATGGGAATCCTTTTCTACTCACTCGCTTCTGATGGGCGGGAGACGGCTGGACAACTTGGTAGGACGGTGCCACTACTGCTAGGCTGAGAGGTGATAAGGGTGGGCGGAGACGGTCGATGGGTTCCCGTTTCGTTCTAGATGTGCAGTACCACTGGATGGGCCCGGTACTATGTCTCCCAGTCTTAGCATAACGGTGTAGGATCCGGAATATCCCAGGGCTGAGTGGTAGGGTGGCATCGACCTAGGCAAGCAAGCACCCGAAATTCTGCCTAGTTGTTTGCGCAACACCTATGATGGCTAATCTTGTGGGTAGTGAAACCTCTGCAGAGTGTACGGTTGATCGATCGATACATATGCCAACTGTTGGCTATGGACCTTTCCTGTGAAGCTTCTACTAGTGTAGTGAGTGTTCTCTTCTCCCCCTGGATGACATTTTTCCGGCAGTGTACCCGTTGTGGTAGTGTGCCGCTGAGATAGGCCCGAGAGGGAGTTGGGCCTGTCGAATGAGAGCGAGGTGTGGGTAAGTGAAATGTGGTGATGGGAAAAAGGGATGATGGTGTTAACTGGAGATAAAACTTGACTAATTAAACATTGATTACAGCTGCATAGGAAACCTCAGCCTATAGGTCTGCTTATATAGCCTTGCATCCACTTTCCACAAAGCAAATGCTGCATAGGTGGGCTCCGTGGCCAGTACAAATCGTACTGATAAATTTGCTGTCAGGTGACGAGAATGAGTACGACTTCGAGGAAGACGATGGCGAGGAATAGGGTCACGTGCTACACTCAAGTTGACCGTGAAGGATGAAACGTTTCCGCATCTTCTAAAGCTTCTCTGATTGTTGATTCCGCCAATATGGCGATGTAATAAGTGTTTATGTAAGACATAATTACCGTTGTATGGATCCTGGTCTCAACTGAGATATGGGTAATTTCATGGATTGTCCCAAGCAATCTTTTGAATTACAATTCGAGCCTGTGGATTTCCCTTCGCGGAAATCGAGGTCGTTTCAGTGAGTTTCTCGCTCCTGTGTGGCTGCTTTGTTGTTTCTTGCTAGATGTTCTTATCCGTGTTTTGTTGCATGAGCAGATAATGGGCGGAGGACTCGAGCACAGATGAATGACCTGTCGCAGCGTCTGGAAGTCGCCGAGGGTCGTTGTGACGCCGTGATGGAAAGTATCAAGCCCGTCCTTGATATCGTGGAATACAGGCCTTCCTATCCACCTGCTGGAGTTTTTGGGGAGAGAGCGCCGGAGCCATTTGAGATTGTCCGGCGCAGCCGTGAGGCGCTGCGGACTTTCAGACCTTCTGTAGCGACATGGCGGAGAACATGGCAGCTCACGTTCTCGGCGTGGTGTGCACCCATTACCCTGGCATGAGTAATGTCAGGGTGAAGAAGGGTTATGCCCATGGGACCACCGAGCAGCAGGAGGATCAACTGGAGGAAGAGGCGAGGCCGGTGGCGGAGCTTTTGGCTGCGGATGTGCAGCTATTTCCAACAGAGAACACCTGAAGGCAGCTGTGAACAAATGTAGATCGCTTGTATAGCAGACACTGGTTAGCCATAACTTGACGTTACAGTACATGACTGTTGACATCTACTAACGTCACCCAAAATAACTTTATAACTTTTAACACTAGTGACGAGATTAAAAGATGTATGGTATTTTAATTAACTGATCATTAGCAACTAGCCGCTTATCTATTACCAACATTCCTTAGCATGAACTGGGTTGTCAATCCTAATTATATATGCAAAGAATAAATAAAGGTTTTATATATTATTCCATGTGACTAGGGCAGAAATATAAATAAATATAAACTAAGATACTGCTAATGTAAAAGATAAACTGCTAATGTAAAAGATAAACCATAACTATAATCCTACTCATAGCAGGGATAAGTCACATGATAAAGATATATAGGATAAACATGATCAGTCATCATCATAAATAGGTAAATATCAGAGCTCATCTAGACATAACAATAGCTAGCCAATGGATAGATAAAGGAATTAATATCTAAAGTAATTCTATAACTACGTCAATGAATACTATGATTAGTACAATTACATCTAGCAATCATTGTTTAGCTCTACCTACATCATGATTAAATATAAAGGAGCATCATCTAATGAGGATATTAAGACACAAGGGTCACCTCCTTCGTGACCGCGCTCTGCTCGTCCTAGTACGGGGGATGGACTACAGAGGACTCAACGCAGCTGTCACCTACGTGATCTACCACACGACCCAGCACGTTAGGGCGCACTCGCAGATAAGCAAGATATCTAAACACCACGTCTACATACTGCCAATCATTCATCCACGATATCTCTGGACGAACTCTATACGAGCAATTACATAAATTCAAAAGGATCAAACTAACTATGCTAGATATATAATCAAAGTAAACAATGACTATTGCAATTAAGAACATATATAAGATTAAGAACAATGTTTTCCAAATCATAATGTTGAATGCAATAAGAGAAAAGAACTAGAACTATATCGAACTCCACGCTCCAGACCGACGCCGGGGGCTCCAGATCCCGCTAAAGAACTAGAACTCTTCTACTTCTAATCTAACTGTGACAGAACCGGCTAAATCCCATGGCCCACAGGCGCCTGTCATTGTCACTAGTGACCTCTGACAGCCGGGCCCGTGTCCCAAAAGATCTAGAAGGTTCTGCCGGGCTACATTAGCGCCCGACTTCCTCCGACAGGATCCCATTGCGAAGCCATTACAGAATTACAACATTTCATAACAAATTACTTCAGAGTGAAAATGCGGAAAAGTTATAAGGTACTTAGATTACAAACCGTTTGTCCAAATACGATTGAAGTGCGAATATTACAGAACCTAAATAAAATAAGTAGCAGTGGAATGACGATACAACAATATCAAGTATTTAACGATAAGAACCCTGCCCACGGGTTCGACATTACTCCTCCTCACATCCCTACTGTACCATTGTTATACAGCAGGGGGCGAAACAAACCTCCGGTTGCTGCGTCCCTGCAATCATGCGGTTAACAAACCCTGAGTACTGGGGTACTCCGCAAGACTTACCCGACTAAGAAAAAGGAATGAGACTCAGTAATGCAGGCTGAGCGGAGTCAAGGTGAGGCTTGAGCAAGAGTCAAAAGTTTTGTAGAAAAGCATTACTATCCTATTTCAATATTTTAACTCAGTCTTATTTTAATCATATGCACAATTCCAAATTTCTTTTCATATATCATCATACCTTCAAAATCTTACTCATTCTCAAAAACACCTAGTTTCGAACCACTTTTCAATTGTAGGTCAAAGGATCAAGTCTCCATATTCGAGGAGCAACGACGATTCGAATCGATTAGTACCCAGCTGGGGATCCCTATCCACACTGCATATGTAGCACTTAAGCTTGCATATACCAACTCCGGCTACCACGATTTTTCTACCCCTGAACCGGTCCTGCGCCACCCGAGAACACAGTACTCCTCTCCTCTCCAGGCACGCCGGCCACGAGGGTACACGCTGCTCTCGCCATCTCTCCACTACTAGTGCGTGGTTGTCGGTTCAAGTAGTAGAGCCACCGGAGTCAGAGCTTTCCGTAGTATGTGGCTAGTTGCAAAGTCTCGATCACAGCAGGCCTATAACGAACGGTCCCTAAATCTTTTTCCGCCGGCGACATTGCATTGGGACTCTAACCCAAGTACAAGTGTCCCAACGGCTTTCAAATCCCTTTTCCGCCGGTGGTCGAGCATTGGGACTCTAACCCAAATTCACAACCAACGAACGGAAAACCCCTTTCCGACGGATACGGTGCATCGGGGCTGCTACCCAAGTACACAATTTCCGAACGGACTCATATCCCTTTTTCCTTTTCTCATGATTCATAATTGTCACATTTTCATGGGTCAAAATAGCCTTTTTACGCAAATCTATATTGATTAAGCAGGGCTAAGCATTTTTGAATATTTTTATTTTTAAATAGGTTTCCGGGATATTATGTATCAAGGCGGGTAATGCATCAATATAGGAGACAAACAACTCCTAACAACCTAATGCAATAATAGACTCAAGTGCTAAATAATTTTATAAAACACAAGACGGGGCTGAATGCACCAGGGGCTTGCCTTGAATCGTGTACAGCGTCGGGTCGGGATCAGTCCCGCAGATGTCGAATCCTTGGATGACTTCTAGAGTGACCTCCTCAGCAGTAGTCTCGACCTGGACCTCCTCGGGTACGGGCACTACCCGTATGCAATGGTGTATACTTAGCATGGCATGAGGACAACAAATGAAATGCTTGAAAGTAAACCATTAAGATCTTGAGTACAACTTTCCTTCACGGTAAGGTTGTAAACGCTTTACGGAAGGTAAAAGCAATGTTTCCTACTTTTGTTTTATTGACCATCTTAACGGTCACAGAAAGCTGCTGCACAGCTTTACTACCACCAACATGCGACCCTAATACTTCTGTCAAGGATCACTATGGTGAAAGACCCTTGAAGTCAATCAATCCAAAATCACACCAATACAACAGGGATTATTTGCTTAAATTAATTCTACTAATCAAACGCCCCATAACTAATAAACAAGTGTCCTAATAGTTTCCAAATGAGCTCAAACTTACCCAACAGATAGATCTTACCCTAAAATAGTACCACAAAAATTTTCATGATTTTTGAATAATTCTGGAATTTATTAAAATTGCTCAAAGTTACATTTACTAATTAATATGCTGATTTTTAGTTCCCACAGGAAATGTTCAAACGCTATATATAATATTTTTATAAAATACTACATGCTCCAGAGAGTGCCCACAATTATTTTCATGATTTTTAGATTAACAGGAATATTCCTATGAAAATAACAAATGGAAGTACTATTCATTCAAAATTAAAATGGAAAATCCACTGGAAATCCCTTCAAAATAAAGAAAACGGTTCGGCCCGAGGCGGCCCAACGTCAGCGGGCCGGCCCAACTCCACCCGCGCGTTCGCCCTCGCGCGCGCGCGCGCGTACGCCCAGGGACGCTGACAGGCCGGGCGCGCCTGTCAGCTCCTTCTTCAACCTCGCGCGCAGCCGTGCGCGCGTACACCTGCGGCGGCACTGCGACCATGTTCCGGCCGCGGAGATGCCGGAGAACTAAGGGAAAAGGGCCAGGGAGGATCAGGAGCTCACCACGGTCCTAGCCCGACGGTTGGCTGAGGCAGGGACGGAGTAGAACGACGAGGTTGACTACGGCGGCGGACACAGCGACTCGGCCCCGACGGTGAAGTCTCGTTCCGGCGATCCTAGGGAACGAAATGAAAAACCGTCGCGAGCATGAGCTAGAGCATGAGACAGAGAGTCACAAACAAAATACCGAAGGAGGAGAGGCTCACCACAGCGAGCTCGTCGCGTGAGAGACGGCTGCGGTGGCGCTCCGGTCTTCCGCAGAGACAGCGACAGGCGTTCTCGGATCACAGGGCACGAACCTAAGCCCAAATGGATGCACTAGGTGCGCAAGAAAGCAGGGAGGTTGGATGCTCAAGCAGTTGGAGAATGGTGCACGGGTTGAGGCCGATTTGGTCGGGGCAGTGAAGGTGATCACCGGCGCCGAGCGGGGAGGGGAAGGAAACGGGAGGGAGACCGTCGCCTTTAAGCCGGTTCGAGGGGGAGACAGAAGCGGCAGAGGACGGCGCGGGGTCCCCTACACGTGCTGCCGCGACTGGGGGCAGGATCCTGGCCGGCACGGGCGGCGCCGTGCGCGCGTGCACCGTGGCGGCCAGCTCCTGTGCGCGAACAGAGTGGGGGGCGGGTTACTGTAGCAGTGCAGTGCCCCCCTCTCGGTTTTTGACTCAATTCACCAGATTTTGAGTACTAACTTGAAAAAGTGAAAACACAAAAGTTGTAGGTTTCAAAATTTTGGACAACCTTTGTTTTTGAACCAAACCCAAATTCTATATGGTTTTGAAACTACAGTAAAGGGGGTAAAAGAGGGTTTTGAATTTCCAACTGAATTTTTAAAATTACTTTTAAATTTCTTTAATAACTTGAAAAATTGTCAAAATAGAAGTTGTCCTACTCAGTGATCTATACAACTCTTATTAAGGAGGTTTTGTCAAATTCCTAATATTTTTGAATTTGAAGTTTCGAACTTGAATTTCAACATAGTAATTTGAGTTTAATTTAAATTTTTATATTATAACTTCAAAATCTTCCAAAATAAAAGTTGTTTCATTTCAACAGATCTACAACTTTTATTAATGCACTCCCATAAAATTCCAAATAGTTTTTAAATTAGGTGTTTGAGTCAATATAAAGCTTAATTGGAATTTTTCTTTTGATTTATTTTTAATTCTCAATTGATAATTCAATTACATCATCCAAGGCATCTATCAATAAACCACTCTAAGGGCCCTAAGCACAATCAAATGCGAATGCTTAATAATAAACATGATGACATGGCATAATTAATTAGCCGTAATACCCGGGGTATTACAGCCCTTCCCCCTTAAATAAATCTCGACCCGAGATTTGATAGACGATTAACCTTGGGTTAAGTGATGGAAAAGAAAATGTCTCAAGTAAACCCACTCTAGTTTCTACCATAAGATAATAAGGGAAGCTTTATACCGACTACAACCAGAAACTTTACATTTACAATGTAGCAAAGAATTCGGGGATGTTCTCGGCGAGATAGTCTTCAGACTCCCAGGTGGCTTCATCCTCGGAATGTTCGCTCCATTGAATCTTGTACCATCTTATAGTGGTCCTCCGAGTGACGCGATGCCTTCTGATCCAAGACTCGGATAGGATACTCAGAGTACGTTAGGTCGGGTTGGAGCTCTATTCCCTCAACATCCACGACTTGATCTGGTACCCGAAGACACCTTTTGAGTTGTGATACATGAAAGACATTGTGTATGGCTGAGAGATGATCTGACAGCCTCAACTTATAAGCTACTTTCCCATGACGAGCTATGATTTGAAATGGTCCAATGTATCGAAGGAGCTAATTTGCCTTTAACTCCAAATCGATTAATTCCCTTCATGGGCGAGACTTTGAGATAGACATAATCTCCTGTCTTAAACACCAAGGGACGACGCCTTTGATCGGCGTAACTCTTCTGTCACGACTGTGCAACCTTCAGGTTATCTTGTATTTGCTGAACCTTTGCTTCAGTCTCTTCCACCAAGTCAACGCCGAAGTACCATCTCTCCCCAGGCGCGGACCAATTCAGGGGTGTTCGACACCTACGACCATATACCGCCTCAAACGGTGCCATTTTGATGCTTTCTTGGTAGCTGTTATTGTACGAAAATTCTGCCAGTGCCAAACACTCATCCCAAGATTTGGTGTAATTGAGTGCACATGCTCTCAACATGTCCTCCAACACCTGGTTGACTCTCTCAGTCTGTCCGTCAGTCTGCGGATGGTATGCTGTGCTATGTAGAAGCTTTGTTCCTAGTGACTTGTGGAAAGCTCTCCAAAAGTTGGAAATGAATTGAGAGCCTCGATCGGAGACAATGGTCTTGGGCACACCATGAAGCTTCATCAAATTCTGGATGTACAGCTTTGCATAGTTCACTGCAGTGTAAATGGTCTTAACGGGGATGAAGTGGGCTTGCTTGGTGAGGCGATCAACCACAACCCAGACTGAGTCAAAACCCCTGGGTGTTTTTGGCAGACCTACGATAAAATCCATGCTAATGTCCTCCCATTTCCATGCAGGAACAGGCAGTGGTTGTAGTTCTCCACCGGGCTTCATGTGTACAGCTTTCACTTTCTGACAAGTGCCACACTTCGCTACACATCGAGCGATCTCTATTTTCATTTTGGTCCACCAGAACTTTTGCCTCAAATCCTGGTACATTTTATTGCTCCTAGTGTGGATGGAGAATCTAGTCAAATGTGCTTCATCCAAAATCTTGTGTCGCAACTCGGGTACCTTTGGAACTACTAGCCGCCCCTTGAACCATACGACCCCTTCTTCGTCAATCCTGAAACAATCTACAGTACCAGCTTGGACTTTCTCCTTAATATGCTTGATGCCTTCGCTTCCTTTTTGAGCTGCGATTATCTCATCACGGATGGTGGTCTCAATACTAATATGATTCGAACTGCCCTGTTCAACCATTTCTAACCCCAACTTTTCTAGTTCATAGCATAAAGAAAGGTCTCGGGGCTTTACTGCCAAACAACTGCAATGAATCTTGCGACTGAGCGCATCGGCAACCACATTTGCTTTATCTAGGGTGATAATGCACTTCAATGTCATAATCCTTGATCAACTCAAGCCATCTTCGTTGTCTCATGTTCAACTCTTCTTGGGTAAATATATATTTCAGGCTCTTGTGATCGGTGTAAATCTTGCAAATACTACCAAGCAAATAATGACGCCAAATTTTCAGTGCATGGACCACCGCTGCCAATTCTAGATCATGAGTGGGATAATTTTCTTTATGACGCTTAAGCTGTCGTGACGCATAAGCAATGACTTGGCCTTCTTGCATCAAGACACAACCCAGGCCGGTTCCAGAAGCGTCGCAGTATACGTCGAATGGCTTTTCAATGTCCGGTTGAGCTAGGACTGGGGCAGTGGTTAACAACTTCTTCAAAGTCTGAAATGCTTGCTCACACTCAGGTGACCAGGCAAACTTGACCTTGTTCTTCAATAAGTTGGTAATAGGCTTAGATATTTTGGAAAAATCCGGAATAAAACGGCGGTAATATCCCGCCATTCCCATAAAACTATGGACTTGATGTACTGTGGTTGGTGGTTTCCTAATTCAAGATCTCTTCCACTTTGCTTGGGTCAACCGATACACCTTCGGCCGACAGAATATGCCCAAGAAACGGAACTCTGTCCAACCAAAACTCGCACTTGCTGAACTTGGCATACAGTTGATGTTCTCGCAACCGAGGTAGGACTACACGAAGGTGTTTGGCATGCTCTTCCGGGTTTTTGGAGTAGACCAGTATGTCGTCGATGAACACGACTACAAACTTGTCGAGTTCGGGCACGAAGACTGAATTCATAAGGTACATGAAGTAGGCAGGGGCATTAGTCAGGCCGAAAGACATAACCAGATACTTGTAAAGACCATATCTGGTAGTGAAGGCCGTTTTGGGAATATCTTCTGGACGGATTTTTATTTGGTGGTACCCCGATCTGAGGTCAATTTTTGAGAATACCTTGGCCCCCGCAAGCTGGTCAAAAAGTAGATCTATGCGAGGCAAAGGGTACTTATTTTTGATAGTGACCTCATTGAGGGGACGGTAATCGACACAGAGTCTGAGGGAGCTGTCCTTCTTTTCAACAAAAATAGCAGGACAACCCCAAGGGGATGAACTAGGCCTGATGAAACCCTTATCCAACAGATCCTGCAACTGAACTTTCAACTCTGCCAACTCCTTCGGCGGCATTCTATATGCTCTACGGGAAATAGGTGCCGTTCCAGGCTTCAGCTCAATGGCAAATTCTACATCACGGTCAGGGGGTAGGCCAGGCAATTCGTCAGGGAATACATCCGGAAATTCACAGACTACCGGAATATTCCGCACCTCTTTAACTGCGGTTGCACATACCCTACCAACTGCTCTTTGAGGTATGGGAAGTTGGATAAGAAGTTGAGTTTGACTATTAGGCAAGTTTACTCTGATGGTTCTATTCAGCACGTCTATGAGAGCTCTGTGCTGATACATCCAATTCATGCCTAATATCACATCTATATCCTGATCCTTCAGCACTATCATCGAGGTCGGGAATATATGCCCGCCAAGTTCTATGGGCACCCGATGTACTATCTCTTTAGTACTAATGCGCCCTCCGGGCGACTGTATAAGGAAACTTTCCTCTATCTGCCCAATCGGAATTTCATGCTTGACAACAAATGTACGATTGATGAATGAATGCGATGCACTGGAATCGAAAAGCATGATAGCAGGATGACTTGCGACAGGGAACCTACCCAGCATGACGGGTTCACCTTCAGGAATGTCTCCAACTTGCGTGTAGTAGACCTGTCCTGCTTTTCTCACAACCTTTCCCTTCTGGGCCTGCTGCTGGTGGCCACGGTGCTGACTCTGCTGCTGCTGTCCACCAGGATCCTTCTGTGCATTCTGATTGTATTGTTTGGGAAATGGGCAGTTGCGGGACCAATGTCCCATCTTGCCACAATTGTAGCAAGCTTGGTTGTAAGTTGCTTGAGGAGTGGTTACGCGAACGCCAGGGGCATTCGGCTGGGTGGCGCTTTGTTGGTTAGAAGTGTGAGAAGTAGCAGCAGTTCGAACTATGACCTGCTGATGAGGATACTGGGGACGTGTGTGATGAGTGGGATGGTATATAATTTTCTGGCACTTTTGATGGCCAGAAGATCCCGCTGACCCAGACTTCTTCTTTTTCTTCTCTTCTTGGTGCTTGCGATCACTTTCTTCAAAAGCTATGGCACTGTTGATAGCCTCATGATAAGTGCAGTTGAGATTGTTAGACAGGCTTCGCTGAATCTTGAAGTTCAAACCCCTGACAAAACAGTCCTTCTTCTTTTGATCGGTGTTAGTATGCTCAGGGGCATACTGCGACAGGTGATTGAACTAACTGACATACTGCATGACTGTAGACTCCTTTTGTTCCAGTGCCAAGAATTGATCCAATTTCATCTTCATCACCCCCGCAGGGATGTAATGTGCACGAAATGCCTCACGAAACTCCGCCCAAGTAAGTTGATGCCCCACCGGCTGTGCTGACTGGAGGTTTGCGAACCAAGCGCTGGCGGGACCTCGGAGTTGCTGTGCTGCGAACAACGGCTTCTGGGTTTTCGTGCAGCGAATCAATCCAAATTTCTGCTCCATGATACGGAGCCAGTCGTCTGCTTCCAGCGGCTCATCCGCTTTGGTAAACACCGGTGGACGGGTGTCTGTGAAGTCTACATAAGTTGTTTCCTCATCATGGGGGCGGCCACGACGCCCAACACAGTCATCCCGGTTTTGCGCAAGCAGTGCCGTAGCATTGGCTAATGCAGTAATGGCATCAGCCAAGGTGGGTGGAATTGACGGTGCTTGCGGAATGGCCCCGTCCTCGGAAGTACCAACACCAGTTGAGCGGGTGTTAACAGGCATCTGTGCATATTTAAACCAAACTGAGTCTCAGATTACTTAATTAGGTCTTAATACAATATACACCATACAATACGATAGGTAGAGTACACAACCAACACTCGATAAAGTTCTCAAACCATACTAAGGTTTTCATGGCAATACTGACATTGCAATACCCTAAAGAGTGCAAATACTGATATCGGTAGTCCTATAGCTAATCTAGACGTCGTCTCCCACGGTCCCGTCAGAGACGACACCGTCCTCGTCAACCTCCGCCACGTGCTCCTCGACGCCCTCCTCGACATCCTCGTCGGCGTCCTCCTCGACGATCACCTGGAGTGGCTGAATCTCCTCGTCCACGTCCTCCATGTCCTGATCCTCAGGACCAACGACCACCCCATCCTCGGGGTCCTCAACACGTGGCTGCAGGATCGGGTTAAGCTCATTGTTGAGCCTATGCACCTCCTCGTGCAATGTGTCATTGTAGTCCTCGATCTGCTCTACGTAGATCTCCAGCTCGTGCAGTCTTGCCCTAGTCGTGTCCTCCCGCGCCCAAGTGGCATCCCTCTGCTCGATCAGGCGAGCCACAGAGGTCCGCAGTCGGTCGATCGTCGCTACGTCCTGGTAGTGCTCCCGACGAGCGGTGGCGAAGTCCTCCACCATCCTCCTCATCTCCTCCCTCATCCTCTCTATCTCCTCCTGTAGCTCAGCGTTCTGCGGCGGGGGCGACGACTGCTAGAGGCCTCCCCGTCGCGCGGCGCCAGCTGGTGGCGTGGCACACCCCTAGGTCCCGTCATCTTACGCGCAGTCTGCTTGCAGCGTGGCATGCTGGAGAAGATAAGTTGGGATTAGTGAGGATATAATACAGGCTAGTAAGAATAGGTTTGATAAATCCTGACCCATAACCCATTTTAAGGAGTAAGTTATTTATAATGTGAATCAATCATGATGCATGAATCGTACTTACGAACTTTCGAAACCAATGCAAAAATGAATAACTGCATAATTTTTTTTAACATAGGGCTAGTAATAGCGTTATTCCACTAGCTACCGTAACTCTAATACAGATTTAGACAAGAAAGAGCAATTTGGACCAAAATAGCAATTTAAAGTTTATGATCCAAAACACTTTGAAGTTTTTTTTAAAAAAGTAATACGGTAATGATTTAGCAATGGAACGCTCTGATACCAGCTGTGACAGAACCGGCTAAATCCCATGGCCCACAGGCGCCTGTCATTGTCACTAGTGACCTCTGACAGCTGGGCCCGTATCCCAAAAGATCTAGAAGGTTCTGCCGGGCTACATTAGCGCCCGACTTCCTCCGATAGGATCCCATTGCGAAGCCATTACAGAATTACAACATTTCATAACAAATTACATCAGAGTGAAAATGCGGAAAGGTTATAAGGTACTTAGATTACAAACCGTTTGTCCAAATACGATTGAAGTGCGAATATTACAGAACTTAAATAAAATAAGTAGCAGTGGAATGACGATACAATAATATTAAGTATTTAATGATAAGAACCCTGCCCACGGGTTCGACATTACTCCTCACATCCCTCCTGTACCACTGTTACACAGCAGGGGGCGAAACAAACCTCCAGTTGCTACGTCCCTGCAATCATGGGGTTAACAAACCCTGAGTACTGGGGTACTCCGCAAGACTTACCCGACTAAGAAAAAGGAATGAGACTCAGGAATGCAGGCTGAGGGGAGTCAAGGTGAGGCTTGAGCAAGAGTCAAAAATTTTGCAGAAAAGCATTACTATCCTATTTCAATATTTTAACTCAGTCTTATTTTAATCATATGCACAATTCCAAATTTCTTTTCATATATCATCATACCTTCAAAATCTTACTCATTCTCAAAAACACCTAGTTTCGAACCACTTTTCAATTGTAGGTGAAAGGATCAAGTCTCCATATCCGAGGAGCAACGACGATTCGAATCGATTAGTACCCAGCTGGGGATCTCTATCCACACTGCATATGTAGCACTTAAGCTTGCATATACCAACTCCGGCTACCACGATTTTTCTACCCCTGAAACGGTCCTGCACCACCCGAGAACACAGTACTCCTCTCCTCTCCAGGCACGCCGGCCACGAGGGTACACGCTGCTCTCGCCATCTCTCCACTCCCAGTGCGTGGTTGTCGGTTCAAGTAGTAGAGCCACCGGAGTCAGAGCTTTCCGTAGTATGTGGCTAGTTGCAAAGTCTCGATCACAGCAGGCCTACAACGAACGGTCCCTAAATCTTTTTCCGCCGGTGACATTGCATTGGGACTCTAACCCAAGTACAAGTGTCCTAACGGTTTTCAAATCCCTTTTCCGCCGGTGGTCAAGCATTGGGACTCTAACCCAAATTCACAACCAACGAACAGAAAACCCCTTTCCGACGGATACGGTGCATCAGGGCTGCTACCCAAGTACACAATTTCTGAACGGACTCATACCCCTTTTTCCTTTTCTCATGATTCATAATTGTCACATTTTCATGGGTCAAAATAGCCTTTTTACGCAAATCTATATTGATTAAGCAGGGCTAAGCATTTTTGAATATTTTTATTTTTAAACAGGTTTCTGGGATATTATGTATCAAGGCGGGTAATGCATTAATATAGGAGACAAACAACTCCTAACAACCTAATGCAATAATAGACTCAAGTGCTAAATAATTTTATAAAACACAAGACGGGGCTGAATGCACCGGGGCTTGCCTTGAATCGTGTACAGCGTCGGGTCGGGATCAGTCCCGCAGATGTCGAATCCTTGGATGACTTCTGGAGTGACCTCCTCAGCAGTAGTCTCGACCTGGACCTCCTCGGGAACGGGCACTACATGTATGCAATGGTGTATGCTTAGCATGGCATGAGGACAACAAATGAAATGCTTGAAAGTAAACCATTAAGATCTAGAGTACAACTTTCCTTCACGGTAAGGTTGTAAACGCTTTACGAAAGGTAAAAGCAATATTTCCTACTTTTGTTTTATTGACCATCTTAACGGTCACAGAAAGCCGCTGCACAGCTTTACTACCACCAACATGCGACCCTAATACTTCTGTCAAGGATCACTATGGTGAAAGACCCTTGAAGTCAATCAATCCAAAATCACACCAATACAACAGGGATTATTTGCTTAAATTAATTCTACTAATCAAACGTCCCATAACTAATAAACAAGTGTCCTAATAGTTTCCAAATGAGCTCAAACTTACCCAACAGATAGATCTTACCCTAAAATAGTACCACATAAATTTTCATGATTTTTGGATAATTCTGGAATTTATTAAAATTGCTCAAAGTTACACTTACTAATTAATATGCTGATTTTTAGTTCCCACAGGAAATGTTCAAACCCTATATATAATATTTTTATAAAATACTACATGCTCCAGAGAGTGTCCACAATTATTTTCATAATTTTTAGATTAACAGGAATATTCCTATGAAAATAAAAAATGGAAGTACTATTCATTCAAAATTAAAATGGAAAATCCACTGGAAATCCCTTCAAAATAAAGAAAACGGTTCGGCCCGAGGCGGCCCAACGTCAGCGGGCCGGCCCAACTCCACCCGCCCGTTCGCCCGCGCGCGCGCGTACGCCCAGGGACGCTGACAGGCCGGGCCCGCCTGTCAGCTCCTTCTTCAACCTCGCGCGCAGCCGTGCGCGCGTACACCTGCGGCGGCACGGCGACCATGTTCCGGCCGCGGAGATGCCAGAGAACTAAGGGAAAAGGGCCAGGGAGTATCAGGAGCTCACCACGGTCCAAGCCCGACGGTTGGCTGAGGCAGGGACGGAGTAGAACGACGAGGTTGACTACGGCGGCGGACACAGCGACTCGGCCCCGACGGTGAAGTCTCGTTCCGGCGATCCTAGGGAACGAAATGAAAAACCGTCACGAGCATGAACTAGAGCAAGAGACAGAGAGTCACAAACAAAATACCGAAGGAGGAGAGGCTCACCACAGCGAGCTCGTCGCGTGAGAGACGGCTGCGGCGGCGCTCCGGTCCTCCGCAGAGACGGCGACAGGCGTTCTCGGATCACAGGGCACGAACCTAAGCCCAAATGGATGCACTAGGTGCGCAAGAAAGCAGGGAGGTTGGATGCTCAAGCAGTTGGAGAATGGTGCACGGGTTGAGGCCGATTTGGTCGGGGCAGTGAAGGTGATCACCGGCGCCGAGCGGGGAGGGGAAGGAAACGGGAGGGAGACCGTCGCCTTTAAGCCGGTTCGAGGGGGAGACAGAAGCGGCAGAGGACGGCGCGGGGTCCCCTACACGTGCTGCCTCGACCGGGGGCAGGATCCCGGCCGGCACGGGCGGCGCCGCGCGCGCGTGCGCCGCGGCGGCCAGCTCCTGTGCGCGAACAGAGTGGGGGGGCGGGTTACTGTAGCAGTGCAGTGCCCCCCCTCTCGGTTTTTGACTCAATTCACCAGATTTTGAGTACTAACTTGAAAAAGTGAAAACACAAAAGTTGTAGGTTTTAAAATTTTGGACAACCTTTGTTTTTGAACCAAACCCAAATTCTATATGGTTTTGAAACTACAGTAAAGGGGGTAAAAGAGGGTTTTGAATTTCCAACTGAATTTTTAAAATTACTTTTAAATTTCTTTAACAACTTGAAAAATTGTCAAAATAGAAGTTGTCCTACTCAGTGATCTATACAACTCTTATTAAGGAGGTTTTGTCAAATTCCTAATATTTTTGAATTTGAGTTTCGAACTTGAATTTCAACATAGTAATTTGAGTTTAATTTAAATTTTTATATTATAACTTCAAAATCTTCCAAAATAAAAGTTGTTTCATGTAAACAGATCTACAACTTTTATTAAGGCACTCCCATCAAATTCCAAATATTTTTTAAATTAGGTGTTTGAGTCAATTTAAAGCTTAATTGGAATTTTTCTTTTGATTTATTTTTAATTCTCAATTGATAATTCAATTACATCATCCAAGGCATCTATCAGTAAACCACTCTAAGGGCCCTAAGCACAATCAAATGCGAATGCTTAATAATAAACATGATGACATGGCATAATTAATTAGCCGTAATACCCGGGGTATTACACTAATTAGGCTAAAGCTATGAACTAGAGAGGCTTTGATGAACTAGAGAGGCTCTGGATGGCTTGATCTCCAAATGACATGATGCTTTAGGGAGGGGGTGTGCCCCTTTATTTATAGCTCGGTGGGATAAACGTGCGCCGTAGGATCAAACCGACTTAATCAAGGGCCGAGATGACTCCTAAGAGGCGGCGGAAGAAGACTCCAGAAGCTGGGGCCAAAACCCTAGGGGGTGGGGCCGGCCGGCACCCAAGTGTGGGCTTCTGGGCCCATCTTCGTCGAGGTGCTTCCACACCCTTTCAGGGTCTTCGTGATGATGTTTCCTTGGCGTTTAAGTTTCGTGTCTTTTGTGCTCTATAACCCTTCTTTTATGCTTTTCTGGAATAGTCCCTGGAAAATACAGAATATGCAGAACTCGTGAAAACTGTCAGTTAAAACCCTAGACTAGTGTGTATTCATGTGTCCTTTCATGTCTAAAGTTCTAATAAAAATTGACGTTATCCACCGTCAACAACACCCCGAAGCTTACCTAATTGCCAGTCCCTTGGCAAACAAACTAAGCCTAATTTACTAATGTATTTGGATTAGGAGTTGCTACAATGCTTTCATGCCTTCCATGTACACATGCTTTCAAACAGAAATTATCCTCCGGATTAGACAAAATTGCTGTAACTCTCGAACTTACCCATTTTACCTTTAACTATGGAGCTTTACAACTTTTGCGTTAGTCTTTGAGCAATCGAAAGACAGAACAATCAAGTCAAGCACTATGTCTCGAATTCTTCACAACAATATTATTCCGGGGTTTTGCAAATTTTTAAAATAAAACTCAGAGCTTAATTGTATGACACCCTCAAGTCTCTTAATATGTGGTATTTATGGATCTCACTGGGGCATTAATGATGTTATGCCTTCCTACAACTAATGATTATAGTGGAGCTTATAGGAGTGGCAATAATGTCAGACCCGATTTTAAGGATAAAATGGGATGCATAAACTTATGTGCGCCCAGAGATCAGTCACTCACATAAGCCAACAAATTGCATAAATTGTATCATAACCAATGTTTATTACATAGCGAATAATATCAAAGTCATTACACAGCGGAAAATAAAGATAACTCTCGTGGTAGCTCCATAGCACAGAAACGTCGACTGGTGAAGCACAAGTCTAGTAGTCCTCATCACTATCACCATCTGTTACCCATCCGGGATTTTTAACCAAGTAATGAAGAATAAATACGCGTAAGTACATGTCGTACTCAACAAGACTAGCATGGGTTCATGTGGCTCAAAAGGTTGACACGGGTTTAATAGCAGGTTACTTTTAATTAAATCACCTTTTATGCAGTTGGATAGCAACAAGTGAATAAGCCCATTCTCATGATCATAGTAAACATAATTAATGAGTAGCAATAAATAGATTAGCAACAATTAAACATCACCCCAAAAAGATAACTACTCCGTGAGTTTTCCGGGCCACTCGTGACCGTGAGCGCGGCTAGTATACCAGTTTTACACTCTGCAGAGGTTGTGCACTTTCCCTATGAGCCGTGATTCCCAGTTGCTCGGGTTAATTACTTCCATAACACTACCAAGGTGAGTGAGCAGGGTTTCACTATGAAGTCTTTCAAAGAACTTCGCCTAACAAGTTAGGGCCGCTAGGGACCCGGCAAGCAAATATAGGGCCCTCCTTCGTCGTGGCACAAGATCACGCAGATTATACACACTCGGACATAAGCCGTACCACACCCGAGTCGTCAGGCCCCGTCACGCCTTTTCGGTAACCGCTAACAAGCTAGAAGAAATGCCTATACTTGACTAAAACCAGAGCCATGTAGCCCTCATAGTTGCACTGTAAGTCCTAGCTTTTGCTGACAGATCATTACCAAGGGTGAAGGATTTAGAGTATCACAAAAACTATGCTCTAATCCCCTAGTTCCATGTTGCTAAAAAGGCATCTTTTAATCTTATTGCATATTCAATTAATCAACTTTACATGATCATGATCCCAATAGCGCACTAGCATCAATTACCATATGTATAATCACATAGGTTACAAGGAATAGGATAACAATACTAGGAAACATCTATGGTTATCAAGGTAGACACATGCATATGTAATTAATTACTCGGTGAATAGGACAATAAGGATGGTCCATACTAATACTTGCCTTGATCAGTGAATTCCTGGTGATCTGGGTCGTCGAAGTACTGATCTTGATCACCCACGTAAGGCTCACCGTCTATACTCGATCATCCAATCACCACACAAACATCGGCAATCATACACGAAGCAAACAAAGGAAAAATAATTAGAACAATACACCAACAGAATAAAAAAAGTTTGAAAATGATATAAAACTATTCTACTCGTTCCAACGATCACATCGATATAAAGATCTCTGAAAACGGATTTAAAACGTAAAAGATATGATTTTCCGAAGATTTATAATAGATAAGTAATATATTATATATAATCTCGAAATTAAACAGTAAATAATATGGGGAACAGTGGTACCATCAGTTATATCTTTTCATTACGAAACAGTTTTAATTTCAAATCTGAAAATCAGAAAACACATTTTTATATATACCGAGGGAAAATACGCTTTCTAATTCGGAAAACGTAAACTGGTGAATGCGCTTTGGACCACGGGCATCAACATTAAATCTTACGGGGGCCTTTTTGTAAATCAGCCCGGCGAACCGGTATCGGCCGATTTGGACCACTGGATTTAAATCGAGCGCCTCAGATTAAAAGAAGGGCAACAGGGGGGTGAGGGGCGGCGCTCCGCCGGCAAACAGAGCCGCACGGCGGCGTTTTGCCGGAGGGTCACCGGAGAACACGAAAATGGCGCTAGGGGCCACCATTCGACACAGGAGAGGGCTCGGGAGAGAGCGGTCGAGTGCACGAGCTCACCTAGGGTACTAGCACGGATTGAAATCGGCTCGAGAGGGCCCAGCGACGATCGACGGCAGAAGGTGGGAACCTGCAGTGGCGACGGGATCGATTCAGAGCACAATCGAGAGGAAGAACGGGATAGGAACCTTCAAAGGGTGAGTACGGAGCTTCGTGAGGTGCTTACGGCGAGGGAAACGCGACGGGTTCGCCTAATTTCTTCCGACAGCGGTCTGTGCCCCGGCGGTGGCTCTGTTCACTGCGAGGCGGGAGGATGGCGGCTGCTAGGGTTGCTTGACGGCGGCAGAGGTAGGTGTGGGCTTATATACCCCCGAGGCGCAAGGGATAGGGAGGTTGAATTCGCGAGGATATAGGGGATGGATTCAGAGTCGTAGTAGCAATGAACTCGGCGCCATCTGCTCGCCCTGTGTGCCAAGCAGAGGCAGCGTGGGGGAGAAAAGGGCTAACCCGTGGGTCCCACTCGTCAGTTACACTGAGGCGTGGGCCGGGGCCGTCAGCCAAACAGAGAAGGGGAAGGGCGCCTGCGCGGCGGCCTGGCTGGGCTCTGCTCTCTGCCCAGGGGGAGAAGGAAGGGAGGGGCGCGGTCTATGACGCGCGGGCCTGGCCTGTCGGCGAGCTAGAGAGGTGGAGAGGGCAGCTGCGCACCTGGGCTTCGGCCCAACATGCAAGCAGAGTGGGGAGGGAAGGCAGCAGGCCTTGGGCCAACTGGCCGAGAGGAGGGGAAAGGTTTGCTCCTTTTTATTTTCTATTTTTCAAATATTTTCCTAGAGGGTTTTTGAAGTGGGGTTTTGAATACTTGCAAATTCAAATAAACTCCAAAACAATACCAACTCAAAATGCTCCAGCATGAATGCATCATACATGTGTATGGCCTACCATGATTTTATTGTTGTGAAAAATATTATTTTCCCTACATTTTACATGAGCAATAATTGCATAATTAAATCAATTTCCCTTATTTAAAAATGATGCAAATATCTGGGTGTTACAAATAACAAGGATGTGCGTACTTGCAATTCATATATTATAAAGTCAAACAATGGATCCACAGAGAGTCAAGCCATACAATCAAACCAACATGTGCATGTGTATGGAATATGATGGATAGGTGTATATATGGTATTTAGTGGTTGATCCTAATTCTACTTTTGCTCCTTGAAAATAACTCCCTCCTTTAAAACTTAGAACTTTTCGCGGGAAAACATGGTCTATCTTTATTCTTCTCTTTTTTTATTATATATATATATATTACAGAGAGGCGGGCATCTAAGTACCCATTGTTCTACTTGTTGGGACACTTGTCCATCTTTTACTCCCTTTTCTTTTTTTTTCAATACTTTTGCATATGCGTCCTTTGAATATAAATAATTGGAGAGATAATGATAAGAACATAGAGCAATTAAACAGGGGTTGTCCTATGGGGTATACTTTTTGGGTGTTTACTGCCAGTGTAGGAGAAAAACATTTTTAAGGTGGATCTAGATGAAAGTGGAAGATGATTGCGCTTACT
This sequence comes from Eremochloa ophiuroides, assembly GCA_038502445.1. NCBI lineage: Eukaryota > Viridiplantae > Streptophyta > Magnoliopsida > Poales > Poaceae > Eremochloa > Eremochloa ophiuroides. Next base: position 75,135,893 of record JAHLJS010000003.1, on the reverse strand, counting down.
CCCAGAGTAGGAATAATGCATATATGGCTGGAGTGTGTAAGTGATCTTGGTTTTAAAAGCATGACAAGACTCTCATAAGGTATACAACAAAGGTTGACTGAACTCAATGCAAAGCAAGCAGCATAAATGTCAAAGGTTTTCCTATTCCTAAATGTATCATATATGGTTTTGGTAGGAATTTACACTTTGTCATACAAGAGCTCATCATGTAAGATTTTAAATTTAAAATAAATATCCAGAACTTAGTATTGTTAGGAATAAGATAAATAGCAGCTCAACCTTCATGAATCATATCAATCAATCACCTTGACTTAGCTCAGTTATATGCCTCCATAAGTTTTAGGTTCAGAGTAAATTCTTAAGTCAAAACAGCAATATCTAAAACTTGGGAGAATTCATGGTTTGAAGACTAGGCACTTGAAAAGTATTATGGCAGAGCAACTATTCATCATCTCCAAGACAAAATTTTAATGTTCATCAGTTTTAATTAACTCTAGCCTAGACTGACTCTAAACATACTCTAATATATAGATAAATATTTATTTGGTTTTCAAATTTTATCTTACTAGCTAACTCACGCGAAAAGTGATATAATAAGGTGGGAAACTTATATTTAGCTGGATTTTAAATGGAGGTTGCCCTTCCCCAAGCTGGATGTTTGACAGGGTCTTTGATGTTGCAAATTGAGTGATCCTTCTAGGAGTAGGTGTATTGGCAGCATAAGGGCGTCGGACTAGCTCTTTGATCTTGTATTTTTTTGTGAAACTCAATTGCCAACAAAAATACCAAATCTCATGGAGAGGGGTTAAGTTTAGTACCACTCCATGGTAAGTGATTGATTTTATATTTTCAGCAGAAGTTTCCTAATTAGGTGGACCTTCATGTGCCCACATATTTTTGGGGTTTTCTAAAAAGTGTGGACCTTCATGTGCCCACATATTTTTGGTATTTTTGGATTTTCTTATGGTACTATGGTGAACCTTCATGTGTTCACATATTTTTGGTATTTTATGACTTTATAAAACAGACTCGATAATCGCTTAGTTATAGTTACTGATAATTAGGGGATGCTCCTCCCCCAAGCTAGATGTTTGCAATACTTGGTGTTGATGATATTCAGGGCAAGCTTGTCAGCAGTAGTCCTAGTGGGCTCCACTGATGGACTCACTCATTAGTCATAATGTCGTTCCTACATAATTATGCTCTAGAAAGAAAACCAAAACTCGAGGCTCGAATTTAAGGGGTTAGTGGTCAGCCAGATGAGTAATTGATTATTCTAATGAGCTAATATTAGTTGGCAGATTCTAGCAGGATTCTTCTTTTTAGATTTTCTATTTTGTGATGTAGTAAAATAAATATAGATTCTATTTTATTTTTATTTTGATGCCACCACAACAAATATTCCTACGGGGTTACCATAAGTCTACTTACATGGGGCTTTAATATTTTTGATGCAATAAAAAAATTTCTTTCTTTTCAATGCACTAATAAAGCAGTAAAGATTTTTATTTTGTTTTAATATGCAGAAAAATAAAAATGCATGCTATGTTTGTATTTATTTTTAGGCCACCACGATGAGTACTCCTACAGGTTTTATATTTCAAGGGTTTCACATGGGGCTTCAAGTTTTTAAGATGCATGGATACAGCTTAATGCATGCCTATTCACTCTTGTCATTTTCTATGCAAAGCTAATATAGAAGAGTAATCCTACTTAAGAGAAAATAATTCATGCAATGTAGAAAAGAAAAATGGATAACTACCGTTGTTACCTCACGGCAAGGGTTCGATGTTTTGAGTCTTCTGAACTGGACTCCTCCTTGCAGTGATTCATTAGTCAAGTACTGTGGTTTGCTCTTGAGGTGGTGCCTCCACTAGTGGCTCCCAATGGTGGTGCCACCTTCTTTCTTTCTTTTGTCGGCATCTCGAAGCCAATCTTAGGTGCATCATTATTACTGGTTGAGAACTTTCACTTATCGAATTTGAGGGATTGTCTCTCCACAATTTGATTGAAGTGTGTTCTGCCCATAAAAACAAGGTAGAGATCAAGTGCATGGGCTCTGCCGGTGGGAAAACACCAACAGAACCAGAAATTTATTCATTCTCTAACCTTGGGCACAATAAGATTGATGTTATTCATATTGTTCATTTATAACATGGGTGAGAATATAAATATGGCATTTAAACTCGTGAGATAAAGAGTGAAGTTACTTAACCGTTGGAAAGACTGTTCATCTTTAAAATTTTCATGATGACTATTATTTTCCAAGAATAATAGATGAAGTATTTCTAGCTTACTTGGTTAAGACTGAGATTAAGAGAATAGTGCTATGAACAAACTTAGAGAACAAATCATGTTGAGTTAATCAGGTTGATCAATTTAAGTAGTAACTCTAACATGGTTGTATTTTTCATTTATTCCATACCAAGGTCAAGAGGAAATTAATAACCACTTACCTTAAGATGTTACCTTCATCATTGGAGCATGATAAAGGGTAGATGAAATTCAATGGTCATTTCCTTCATTGCATCTTGAGTTATTCATTAGCATCTATTCTTTTACTCTGTCCTCACTCTTCAGACCTCCTTATGTCTTCATCCTTCTAAGTAAGTGGTGACAAACTTACTTGGAAGAGGAGGCTTATCAGGTTCATCTGTTGGTGAAAGCTTGTGGTTTGCTGAGCAAGGCCCTCCTTCTATCTTCTTTGCCTTTTCACCATCTGATGAAAGTACAGATAATTACATGCTTTTCACTCATCAACCTTTTCTTGATTTTGATTGAATTGCGATTGATGAGCTTGGGTCTACTAGAGGTGCAAACTCAGGCTCCTCCCTGCATGTCTTTGTCTTCTATTGGCATGGCAATAAGTTGTTCTTCTTTAAGTGATATGCCAGCCGTCTTGATGATCAGGGCGGGTAGCTTCTTTGATGTTCAAGTAAAACTTCATCTCCAATAGATTAAGAATTTTCTTTTCTGCAAAATGTTAATGGACATATACCCGAGGGAATATAACAAAATTGAAATACAGGCTTTGTTGTCCATACTATTTTGTGATTTTTCTCTATACTAACCAGATGATATATGGTTTTAATATTGTTTGCATAGATTGTGTCTATTGTGTTTTATATTGTTGTTGCAATATTCTAGCATGATTCAAAACAGAGATAACCTGCAATGAAAGATAAATGAATAAACATTAATACTCACAGTTCTTCCTCTTATAAAGAATGAGCTGGGTCTTCTTGCGCAAAGTCATTACTGCCTTGATTCATTTTCGGTGCGAACTCATCTCTTGACTTCCCCAGATTTGATTCAAAATTTTCCTGCATGGGTTAGTCCGACAAAATATCCAATGTCTACTACAGCAATTTCTAATTCAATAACCAAACCAAACTCCACGTCTAGCTTTAGTTAAGGAAGGCATTTCAACCTAAGCACCACGCTTAATTTAAAAGCCTTTGAAAAATACTCATATGGCCGTATGTAGTACCTCCAAACCAAAACTTACTATGGCAGACAAGGTAACATGAAAGCACTAGTAGGGAAATATTCAGGTAGAGATGAAAAAGCATGATCATGATGAGTTTTTTTTAAAAAAATACTAATCATGAGCCTTTATGTGCTCATATATTTTTTCTTTCTTTTAAGTAAGAATGCAAGTGAGATGGATATATGAATGGAACTAAATAAGTTATGAGTAGAAAGAATTTAGAATAAATAAGGTGAATATATGGATTTAAAGTAAACATGCAGTGGAATGCAAAAGATAACTACTCATCAAATTTAAAGTCCATGAGCAAGATTTCTCACCTTTATTTGATCATACTTACCATGTCTCACATGATGGAATTTGTGAGTGATGTAGCATCTTTATTCCCGTCACTTGAGATATGAATTGAATTTTTGTGACGTCGACCTCTTTTCCAATCTTGGATTTATTATGTTTCTTCTTTTTGTGGGATCTTGCCGGAAGGTCATAAACCGGTCATTCATTACCCTGCATAAGATATTAAAGTAGACAAAACACGGGTAATCCTGCTTGAGCAGGGGTTAATGGTTATCTTGATTATATTAATAAGTATAAGTCTATCAATATTCTTAGTATACCTAGCTACCTTCCCCGGCAACGGTGCCAAAAATGCTTGTTGACATCTACTAACGTCGTCCAAAATAACTTTATAACTTTTAACACTAGTGACGAGATTAGAAGATGTATGATATTTTAATTAACTGATCATTAGCAGCTAGCCACTTATCTATTACCAACATTTTTTAGCATGAACTGGGTTGTCAATCCTAATTATATATGCTAAGAATAAATAAAGGTTTTATATATTATTCCATGTGACTAGACAGAAATATAAATAAATATAAACTAAGAACGATTCTGCAAGCAGACAAATAATTATACCATTGTAGCATTTTACCTAGAGTATCACCAGGTTGTCGATTTATATTTATACCACTGGGAAGGTTTAGTAGGACTTAAATTATATCTATAACTTATAGTGCTAATGTAAAAGATAAACCATAACTATAATCCTACTCATAGTAGGATAAGTCACATGATAAAGATATATAGGATAAAGATGATCAGTCATCATCATAAATAGGTAAATATCAGAGCTCATCTAGACATAACAATAGCTGGCCAATGGATAGATAAAGGAATTAATATCTAAAGTAATTCTATAACTACATCAATGAATACTATTTTTAGTGCAATTACATCTAGCAATCATTGTTTAGCTCTACCTACATCATGATTAAATATAAAGGAGCATCATCTAATGAGGATATTAAGACACAAGGGTCACCTCCTTCGCGACCGCGCTCTGCTCATCCTACATACGGGGGGTGGACTACAGAGGACTCAACGCAGCTGTCACCTACGCGATCTACCACACGACCCGACACGTCAAGGTGCACTCGCAGATAAGCAAGATATCTAAACACCACGTCTACATACTGCCAATCATTCATCCATGATATCTCTGGACGAACTCTATACGAGCAATTACATAAATTCAATAGAATCAAACTAACTATGCTAGACATATAATCAAAGTAAACAATGACTATTGCAATTAAGAACATAAATAAGATTAAGAACAATGTTTCCCAAATCATAATGTTGAATGCAGTAAGAGAAAAGAACTAGAACTATACCGAACTCCGCGCTCCAGACTGACGCCGGGGGCTCCAGATCCTGCTGAAAAACTAGAACTCTTCTACTTCTAATCTAACTAGGCTAAAGCTATGAACTAGAGAGGCTTTGGATGGCTTGATCTCCAAATGACTTGATGCTGGGTCTGCCCCTTTATTTATAGCCCGGTGGGATGAACGTGCGCCGTAGGATCAAACCGACTTAACCAAGGGCCGAGATGACTCCTAAGAGGCGGTGAAAGAAGACTCCGGAAGCGGGGGCCAAAACCCTAGGCGGTAGGGCCTGCCGGCCCCACCTTGGCGCCGGCCAACGCCCAAGTGTGGGCTTCCGGGCCCATCTTCGTTGAGGCGCTTCCACACCCTTCCAGGGTCTTCGTGATGATGTTTCCATGGCGGTTAAGTTTCGTGTCTTTTGTGCTCTTTAACCCTTCTTTTATGCTTTTCTGGAATACTCCCAGGAAAATACCGAACATGCAAAACTCGTGGAAACTATCAATTAAAACCCTAGACTAGTGTGTATTCATGTGTCATTTCATGTCTAAAGTTCTAATAAAAGTTGACGTTATCCACCGTCAACAATGACACGATTCTGGACGAAGTTCATGTCAGTTTGTTTTTATTCTTAGTATGGTCGCCGAGTTTTCAGAACATCGTAGTCGATCGCATATGACGTGGAGCACTCGAACCTGGTCGAGGCTTTTTGGGTTGGTCGGCGAGGAGCTAAAGCGTGCAATTCTTTGAAGGGGTCGACGACCGGTGCCCGTTCCTTTCGACGGGGCTTGTGGAGACGCTGCTAAAACAACCCAAGCATCCCCGGGGCTTACGTAATAGCGAAGATTAATGGCCCAGGCGTCCCTGGGGCTTATATGGTGACGAAGCTGCCTGCGCCTGGCAGGGCTTACGTTTATCGTGGGCGATGGCTTCCCGAATCTATTGGGGCAGTCGATGAACCAATGATATTAGGCAGCCTGCCAAATGCAGGGCTCATGTGTCGACGTAGTTAGGCTACCCGAACAGGTGCAGGGCTTACGCATTTTGACAAAGTCATGCTGCCCGAGCAGGTGCGGGGCTTACACATTGGCGAAGTCGTGCTGCCCGAGCAGTTGCGGGGCTTACGCATTAGCAAAGTCGTGCTACCCGAGCAGTTGCGGGGCTTACGCATTTATGAAGTCGTGTTGCCCGATCAGTTGCGGGGCTTATGTGGCGATGAAGTTAGACTGCCCGATCAGGTGCGGGGCTTACGCGCTGACGATGAATGTTAGTGATGGCTAATCTGCAAATACCGACACATATGCGTAGGGAAGCAATGTTACTTTTATTGAAGTAATAAAACGGAAATACACATATCTGCCTTGACATGCCATCAAGGATAGAAGCGACGGAGGTCTTCGATGTTCCAGGAGTTCGGGATGTCAACGCCGTCGAGGTCGCAGAGCCTATACAAGCCTGGCCGAGTTACGGCCTTGACCATGTATGGCCCTTCCCAAGGAGAAGAAAGCTTGTGCATGCCCTCCTTACTCTGCTTGCGGCGAAGGACGAGGTCGCCGATCACGAAGAATCTACCGTTGACGTTGCGGTTGTAGTATCGTTGTAGCCCTTCAAGGTACTTCACCATGCGTACGCAGGAGACCAGGCGCTCTTCTTTGAGCCTACCAGTGTCTTCGGCTCAGGCGTCGTTGGATACTTCTTCATTATAGTTCTCGACTCGGGTTGCTCGGAACGCTGTCTACCGGGAGCACCGCTTCGGACCCGTAGACCATGAAGTAAGGAGATACGCCGGTGTTTCGGCAGGGCTGGGTTCGTAATCCGTAGATTACTGCCGGCAGCTTGAGGATCCAGTTTCCTGGGCTTCTTTCAACAACTGCGTGTAGGCACTTTTTAAGGGCGTCGAGCAGCATTCCGTTTGCTCTTTCCACCTGACCGTTAGCTTGAGGGAAAGCCACCGAGACGTATTTCACCACGATGCTCCTTTCATCACAGAAATCCCAGAAGTCATTTCCGGTAAAGGTGGTGCCGAGGTCAGTGATGATGCTGTTTGGTAGACCAAAACGGTGAGAGATGTCATTGAAGAACTCCATAGCTTTAGATGCCGTTGCTTTTACCAGTGGCTTGTACTCAATCCATTTGGAGAATTGTCGATGGAGACATAGACGCAGCGGTATCCTCCTTTGGCTGCCTTGAAAGGGCCTATCATGTCGAGTCCCCATGTGGCGAAAGGCCAGGATGCGGGGATGGTCTGCAGCTCTTGTGCTGGGACATGTGTCTGCTTGGCAAAGTACTGGAACGCTTGACAGTGCCGCACGATTTTTTTGGCATCTTGGATGACGGTAGGCCAATAGAATCCTACTCAGGAAGCCTTGCCGACCAGGGTTCGTGAAGTCGCATGGTTACCGCACATGCCTCCACGTATCTCTTGGAGTATCTTGACACCCTCTTCTTGTGTTACGCATTTCTGAAGCACTTCGCCTTTGGCGTTTTTACGCATGAGCTTGCTGTCGACCAGGACGTAGTGCTTGTAATGATGCATTAGGCGTTCGGCTTCGATCTTTTCATTAGGAATCTTGGCTTCGAGCAAGTAGGCGATGAAGGGGGCTCGCCAGTCTTCTTCAGAGTTGGAGATGCATGCGACCATCTGATCGTAGGAGGGGACTTCTGTCTCCTCTTCAGTCTGGATGGAGGGATTGACCAAGCCTTGGAGGAAGACACCGGGAGGAATATCTGCCCGTGACGAGCTGGGTTTGGACAGTTCATCGGCTGCCTGGTTTCCAGCTCGGACAACATGGTGAAACTCGATGCCCAAGAATTTTCCTTCGAGCTTTGTGATTGCGACGACGTATGCGTCCATCTTCTCGTTGTTGCGATCCCAATCTTTATTCACCTGGTTGATAACTAGGGCGGTGTCCCCAAACACCATGAGCCGCAGGATGCCCAGCTCGGAGGCGATTTGTAGACCATGTAAGGCGGCTTCGTATTCGGCAGCGTTGTTGGAGGCTTTGAAATAAATTCTTAGCACGTAGTGCAGGCGCTCGCCGGAGGGCGAAATGATGAGTACGGCGGCGTCTGCCCCTCCGATGCTGCGGGATGCGTCGAAGTACATCGTCCAGTGCTCCTCATGCTCCGAAGGTGCTGACTCCTGCATCTCTGTCCACTCAGTGATAAAATCAGCAAACTCTTGTGACTTGATGGTTGTTCGGCTAAGGAATTCGAGGGAGTAGGTTCCCAATTCCACCGCCCACTTCATGATCCTGCCATTTTTTCTTTGTTACAGAGGATGTTGCTATGGGGATACTGGGAGACAATCGCTATTGGTGCGCTTCAAAGTAGTGGCGGAGCTTGCGAGAGGTGATGAGGATGGAGTAAATCAACTTCTGCACCGTCGGATAGCGGATCTTGGACTCGTTCAGAACCTCGCTAACAAACTAGACTGGGCACTGGACTGGATACACATGACCATCTTCTTCGCGCTCGACCACAATGGTCGTGCTGACGACCTTGCTGGTCGCGGCGATGTAGAGTAGCAAGGTTTCAGCCTTCACCGGTGCTGTGAGGAGAGGAGGATGCACCAAGAACTGCTTTAGTTCTTTGAAAGCTCTGTCGGCCTCTTCCGACCAGACGAACTTCTCGTTGGCCTTGAGCAGCTTGGAGAAGGGGTGCCCTTTTTCTCCTAACCTGGAGATGAATCAACTCAGGGCAGCCATGCACCCTGTGAGTTTCTGGACGTCCTTGACGCTGGTGGGTGGCTTCATTCGCATGACAGTCATGATCTTCTCTGGATTAGGGAGGATGCCTCATTTCTTGACGATGTTGCCGAGCAGGTTGCCCGATGAAACGCCGAAGATGCACTTGGAGAGATTCAACTTCCATTGGAAAGCAAACAACTTCTCGAAGACTGCTTCGACATTGGAGATGAGGTCCTCAGCCTTTTGGGTTTTTATGACGACGTCATCAACGTAAGCCGCGGTGATTGTCACACCCAATTTTAAGGATGAAATGGGATGCATAAACTTATGTGCGCCCAGAGATCAGTCACACACATAAGCCAACAAATTGCATAAATTGTATCATAACCAATGTTTATTACATAGTGAATAATATCAAAGTTATTATACAGTGGAAAATAAAGATGACTCTTGCGGTAGCTCCATAGCACAGGGACATCGACTGGTGAAGCAGTTCTGCCTCCGGGTGGACGAAGTGCCGGGCTTGTCGGCTCTTGATCCAACTTGTACCTCTACGATCGTCTTGCTACTTGAAGTAAGAAGTTCGTGTTCAACTTTGGTTTGATTCATTAAGCATGTTACTTCCATAAAACTACTTGTTTGTGGGATCGTCGTTCGTCCTTTGGACGGATGCTCTAGTAAGAGGACTCCTGATAGAGACGGATGTTCCTGTACGTCGCTAGAGTGGTAGTCGCCTTCATAGACGTGGTGTCTAGGTCGGAGTCTACCTTCGTATGTTGCGCGCGCCCACGGGCAGAGGGGTAGGTGGCAGGTGGTGACAGCCCTGTCCACACGTACCAGCATCCTCCCACGTTCGGACGCGGAATAGCGCTGATACTGGTATCGCCTGGCAGACCAGGTGCGTCAGTGGGCCTGAAGCAAGCAAGTAGTGGCGAAGTTTCCATCACTTATATGCGTTTGACCTTAGAAGGACCTCTCTACCCAAGCTATCCCTTCCGTCTCTTCTGAGTAAACTAGTTTAAGAGACTAAGTACAGAGACCATTCCTCTGGGAAATTACGATACCCTGAATACTTCCGGGTAATGGCTACAACGGTACTTCCGTGCGCTTGCGGACTTTTCTGCTGACACAAAGAAGCGCCAACAGCCGCCGAACTTCAAGGTCGTCGGTGTCGAGACCTACGACGGCACCACCGACCCCACCAAGTGGCTTACCGTCTATGAGATTGCGGTCAAAGCTGCTGGAGGGAACTCAGACGTCATGGCAAATTACTTGCCCATCATGCTCAACACATCTGCCAACAATTGGTTGCTGAGTCTGCAACCGAACTCCTTCGACACTTGGGACCAGCTGAGGGAGCAGTTCATCAGCAACTACAGTGCCACCTGCAAGCAGTCAGGCACGAAGTTTGATCTTGAGAAACTTCAGCTGACGTCATGAGTGTCACTGCAGGATTATATTTGGCACTTCTCGGAGACCAGAAACAACATCCCAGGTGTCACGGATCCTGAAGCCATCTCCGCTTTCATACGTGGCCTCCGACCCGATGAAGAACTTCAGAGGAAGCTATACCACAGCAGACCAAGCTCCATCGCTAAGATGCTGTGCGTCGCCAACAAGCACGCCGAAGGGAACAAGGTGGCCTGCCACTCCACCCATAGCCGCCTCCGTTTCCTCGATCGGTCATGCCACGAGGATGCTGACCACCGATCTGATCGGTGCCATGATGACCGAGGAGCCTGGCGGGAGTACCACCGTGGTGAACGCGACCACCGCGACAAGCACTGCTCCGATCGGCGTCGCCACGACGAGCCAGAAGGCTCCAGGGCTGGAGAGAGGCATCGCCATTAACAGGTCTACAACACCCGACCAGCCCCGAAGCGCAATTATGAAGAGGCCTATGATAAGCTCCTCGACAGCGAATGCCCCATCCACAAGTTCCGCAAGCATAACATGAGAGACTGCTACGGCTTCTCCAGGGCTTTCAAAGAAAAAGAGAAGAAGAAGGCTCGCATAGAGTCCGACAAAGACAAGCGCGACGGCAATGACGACCCGCCTCTAGGCTACACTGAAGCTCACCGTACGGTCTCCACAATCATTGGCGGCCATATAGCCATGGAGTCGAAGAGGGAGCAGAAGCTCGTCGCCAGACGCGTCAACTCTGTCGTTGTAACGCCCCCAGAGTCCAAACGGCTCAGATCCACTCTGCACGCTGAGCGAACCACACCTACCACGATCCCACTTAAGCTTTCGTCCTCGCTTCGCTTTAAAGAGTTAACTCGGTGATGGTGGGATGGACTCTAGAAGCCTTATATGTTGGTCTAACCCACTTTTAACAACGAAGGTGGGACTAAACCCCCAACCACAAGTTATTACTTGCACATGGGCCACTATGGGCCAAATTCCAAATTGGGCCGGGTGTCACATATACCCCCCTCAAAGGGCCCGACGTCCTCGTCGGCCCAACACACCCACAACTGGGCAAACGATAACCAGGAACGTTCCCGTCTTAGCACACGTGACCGTCCGCCCAGTGCCAGCACATGTGCCACACCGTGCGCCCCGCAGGGCCTACACGTGCAATGAACCCCATGTCCGCGCCCCTGGCCCGCACGCGCCCGTGGCCACGAAGGTCGGCTTTGATACCATTTGTAACGCCCCCCAGAGTCCAAACGGCTCAGATCCACTCTGCACGCAGAGCGAACCACACCTACCACCATCCTACTTAAGATTTCGTCCTCGCTTCGCTTTAAAGAGTTAACTCGGTGATGGTGGGATGGACTCTAGAAGCCTTATATGTTGGTCTAACCCACCTTTAACAACCAAGGTGGGACTAAACCCCCCACCACAAGTTATTACTTGCACATGGGCCACTATGGGCCAAATTCCAAATTGGGCCAGGTGTTACAGTCGCCAACTACGACACCTCCGTCGCAGACCCAAAGTTTCCTCCCTGGTCGCACAAGGCTGTTGACACTTCTTAGCGCAACCACCAGAGACAGGGTGTTAGACTATCTCTGATAACGGCGCCAGAAGTGCCCTGAGGTATTTCTTATGTCTATCGGATAATTCCGCAAGCGCACAGAATATACCACAGTAGCACTTCACCCGAGAGTATTCCAAGTTATCATTATTTATTTTATCCCAAGGGAAAGCGGTTGATAGGAATAATTAATAAAAAGAGAGAGATCCTCAAGTCTATAGCAACTTAGTATCAACTAGTGATAGGGGGGTAAATCGATATATAGAGGAAAGGGCAATGACACCAAGACACGATAAGGTTTTAAGATAACTAAAGATAACTAGTAGAGTATAGCTAGGTGGAGGACAACGAGTGAGTATGAGACTCCTATGACACTTACTTTACTCTTGTGAACTATCTTATCAAATAGATGACTTATACTAAGACAGCAACCTTACATCTGGTGTGTAGGGGGTGGTGCGAAACAATAGAGGATATAACCTCTACCCGAAGCACCTACTCTCTTATGGGAGCCTACCTTTTAAGAACTTGCCTAAAACACGTGGAGGGATACTAAGACTAGATAGGGCTATCACCACCTGCTGTAACACCCCAATTTTCGCTAATTTTGAAATAGAGCTAAACTGATTTGATTTTGTATTTTTGAAAACATAGGGAAATTAAAAAAATTATTAAGTTAAAATTTAACTAAAGTTTAGCAACATGTTTGTGCACTCATGCCCTTGCATATTATTTACTTTGGTTGAGTGGTCTTTGACAAAACTAAAAATAATTCAAATTATTTTGTAAATGATTTTATGATGTGAGTGAATAAAGTTTTAAAATGCGTATAGTACCACGATCTTCTCTGTGGCAAGTCTCTGTCTCTTTGTATAATCAAATTCCGTGTTTCTCAACTCCATCCCTTTTAGCAAAGTTTATCAGAACCTTTTCTTCAGCTCCAAATCACTCTTTGGTGCTCATCGTTTATCAACATATCTCTAAATACTTTCCGAAAAAAATTTCGGCTTTTTCTGGGCCTTTCTCCTATTTATCTGTGAGCAAAATCTAATTTTTAGATGCTCCAAAATATCTTCTCATCATCTCCAAATCCTTTATTTGGGTTCATCATATTTCAAAATGTCTCTAGGAATTTTCCTAAATTTTCGGAGCCTTCGGAACATTTTTCGGGGCCTAAATATCAATTCTAGACTTTTCTGGATTTATTTAATATTTAATAATTACGAAAATAATAAAAATATCTTATTTTGTGCCGACCTCAAACCCTATCACTATATACATCACCGCGTAGCCCTTAACGCGCTGATTCTGAAAGTACGGCCTGTTTTTGCAGCCGCCACTCGTAGCCGCCTATATCTAAAGCCGAAGTTTGGAAAAAACTAGGTTTCCGGCGAACTCTCCGATGAGCTTTTCCGGCCATCTCGTCCGTCTCCGGCAAAAACCACCACCACCACGAGGTAGCCCTCTTCGTTCCCTACGCCGTGGTATATTTGTTTCCTTGAATTCATGTCGGTTCGACCGTTTGCCCGTCCGTTTTTATTCTCCGGTGAAGTTTTCCGACGAGGTCCTCCATGGATGGTTGATGTTTTTTTTCCGGCGAACCATCGGTCTCCGTCGCTGGGCGCCCCTCCACAGCCTCCTGCCACCCGAGGGCGCCTCCCTGTGCTTCCCTGCGCCGTTGCCTGGCCTCCTTTGCGTCCCGGCACCCTCCCTGTTCGCGTAGAAACAAGCAAGGAGAACAGCAACGTGCAAGCAGCGCCCCTAACAGGCAGCACCAAACCAGTAGCCAGCAGCCCTTGCGATTCCTCCCTGCTGGCCGAGGGCAGGCCGAGATATTTCCTTCCCTGGCCGAGTCCTCCTCTCTCTGGTGAACAGTGCCAGCCCCCTCCTCTATGGCTGCGTGCTGCTCTGTTCAGGAAATCAGCGAGAGGAAGAAGACGACTAGAGCTTGAAGACGAGGTATCCACGGTTTGCCATCGGTTCGTATTTTCCGCGTAGTTTCTCCGTTTTAACTCCGAATTGAACCATTCAACTTACGTTAGATTCGTATCTTCGTATTCTACATAGTCATATTGCTGTACAATAATTTTCCCATGTTTAAAATTCGAGTTAATATTAAGATAATATTTATTCTATAGAAAATCTTTGGAAAATCATAACTTTCGTATTTTAAATCCGTTTTTTATGAACTTTATATTAATGCGATCGTAGAGACGAGTACAAAGGTTTTATGAACATTTCAAAACCATTTGAAGAGTTTAAACTAAATGTTATTTTATAAATCCATAAAGCCATTGGTTTTCTGTATATAAAATTAATTCAACCTTGATCTTTTATTAATAACTATAATTGATCTTTACTTTGTTTTCTTGATATAATATGATTTTAATATAAATAATATTCTCTAAAAAATTATTATAACGTATTTATATATAAACCTTATAGTTTTCTTTTGGTTTCTTTTATAAAAAGCAAATTCTCCTGTAGTTCCATCTTTCCAACCATAGCTCCGAATAGTGTGATCTTCGTGTTTTTGTGCTCGTAGCAATATGTAGATTCATTTTCTAAACCTTTTTAACTTCTATTTTCGTTGATTGGTGTATTGTTCTAATAGAATATTATACTTGTATGTGATGCATGAATGTATTGGATGCTGTGTGGTGCATTATGATCATATCCAATCGGTGAGATTTATGTGGTGATCAAGAAGCAATTCATTGAAGGTTTTGGATCAGAGAAAATGACCTCAAGTCTAAGGCAAGTATAGCATGGGACTTCATTGTTGTCCTATTCACCACAATAATTAATTTCATGTGCATGTGTCTACCTTGTTAACCATAGTTTCTACCTAGTATTGTTATCTTGTACCTTGTCACCAATGGGTTTATGCATTGAGTAGTTGATGCTAGCGCGCAATTGAAATCATGATCATGTAAACTTGATTAATTGATTATGCAATATGATTAAAAGATGCCTTTTTAGCAACATGGAACTAGGGGATTCGAGCATAGTTTTGTGATGCTCAAAATCCTTCACCTTTGGTAATGATCTGTAAGTATGACACCGGGATTGACAGTGCAACTATGAGGGCTACATGGCTCTGGTTTTAGTTAAGTAGGGGCACTTTTTCTAGCTTGTTAGAGGTTACCGAAAGGCGTGATGGGACCTGCCGACTCGGGTATAGTGCGGCTCCTGTCCGAGTGCGTATAACCTGCGTGACCTTGTGCCACGAAGAAGGGGGCTCTACATCTGCTTGCCGGCTCCCTAGTGGCTCTAACTTGTTAGGCGAAGTTCTTTGAAAGACTTCATAGTGAAACCCTGCTCGCTCACCTTGGAAGTGTTATGGGGCTAGCTACCCCGAGCAAATGGAAATCACGGCTCATAGTGAAAGTGCACAACCTCTGCAGAGTGTAAAACTGGTATACTAGCCGAGCTCACGGTCACGAGCGGCCTTGGACGTCTTACGGAATAGTTATCTTTGGGATGATGTTGACTTGTTGCTAATATAGTGTTGCTATTCATTAATTATGTTTACTATTGATCATGAATTATGGGCTATTCAATTTGTTGCTATCCAATCACATAAAAGATGATTAATTAAAAGCAAACTGCTGTTAAACCCGTGTCTATCCTTTTTAGCCTCATAAACCCCATGTTATATTTGCTGAATTCAACATGGACTCACTCTTGCTATATCAACAACAGTTAGGCTTGTGGTCAACCAGTCAGCTGTGTCCCTGTGGAGTTGGTGTCTACACGCGAAGATCGGAGTGTCTTTCCGCTGTTTGCTTCTTAACGTTATATTTTAATTATACTACGTTATGTATTTGAGCATTGTCTTTTGATATTACCTTATATTTGTCAGCTTATGTGTGTGACTGATCCTGGGGCGCACATAAGGTTATGCATTCAATTTTATCCTTAAAATTGGGTGTGACACCTGCTAGCACCCACAAACAATCCGTGCGACAAGCGGTATTCAAAGGCAAGAACTAGTCTAAGCACCACGCTTACACTAAGCCTTACTATTCTAGCTGCGTACCAACAACTAAAGCACCCTATGACGGGCGATGAACTACACATGTGAGCTGATTACAGGATCACTATCTAATATAACTCAACTATAAGGTAAGACAAGACACAACAATACTATATGAATAGTAAAGCACTAAGTAGAGATTTAGTAAAGTAAAGTAAAGATAATATATTGATAAAGATAAAGTCTTACAGAAGGAAAGGTACAAGAGCTATACCAGACTCTCTAGCAGACGACTCCGGAGACTCCGAGCGTAGCTCGACTCGACTCTAACTCCCACACTAGACTAATACTACTACTAAAGAATGGAGCTTCTCTTGTCTCTTGTGGAACTTGTGTATCTTGGGTGTGGTGAAGAGGGTGATGGCGGCCTCTATTTATAGGGGAGAGTGGAGGGGTGCCACGTCAGCGATCCGTGTGCTCCTTGCCTCTCCTCCCTTGGATGAACCTGCCTCAATACCGCCTTAGGATGGACGACAGTGGTGATTTCATCACGTGGAAGACATGCAGGAAGGCGGTGGGGCCAACCGACCTGGCCAGGCACCGGGGGGGTCGGCCGACCCCCTATGATAGGTGGGCCCAGCTAGGTTTGGTCCCCACCAGTCATAGAGTGTTGCCTTGTGCTGGTTCTGTCTTGATTGTATTGTTTCACGCCTTGATCCGTGTGCTTTGATTCTCTACCGTTGAATGGAAACACATGTTGATCTAATGGTAGAATTGAGCTAGGGTAGAGTGTCACACGAATCCTGCCATGTCACTAGAGCCAGGTGGGCCCTATGGTGGGGTCGGTCGACCCACACATGGGCCCACTCTGAGCTCTTCTCTCTTCTACATGATGTCTTGAGTCATTTTGTTGAAGTGTGATGACTTGGTTCCCAAATACATGGTTCGACCAACCCATCATATTGGGCTCCAAGTGCTCCAATTTGTTCAATTTTGATCTTCCCAACATTCACAAGCTAAGAGTACAAGTGGAACTAGTTATTGATAAAATATGTTCATGATATGTTTATTCTCCCTTGAATCCGAGGCCCGTTGACGGTGTTTGAATGTGGATTTTCATGGTATATCCACCGTCAACAAAGGCCATCACCTTCAGTAGAGATGACCAGTGGACGGTGATCCCGTACTTGGGCTGCTTCCCGCTGATCCTCGACCCGGTGATACGCAAGACCCGCTTTCGCATGGTGCTGATCGACGGCGGCAGCGGTCTCAACATCCTGTTCTCCGGAGCCGCCAAAGAGCTCGGACTCCGAGCTGAAGATCTGGAGCCAACCACGGCTCCATTCTGGGGGATCGTCCCAGGGTAGTCCTCCTACCCCCGGGACAGATCAACCTACCGGTCCAGTTCGGGACTTCGCAATGCTTTCGCATTGAGCACATCGACTTAATGGTGGCCAACTTCGATGCCGCGTACCACACCATTCTCGGCCGGCTAGCTCTGGCCATGTTTTGGGCCATCCCCCACTACACCTACCTTGTCATGAAGATGCCAACGGAGACTGGCATCCTCACGGTACGCTCCAACCTCTAGACTCCATATGACTGTTGATGGTCGCTAGCACCCTATTTTACCATCAACATTTCACCCATAATCAAGGTAAAACCACAAGAAATGCAAAGGACTCACCTTGAAACTTACCTAGTTCCACATGTCCTTGGAGAAATCTTGTGTATGTAGGAAAAATGGTGAAAACAGGAAAAAACGAAGCATACCAAGACACTTCAGCACCTCAGCTGTCACATGGGAGCCAGAGGAGGGCGCCTGCCCCCTACATAGGGCGCCCGCCCTATGAATGGTGCTAAATTGGCATGTCACCTCACGGATCCGTGTGCTACATCAACGGCTCAGAGGCAAGACACGAGGATCCGGTGGTCCTACCGACAGGGCTCCCGCCCTGTCCAAATTGAGTGACGTCCACAATCCGAGGGAAGGTGTCAAAGAGTCATCAAAGCCATCAAATAAAGTTGGTTTTCATCCAATGGTGATCAAGTGATGTGCCATGGATCGACGGACCCACATGTCATCCTCCTGGGGTTGCAAACCGCTAATCCTGAGCTCCAACCGACCTTGCAACCGCCCTTGAGAGTGAAGGAGGGCCATAGGATGCAAGGCGGTGCATCCAAGGGGGCGCCTGCCCTCCTAGGAGGGCGCCCACCCTACCTCTTCGCGCCACCGACCTCCATGACCCCTACAAGTACCCCTGGATCACTCCTACACTATAAATAGGACTTGAATCCTCACTTGTAAGATGAAACACCACTAGCAAATCACTAGAGATTCAGCTCATAGTTAGCAGCAACTCCTCTCTCTCTAGCGAAGCTCTGCTCTTAGGAATAGTGCTAGCTAGAGAAGAGTAGAGTAGAGAGAGAAGTCGGGAGAAGGAGGAAGTCTGTGGAGGAGCCGGGCTTGTCGGCGACCTCCTCTGCGGTGTTCTTCACTCTTATCGGTAATAAAGATGCCTGCTTCATTTATTTGTTGTCATACTTTAAGCAGTTGCATACTTGTCTCATTGCTTGGTTAGAGTGCTCTGATTCCTTGGCCAGAGTTAGAGTAGTAAGCTTTATAGATTAAGCGAGGTGCTTAGGCTATAATATTACCCTTGAGTGCGGCTAGACCCATGGATAGTAGTGGTAGGTTCTAGGTGGTGACAGCCCTAGAATCCTCTGGATTCAACCACATTTGGTCTGGTTTTATCAGCGTAGGCTTTTGGACGTACAGTGCCTAATCAGTCGAACCCCTGCGAGTTTAGAACTTTGCGTGTCCCGGTTATAGCAATCTCTTTGGTATAACAATCACTTGATCTTTTACTGAGTTAGAGTTCTCCCATAATCTCCAGAGCTACCTCAATTTATCCTAGTGTGTTTCCACCTTAGTTATACTTCATTGATTTATCCTTACTAAGGTTATTGCCCCATTTATCCATATCTAGATCCTTGACTATCAGATCTTTGGAACCACAAACCCAGCTTTCCTTTGGGAAAATATAAATTCGACACCTGGTACTCCCAGGTAAAGTGCTACACGATAGTTCTGTGCGCTTGCAGAATCCCATCACCTATCCTATAGAGCTACCCATAGCATTTTTGTCGCAGTTGCTAGAAATAACTTTATTCCTAGTGGCAACGTTAAAAGTGTCAACAACCACATACTTTGAGCATAGGGATTAACAGCCCCGTTGATTGCGTTGAGAAGTATTGTTACCATTGCTAGAGGATAGATTTGGCTACACTCTTTTGATAGCGTTAGTAACTGTCAACAATGAATGCGAGAAGGAGGCCATCGCCATGGCTGAAGCCACCGACGTCTCTATCCTGATAAACACGTGTGCAGTAGACGCACAGAAGCTGGCACCCAAAGAACAAGTCATCCCGGAGAAGACTCCACCCAGAGTGATGACCAAGAACAAGGAGACAAAGGACGTGGTCCTCGTCCCCGGTGACACGAGTAAAACTACTCGCATCGGGATGGATCTCGACCCTAAATAGGAAGACGCGCTCGTCAGCTTCCTCAGGAAGCACGTCGGCGTTTTCGCATGGAAACTTGCGGACATGCCCGGCGTACCCAGGAAGCTGATCGAGCACTCCTTGAATGTCTCGAAGACCGCCAAGCCCGTCAAGCAGACGCTCCGACGATTCTCTCCAGACAAGAAGGAGGCTATTAGGGTAGAAATAGCTCGGCTCCTAGTTACCGGCTTTATCAAAGAGGTGTACCATCCCGATTGGTTAGCCAATCTGGTTCTTGTAAGAAAAAAGAATAATGAATGAAGAATGTGCGTTGATTACACCGATCTCAACAAACACTGCCCTAAAGACCCCTTCGGTCTCCCTCGCATTGATGAAGTCATTGACTCCACCGCCGGCTGTGAGCTGCTTAGCTTCCTTGACTGCTACTCCGGCTACCACCAGATCGCCTTGAATGAAGAAGACCAGGAGAAAACCTCCTTCATCACCCCCTTTGGGGCCTATTGTTACAAGACTATGTCCTTCAGCCTAAAGAATGCTAGTGCAACATATCAGCGAGTCATCCAGGCATGTCTCAACAACCTCATCCTAGACATCACTGTAACACCCGAAAAATTGCATCAATTTGAAATAGGGGACATCAATTTAATTATGTTATTGTAGATCATTTAATTTAGGGAAATAATAATTTTTCGAGAAATAAAAATCAAACCTAGGTCATACACATGTATGCTGCATTCATGCTGGAGCATATATTTTTGTATTGATTGGAGTTTACTGAAGATTCAAGCATTTAAAACCCCATTCAAAATTTCATTTGAAAACCTATTTGAAAAGTGCTCTTGAAAATGGAAAAGGGAAGGGTAGGACCTTCCTTCCAATCTGGCCCAAGGCCTGCTCGGCTGGATCCTCCCCCCTCCTTTCTGTGTTAGCCCAAGGGCCCAACCCGGCCATTCCCTCCCCCCAACCCGACTGGGCCAAGGCCCAGCAAACCAGCAGAGGCGTCCACGCCCTCTCCTTCCCTCTGTCTCACTGCCAGCCCGCCCCCACACGTCAGCCCTCTCCCCTTTCCTTCTCCCTACCCTGGCGCAGCGCAATCCAAAGCAGAGCGCCGGTAGGCAGCACGCGCCGCGCCCTCTTTCCCTTCTCTCTGCAGCTGACAGCCGGGCCATCGCCCTCTTTCACTGAACCCCGGGCCCACTTGGTAGCTGCTCGCCACCCCTCCAGCCCTTTCCCTGCTCGTACGTAGCTCGGCAGGAAAACAAACGAGGCGAGTTCGTCGCGGCTACGACCTCGTTTCGATTTCTGATTTCTTAGGCGAGTCCAATTTCTTTGCTCGGGACTATTTAAGCCCCGACGGACCCCTGCCGCTGCCACACGAACCCTAGCAGCAGCGCCCCGTGCCCTCGTAGCAAACAGAGTCGCCGCCGCCGAGTTCATCCGCCGCTGCCAAGCTCGATTCAGCAAGCACGCCGTCTACTTGTCACCGTAAGTATGTCCCGGAGCTTCGTATTGACCCCACGAACGCACCCAACCCTTTCTATTCTTGAATCGTGCATTGACGCCCCTCACCGTCGTTTCCAGCACCGCCGCCGGACCCGAAGCTGCCGCCGCCGTCGAACTCCCACCTCCGAAGGTTTCCCGTCGCAATTAACCATCCATGGAACTTCATCCCGATGTAAGTAAACCAATGGCACCCTCTGCGACTCATTTTCCCCTCTTCTGTCTCACCCGCGAGCTCGTCGGAGCGGCGTAGCCGCCGGGCCCCTTGCTGCTCCGTATCGAGTTCGCGGGCAAGATCTCTTGCCCCTAGGACCAATCCTGAAGCCAGCCGTGCCCCCTACCCCTAGTTCGCCTGTCTCCGGTGATCGCCGGCAATGGCGCCACTGCGGCTGCCTCTGTTCCAGCCAGGGGCGCCTCCCCTCACCTCTCCCATCTAATCTGACCCGTTGATCTCAGATCAAACGGATCAGGGAGCCCCATACCTCTTTGGTCGCCCTTTTTCAGTAAGGCCCCTGTGGTTTTTAATGTTGATGCCCGCGGTCCAAGGCGCATTCACCAGTTTACGTTTTCCGAATTAGAAAACGTACTTCCTCTCGGTATATATAAAAATATGTTTTCTGATTTTTAGATTTGAAATTAAAACTGTTTCGTTTATAATTTCTCCGTTTTAATTCCGATTTGAACGATTCAAATTGCGTTAGATTCCTAATTTCATGATCTATCAATTAGTGCCACTATTTAATGTATTACTCACTGTTTAATTTCGAGATTATATTTAATATGTTGTTTATCTATTATAAATCTTCGGAAAATCATATCTTCGACATTTTAAGTTCGTTTTCAGTGATCTTTATATCGATGTGATTGTAGCGACGAGTAGATTAGTTTTATGAACTTTTTAATTTATTTTCTCTCTGTTGGTGTACTTTTCTAATATAAACTCTTGTTTGTATGCATGTGTGTTGATATGATGGATCGAGTATAGACGGTGAGCCTTACGTTGGTGATCAAGATCAGTACTTTGACGACCCAGATCACCAAGAGTTTGCTGACCAAGGCAAGTATTAGTATGGATCATCCTTGTTGTCCTATTCATCGAGTTATTAATTACATATGCATGTGTCTACCTTGTTAACCATAGATGTTTCCTAGTATTGTTACCCTGTTCCTTGTAACCTATGGGATTATGCATATGGTAATTGATGCTAGTGCGCTATTGGGATCATGATCATGTAAACTTGATTAATTGAATATGCAATAAGATTAAAAGATGCCTTTTTAGCAACATGGAACTAGGGGATTCGAGCATAGTTTTGTGATGCTCTAAATCCTTCACCTTTAGTAATGATCTAGAAGTATGACACCGGGATTGACAGTGCAACTATGAGGGCTATATGGCTCTGGTTTTAGTCAAGTATAGGCATTTCTTCAAGCTTGTTAGCGGTTACCGAAAGGCTTGACGGGGCCTGACGACTCGGGTGTGGTGCAGGCTTCTGTCCGAGTGTGTATAATCTGCGTGACCTTGTGCCACGACGAAGGAGGGCCCAACATTTGCTTGCCGGGTCCCTAGCGGCCCTAACTTGTTAGGCGAAGTTCTTTGAAAGACTTCATAGTGAAACCCTGCTCACTCACCTTGGTAGTGTTATGGGAGTAATTAGCCCAAGCAACTGGGAATCACGGCTCAAAGGGAAAGTGCACAACCTCTGCAGAGTGTAAAACTGGTATACTAGCCGAGCTCACGGTCAAGAGCTGCCTTGGACGTCTTATGGAGTAGTTATCTTTTGTGGTGATGTTTACTTGTTGCTAATCTATTTATTGCTACCCATTAATTATGTTTACTATGATCATGAGAATGGGCTTATTCACTTGTTGCTATCCAACTGTATAAAAGGGTGATTAATTAAAAGCAACCTGCTGTCAAACCCGTGTCAACCTTTCGAGTCTCATAAACCCATGCTAGTCTTATTGAGTACGACATGTACTTACGCTTGTTTATTTTTCATTACTTGGTTAAAAATCTCGGATGGGTAACAGATGGTGATAGTGATGAGGACTACCCAGAGGACTACAACAACAAGCAAGGACTCTATTGGCTATAAGACCAGAGAGCAAGAAAGATATTATTATTATTTCTTTTTTATTGAAAACTTGTTCACTCAACTTTTTATAAACAAGGCCAAGATAAAGATGCAGAGAAAGATATGCTTTGGATATCAGATTACTTTCATTGATTATGTCAACAACTCAAAGTTTATTGATCAAATTTCAACACCACGTCAAATTTTGATCAAAGAAGGCCATTTTAACCTAAGCACCATGCTTAATTTAAAAAAAGACCTATGGATGTACCTTATAAGACTACACCCAAACCAGAGTTTATAACATAAGCAAAGGAAGCATGAATTTGTATGATCAAATGAAGACAATTATAAGAAGTTGGTGAACATTTATTTACCTTCGCATACCTGAGTATATGTACTGGCAACATATATGTATGAGGCGTTGAAGTTGTTGTTGCAGCTAGCATGATGGTTCTGCTCAGGTGATCTCCGAAGTCAGGCCACACACACATCAATGCGCACGGGCCATGGGCCTTGATGATACTAGCAAAGGTTCAGAAGAGGGAGACTCCCAATCTTTTTTTTTCTTTTTTTCGTAGTTCTCTTTCTTCTTCTTTTTTTAGTCTCCCTCATCTCTCTTCTTTTTTTCTTTCATTCATTTTTTCTTCTCTTTTTTATATCATCTCTCTCTTTTTTTCAATACATATATATTTTAACTCCCTCTTTTTTTGCAAGGCGAGGCTGACATCTTCATCATCATTTTTTTGAATGACCATTTGGTGTGCATGGAACTTGGGTTTCTCACCGTCCTCCCCCACACTTGGACTTTTGCATAAAAGTCAAGAGCAGAGTTAGGGCCTTCTTACGAGTGTGTTCCATTACCTAGGAGTGCATCAAGCTTTTGTAGTTGATGTCGTTCCATGTCGTCAAGCATCATATTACCCGAGTTCTTCTTAATCTTTCCTGAAATGGTTAGCGACATACCTGAAGGTACATACTAACTTGACAACATGCCCTCACCATTTAAAGAAAAATATATATATATATATTGAAAATAATAATAGTAATAATAATAATAAAAATGTATATATTTTTTAAGGATAATCCGAGGTATCTCCCGGCAGTGCTTAAGTTATGGTCTTAAACTTGACCGTGGGAACTTCTTCTTGCAGCAATCAATGGTGGTGTAGTTCCCAGCTTTACCACTAATCATAGGCATTAATATTCAAGCTGCAAGGTACGCACCATCATACTACTATAGGATTTGCAATGTTCATGACAAACATAAGCATTCACAACCATTCTCTCAAAAAGTTGAACAACTAGAATCAAGAGTTGGTTGCGAGATCCTCGTAGAAGCAGGTGGTCCAAAGTGAAACAAACTCTGGAGACTTTGAGCATGAAACGTGAGAGACCTCAAAACCATGCTTGTTAGCGGGCCCCTTCTTGGCTCCAGAGTTGTTGCTTCGGGCATGTCCGTGGCGCGGAAGTTTTCATTCTCAAAAGATATATCATAGAGGATGATCACTTAACCTTGACCATTATCAAGAACAATGTTCTTGATGGCCAAAGGGACATGCATCTTGTTCGAGCGAGGGCGCAGGAGAAGGATTCGCATGCTCGAACAAGTAGCTTTGCTTCGCCTTTAGGTTTTCGAGCAAGTGCTATGGCTAGCAGAAGCAAAACTTTCAAACTTCTCATCGGGGCTCCCTTCTTTTTTTTATATATATAAATGAGATTTTCAACAGGGTGCCCTATGAGAAGATCAAAATCGAGGATGGCACAGATGAGGAAGTATAAGAAACTTCGGTTTCGTTAATTTCCAATGGCGCTACCCTAACAATCCCACAAAACTCAAAGATGAGTCCGGATGGACTTATGAAAAGTTTGTCGGTCGGAACTAGCGGCATATCGCCCTAAAAGGGTTTCCGCTGGAATGAAAGTAGTTCCAACTGTGAGGTTGTGTAGGGCTTTCACAAAGTCCCCCTTAATGAGCAAGACATGGTTGTGGGAGGTGAAAGAATATGAATTTCTTCAGAAGAACGTTTCACTTCCAACAAGCAACAACCGTACTTTCGATGACTCAGCATTAGGGGAGACTTCCTAAGAAATGTCAGAATTTTGTGCCAAGAAATGTTTCGAAGTTTTTCCATAATCCTCGAATTTTTATAGCGAACTCCGAAGGATAAAACATTCCTTCCCTCGGTGTTCATGGTTCGGGTGAGGGCTCAACAGACGAATCGAAGGGTGGCAAGGGAAAGGATTCGGCTGCTGAGGGTCTTCAGAACTTGACATGCCCTTGTATGGAGGGTTTTGGGTACGATGATGGGAGAAGCGTGCTTCTCTAGGATGCAAACAAGGATTTTCCTCTATTCCGTCATGGTTTTATGAAAACGGCCCTCCAACGGTTATGTCAAAGCATAGGGCGGCATCTATGTCTAGATCCAAACAAAGGATATGCAAAAGCACATTATCGGATAAACACAAGTCTAGGTCAGCATGTACAAACATTATAAACGTGGTCTAGACTGCACCTATGGACTTCTTCTCTTTTTGCTCAAAATCGAGGTTTGCCCTTGGTAGAGTGGCGATATGAGACATGGGTAAGAATGCAAGATAAAACTTGATCTTAAGTTCAACCCATTCTTCATTCGTACTTTCTACGGCATCAGTGTGCCATTGTTTTGCCTCCAGTTGAGGGAGAACAGAAACAAATTCCACTTAAGAATTTCTTGTGTCATGTCAGGAATGCTTAGGCATGAACACAATTCCTCGAATTTTTGCAAATGGTCAAAAGAATTTTCATTGTCATGACCAAAGAAGGGTTTTGTCCGAACCATAGCTTTGAATCTCAGGTGGAGTTCACAACTGGATGGAAATTTTGGTTTTGAAAAAGAATGTGGTTCAAAGAACTCCCCCTTTGAAGCAGAAGAATTTTGAATTTGGAGCTGGCTTCATGGTGAAAGGATCGGATAAAAAGGAATATTTTGTTTTTATAAAAAGAAAAGATAAAAGATTTTTTTTATAAAACACAAGGATACACGGGAGAACTAGGTTTGGAGACAAATACGACAACCATTCCCCGGCAACGGTGCCAGAAAGCTTGTTGGCGCTTTTTAGTGTCAGCAGAAAAGTCCGCAAGCGCACGGAAGTACCATTGTAGCCTTCATCTGGAAGTATTCAGGGTATCATAATTTCCCAGAGGAACGGTCTTTGTACTTAGTCTCTTAAACTAGTTTACTCAGAAGAGACGGAAGGGATAGCTTGGGTAGAGAGGTTCTTCTAAGGTTAAACACATATAAGTGATGGAAACTTCCCCACTACTTGCTTGTTTCAGGCCCACTGAACACACCTGGTCTTCCAGGCGATACCAGTATCAGCGCTATTCCACGTCCGAACATGGGGGATGCTGGTACGAGTGGACAGGGCTATCACCACCTGCCACCTACCCCTCTGCCCGTGGGCGCACGCAACATACGAAGGTAGACTCCGACCTAGACACCACGTCTACGAAGGCGACTACCACTCTAGCGGGGTACAGGAACATCCGTCTCTATCAGGAGTCCTCTTACTAGAGCATCCGTCCAAAGGACGAACGACGATCCCACAAACAAGTAGCTTTATGGAAGTAACATGCTTAATGAATCAAACCAAAGTTGAACACGAACTTCTTACTTCAAGTAGCAAGACGATCGTAGAGGTACAAGTTGGATCGAGAGCCGACAAGCCCGGCACTTCGTCCACCCAGAGGCAGAACTGCTTCGACTCCGCTCTTTCTCCAACACTTGTCCCTCTCTACTCCCTGTACTAAATTAGCTATAAGCTAATGGAATAGAGCTTGCTCTTCCTCTCTACATTGTGACCTCTTGTGTTGGTGAATCAATTTATGAATAGGTGTAGAGAGGAGGCCTCCTTTTATAGCTTGAGAGGAGCAGGTTCTATGCAAAAGGAACATCCTCACATGGAAAGATCCAAACCGACCTCCAAAGGGCAGTTTCCACTTGCCATCTGTGTTGATCATAGGTAGGACCGTCCTTGGGGAACTGCCCTACACCTGTCGAAAGAAAACTGGGCCCGAGAGGCCCCACCAGGGGTGTGGCCAGTCCCAGGGGTGGCCGGTCCCCTAGTGGGCCCATCTGGCCACCGCCGTTTGGGAGCACGTGGGCCTCGTCGATAGCTTCATTTTAACTGGTAATTCAGCCCAATCGGAGTTCGGATGAGTGAGTTATGGCCAACATACTCAAGCCTACTCGTGGAGTCCTAAATTGGATTCGAACTTATATATCTTTTTATTGGGAACTCCAAATAATGCAAATAATATATGCATTTTGATCAGCGCGACGAGCTCTCCGCAATGGTGTAGTCCATTTTATTATTTGAGATACTTTTATATTGTGAAAACTCGGATATTCCTGCAACATAGTGGAAAACTCCAAAACTCATGGAACTTGTTAATTAAAGAATATTTTTCTATGATGTTCCATGGATTTATATTATTATTGGCAGTATAAAATGTGACTTAAGGACTGCCAACAGCGGCCAGCACACCACCTATAGTGCTGTGGACGGAAGCATGGGGGCGTTCTCGTCGTTGACCAGAGGGCTGTGCCTTTCATCATATTCCTTGCGGCGCTAAGTTTCTGCTAAGTGCCTGGCTTCCATCCGGTTTTCGATGTGCCCCAGAGATCTCTATCATTCAGCTTCTCACGGAGGTCGGACTAATTCACCTCCTGGTCTCCATCTTGGCGATGACGTCTCCGGCCGCCACGGAAGTGGTCGCCATCTTCATGAATAATCTTGGTAGCCGACACTGTGGAATGCGACGATGGTGGTGGCTGGCGTTCTTCATTAATTTGGACTTGGGCAGCCTGGATGTACGCCGTAAGGCACTGTTGATAGTTACTAACGCTATCAAAAGAGTGTAGCCAAATCTATCCTCTAGCAGTGGTAACAATACTTCTCAACGCAATCACTGGGGTTGTCAATCCCTATGCTCAAAGTTTGTGGTTGTTGGCCAAAAAGGCTATGGATAGCTCTATAGGATAGGTGATGAGATTCTGCAAGCGCACAGACCTATCATGTAGCACTTTACCTGGGAGTACCAGGTGTCAAATTTATATTTTTCCAAAGGAAGGCGGGGTTTGTGATTCTAAGGATATGATAGTCAAGGATCTAGATATAGGATAAATAGGGTAATAACCTTAGTAAGGATAAATCAATGAAGTATAACTAAGATGGAAACACGCACTAGGTACCTCTGGAATATTGGGGGAGAACTCTGTCTTAGTAAAAGATCAAATGATTGTTATACCAAAGAGACTGCTATACTTGTGACACGCAAAATCCTAAACTTGCCGGGGTTCGACTGATTAGGCACCAGTACGTCCCGAAGTCCTACGCTTATACCGGATACTAGGCTGAACGTGGTGGAATACAAAGGATCCTAGGGCTGTCACCACCTAGCACCTACCACTACTATCCGTGGGCCTAGCGGCACTCAAGGGTAAGCTATAGCCTAAGCACCACGCTTAATCTATAAAACTTACTACTCTAACTCTGGCCAAGGAATTAGAGCACTCTAACCAAGCAATGAGCAAGTATAGAGCAACTTAAAGTAAAACAATAGTAAATAAAGAAGGGGATCTTTATTACCGATAAGAGTGAAGAATACAGCAGAGGAGGTCGCCGACAAGCCCGGCTCCACCACAGACTTCTTCCTTCTCCCGACTTCTCTCCAACACTCTACTCTTCTCTAGTGTTTCTTGTGTGTTCCTAGGTGTTTTGACTTACAAGTGAGAATCCTAGCCCTATTTATAGTGTAGGAGTGCACCAGGGGTACTTGTAGAGCTCCTGGAGGTCGGTGGCGCGAAAGAGCAGGGCGGCCGTCCCCTTGGATCCACCGTCTTGCATCCAGTGGCTCTCATTCCTCCCCATAGGCGGTTGCAAAGTCAGTTGGTGCCTTGGAAAGGCAGCTTGTAACCCCTGGGAGGATGACATGTGGGTCCTTCAATTCATGGCACTTCACTTGATCACCGTTGGATGAAAACTGACTCCAATTGATGGTGTAGACGACTCCTGGACACCTTCCCTTGGATTGTGGACGTGGCACTCAACTTTGACAGGGCAGGCGCCCTGTTGATAGAGCCACCGGATCCTCGTGCCTTGTATCTGAGCCGTTGATGTTATTTCAACGTGCCACAGACCATTTGGGAGGTTGGCACACAGATCAGTCAGGTGGCAAGTGCCATTTGGCACTTCGGACAGGGCGGGTGCCCCCCTCTGGCTCCCATGTGGCAGATGAGGTGTGAAGCTATCTTGGCATGCTTCATTTTTTCCTTGTTTCACTATTTTTCCTACATACACAAGATTTCTCCAAGGACATGTGGAACTAGGTAAGTTTCAGGGTGGGTTCTTTGCATTTCATGAGGTTTTACCTTGATTATGGGTGAAATGTTGACGGTAAAACAGGGTGTTAGCGACCGTCAACAAACTCCCCCAAGCCTAACCTTTTGCTTGTCCTCAAGCAAAGACATGATTTAACATGGCAATGTTGGATCAAGAATTTTTTTAATGTAACAATTCACAAAGATCTTGCATACAAAGCAACACTATTCTAGTATTGAGCATGATTCAGAAATTCATCTTATGTCTTAAATGTATGGGGCTTATAGCTTTTTCACCATGGTTTATGCAAAAATAAGATAGCATAGACAAGTAGATACTCCATCCCTTACTTTGGTAGAGTGAGACCATTCACTAGAGAGTTTTTATTCTTTTGAAAAAGAAAATCTTGCTTTGGTTCCTTTAATGGTACTCTCAATCACTCCTTAGTGTGATGGACCTCACAAGAGCTCAAAAGAGCTTTTCATGTCTATCCTAAGGTCATGTGGGGTTTATAGGATTGGAGCAAAGCATACTTGAACTAAATGTATTGCAAAATTAGACTCTTAGCTCACAGGGAGCAGCAAGTCATAAAACTTGATCAAGAAGTGCAAGTGTAAATTATTTGATGGGCTCCTTGAGACTTATTCCTTTGCCTTTGAAAGGGGAGAGCAAGGTTACTGTTGACATCTACTAACGTCGCCAAATATAGCTATATAACTTTAATGCGAGAGGCGAGATTAGAAGATGAATGGTAATTAATTAACTTGTCATTAGTAACTAGCTACTTTTCTATTACCAACATTCTTATGCAAGAACTAGGTTGTCATCCCTAATTAATAATGCTAAGAATAAATAAAGGTTTTATATATTAATCTATGTGATAGGCAGAAATAAATATAAATAATATAAACCAAGATCTGTTCTGCAAGGGGACAGATAATTATACCATTGTAGCATTTCACCTAGGGAGTTCTACCAGGTTGTCGATTTATATTTATACCACTGGGAAGGATTAGGTTAAACTACAATCTATTATATTGATAGTGATGGTATACAATGGATAAGCAACATTACCGATGTCATTTACTCTACTCATAACAGGCAGAGGTCACAAGGTAAATAAAGATAAAGGTGATAAGTATGATCAAGCATCATAAATAAAAGATAATCATTAGAGCACTTCTCTAGTCATAGTAATAGCTAGCCAATGGATAAACTAAGGAATTAATATCAAAGGTAATTCTATAACTACATCAATGAATAACTCTAATTAGTGCAATTACATCTAGCAATCATTGTTAGACTAATCCTATATCATGATCACATGCATAGGGCATCATCTAGGAAAGGTGTGAAACAGAGTCATCACCCAACTTCGCGACCATGCCTGATGGCCTACATACGGGAGGTGGACTACAGAGGATTCAACGCAGCTGTCACCTACCTGATCTACCACATTACCCGGCACATCAGGGTGCACTCGCAGATAAACAAAATACCTAGACACCACGTCTACATATCGTTCATCATCTATCCATCGTACGCATGAACAAACACTATACGAGCAATTACATGAATTCAATAAGATCAAACCAACTATACTAGACATATCATCAAAGTAGACAAAGACTATTGTAATTAAGAACATATGAACTATTAAGAACAATGTTTCCCTAATCATAATGAAAAATACAATAATAGAGAAAGAACTAGAATTATACTGAACTCCGTGCTCCAGACAGATGCCGGGGCTCCAGATCCGCCGAAGAACTAGAACTCCTCTACTCTCTAATCTAACTAGGCTAGAACTATGAACTAGGAGGCTCTTGATGAACTAGGAGGCTCTTGATGGCTTGAGGACTTGATGCCTTGAATGAATGATGGGTTGATGCCTCAAGGGGGTCTGCCCCTTTATTTATAGCCCGGTGGGATGCACGTGCACCGTCGGATCAAACCGACTTGAAACAAGGGCCGAGATGACTCCACAAAGGCGGCGGAAGAAGACTCTAGAAGTTGGGCCAAAACCCTAGCAGGGGGTGCCGGCCGGCCCCACCCTGGCGCCGGCCGGCCCCACCTTGGGGGGTCTCAGGTCCCGGTGCCTCGGGTGTGTTCCAGATGATTCTAGTGTTCTCGTGATGATGTTTCCTTGGCGGTTAAGTTACATGGTAATCATGCTCTTTAACCCTCCTTTTATGCTTTTCTGGAATAGCCCCTGAAAAATGCAGAACATGCAAAACTCGTGAAAACTGTCAGTTAAAACCCTAGACTAGTGTGTATTCATGTATCCTTTGGTGTCTAAAGTTCTAATAAAAGTTGACGTTATCCACCGTTAACAACACCCCCAAGCTTACCTGTTTGCCAGTCCCTTGGCAAACAATCTAAGCCTAATTACTAATGTAATTGGATCAGGAGTTGCTACAATATTTTCATACTTCCCAAGTACTCATGCTTCAAACATAGATTCTCCTCCGGATTAGACAAAACTACTCTAACTTTTAGACTTACCCATTTTACCTTTAACTATGGGGCTTTACAATTCTTGCCTTAGTCTTGAGTAATCGAAAGAAAGAACAATCAATTCTTGCACTATGTAGCAAATTCTTCACATTACCAATATCCCGGAGTTTTGCAAGTTTTCAAAATAAAACTCAGAGCTTTAATTGTATGACACCCTCAAGTCTCTCAGTATATATGGTATTTGTGGATCTTACTTAAGGCATTAATGTTATGCCTTCCTATAACTAAGGATTTATAGTGGAGCTTATAGGAGTGGCAATAATAAGGTTTAAGCGTACTTGCAATTCATATGTTGTAAAGTCAAACAATGGATCCACAGAGAATCGAGGCATACAATCAAACCAAGATGTGCATGTGTATGGAATATGGTGGATAGGTGTATATGTGGTATTTAGTGGATATTCCTAATTCTACTTTTGCTCTTTGAGAATGATTCACTCTCCCTTGTAACTTGGAGGAACACATGGGCTATCTTTATTCTCTCCTTTTCTCTCTTTTTTTTATTCGGGAGGCGGGCATCTAGTACCCATTGTTTTAATGCCTGGAACACTTGTCCATCTTTTACTCCCTTTTTATATTTTTTGCATAGCCACATGTATCCTTTGAATATAGATAACTGGAGAGATAATAATAAGAATTTAGAGCAATTATAACAGGGCCATCCTACGGGTTTTATATATTTTTGGTGTTCACTCCCAGTGTAGGAGAAAATATTTTTATGATGAACATTGATGAAAGTGGAAATGGTTGCGATTACTCATATGGTAGTAATAATGCATGTGCTGAAGTGTGTACGTGATCTTGGTTTTAAAAGCATGACAAGACTCTCATATGGTATTCAACAGAGGTTGACTAAAATCAATGTAAAGCAAGCAGCATAAATTTGCAAAAGGTTTCCTATCTAGATGTATCATATATGGCTTTGGTAGGAATTCATACTTCGTCATACAAGAGCTCATCATGTAGATTTTCAATTTTTGAAATAAATCTCTAGAATTTAGTAATGCTAGGAATAAGATAAATAGTAGCTCAACTTTCATGAATCAAATCAATCAATTACCTAGACTTAGCTCAAACATATGCCTCCACAGGTTTCAGGTTCAGAGTAAATTCTTAAGTTAAAACAGCAATATCTAATCTTAGGAGAATTTAAGTTTGACAACTAGGCATTCGAAAAGTATTGTGACAGAGCAACTATTCATCATCTCCAAGATAAAATTTTAATGTTCATCAGTTTTGATTTAGTTCTAGCCTAGACCGACTCAAAACAAACTCTAATATATAGATAGATATTTATTTGGTTTTCAAATTTTATCTTACTAGCTAACTCAGGCGAAAAAATGATATGATAATTATGATAAATAGGATAGGAAACTTATACTTAACTGGATTTTAATTGGAGGCACCCCCAAGCTTGACGTGTGACAGGGTCTTTGATGTTGCAAATTGAGTGATCCTTCTGGGAGTAAGTGTAGTGTAAGGATGTCGGGTTGACTAGCTCCTTGATCTTGTGTTGTCCTATGAAACTCAATTGCCAATAAAAATACCAAATCTTATGGAAAGGGGTTAGGTTTAATACCACTCCATGATAAGTAATTGATTTTATATTTCCAGCAGAAGTTTAAGCTTCTTTACTCAATTAGGAAACTCCTATCAGAGTGTGGACCTTCATGTGCCCACATATTTTTGATATTTTTTTAGATTTTCCTATGATACTATGGTGAACCTTCATGTGTTCACATATTTTTGGTATTTTGTGACTTTATAAAATAGACTCAATAATCGTATAGGTAAAAGTTACCAGGTAACTAGGGGATGCTCCTCCCCCAAGCTTAATGTTTGCAATACTTGGTGCTTGAATGATCCTCAAAGCGAGTTGGTTAGTGGCAGTCCTGGTGGATGCCACTAATAGACTCTCTCCTTAGTCATAATATTATTCCTGCATAGTTATACTCTAACAAGAAAACCAAAACTCGAGGCTCAAATTATCAAGGGGTTAGCGGTCAGCCAATGAGCACTTTGATTATTCTTTGAGTTGATTTTAATTAATAGATTCTAGCAGGATTCTAACAGGTTTCTCCTTTTATGATTTTCTAGTTTTCTTATATGGCAGACAAAATGTATGCATGCTAATAATAATTTTTATGCCACCATAGGGAATATTCATTTCCATGGGGCTTAGGATTTATAAGGCAACAAAGCAACTATGAATACTACAACCATCTATAAATCATTTTTATTTTTTATGCCACCACAGTAAGTATTCCTTCAGGCTTGGCTTTTATGATGCAATAAATAAAGCAGTAAATATTTTTGTTGGTTTTATTTTTTTAATATGCAAAAAATGATTATGCTAATAAAGGTGCTGAGCAAAATTACTAATGAATGCTAAATTAGATAACTACCATTCTAACCTTGTGGCTAGGGTACGAAATTTAAAGTGTACCGACAGACTTAGACAGAGGAGAGTACTTACTTAGTAGGTTCATTGTCTGAGGTTACCTCAGTCAATTCCCTATTTTGCGGTGGTGTAGCAGGTGCTTCTTCTTTCTCCTTCCATCTCTTTTCTGTCTCTTCTGTTTCTCTCTATTCTAGCTCCAGCTCTTCCTTCTAAGCTTCTCATGATTCTTCATCTCTCTTCATCCATTCTTCTACTTGCGCCTGGATCTCTTCTTTCTCTGTCTTAGCAATCTGGTCCATCCTCTCAGCTTCCGCTTCCCACTCACTCCAGCGTGGTGCTTGTACGGCTTTTTCTTGCTCCTTGCAGCAGTCTTCATACTTCTCAATCCTACCAGGGAACTCCTTCCATCCACAGTGAGGCTGGGCAGCCTAACGGCGGACTTGGCGTTTCCTTCTGTTGCGTTGCTTCCTGATCTGCTCATGATTAAGATGTGTTTTAAATTGATAGCGTACCTTTCCAGTGGGTAGGTTGAAGTGGATCTGTCCAGACCCGATGTAGATGATAGCATTGGCAGTATAGAGGAATGGTCTTCCCAAAAGAATAGGCGATTCATCGTCTCCCTGCGTGTCAAGAACAAGAAAATCTGCGGGTATATATTTATTTTGAATTCTTACCATGACATCCTTAACTACGCCTTCATGGAATTTAAGTGATTGGTCTGCCATCTGCAACTGAATATATGTTGGGTATAATGGTAAATCATCAAATAATTCATCATATACCTTTCTGGACATTACGTTGATGCCTGATCCAGTGTCGCAGATGGTGTTGGGAAAAGTGATGTCTCTAATTGTGCATTCGATGATTGGTACACTTGGGTCACCTTTCTTTATTGGAAATGGTTTTGGGACCATACGATCATTTTCTGTGTTTATAGCATTGATTAGCTGAGCGGTTCCTTCAGGTACATGCTGAGGCTTGTTCTTCCTCCATCTTCTATTGTTCTTCTTCTTGGGTGTTGTTTGTTGTTGTTGCTCTTCTTGTTGATGGAATTGCTTCGGAACTGCTGGATTCTTGAGGATGCGGTTCTTAAAAGAAAATCTCTCCTTCTTGTCTTTGATGGAGAGGACAATCTTGCTGTGTTCCGCATAGATGATGGCTTTAGTTGTACATAAGAATGGTCGTCCCAAGATAATGGGTGCCTTCTCATCTCCTCCAGTATCCATGATCACAAAGTCAATTGGGACATATGATTGCCCCACTCTGATAACAGCTTCTTCTAGTACTCCCTCGGGGTAGCAAATGGATTGATCTGCAAGATGCAAACGCATATCTATGTACAACAAAGGATCACCTAAAATTTTCTCATAGATTACCTTAAGCATTATGTTGACACTTGCGCCGAAATCGCAGATAGACTCTGGAAAGTTGTGACATCCTATGGAGATAGGAATCACAGGCCTTCCAGGGTCTCCCATCTTCTCAGGTAGTGAATGATCTATCCACTGTATATCTGCAGGCTCAATTTGGTGTTATGTTGCATTGTGAATATCAACAAGGTTAGCAGTTTCTAAATCCTCCGGCTGGCCCAGAATTTTTCCTTTCTCAAATGGAGGGACAGTAGCAGCTAACTGACCTAATTGTGATTCTAACATTTTATTAAAGCTGTGTTGATTCTTTATAGCAGAAGCAAAGGTATCCATTCTAGTATTTATATTTTCTAAAGTTTTATCATTCGAGGCTACCTTTCTAGACATTTGATCTAACAATTTAGATTGACCAGCAACTAAATCTCTTAAAGGCAGAAAATTATAATTATTGTAATTATTACCTTGGTTGTTACCTTGGTAATTACCTTGTTGATGTTGCTGATTCTATCCTTGGTTTGGCTGGTTCCATCCTTGATTTTCCTGAGGACAATAATAGGTGTTGTTGTTGATGAAGTTCACATCCTCTTGCAACGTAGGGCAGTTGACAGCTGAATGCCCGTAATCTCCACATTCTTCACAGGTCATGCGAGAATCATTTTTATGCATGTACTTCCTTCTTCTCTATGTTGAGCTTCTTCATAATGAGGTCTAGCTTGGCAGTGACCATGTCAGTCTCCTTCAGATGATCGATGCCTCCTCCTCCTCTCTTGCGAGGTTAAGTACGTTCTTCATTACAGCTTGAATTTGAGGCCATCTTCTAAACAAGTGCTTGAGCTTCTAGAAGCTTAAGTGACAGGAAAGCTCCTCCAGCTGCAGCATCTATGGATTCACGGGTGCTTGAGATAAGCCCGTGGTAGAAGGTCTACAATAGTAGCCAATCCTCTATCTCATGATGAGGACAGACTTCAATATAATCTTGGAATCTCTCCCATGCTTTAGTGAATGATTCGTCATGTTGCTGTTGAAAACTTGAGATTTTCCCACGCAGAGCATTTGTCTTGCCTGTAGGAAAGAACTTTGCCAGGAAAGCAGTTGAGCATTGTTGGTGGTCCTTATGGATAAATTTTATACCACCAAGTTAGACTAAAAAGAGGATTAACAATCATATTCTAGCACATATGCCTTTACTACTAACAAGTTCCACTTGTACCCCTAGCATTCATGTTTTACAGGTTTTATGGCATAACAAGTGGAAATATGCATCAACACGAAGAAAGCACAAAGTCAAAAGACGAATCCAACAATTGCGCAACCAAAAAATATTAAAGAAGCCCACCTTCAAAGCATAACTGGATCCATCCGTAACCAAGGGAGAGGCCCAGGCCCAGGGAGCAACCGACCACCCGAAGGCGGTGGCCAGATGGTGCTCCCCAGGGACCGACCGCCCCCGGGGGCGGCCGCCCCCCAGGTGGAGCTTCCGGGCCCATCTTCAGCCACAGTACTCAAGGCGGTTTGCTGATGGCGGTTTCACCTACTTCCAAGTTTAGAACACCCAAACCGTCATAGTTTCAATATAAATAGAGGGTGCTCCATCCCCTTCAACACACACATCATTTGGAGTCATCTACCTCACACCTCTCACTTGTATCTTTAGAGTAGTTGTAGTAGTGAGCAAGGCAAAAGCTATCAGGGAGAGCTTGTCTCCTTGGGAGAAAAGGATCATCTTGGTATGAATACAATTCGATCTTCTTCCATGAGCAAGTTCTTATCATACTTATATGATTATGCATATGCACTAGAGTCTAGTTATGATCTTGTTATGAGCATAGTATATGACCTAGAGTATAGTTTATGTATCATGTTCTTGACTTGTTCATCATCGTTCTTCATTGTTCATCGAATTAGTATGAATAGAGGAAGAATTAGGAATCAGGTGATGGTTCATCATGCTGTCATGGCTGCTCTTAACCTAGGCTGTCAATCCGAAGGGTTGGGGTCCGTGCGGGTTAGGAGTTGTTTCCAAGTATGCAAGCATGGAGCTTGGGTATGCGGAGATCGGTGAATATGTCGGTATCCCACGGGCAGAGGGGTAGGTGGATAGGTGGTGACAGCCCTGTCCATCCCTAGCATTCCCCCACGTTCGGATATTGAGTAGGAGTTCGTAAAGTCTCTATCGGCTGGCAGACCAGCTGTGGAGATCTCCCTATCACCCCAGACTTAGTCCTGATACTAGAATTACTAATTAGATGATCTGCTAACAGTTCTTTGCATAATTATATATGACCAATGCCTGCTCAGTTAGATATATTCTTTTATTCTTTATTTTCCTTTTATCCTTGAGGTTGATCCATATGTGTGTCCACTATCTTGAAGTCATGTCTTATTCCTGTTTACTCTATGCCTACCATTGCACTCAATAAGTGAGCATGTTTACACCACGCTTGATGCATATTTCCCTCCTACGGGAAATTATAAATACGACACCCTACTCACGAGTTGAAATGCTACAATGATAGTTCTGTATGCTTGCAGAGTTATTATTTCTTACTGAGCTATCGATTGGCGTACCTAAGTACCATTACTTAAGAATTGTAATTCTTGTGCACCCACGGCGCCGTGTCACAGTTTTGCATATCGTAAGTAATGACGGTTAGGAAGGCCAATCCGGCACTTCTAACTGCTATTACCAGACTACACTACCTAGGCCAGCGCCTTTAAGGGCCAAGGGTTACCTTTCTAAATTAATGGTGGTTGGAGATGCCAACAAGCATTTCTAGCGCCGTTGCCTGGGATGGACTTTTAGTCTATCTTTTGTAACGATGTTAAGAAATGCCAACAAGCATCGGTCCCATGTAGTGTTCCTGTCTTTGTTGGCATAGAACCACTGCTTGGCTTTCCCCAAAAGTGAAAATGGGAAAAGGCGGAGTAAAATAGCATCTCTTGGTACTCCTCTAATCGTGAAGGTGCTGCAAATCTCTAAAAAGTATTGTAAGTGTGCACTTGCATCTTCATGAGCTTTTTCACAAAACTGGCTGGCTTGAACCATGGTGATAAGAGCAGGCATGAGCTCGAATCCATTCTCCCCCCGTGTTGACTGCTGGTCCAGTCTGGATATTTTCTGTTGTTGGGGCAGAGAACTCGCGTAGCGTCTTCTCAACCATGTCTTCAAACACAGGAGATAAATCTTCTCCTAATGTTCTTCTCCAATGTTGGAGCTGGCTCCTTTGATGAATGAGCTTGAGCAGCGATGGGTGTTCTTGATGGTAGCTTGAAATTATCCCTTGCTTCTACAAACTTCTTTCTTCTCAGGAGTTTCTCCGGATCGTCAGTGAAATTATTTGGAAGCGAAAAACCATTCATTCATCACCCTGCATAAGATAAGCAAATGATAAAAAAACAAGGGTGTACCTGTTTGAGTTAGAGATCAATCGGTAATGCAATCTTATCCATGATGTATACATATGCTATCAATATTTTCTAAGTTTAATGTGCCTTCCCCAGCAACGGCGCCAAAAATGCTTGTTGACATCTACTAACGTCGCCAAATATAACTATATAACTTTTAATACAAGAGGCGAGATTAGAAGATGAATGGTAATTAATTAACTTGTCATTAGCAACTAGCCACTTTTCTATTACCAACATTCTTATGCAAGAACTAGGTTGTCATCCCTAATTAATAATGCTAAGAATAAATAAAGGTTTTATATATTAATCTATGTGACTAGGCAGAAATAAATATAAATAATATAAACTAAGATCAATTTTGCAAGCGGACAGATAATTATACCATTGTAGCATTTTACCTAGGGAGTTCTACCAGGTTGTCGATTTATATTTATACCACTGGGAAGGACTAGGTTAAACTACAATCTATTATATTGACAGTGATGGTATACGATGGATAAGCGACATTACCGATGTCATTTACTCTACTCATAACAAGCAGAGGTCACAAGGTAAATAAAGATAAAGGTGATAACTATGATCAAGCATCATAAATAAAAGATAATCATCAGAGCACTTCTCTAGTCATAGTAATAACTAGCCAATGGATAAACTAAGGAATTAATATCAAAGGTAATTCTATAACTACATCAATGAATAACTCTAATTAGTGCAATTACATCTAGCAATCATTGTTAGATTAATCCTATATCATGATCACATGCATAGGGCATCATCTAGGAAAGGTGTGAAACGGAGTCATCACCCAACTTCGCGACCGTGTCTGCTGGCCTAGATACAGGGGTTGGACTACAGTGGACTCAACGCAGCCGTCACCTACGCGATCCCCCACTAGACCCGGTACATCAGGGTGCACTCCCAGATAAACAAAATACCTAGACACCACGTCTACATATCGTTCATCATCTATCCATCGTACGCATGAATAAACGCTATACGAGCAATTACATGAATTCAATAAGATCAAACCAACTATACTAGACATATAATCAAAGTAGACAAAGACTATTGTAATTAAGAACATATGAACTATTAAGAACAATGTTTCCCTAATCGTAATGAAGAATACAAAATAGAGAATGAACTAGAATTATACCAAACTCCGTGCTCCAGACAGACGCCGGGGCTCCAGATCCGCCGAAGAACTAGAACTTCTCTACTCTCTAATCTAACTAGGCTAGAACTATGAACTAGGAGGCTCTTGATGAAATAGGAGGCTCTTGATGGCTTGAGGACTTGATGCCTTGAATGAATGATGGGTTGATGCCTCCAGGGGGGTCTGCCCCTTTATTTATAGCCCGGTGGGATGCACGTGTGCCGTAGGATCAAACCGAGTTCAAACAAGGGCCGAGATGACTCCACATAGGCGGCGGAAGAAGACTCCAGAAGATGGGCCGAAACCCTAGCAGGGGGGCGCCGGCCGGCCCCACCTTGGGGGGTCTCGGGCCCCGGTGCCTCAGGTGTGTTCCAGATGATTCTAGTGTTCTCGTGATGATGTTTCCTTGGCGGTTAAGTTACGTGGTAATCATGCTCTTTAACCCTCCTTTTATGCTTTTCTAGAATAGCCCCTGGAAAATGCAGAACATGCAAAACTCGTGGAAACTGTCAGTTAAAACCCTATACTAGTGTGTATTCATGTATCCTTTGGTGTCTAAACTTCTAATAAAAGTTGACGTTATCCACCGTCAACAGTTACTGACTACGTAGTTTTTTTTGAAGAAGGGATATGGGCACCTGCCCATGGGACATTTGTCCTCTTTTGTTTTCCTTGAGCACTTGCTCTATTTTTTTCAATAACCTATACTCCGCATCGATCAAAAGGACAAAAGTTGATTGTGGTCGGTTGTCTCAATTGGTGTGTGAAGCATAGATGTATACTTCCAGTGTAGAAGTAATACATAGGCGGAATGTGTACGTGATCTTGATCAAAGAATATGACAAGCTTCTCTACCTAGATCAAATAAGGTCTAAGCAGACTCAAAACAGACAAGGACTCTTTCTTTTAGTGGTTTTAGTTGTTTGTGGATGTATGGCTTGATGGTAGGTATTTAATTCCATAAAGAAACCATGAGCAAGAATTTGAATTTTATAAATCAAAAATCTCTAGTTGGTTCTCACTCATTCCTTGGATCAGGCAAAAGTTCTACTTATACCAATTTCAATCTTGCAAGAGCATAACTAAGGTTATTAGCATGTGCAACCCACAATAGTGTTTGACTTAAGATAGAATTCAGAAATCACACTTAAAACTTTCATAGCAAGGATTGCATAACAAGATTTTGCAAATCATCATAGAACAATTATTCATCATTTCCAACAAAGACATAGCATATTCTTTTTCTTATCATTATTTTCATTTATTTATTGTTATGCAAGAACATTATAACTCATAGTAATTAAGAAAAAGAATTGCTGGGGTTAGAAACCATACCTTAGTGAGGATGACGGCTCCCCCAAGCTAGCTTCTTCTCCAGGATCGGATTCTCCTCTTGGTCAGGTTGTTTCTCCTTTGCATCTTATTATGATCACTAGGCTTCACTTTTTACTCTACTTTTATTTATTGCTACTATGATAAACCAAATTTATATTTTATTTTATTATTATTATTTTATTTATTATTATTTATTATTTTTTTATTGTTATTATTATTTTTTTAATCTCTCTTTTATTATGGTCTTAAATGCAAGGCATAAATTTAGACATGCTTCTAACATTTATTAAATGCAAGACATAAATTTAAACATGCTTCTAACAATTAATTGATTTAATGCATGAAGAAGGGAAATATGCCAATGCAATAATTAAAGAGAGAGATAGAATACTTACTCCCATAGCTGTCCTTCCTTGGAAGGAGTTTCTTCCTTGACCAATGTCTTCTTCTCATCTTGTCCTTCTTTGACGACAGCGAGGTCTGGTGTAGAGGCTGTAGATGATGGTTCCTTCCTTACTGCATCTCTGTCTTTCTAGTTTCTCCAGATTCTAGGTTTTCTCCTCCTCATGGATCGACTCTTATTTTCCTGCATGTTAGTTGCATGGTGCGGTGCACAAGAGAAAACAAATATTTCTTTCTTCCCATTTATATAGAAATCCATGCTATCACTAGCAACAAATATGCATGCATTCATAGTATTCAAGAAAGGTCGGCCAAGAATGAGGGGTAAGTTATCCCTATTTCCCATGTCTAAAATCATGAAATCGGCAGGCACAAAATTGTTTCTTACTTTTACCAGAACATCACAAAGTACTCCTTCTATGTAGCAAGTTATTTGATCAGCTAATTGCACATATGCAGAAGTTGATACTAGTTCAGTGTAGAACAACTTTTCATAATGTTCTTTAGACATGATGTTAATGCTAGATCCTAGATCACATATAGCATTATGAAACTTTTGAGATTGAATAGAACAAGATATGACAGGGGTTCTAGGATCTCCCTTTTTAGTTGGAAAATTCCATCCATCTAGTTCATAGCTGTGATAACTAATAGTAACAAGATTAGCAGATTCCACGGTAATTTCAGGCTTTCCTGGTATTCTATCTTTTCAAAAGATGGAATTGCAGGAGAAAGTTGTGCTAATTGGGTTTCAAGCATCTTATTGAAACTAAGTTGATTCTTAATTGCAGAAGAAAAATCATCCAATTTAGCATTTATACTATCTAGCATCCTATCATTAGCATGGAGCTTCTTGTTTATACTATCAGTCATTCTACCTTGACCATAGACAAGATCTTTAAGAGAAGGATAGTTATTACCTTGGTTGTTTGGATGTTGCGAAGAATTGAAGGTGTTACCTTAAGAATCGGAGCGCCTGTCCATCCTTGGTTTGAAGAACAAAAATTGTCGTCACTGTTGATGAAGTTGAGGTCTTCATGTGTCTCGGGACAATAGAGTCCAGAATGGCCAACTTCTCACAGACTTCACACGTCATGTGAGTCTCCATGGCTTGCACGGTCTCAAGTGTACGCATCCTCTTGCAATTTTCTAGCCTTTTGGCCAGTAGGTCCACTTTAGCTGTAATCATGTCAGCTTCCTTTAACGAATGCATACCTCGCTTACGCGGTTGCTGACGTTCTTCGTTCCATCCTTGATTGGACACCATCTTCTCGATCAAAGCCTTTGCATCTGAAACTTTAAGAGAAAAGAATGCTCCACCGACGGTGGCATCTAGATGGCTTCTATCAAGAAGGGTTAATCCATGGTAGAAGTTTTGGATCAAAAGCCAATCCTTCATACC
Source organism: Eremochloa ophiuroides (assembly GCA_038502445.1). Taxonomy (NCBI): domain Eukaryota; kingdom Viridiplantae; phylum Streptophyta; class Magnoliopsida; order Poales; family Poaceae; genus Eremochloa; species Eremochloa ophiuroides. The sequence goes on along the minus strand of JAHLJS010000003.1, from coordinate 75,092,625 downwards.
ATGATGTGGACAGGCAGCGACATACTCTTGCATTCGTTCCCAAGCCTCGGGAACCGATTCATCGACTTGTTGTTGGAAACTAGAGATCTTGTTGCAAAGAGCATTGGTCTTGCCTAGAGGAAAGAATTTCACTAGGAAAGAGTTGGAACACTTTTCCCATGTGCCCACATTATTTTGGTTCGTATAGAACCATTGCTTGGCTTTTCCTAACAAGGAGAAAGGAAAGAGTCACAAACGGATTGCGTTTAAGGTTACTCCGTTAATGGTAAAGGTGCTGCATAGCTCCAAAAAGTGTTGGAGGTGTGCATTAGCATCCTCATGAGCTTTGCCACAAAATGGGCTAGCTTGAACCATTGTGATTAATGCGGGCTTTAACTCGAACTGAGTATTCGCCTCGATGACACCAGGGCCTATTGCTATATTAGCAGCAGAAGGTGCAGAGAATTCACAGATGGTCCTTTCGGCCATATTCGTGATTCTAAGGATAACTATCTAGACTTGACTCAAATCAAAGGAATTCAACAGTTCCCTTCCCCGGAAACGGCGCCAAAAATGCTTTTTGACAGTTACTAACGCTATCAAAAGAGTGTAGCCAAATCTATCCTCTAGCAGTGGTAACAATACTTCTCAACGCAATCATGGGGGTTGTCAATCCCTATGCTCAAAGTATGTGGTTGTTGGCCAAAAAGGCTATGGGTAGCACTATAGGATAGGTGATGGGATTCTGCAAGCGCACAGAACTATCATGTAGCACTTTACCTAGGAGTACCAGGTGTCGAATTTATATTTTTCCAAAGGAAGGCGGGGTTTGTGATTTCAAGGATATGATAGTCAAGGATCTAGATATGGATAAATGGGGTATTAACCTTAGTAAGGATAAATCAATGAAGTATAACTAAGGTGAAACCACACACTAGGTAGCTCTGGAGTTTTGGGGGAGAACTCTATCTCAGTAAAAGATCAAATGATTGTAGTACCAAAGAGACTGTTATACTTGGGACACGAAAAGTCCTAAACTCGCCGGGGTTCGACTAATTAGGCACCGTATGTCCCGAAGTCCTACGCTTATACCGGATACTAGGCCAAACGTGGTGGAATACAGAGGATCCTAGGGCTGTCACCACCTACCACCTACCACTACTATCCGTGGGCCTAGCGGCACTCAAGGGTAAGCTATAGCCTAAGCACCATGCTTAATCTATAAAACTTACTACTCTAACTCTGGCCAAGGAATTAGAGCACTCTAACCAAGCAATGAGCAAGTATAGAGCTACTTAAAGTAAAACAATAGTAAATGAAGAAGGGGATCTTTATTACCGATAAGAGTGAAGAATACCACAGAGGAGGTCGTCGACAAGCCTAGTTCCACCATAGACTTCTTCCTTCTCCCGACTTCTCTCCAACACTCTACTCTTCTCAAGTGTTTCTTGTGTGTTCCTAGGTGTTTCGACTTACAAGTGAGAATCCTAGCCCTATTTATAGTGTAGGAGTGCACCAGAGGTACTTGTAGAGCTCTTGGAGGTCGGTGGCACGAAAGAACTGGGCGGGCGCCCTCCTAGTGGGCCGGTGCCCCTTGGATCCACCGTCTTGCATCCAGCAGCTCTCATTCCTCCCCATAGGCGGTTGCAAAGTCGGTTGGTGCCTTGGAAAGGCGGTTTGTAACCCCTGGGAGTATGACATGTGGGTCCTTCAATCCATGGCACTTCACTTGATCACCGTTGGATGAAAAATGACTTCAATTGATGGTGTAGATGACTCCTGGACACCTTCCCTCGGATTGTGGACGTGGCACTCAACTTTGACAGGGCGGGTGCCCTGTTGATAGGGCCACCGGATCCTTATGCCTTGTATCTGAGCCATTGATGTTGTTTCAACATGCCACAGACCATTTGGGAGGTTGGCACACGGATCAGTGAGGTGGCAAGTGCCATTTGGCACTTTGGACAGGGCGGGCGCCCCCTCTCTGGCTCCCATGTGGCAGCTGAGGTGTCAAGCTATCTTAGCAAGCTTCATTTTTGTCTTGTTTCACCATTTTTCCTGCATACACAAGATTTCTCCAAGGACATGTGGAACTAGGTAAGTTTCAAGGTGGGTTCTTTGCATTTCATGAGGTTTTACCTTGATTATGGGTGAAATGTTGACGGTAAAATAGGATGTTAGCGATCGAGCTCAACTTTTGGAGTTGGGGCCAGTCTTTTGGCCTCTGCTATTGCAACGGTTACGTTCACACTTGGAGTCTTGTAGACCTAGTGTTTTTTAACCAGATCAAATTCTGGCTCCAGGTTCCATACGGTGCTCTTCCTTGCCTCAACTCGCTGCTCGCGGTGCCGTCTTCGGTCGGTGTTTCTTCCCTCATGAGCTGTTCGGGCTTCCTCGTTCTCATTTGGGACCGGAGCGCTATCGTCACTAATGAAGAGGATGGGCCCACCGATATATCGACCAATGGGAGGAGGCAGATCTGCTAGACCGTCGTCTTCTGAATCGTCGTGGTCGGAGGAGTCATTGTCGGTGACGACGTAGGTGGAGCTGGTGCCGACGTGGTTGGAGGAGGCATGGTTGGAGCGGCGCAGTACGTGCGTGAAGCTGGAGGCCGAGTTCCGTAAGCCAAAAGGCATGTTGTCCCTTGGGAGGTCGTGGTCGGAGGCTCTTGGAATTGGGACTGGTCGGGGCCGAAACTCGACGATGCATCCCTGCGGGGTGATGGTGACGACCAGAGTCGTGTCCCACCGGAGCGATGAGGGGCGCCGCGCCGTTGATGGGCGCTGAAGGAGATCTTCAGCCGATTCCAAGATCTGAAGACTCTCGGGTAGACCTTAGGAGACCCTATCTATAGATCCGATCAGGTCATCGTTGTCGACGATCTTCCGGACGTAGCGTGGCAGCTTTCTTGCTGGGGCGGAGGTCGTTGGAGAAGTTGAAGTAGATGCGATCTGGGCCGCATCCCGGATCTTTCCTTCACCATCGGGACCGATGACCCAGGTGATGGATCCCACCGTGAAGATCTGGCCCGGCGTCGGGAGCTCGATGGAGCTTAAAAAAATCACCATTTTGTTCGTCATGAAATCAGGGAGCACACCCCCTACCTGGCGCGCCAACTGTCAACGGAATGCCGGCGATAGTCTACCGAGGGGTATGCCCAAGGTAGTAGATGATCGGTGAAGATGCGCCTGAGACAAGCAAGAGTTGCGCATTAGCGCGAGACACGAGGTTTATACAGGTTCAGGCCGCCGCGAGGCATAATACCCTATGTCCTGTGTGTTGTTGTATTGTATTGCTAGTAGATGAGTTGTTTTGAGGTGATCCTCTGCCCGCCTTATGTAGTCCGGGGGGCAGGGTTATAAGTCGGTTTGCCATGTATAACAGATTACAATCCTAGCCGAACAAGGAAACTAATCGGCTAGATATTAGAAAAGCTATTTCTTAACCGCCAAGTCTTCATACTGGCGGATATACGTGATCTTCTGGAGAACGTGTAGATGACGCATCCTTGGTAGTCTGGGCATGATCGGATGTTCTGGGCCATGTAGTGTCGTGCGGGTATATGGGTTTATACCCCACACTCTATCCCCGGCAATGGCGCCAAAAATGCTTATGGTAATAATTAAGTGTCACTTGGTAAATTACTTAGCCACCTCTTTTAAACCTATATCTCTTACAATAACTAAGTTGTCATCTCTAGCATGAATATAAGAGATATTTATGGAAACTACCCAGAATAATACTAAGCAGTTATTACATATGCAAGTGACTAAAGAGGATATAAAATATTAAGTTCAAAGTATCTACAAGCGCACAGATTAATTATACCATTGTAGCATTTTACCAAGGAGTATTCCGGGTTGTCATTTATATTTTACCATTGGGAAGGGTTGGCAATAAATGGGATGTAAGTAGATAGATAGACGTCATATGCATATGCAAATATGGAGATAACCATGCAAGACCCATATTCTCAGAACAGGGGTTTTGTTACAATAATAATGATATATATGATAAGCATAATGATCAATCCAATCAATCAGTATATAATAATAATGATCACTTAGAGCACTTCCTATCTAGGCACTAGCATAGATTAGGTTGAAGCATAAGGATATCCTAAGTCAATCTAACTATACTATCAAAGACATATTAGATTGGTGCAATTACACTAGCAATTATGGCAAGATACTTCATATTCATACTTAAGGGAATATTACTAAGAAAGATCAAGATCATAGCCAGCCTTCTAAAGTAATAATAACTTCCTACTCTCCCTACATTCGGAGCGTGGACTACAAAGGACTCAACGGGAGTGTCACATCCGCGACCTACCATAGAACCCAGAATATAAGGCGCATTTGCAAACAAACCACATCTAATTAAGCACCATGCTTACATGTTGTTCATCACCACCCATGATATGAATGCATCCTAACTATGCAAAGTATACAATCTAGGGTTTCTGGCTCTCTACAACTGGGTTGAACTGATTGATGACTGAATTGATATGAAACCCTGGGGGTATGGGGGTCCTTATATAGGCCGGTGGGATGAACCGCAACCCTTAGATCAAACGACTTCGACAGGCGGCTGAGATTGCGTGAAATTTCGGAATGTGGGTCCACGTCGAAACGCACACGGAAAGGACTCATGACAGGGTCGGCCGACCATGTCAGAGGGTCGGCCGACCCTCTGTCTCTGCCATGTGGGCCCTGCTTCGTCGGGCGTGTCTCTAGTGTTCTCTAGAATGTTCTTGATCTCCTTTCACGGTGGAATTCGTTATTTTAATCCGACATGTGGGCCTCTCTTGGTTCTTTTCTGGATAACCCCCTGCAAAACACTGGTTCACCAAAACTGTGGAATTCTGTCAGTTAAAGCCCTATTCTATGGTGGTATTTGCCTTTATACCCATATTTCATATCTAGTTGACGGTTAAAATCATATAATAATTACCGTCAACAAGCTCCCCCAAGCTTAACCTTTGCTAGTCCCTTAGCAAAGCCAAACTTTATTATGTATTATATGTTATAGCTACCCCTCGCAAGTATTTAGCTTTAAACCAAGAAGTACTCAAGAATTAGAGTAGACCAAGCTAACCTTTAGACTTACCTTTATTACCTTCAACCATGGAGCGTGTAGCTTTCTCTTGGATCTTGGGCAATTGAAGGACAGAATATCTAAGTTAAGCATATGTCTCAAGCTCTGTCGTTCAACTCTTATCCTGGAGCCTTTGCAAGTTTTCAAAATAAAACTCAGAGTTTCCTGTGTATGACTCTCTTAAGTCTCTCAATATGTGGTATTTGTGGATCCTTACCAAGGCAATAGTGATGCATGCCTTCTCTCTTCTCTCTCACCCTATAACTAATGGCTTATGTGGAGCTCATGGGTAAAGAGATAGCTCATACATACTTGCAATGAATATGTTGTAAAGTCAAACAGTGGATCCAAAGGAACAAGTCATACAATTAAATCAAGATGTGCATGAATGTGGATGTGAGGTGGTAGGTGGATATTTGTGATGGCTAATCCTAATTCTACTCTTTTGCTCCTTGAAAATATCTCTCTTTCCTTTTTTCAATACTAGGGAATTGTGCTGCAGGACAACATGGGATATCTCTTTTTTTCTCTTTTTTCAGGCGGGCATCAAAATACCCATTGTTTTGATAATTCGGACATTTGTCCATTTTTACCTCTCAAGCGGGCATCTTTGTACCCATTGTTTCCTCTTATCTTACTCTTTTGCATAGCCACATGCCTCTTCTCTTCAACAGTACTTCCCTTTTCTTTTTCTTTTGAGAGATAGCAACAAGAACTTTGAAGCATTGATCTGGGGTTACCAATGGGGTATATATATTTTGGGTGGAATAGATGGAATGTATGAAATGTGGATGCGCCTACTCAGGAGTTGAGTGGTGCATTATGGGTGGAGTGCACATGATCTTGATTATAAAAGCATGACAAGTTCCTAAGGTATCAACAAAGCTTGACTAAACTCAAAACAAAGCAAGTAGCATATAATATGATGTGTGTTTTTCCTATTCTAACATGTATGGCTGTGGTAGGAATATAAAGCTCTTGTCATACAAGAACTCATCATGTGGTTCTAAGGATTTTCAAAATAAATCTCCAGAATTCAAGTATCACTAGGAACAAGATAAATAGGAGCTCATACTTTGCATATTATATCCATCAATTACTTAGACTTAGATCAAGCATTTGCTACCCACAAGTCTCAGGTTCAAAGTAAATCTTCAAGTTAAAATGGTTGTGTCTAAAACTTGAGATGATTCAACGTTGAAAACTAAGTACTATAAGGAATCATAGTGGGGTACTACTTATCAAATTCCTGAGCATGGTTTCCATCTAGTCTGAGCAAGATTATTGTAAGCACTCTCTTTTTATTTTATTCAAACACACTAACTAACATAAACACTATTTATTTGATTTTCAAATTTTTATCTTACTAGCTAACTCATTCAAAAAGCAATATGGTACAATAATAAGGTGGGAAACTTATACTTAGCTGGATTTAAGTGGAGGGTGCCCTCCCTCAAGCTGGATGTTTGACAGGGTCTTTGATGTTGTAAGTTGAGTGATCCTTCTGGAAGCAGATGTACCGGCAGCGTAAGAGTGTCGGGTTGATTAGCTCTTTGATCTTATATTACCCTGTAAAACTCAACTGCCAACAAGAATACCAAATCTCATGGAGAGGGGTTAGGTTAATACCACTCCATGGTAAGTAATTGATTTTATAGTTCCAGCATGAAGTTCCCTAAATGGGTGGACCTTCATGTGCCCACATATTTTTGGTATTTTTTCTAAAAAGTGTGGACCTTCATGTGTCCACATATTTTTGGTATTTTTAATTTTTTTAATTTTATAATTGCAGGAATTAAATATGGTGCAGATATCTATTCTAGATGCAAAATTATTTTTGTGACACCACGGTGAATAGTCTTTATGGGCTATGCCACAAGATTAGTCACATGGGGCTTTTAGATTTTTTTATGCTAAGCAATAAATATTTTTATTTTCTCTTAGATGCAGGAAAGTAAATATGCAATTACCGAGATATTAATGCAATGCTAAAAGTAAATATGGATAAGTACCAGTTTTACCTTTTGGCGAAGGCTCGGTGGTTTATAGTCCTCCGACAGGACTCCTTGTCTGTTCATTCCTTGTTAGGTGCATCGTCGGGTTGAGATGACCCTGGTTGCTCTTTTGGTGATGAGCTGTAAGATGACTCCTTCTTCCTCCATTCCTTTCTGGTTGGTGAAGTTGATGTTGCTGGTGAGGTTGAAGCTGGGAGCTCATCCTTCACAGTCTCTTCATCCTTCTTTTCTTTTCGTTTGACGTAGTCACTTCTCTTGACTTCTCCTTCATAATCTGCCCAACCATCCTTGAGTGGTTGGGTCTTTTGAGAGGAACGGCGTCACCTCCTTGACCTGTTCTTCTTCAGCTGCTCATAAGTTGTGTAACTGTTGAAATAGAAGCGGACCTTCTCCTTGTGGAACTGGAAGTGGACCTTCCCTGATCTCATATAGATAATTGCTCTTGTAGTGTTGAGGAATGGTCTTCCAAGTACGAGTGGTGGGTCATACTCTTCTTCCCCCAAGTCCAGGACCAAGAAGTCAATGGGGACACAATGATCTCGAATCTTTACCATAACATCTTTAGCGATCCCCTCTGGAAATCTGAACGTCTGGTCCGCCATCTACAGCTGTGTGTAGGTAGAGTACAAGGGTGTCTTGCCAAATAGAAAGTCATAAGTTACTTTGGCCATTGTGTTGACACTCGAGCCCGTGTCACAGAAGGTCTTGTAGAAAATCTTCTGGTTGATTGTGCAGTCAATTGTCGGTACTCCTAGATCGTCTATCTTGGGCATGTGTGGTGAAACCAGAAGGTGATCGTACTCAGATCGGACAGAGTTGATCATCCTCACAGCTTCAGTGTGAGTCTGCCTAGCTTTATTCTTCCTTCTGCTTATCTTCTTTTGCGCAGGCTTGTCTTCATAGATGTACGGCTTCTGTGGATGGGCTGGACTTTCTAGTGTCTCGTTCTTAAAGCTGAATCTTTATTTGCTTCCCCTGATAGTGAAACAGATCTTGGCGCTGTCGGAGTAGATGATAGCCTTGGTGGTTGCTGACAACTTCTTAGCGCAACCACCAGAGACAAGGTGTTAGGCTATCTCTGATAACGGCACCAGAAGTGCCCTGAGGGTATTTCTTATGTCTATTGGATAATTCCGCAAGCGTACAGAATATACCGCTGTAGCACTTCACCCGGGAGTATTCCAAGGTATCGTTATTTATTTTTATCCCAAGGAAAAGCGGTTGCTAGGAATAATTAATAAAAAAAAGAGAGACATCCTTAAGTCTATAGCAACTTAGTATCAACTAGTGATAGAGGGGGTAAATCGATATATAGAGGAAAGGGTAATGACACCAAGACACAACAAGGTTTTAGGATAACTAAAGATAACTATTAGAGTATAGCTAGGTGGGAGGATAATGAGTGAGTATGAGACTCCTATGACACTTACTCTACTCTTATGAACTATCTTATCAAATAGATGAATTATACTAAGACAGCTACCTTACTTCCGGTGTGTAGGGGATAGGCGAGGCAGTAGGGGATATAACCTCTACCCGAAGCGGCTATTCTCTTATGGGAGCCTACCTTTTAAGAACTTGCCTAAAACACGTGGAGGGATACTAAGACTAGACAGGGCTATCACCACCTGCTAGCACCCACAAACAATCCGTGTGACAAGCGGCATTCAAAGGCAAGATCTAGTCTAAGCACCACTAGTTGCATACCAACAACTAAAGCACCCTATGACAGGCGATGAACTACACACGTGAGCTGGTTACAGGATCACTATCCAATATAACTCAACTATAAGTTAAGACAAAACACAACAATAATATAATGAATAGTAATGCACTAAGTAGAGACTTAGTAAAGTAAATTAAAGATAATATATTGATAAAGATAAAGTCTTATAGAAGGAAAGGTACAAGAGTTATACCGGACTCTCCAGCAGATGACTCCGGAGACTCCAGCAGATAAAGCCTTGAAGAGGGTGATGGCAGCCTCTATTTATAGGGGAGAGTTGAGGGGCGCCATGTCAATGATCTGCGTGCTCCTTGCCTCTCCACCCTTGGATAAACCGCCATTGAACCGCCATAAGATGGACGGCCGTGGTGATTTCAGCACATGGGAAACATGCTGGAAGGCGGTGGAGGCCAACCGACCTGGTTGGGCACTAGGGGGTTCGGCCGACCCCCCTATGGCAAGTGGGCCCAGCCAATGTCTTCTAGAAGAAGTCCCCACTTGTTATGGAGTGCAGCAGTAGCCTGGTCCCACCTTGGGTGGTTCGGCCGAACCACCTTTGGTGAGTTGGGCCCACCACTGTGTCCCCATGTGTCATTGATTGTTCCATGTGTTGGTTCCACCTTGGTTGCATGTATGTCACGTTGAATCTTTGTGCTTTGTTTCTCCACCATTGAATAGAAACACATGTTGATCTGATGGATAAAATGAGCTGGGTGGAGGGTCACATGGATCATGCCATGTCACCAGAGCCAGGTGGGCCCTATGTAGGGTTCAGCCGACATACATGGGCCTACCCTGGGCTCTCCTCTCTTCTAAGTGATGTTGTGTACCATTTCTTGATGTTTCTTGGCATGTTTGATCTTTGCTTCATTGACAAGATTAAGAGTACAAGTGGAACTTGTTATTGATAAAATATGCTCATGTTATGTTTATCTTCCCTTGAATCCGAGTCCTGTTGACGGTGTTTGAATGTGGAATTTTAGGGTATATCCACCGTCAACAAGATCCCCCAAGCTTAACCTTTGCTCGTCCCAAGCAAATAATTAAACTTAGCCTCGGTTGATCAGGAGTTGCTACAATGTTCATATTTCAATAATACCATGTGTACAAGTAAATACTTCTTTTTTGAATGGAAAAATTGGCTATAAAAATTCACCCAATTTACCTTAGTCCTTTATGGGGCTAATGACTTTTCCTTTGCCTTAGGTGGTTGAGAGAGAGAACAGTTTAACTTGAACACAACTTTTCTCATTCTTTGCAAGTGTCATACTGGAGGTTTTAGCAATGTTTAGCAAAAAACAACCTAATGTTCCTCATATGGTTCTCTCATATCACTCAAATTGTGTATGATCTCTTACCAAGGCACAAAGTAAATGTTGCCTTCTCTTTATCATCCTACTTCTAAAAATGGCTTATGTGGAGCTTAAGGTAGGAATGAAAGAGTATAGTATACTTACTTTGCATATGTTGTAGAGTTAAAGCTTGGATCCAAAGAGAGAAGTGTCATGCCCTTAGATCAAGATATGCAAGTGTGTGAAAAATATGAACTATAGTGCTCCTCTATTTGAAATTGTATCTCTCTCTAAAATTTAGAGACATGACTATCATTTTTTCTTTCTTTTATTTATGAGCCCAGACTTGCTCAAATATCTTTCTTTTCTTTTCTATGGACTTTCGTGTGCCCATTTCATTTTGCATAGCCTTTTGTCTCTTCTACCAAATTAAATGAGAGAGATATTTTATATCTTTAACACATGGAGCATTTATTTGGTGGAAATGAAAGGCATGTGGTTGCGTACTTCCAGTGTAGAAGTAGCATATATGTGTGGTGTGTACGTGATCTTGATCTTAGGAGCATGATAAGACTCTCAATAAGGGTCAACAAAACTTGACAAAACTCAATACAAAACAAATAGCTTATGTAGATGGTTTTAGACATGTATGGCTTATATGGCTGTGGTAGGAATTTATCACCATTGAGGAACAATACGGTTTTGATTGTTTAAGAAATAAGTCTCCAGTAATCATGCATGCTTAGAAAAATATTATAGCAGCTCTTGTTTCACTATATCATATCTCACAACAAGTTAGACTTAGTTCTAGCACTTAGCATCCATAAAGTTTTCAGGTTCATGATGATTTAAATGAGCCACGTAATCCATACTCAAAGAAATACTAAGTTGTAAACTAGGCATTAAAGAAACATTAACAGAGCAACTATTCATTATTTCCATGAGGAAGATAAATATTCATGAGACATATGGAAATAAGGGAAATATTTTTGGTATTTTTATCTTATGTATTTTTTATATGCAATAAATTAAAATAATGTAAATAGCTAGGATAAAATACTTACCTTGGTGGGGGAGAGGATCTCCCCCAAGCTTCTCCTTTTGCTCATTGTGGTGGCAGGTAGTATTGGAACCATCACGCCCAGCGTTGTGCTTCTTCGTCTTGGATAGCTTGCAAGAGTTGGGCATTTTGTTGTGCCATATTCAAAGTTGCATCTTACTCAACTTGCATTGCGCCCATGTCGTTGATGAGTTGGTCCATTTCTGATCCTTGGCTTCGATGATCCCTCGCCCGTGCTGACGGACGGGGAGTGCGCACTCTTGAAGTGTGCTGTTGAGGCCATTCCGTGGACCTTGAAATGTCGATGGAACTTGCCTCGTCGCCTTCTTCTTCATGTCTCCCTGCAGCTCGTGATGTGCCGCCTTGCTCAAATTGACCAGCTTGTGGCATGCTCCTTGTCACCCTTCTTGATCCTGCAATATTTTGGCTTCTTGCCACTCGGTCCCAATTTATGTTTAGTGTGCGCAGCGCATACAATCGTCGCCTCTCACATGGGAGAGAGATTTCGGCTGTATGGCCGGGATAAATCATTTTTATACCACCATTTTCATCTCTTTTAAGGACTTGAGCACTTATGAAGAAATCTTCGGTTACAATATCTCTAGGAGAAGCAATGTATTCAAAGTAATGTTTTCCATCTACCAAGTCCATTGTTTCCGCAATGCGAGTGATAAAAGAAGTGAAAAATATGGGCTCGCTTCTATGGAAAATACCAAGCCAAAAGTGGACTAACATCTTAGCAGGTGAAACTTTTATTTTCTTTGTCATGGCATAGAGCAGTCTTAATTCATCATTATAAAGAACTTACACATTAGAGCCAAGAAGAAAAGTTATAGCCATCCAATAGCGGATCAAGCGCAAAATAGGATTATGGATTTCATCGGTTTTAGGATCAGAGCAATCATTAGATCCTGTTATAGCTTTCCGAAATTCAGATTTATCAAATCTTCTTGTTGCATTAATAAGGTCTAGATGACAGTCATTATCAAAACCAAGTGCCATGCTAAAAACTCCCCATGTTAAATTATACTCTTGGTTGAACATGCGAAAGTAGACATTATTTTCAGTGGCTTGTAAAGAGCATAGAAATTCAATGGTGAGTTTTCTATTCCAAGTTTTTGCACTTCCAAAAAACTTCCTCAACCGATTGTATTGAAAACAGTGTTAAATTCTGCGTTCATACTTATGATGTCCAAAAGGACAGGGTTGATGATGCCGGTATGTTCATACCCTCGGTGTCGGATGGAGGTGTACCTTTGGTACTCTTCTTGATTTAGCATGAGGCCGCTCTCGGGATAGAACGTCCTTTCGGAAGGCATTCTGAAGCTTCTTCTTGGTGGGGCTTCTCTTCCTTCATCTTCATCATGGCGGGGTCGTCGGGCGGAACTCCCTCCGACACTCTTGGCCTTCTTGAGTGCGGAGGAGAACTTATTCAACTTGCAACAATGAGCTAACACAAGAACACACTACAACAACCGTGATTAGCGTTAGCGTTAGCGTTAGCTATCCCACTGTTAGTAGTCCTTGCAGGGTATGGTTACCTCCACAAACAAGATTTAAGAGTAAGACAAGCTTCTACTACTACAATATTTTTAGGTTTTTGGTTTGAGTGGCTAAACTTAAACTAAACTTGGGAAAGAACTTGCTCAAATGGAGAGAAGAAGGGAGATTGTGTGCTCGAGATGATTCGGCTAGTTTGGGTGTGGAATTGAGCACACAATGCAAGGGTATTTATAGGGGGAGAAGGGCTGGTGGCCAGGCCACCATGGCCAGTTCGGCCGACCCCCCTAGGACAGGTTTTTGTTGCTTTCACCTTTGGATAGGGAATCTATTTGAATTCAAACACAACTCTGCAGACAGGACCTTAATTATGGGTCGCCCGAACCACTTATTACAGGTTCAGTGTTCCTTTTACCTTTGGATAGGGAATCTATTTGAATTCAAACACCACTTTCCTGAGACGAGCCAAAACATGGTTCGGCCGAACCAGATTTTGTCCCCTTTCAGCTTTAAACAGTGTGTCTAGAAAAGTAGAGACTAGTGATGGACCATAAGTTTTGAAAATTTCAGAGATTCCCTTGTCTAGTGTTTTGTGAAGGTAAAAGGTGTATGACAAAAGTGGGAACATGTTTAAAGTGATTCCCATGAAATGCATGCCAAAGTGTCCACTTTTCAGAATTGGATGGTAGTGGATGTTGGATTCTCCTTGGAGCAAGTGAAAGTGGTCATAACCAAATGTGGTCGGCCAAATTCAAAAAGAAGATGGTGATCAAAATTCAGGAAGTGAATCACTACACCAGACCAACACCACCAGAGGTGGGTGGGCCCCATGGTGGGGTTGGCCGACCCCACCTAGGTGGTCCCACCACCTTAGGTGTGAGCACTACTGTTCATTCTCAAGTTTTATTCATTTGAATATTTGATTTTGTCAAAATAAATTATTGCAAAATTTAAATATGAAATGCAATGAAGAAAATGCAAAAATTGAAATGTAGGAATTAAATATGAGATAAATACTGATTTACCTTACCAGCAAGAGCTCCATGTTTTAGGTCCGTAGAGCAGGACCTCTCCATTTCAGGTTTATTCTTCGGGTGCTTCGATCGGTCCCGGAGATGGAGACCGTGATGATCGCACTTCTTTCTTCCGCCATTCCTTCTTGGTTGATGCTTGTGATTCAGCGGAGTCAGCCTTGTTTACTACCTCAGCCTTACTTACCAGTTTGGCCTTTTTGGCCTTTGGCGGTTGATTCTTTCGGCGGGGTGCATATTGTGGCTTGTTTCTCCACAGGTTCTTCCTTGTCTATTGCATTGATTTATAACCATTAAAAGGACATTTAATTCTCTTACCAGGGAGTTGAAAGTGGACTTGGCCATCCCACGTAGATGATGGCATTCACAGTGTTGAGGAACGGCCTTCCCAGGATGACGGGGACATCGTCATCGGCCCCCATGTCAAGAATGAAGAAGTCGGCGGGGATGTATTCGTCTTGAACTTTGACAAGGATGTCTCTTGCCAATCCCTCGTAGAACTGGATTGATTGATCGGCCATCTGCAATTTGACAAAAGTGGGGTACAAAGGTCCCCCTAGCAAGTTCTCATACATTACCTTGGACATGATGTTCACACCAGATCCAAGGTCGCAGAAGGCGTTGTTGAAGGTGTGCGGCCCGATCTCGCAGGTGATGGTAGGGTGGCCGGGGTCACTCTTCTTGGCCATGAATGGTGGGTCAAGAAGGCAACCTGGGTTTTGCCTAACCGGAGGCTTACCAAACCTCGTGAAAATTAACTTAACACCCTCAATTGGTTCCTCAGGTTTCCCTGGGATCTTACCTTGTTCGAAGGATGGGACAGCTGCTGCTATTTGAGCTAATTGGGTTTCTAACATTTTATTAAAGCTCAATTGATTTTTCATAGCAGTGTTAAACCTATCCATTTTCTCATTAAGATTTTCAAGAATCTTATCATTAGTCATTATTTTCTTGTTTATGCTATCATTAATTTTAGATTGGCCTAAGACAAGATCTTTAAGAGAAGGTTGGTTACCATAAGAATTATTAAAATTATTGTTGTAACCATTACCTTGATTTCCTTGGTAGAAGGGGCGCGAGTTCCATCCTCCTTGTTGCTGGGGTCGATACCCATTGTTGTTGTTGTTGTTGATGAAGCTCACTTCCTCCTTCGTCTTAGGGACAGTTGTTGCCTGAGTGATCTTCTCCACCACATACCTCGCAGCATGGGTCAGCTTCGATTGCTCGTGCGGTGGCAGTGGTTCGAATGGCCTCTTGTTCCTTTTTAGAACCTTCCTCAATCTTTTTCGCCAAGAGGTCCATTTTTGCTGAGAGCATGTCCACCTCATGAATGATGTGCATACCCCTTTTCTTGGGCTGGAGACGCTCCTCATTCCATTCTTGGTTGATAACCATCTTTTCGATGAGGTCTTTCGCATCCTTGACATTGTGTTGTAGGAATGCTCCTCCAGCGTAAGCATCAAGGTGACTACGGGCTAATCCAGTCAGCCCATGGTAGAAACCTTGGATTAGGAGCCATTCTTCGATTCCATGATGAGGACAAGCACGAATGTACTCCTGGAGGCGTTCCCATGCTTCGGGAATCGTCTCGTCAGCTTGCTGTTGGAAGCTTGAGATTTTTCCACGAAGAGCGCTGGTTTTGTCCATTGGGAAGAACTTCTTAAGAAATGCATTGGCGCACTTCTCCCAGGTGGTAGCTTCATTCTTGTTGGCATAAAACCATTGCTTCTCCTTCCCAAGCAGTGAGAATGGGAACAAGCGAAGACGGATGGCGTCAGCCGAGACATTCTTGATAGTGAAGGTACCACACACCTCTAGGAAGTGCTGCAGATGGGCATTGGTGTCTTCATGCGGCTTCCCACAAAATGGATTGGCTTACACCATGTTGATCAGAGCTGGCTTGAGCTCAAAGGTAGCATCCTCCAAGTTGAGCTGCGGGCCGGTTGCAATGTTGTCAGACGACGGTGCAGAGAACTCAGAGATGGTCTTTTGGGCCATAGCTTCCTCGGTTGATAGTGCAGAGCCTCTTTCCTTGAACAGATTCAGGTTTGAGATGAACCTTTGAGGTGGAACTTGACGGCGTCTAGTTATCCTCAACAATTGCTCAGGATCTTCAATGAAATTTGACAGCAATTGGAAACCGCTCATGCACTGTCTAGCTCACGATAACGAGAAACACAGATAGGGGTAAGCCCCTAACACTAATCGATAACTAAATTGATAGTAGACTGCGGATTCAATTTTTTTATTAATATTCCTAGACTGACGTTTTCCCCGGCAACGGCGCCAGAAATGCTTGTTGACACTTCTTAGCGCAACCACCAGAGACAGGGTGCTAGGCTATCTCTGATAATGGCACCAGAAGTGCCCTGAGGGTATTTCTTATGTCTATTGGATAACTCCGCAAGCGCACAAAATATATCGCTGTAGCACTTCAACCGGGAGTATTCCAAGATATCGTTATTTATTTTTATCCCAAGGGAAAGTGGTTGGTAGGAATAATTAATAAAAAAAGAGAGAGATCCTTAAGTCTATAGCAACTTAGTATCAACTAGTGATAGAGGGGTAAATCGATATATAGAGGAAAGGGTAATGACACCAAGACACAACAGGGTTTTAGGATAACTAAAGATAACTAGTAGAGTATAGCTAGGTGGGAGGACAACGAGTGAGTATAAGACTCCTATGACACTTACTTTACTCTTGTGAACTATCTTATCAAATAGATGAATTATACTAAGACAGCTACCTTACTTCCGGTGTGTAAGAGATAGGCGAGACAGTAGGGGATATAACCTCTACCCGAAGTAGCTATTCTCTTATGAGAGCCTACCTTTTAAGAACTTGCCTAAAACACGTGGAGAGATACTAAGACTAGACAGGGCTATCACCACCTGCTAGCACCCACAAACAATCCGTGCGACAAGCGGCATTCAAAGGCAAGATCTAGTCTAAGCACCACGCTTACACTAAGTCTTACTACTCTACTTGCGTACCAACAACTAAAGCACCCTATGACAGGCGATGAACCACACACGTGAGCTGGTTATAGGATCACTATCCAATATAACTCAACTATAAGTTAAGACAAAACACAACAATACTATAATGAATAGTAATGCACTAAGTAGAGACTTAGTAAAGTAAAGTAAAGATAATGTAGTGATAAAGATAAAGTCTTATAGAAGGAAAGGTATAAGAGCTATACCAGACTCTCCAGCAGGCGACTCCGGAGACTCCGAGCGTAGCTCGACTCGACTCTAACTCCCACACTAGACTAATACTACTACTACTAAAGAGTAGAACTCTTGTGACTTATGGCTCTTGTATATCTTGGGTGTCTTGAAGAGGGTGATGGCAGCCTCTATTTATAGGGGAGAGTTGAGGGGAGCCACATCAGCGATCCGTGTGCTCCTTCCCTCTCTACCCTTGGATAAATCACCACTGAACCGCCATAAGATGGACGGCCGTGGTGATTTCAGCACATGGGAAACATGCTGGAAGGCAAGTGGAGGCCAATCGACTTGGCTGGGCACCGGGGGGGGTTCGGCCGACCCCCCTATGGCAGATGGGCCCAGCCAGGGTCTTCTAGAAGAAGTTCCCACCTGTCATGGAGTGCAGCAGTAGCTTGGTCCCACCTTGGGTGGTTCGGCCGAACCACCTCTGGTGAGTTAGGCCCACCACTATGGTCCCCATGTGTCATTGATTGTCCCCATGTGTTGGTTCCACCTTGGTTGCATGTTTGTCACGTTGAATCTTTGTGCTTTGTTTCTCCACCGTTGAATAGAAACACATGTTGATCTGATGGATGAAATGAGCTGGGTGGAGGGTCACATGGATCATGCCATGTCACCAGAGCTAGGTGGGCCCCATGTAGGGTTCGGCCGACCCATACATTGGCCCACCCTGGGCTCTCCTCTCTTCTAAGTGATGTTGTGTACCATTTCTTGATGTTTCTTGGCCTGTTTGATCTTTGCTGCATTCACAAGCTTAAGAGTACAAGTGGAAATTGTTATTGATAAAATATGCTCATGTTATGTTTATCTTCCCTTGAATCCGAGTCCTGTTGACGGTGTTTGAATGTAGAATTTTAGGGTATATCCACCGTCAACATCGATGCTAAGGAATGGTCATCCCAAAATGATTGGTGACTTCTCATCTCCTCCTGTCTCTACTACCACGAAGTCAGTAGGTACATACGAGTGTCCAACTCATACACATACATCTTCCAGGATCCCCTTCGGATAGCAGAGTGACTGGTCTGCTAGGTGCAAGCACATGTTGGTGTATAGGAGTGCATCTCCATGGATCTTCTCGTAGATCACCTTGGGCATAATATTGACGCTTGCGCCAAAGTCGCAGATTGCTTCCTCAAAAGCGTGTTCACCAATGGCTATTGGTATGACGGGTCTTCCTGGGTCTCCTTTCTTTTCTGGCAGAGAATCATCATTCCACCCCTTGGACCGATGCTCTGCATGGTACCATCTCGCATTGAAGATATCCACCAGATTTATAGTTTCTAGTTCTTCTAGTTGGCCTAGGATCTTTCCTTCATTGGCCAGATGGATAGATGACACCAGTTGAGCTGTTTGAGATTCTAGCATTTTATTGAAGCTAAGCTGGTTCTTGATAGCAGAGACAAAACCATCCATCCTGTTATTGATGGTTTCTAGCAACTTGTCATTGGAGACTAGCTTCTTGGAAATTTGATCTAGCAGTTTGGTATGCCCAGAGACTAGATCTTTCAATGGTGTGTTGAAGTTGTTACCTTGGTAATTGGGCCTCTATTGCTGATTCCAGCCTTGGCTCTGATTCCAATTCTGATTCTGGGGACGGTAGTTGTTGTTGACGTAGATCACATCCTCCTGAATCTCCGGACAGCTGTGACCTGAGTGGCCGGTGCCTCCACACTCTTCACGTGTCATATAGGCATCATGGATGTGGTTGACCTCTCTCTTGTTTGGCTCGGTCATCAAGCTTCTTCATTAGCAGGTCCATCTTGGCAGAAATCATGTCGGTCTCCTTGAGCAGATGCATTCCTCCTCTCATGCGGGTTGGAGCTCGTTCTTCATTCCAACTCTGGTTGGATGCCATCTTCTCCACAAGGGTAGTAGCTTGCTCAATGGTGAGTGACAGGAAAGCTCCTCCAGCAGCAGCATCCATCGTCTCATGGGTGCTGGTAGTCAACCCATGGTAGAAGCTTTGCATGAGCAACCAATTCTCCATCCCATGGTGAGGACATTCTGAAATGTAGTCTTGAAAGCATTCTCAGGCTTCTAGGACTGATTCATCATGTTGTTGCTGAAAGCTGGTTATCTTCCCTCTGAGAGCATTCGTCTTGCCCACAGGGAAGAACTTTGCTAGGAAGATAGTGGAGCAGAGGTCCCATGTAGTGTTCTTGTCTTTGTTTGCATAGTACCACTGTTTTGCTCTTCACAACAGTGAGAATAGAAACAGGCGGAGCAGGATTGCATCTCTGGTTACTCCCTTGATGGTGAAAGTGCTGCATATCTCCAAAAAGTGTTGGAGATGGACACTCACATCTTCATGCGCCTTTCCACAAAACTGGCTAGCTTGCACCATGTTGATGAGCACAGGCTTGAGCTCGAATCCATTGTCTCCAACATCAGTGGGTGGTCCCGTACGGATGTTAGTGGTGGTTGGAGCAGAGAACTCGCGAAGGCTCTTATTAGCCATAGCCTCAAACTCTGGTGTCAAACTTCTTCTTGTACGGATGTCTTCCAGCTGAGGATCTGGGGTCTTCCTGAGCTTGGCTCGGGTCTTCCTGATCAAAGCTTCTGGATCTTCAACAAAATTCTGCGGAAGGTCAAATCTGTTCATACATCACCCTGCATAAGCTACACAAAGAGTAGACAAGGATAGGGTGAGCCTACTTGAGTAAGGTTTATATGGTTTCTCAACATATTTGGTGTTATGCATATGATCTATCTACATCTTATGTATGCCAAACGCCTTCCCCGGCAACGGCGCCAAAAATGCTTGTTGGCATTTCTAACGTCATCACCAAAAATAGAGTTAGACTCTATCCCCGGCTATGGCGCCAAAAATACTTATGGTAATAATTAAGTGTCAATTGGTAAATTAGTTAGCCACCTCTTTTAAACCTATATCTCTTACAATAACTAAGTTGTCATCACTAACATGAACATAAGAGATATATATGGAAACTACCCAGAATAATACTAAGCAGTTATTACAGATGCAAGTGACTGAAGAGGATATAAAATATTAAGTTCAAAGTATCTGCAAGCGCACAGATTAATTATACTGTTATAGCATTTTACCCAGGAGTATTCCGGGTTGTCATTTATATTTTACCACTGGTAAGGGTTAGCAATAAATAGGATGTAAGTAGATAGATAGATGTCATATGCATATGCAAATATGGAGATAACCATGCAAGACCCATATTCTCAGAACAGGGGTTATGTCACAATAACAATGATATATATGATAAGCATAATGATCAATCCAATCAATCAGTATATAATAATAATGATCACTTAGAGCACTTCCTATCTTGGCACTAGCATAGATTAGGTTGAAGCATAAGGATATCATAAGTCATTCTAACTATACTATCAAGACATATTAGATTAGTGCAATTATACTAGCAATTATGGCAAGATACTTCATATTCATACTTAAGGGAATATTAGTAAGGAAGATCAAGATCATAGCCAGCCTTCTAAAGTAATAATAACTTCCCACTCTCCCTACATTCGGAGTGTGGACTATAAAGGACTCAATGGAGTGTCACATCCGCGATCTACCACAGAACCCAGAATATAAGGCGCATTTGCAGACAAATCACATCTAAGCACCATGCTTAGATGCTGTTCATCACCCCACCCATGATATCAATGAATGAGCACTATACAAACCTATGTATGATATGAATGCATTCTAACTATGCAAAGTATACAATCTAGATGAGCAATGAATTGCATAATTAAGAACATAATCAATAGTAGAACAATGTCAATCAACTTTATCTCAAGCACTCAAAAGAGGTTTAAGATACAAGAGAGAGTTTACAATGGCTCCAGGAAGCCTTCTAGCTCCAGACAGATCCGGAACTCGAGTAGAACTCGCCTCCTTCTACTTCTAACCTATGTAGCTATGCTCTAGATGGTGAAGCTCTAATGATTTTAGGGTTTCTGCCTCTCTACAACTGGGTTGAACTAATTGATGACTAAATTGATATGAAACCCTAGGGGGTCTCGGGGTCCTTATATAGGCCGGTGGGATGAACCGTAGCCCTTAGATCAAACCGACTTCGACGGGCGACTGAGATTGCGTGAAATTTCGGGATGTGGGTCCACGTCGAAACGCACGCGGAAAGGACTCCTGACAGGGTCGGCCGACCATGTCAGAGGGTCGGTCGACCCTCTGTCTCTGCCATGTGGGCCCCGCTTCGTCGGGCGTGTCTCTGGTGTTCTCTAGAATGTTCTTGATCTCCTTTCGCGGTGGAATTCGTTATTTTAATCCGACATGTGGGCCTCCCTTTGTTCTTTTCTGGATAACCCCCTGCAAAACACTGATTCACCAAAACTGTGGAATTCTGTCAGTTAAAGTCCTATTCTATGGTGGTGTTTGCCTTTATACCCTTATTTCATATTTAGTTGACGGGTAAAATCATACGATAATTACCGTCAACACGGGTGAAATAGACCGCGGCTAGAGTTGACCTATGGCGTCCTCTAGAGCCTAACCCTTGTGGTTTCTCACAGCCGGCTCAATGGAAAGTAGGACCCGAGGGGGTGCCGAATTTCGGTAAAACAAATATCGTGTCTCACTTTGCATCTCTTTCAATATTTGTGATTGTCTCCGTTGTGCAAGTGGCTGTGCAGGTTCTACAGGCTCATCTACATCACCAGAGGACTGTGTGATAGGTTGGAGATGAGCAGCACAAGTTTTGGAACAAAACTTCCCAGCCTGAGTATACCAGACACGTCCGGTATGCATACCAGACACGTCCGGTATGCATACCGGACGCGTCCGGTATTAGCTCTTTGTGCAAAAAAGTTTGGTGTTTGTTCTAATCCTTTGTGTTGCAGGTTCTAGGCTATTTACTATTTATATACTCTGTTTACTCCTTTGGGAGAGTTTGTTTTCTTGTAAGGAGTTTCTAAGCAATTAGAAACCCAGGTTCTAATCGCCTCTGCATTTGAAAATGTAAATTTTTCAGAAACGCCTATTCACCCCCCCTAGGCGGCATTCTAGGTCTTTCAGTAGTTAGAGGGTATGGACAAAAAATAGGATAAAAATTATTATTATTATTATTATTATTATTATTATTATTATTATTATTATTATTATTATTATTATTATCATCATCATCATCATCATCATCATCATCATCATCATCATCATCATCATCATTAAATACTAGCAAACATATTACTGGTACAATTTAACTCAAACAAATAAACACTAGAAATTATCTACAAGCGGACAAATACCGATGTAGCACTTTACCCGAGAGTATTCTAAGGTATCGTTATTTATGTTCTATTGGAAAACGGTGATTAACCGAATCTAGTCTTAACTTCTAAGCAGCTATCAAGGTCAGAGGAAAAAAGACTATAGAGGAGATCACTAGGGAACTAGTTCTAATCTTCACAAGTTATGATATTATTATTCTTAATGGAGAAATTACTTAAAGAAGATACCAGCCAAGGATATATACTTTAGTAATGCTATCCTACTAATCCTACTAACGGGAGGTGGAGACTCAACGGTACGTTCACCCTGCAATCTACCACCGATCTGGAAAGTAAGGTTGTATTTACGAGCAACCTAGTCTGAGCACCACGCTAACACTATGTATACTGCTGGGAGTATGCCCTAGAGATAATCATAGAGATGATTGTATTGTCTTATATTCATGATATATTATGAGTTCATTGAAGACAACTTGTACCGATTAGCAATTCTGTGAATTGTTTGTGAAACTCTTTTGCTTGTATGGTTATTTTAAAGTTGTCCCTGATCGAAGTTCATGTAAGACACAAAGGAATATTAGATCAGCACATTATGAGTTGCTGACTATGTTTCACAAGTCATAAACAAGGAGATGTTAAACTAACAATGTGGGGCACATGTTTGACATGGGGCTGGACTGACCCAACGTGAGATGTTGTTATTATCTCTATTCACATCATTTACGTTATGTCCTCAGACCTGAGATTGTTGTATGTATTTAGGATGTCAAACGACCTACTCAGGGGCTATCAAACGCTACTCCGTAACAAGGTAGTTATAAATGTGGCTTTCGGGTTTGTCGGGAAACATGTTGTGAGACATAGACAATCAAGATGGAATTTGCCCCTCTCTATGTGAGAGAGATATCACTGGACCACTCTAATGATTAGATCAAGAAATGCATGGCCATGCTTGGGTTAAGTGTTAACCCATGAGTTGGACCAAATATCGTGAGGCAAGGGAATGACAAGTATGTGGCTTGTGGTGGTTTGTCTGATATGATCTTTGCGTACGCATAGGAGTTGACACGCCTTGCTAGAGGCCTCTATCAACTAATGGCCGAGTAGGAGTACTTGGGCCACGTCTATGTGTGCGTGAACCTATAGGGTCGCACGCTTAAGAGGCTGGAAGCCTAATTCGAGTTGGACCCGAATTAGACAAGGTTTAGGGTTACTAATGGGCCTCCAACTCGGAAGCTCATGAGGACGCCTATATAAGCAAGAGGGACGACAGGGCTAGGTTATCCCATGCCCTTTTGGCAGCCACCGCCACCCCCCACACTCGCGCCTGCTGCTCCTCGCGGACCTAGCAGTCCGGAGGCGCAACCCTTCCTCCCTGTACGTCTGGATACCTCGGAGGTGCTGCATCTGGAGCACAAGGACGAACCGCACGAGGGGGCGGACGGACGGATGACCTTGCAATAGCACAACACTGTTGTGACGCGTACATCTACATCAAGACGGCTTCCGCTGCACCTGCGCCTCTAGTGGTAATCTCGTGATGTATAAATAGTAGTTGATCCTGATTTATGAGGTTAAAATTTTTGTTTTCCGGCCAGTGTAGCATCCTCATAACCCTACATATACAACTTCAATCAAGGAGCTACCAAGACCAAAGCACTCAAAATAGTCCCAAACCGACAGAATAACAATAGCAATGTTACTCAGTTGGATTTGAAGTTGAATACTGAAGAAATTTTCAGGAGCAAGCTTCAAAGAAGAACTTGAATCCGCAGATACAAACCGTAGAGCAGCCACTGACAGACCGGCAACTCCTCCAACTCTCTATCTCTCTACTTCTAAATAAAACTAGCCCTAATCTTAGGAGACTACAAGGCTACTCTTCTTCTTGATGCTTGGCTCAGAATCCTATTTTGGGTTTCTACCCGTGGAATATGGTGGATCACTTCATCGAATAAATTCCTTCTGAACTCATGTGAAACCCTAGGGGTCTGGGGCTGCTTATATAGGCTGAAGAGGTAAATGTTGGAGTTCAAGAGAAGTAGAACAAACTTTATTTTGGGACCAAGGCATGATTCAACTCATAAGTGCCCCCAAATAGTGGACTCAAGTTGGATTAAAACCCTGATTTCAGGACTTGAAAAATTTCTAAGTCAGAAATCCTTGCCGACCTTGTTCACTTCTCACGTTCCCAAAATTTATTTAAAAAACTCAAATTGGACCAAAAATAAAAGTTGGAGATGATAGTTTGATGAAGAGCATATGAAAAGTTGGAATCAATTTAACTCAATTTGACATGGTTTCAACATCCATTTATAACCCCTATCAATGCACTGACATCAACTTTAAGATCCTTTATCTCCTAATCTTGTCATCTAATGACCGAGAAACATAAACAACAGTTGAGGAGTAAAAGTTTGGGCTACAAGCCTACAACTTTGTTTCTTGGCCTATGGCCTAGTTCGGCCCATACAGGCCCACAATTTTGCCTCAAACTGAGGCAATAGCACCAGGCAAAATGCTTCTCTCATGTCTCGTCCCTCTGCTCCCTCTCAGCTCTTGCTCGCTTTTCCTTGCTGTACAGCGCCGACACGCGCGAACATGCAATCCGCCATTCTTAGCGTGGCCGAGCTTTGCCACCGCCGTAGTTCCTCTTCCTCCATCTTGGGACTTCCTCCGCCCAAACCGACAGCAGAAGCACCTTCCTCGCGTCTTCCCGTACCCGGAGAACCTTTTCCCCTACTCCCTTCGCCACTAGAGCCCCGTGGCCGGCGAAGCCGCCGGCGGCAAGCCACCTGACGCTGCTCTCTACTGCTGTGTGCAGCTCCTGCATGGCTCCTGCTGCTGTGTGGCTGCTGCTGCTGTTGCCGCGGCCCTCCGCATGCGCTGCCGCCGGCCGGAGCTGGCCGACAAGCAGTCGGCCAAGCCATGCCCTATACCTCTGGTCTTCGCTGCGTTCAGAGGAAGAAGAAAGCCCTGGTTCTGCTCTCTCTCTCTCTCTCTCTCTCTCTCTCTCTCTCTCTCTCTCTCTCTCTCAAATTTACATGTTTTGTGTTGATCTTCTAAAATTCATATCTTGAGTTTGGGGTGTCCAAAATTAGTGAGACTTCTTTTGTTAGCTTTGTATTTGAGTGCTCTAGATGATAGAGTCATAAAAGTTGTTTTTTGATGAACAATTTTGTGCAGTACAATTTATCTTGTTTAAGTGCTCAAGAAACTCAATTTAACTTGTTTAATTCATATCTGGAGTTAGAGACCTCCTAAAAATGTGTTGCCTAGAGTCCCAGAGCTTAACGGATTCAAGCTTTGTTAGTCTTGTATTGACTTTATCTAGCTAATAAAAAGCATTTAACATGTTGTTTATTTACTATTTTTGTGATGTTATGATTTGTTCATGAATAATTGACAATTCTAACTTGATCCGTTTATGCAAATTTTGTAGAATACTCCAGAGCACATGGGAGACTTTCTGTAATTCTCTCATTTTTTTCCGAGCACAGGAAAGAAGATTTCTCTTTTTCACCTATAAAATAAGAAAATATCACTAATTTAAGTGGGCCGCAACCTTGACTTTTCTAGCATGTTTAGGATGTACCCTTGTTGGTGGAATGTTTGTAGGCATTTAGGGTTATATTTGTGTGCAGTTTCATAATTTTCATGCTTACCACATGGTTACTTGCCTAGCATTAATGTCTTAGTGGGATTGGTTGTTTGATAATGTGTGTGAGTTAGGATTCCCTTTTGGATGCAACCTCTTGGGTAAAAAGAGTTAATTAAGTATGTTCTCCATGATAACGCCTTGTTAATTCCTATTAAGGTAACTCATTTGAGATAGGCAAATAGTGACCTAATAGTTATTTTTTAATAGAGGTTGAGAGTACATGTTTTCAAGTAGGGGTATCAGATCAAGTCATGAAATGAACCTTTGCTCATGGTTAAATTAAGTGTAGGAGCTAGTAATCATGGGGGTCATCAAGACTCCCAACCCTTTCTTAGCTCGACCTTGGTTGTATACCTTGTGCTTGAAGAGGTTAAAGCATTGGGTTAGATTAATTCCTACGACCAAAAGAATAGTTTGCATGTACTTAAACATGTAACCAATGAGTGAAATTCTTTAGTAAATAAGATAAAAGTTAAGCACCAACCTAAAACCCCTCTTGTTTAAGGGTGATTTAAAAGTTGCTAGTTGACATTAACATATAGGTAATAGCTGGGTTATTGCTGTCGAAAAAATAGCTGGGTTATTAATAGCAGTTATAACCATAGAGTTAGTGGATCATGTAGAGTCTTAATAATGGACTAAATAAAGCACTTGCTTACACTAAGTAATATAAATAGAAGACCATGGGTCATTAAAACCACTAATGGTCGATTAATAAGCTTAAGCAGGTGCTTAGCCTAATTCAAAACATTATTAGTACTAACTTGAGACAACTAAGTCTCATGGTGAAGCTAGACTTACTAGCTAGCTTCATAATATTTCCTAGACCAATTAGGTTAACTTATTCATCGAATAGTTAACATGTTTGATAACTAGTTAAACTTTAGATTATCGTGAAGGAAAGTTTACTTAATCAATTAATGTAATTCACATGTATATGGCATATCATGCATCATGTCATGCACACATCATATTCAAGCATGCATCTTTATTATGTGTAGTCCACGAGAGTGATAAGGATGTGGTGATCAAGCTTTGGAAAATCCCCCATTGATCCGGTCCATAAGAGATATATTCACCAAGGATGTTAATGTCAAGTTGACTTCTGGATACATCTGCGGACTCTAATCATCCCCGCAACATAGGCAAGCCTCGTTGCATTTACCCTATCCCTTTGTTTTATAAAATGTTCATCACACTGTAGTATTGTGATATGTGCATTGAAGTGTTTAGGGTTGATTGAAACCATAGCTGCATTAGTACCTAAGTATTTAGTTATCCCTAGTGATTACCCATCTAGACTAGGTCGATACCTTTGATGCTTAGAAATGCTTAGACTTTCGTAGAAGTCGAGCGATGGTTTCATCATTCGCGAGAAATAGGTTACATATTTGTTCTCCTCGACTTTATTTAGGTCGAGAGAACACTATTATAAGGGAGGACTTGTTTATGGTGGTTATGGATGCCTGATCATGCTCGTCCTGCCTTTGTCCATTGAGAACCGTATCGATTTAGGCCTGTTGTGATTGAGACTTTGTAACTAAACGCATACACTAGTAAGCCTTGGCTTCGGCTATTCCATTACATGAAAAGACAACCGCACACTGGGCAAGAGAGATGGCTGGAGTAGCGTGTACCTATCCTACAAAAGGATCAATATCCGACGAGATATCGGTTAAGCCGTCAGGGACGGTGTAGGGCGGTGGGGTACTATGCTTCCGCGTAGTGTGGACTCATTCACGTTTTCAAGGATACATTGAGACGGATTGATATATGCAAGGCTCGAACTTACATATATCGTGTGGTTTGGGATCCCCAGTTGGGTATAATTGCTTCTCATCGTCGTTACTCCTCGGTTATGGAGACTTGATCCTCTGACCACTCATCGCAGCTAACAACTTGAATACGGTAATTATGATTAGAGAATGAGGTGCTTAATGAAGTGAATGTTTTAAACTAGGTGCAAAGTGGATACTTCTAAGTACTTAATAGGGCTAAAACTTGAAAGTAAGGATCCACTAACAGTAAGCTTTTTTACAAAATTATACTTAAACCTTATTCTGAGGTTTCCTATCTCCTTTAGCCTACATTGTCGTTGGAGTCTTTTCTTTAGTCAGGTAAGACTTGTTGATATTACCCTCAAGTACTCAGGGTTTGTTAACCCCTATTGCAGGTGCTAGCTGTTGCTGTCAACCAAGGTCGTATCAGCGGGCTCGACATGGTTTGGTTGTTTCTTCTCTCTTAGTCGCTTATCTAAGTTTCTTTTTTTTATAGTCGCTTATCTATGTTTCTTTCTATAAGTTATCCTTATCTTTTTGTCACAAAATGTATCTGAAAAGTTATAGAAATGTATGTTGTAAAGTGTTGTTGAAAAACTTCCGCACTCTAATGTATATTGTTTTAAATGAAATGTTGTATTGTTGTGGTTACTTCTTGTTGATCCTGTACTTGCTCATATCCTGAATGATTTGAGGTCCCCGAGGACACCCAACACTTTCAGATAATGATAGGTGCACGTGGGCCATGATATTCGGCATTTCTATCACATTGTTCGGCTTGGCTTATTGGGAAGTTCGCAGTCAGTGGATAGATGCTCAACTACTGAGCTGCTCGGTGGGTCGAGGTCATTATAGGAATTGTTTAGTCCTTTATGACTGCACACCTACCAAATTTGCTAGAGGTTAAAACCATTCCATCCTTGCATTTTGATACAGAATTTTTATCTTGGTCTTTAATCCTCAATCTAACAGGACTGATATCTTGATTTGGACTACCTCGAATACAAAGAATAATTAACTAAAAGTACAAGCTATCCACTTGGACAGAGCAAAGTTGTCTGTTCAATTTGGACCAGATAATTTATACAACTTCCCTGTAAAATACATTCTATATACAGGATTAAGTACTTAAGTGTGATTGATGAGGAAAAAAAATGTAAGGTTGTAAAGAAAAAATTATAGTCCATTTGCACTAAATTTTAGTCACACTAAACTTCTAATAAGAGCTTCTATACTGCAATATGAGGATTTTATACTTTTTTTTGCTGAATTGGTGAATTTGAAATTGTTATGTGTGTAGGTGTCTTGCAACCATCACAAATGAGGTAAATAAGTAGCCTATCCTTCTGTAGGAAAGGGAGATAAGAGGTAGACTTAGGGCTGTTTGGATCACCTCCCACTATTGTAGAAAACGGCTGTGTTCCCAGTTGGGAAACCCCTTTAGCCCGGTTTCCCAACCGGGAACAAGCTTCCGGGACTAAATGTACCCCCTTTTAATCCCCGGTGCATAACCGGGATTAAAAGTGGACCTTTAGTCCCGGTTTGTTACAAAACCGGGACTAAAAAGCTCTGCAGGCCAGTCCACGTGTTCCCGGGCTGTGGCACCTTTTAGTCCCGATTTTTATTGTAAACCGGGACTAAAGGATATCTTTTTTTCTTTTCTATATTCTTTTCAGTTCATGATTCATTTTTGTTTTAAATTATGTTTTCAATTAAAAATTATCTATACACACACACCCACACACACACACACACACATATATATATATATATAAGTTTCGACCAAGGGCACAATACGACATAAGCATATGTGTACAAAACAACATATATATATATATATGCACAAATACTACATATATATACATATATATACAAGAGTTTAACACTTTTTCACTCCAAAAGTTTTCACTCGAACATATATATATGCCCTTCACTCATCATCATCATTGTTAGTCGGCTTTCAAGATTCATTGGGGTCATTGTAGAATTCCCCGGAGGAATTCAAAACTTGATCATTAAGAAACCCTGCTATGGTCTCTTGAATTGCCTTGAGCTCGTCGATTGCCAGGACCTTTCGCTTCAAATATTCAGTCTTCAAACAGAGTCAAAGGAAAAGGTATTAATATATATGATTATATATATATAATTATAAACAAATTTTTGTGAGTTTATATGAGATCGATTTAACGTACTTTGAGCTTCTCCTTGTCAGTTCTTTTTTAGTACACCCTCATGAACTCGCAGACATAGTATCCACAAGTGTTATTCCCGGGTTATTGCCGCAAAACCCACTTTATAAGACAAAAAAAAAGATTGTCATCCCGATCCTGTGGATACATATATAATGATACAAATATAACATGAAGGGCCTCTAAGTATATATACTTACCATGTGTTGGAATATAGCCAGTGGTGCTTTGCAATGTTTGAGGTCATATTTCTCGATGAATCTTTTCCAAATACTGCCAATCAAAATAAAAATATCCAATGATCGATGTGAATATTTTCCAAACACTGCCAATTAAAGAAGGAGAAATAAATTACCTCTGGAGAATATCTATCATATCTTGGAATTGGTCTAGGCTCTTTCTCATAGAGTCTAAGATCTCCAAGTGACTTTTTTCAAGATCGATGACGATCAATATCCAATGATCGTTAAAATTGTAGGGGAAGAGTATCTGTTTCTTGTCACGTTGCTTTGTTAAGAACATCATGATATTCTTCTATATTTCCTCTTTCCATGTTGGGTGGGGTTTAGGGTGTTTGAATACAATGTGTGGATCAATGAAACCAACTTCATTACACCCTCTCTCTTTGCACATTCGCATCTCATATCTGCATATATATATATATAGAGAGAGAGAGAGTAAGGATATACACACATATATATATTTTATACATGTATAGAGAGAGTAAGGATATATATATAGTGATTTTAATTGCAGAAAGAAACACTTACAGACAATAGCAGCTCATGATTGTTTTATTGAGGGAGTCCATGTGGCATAGTTGGTGTAATTTAGGAAATTCAACAAACATAACATCATCGCCACGGAACCAATGTTGGTTTCTAATTTGAACAGAAATCCAGGACTCACCTCGTGTACATGCCTCAAGGTACCACTTGTTTAGCAAGTACATTTGCGTACCTAGTTGACTGAGTGTGTTTGGATTCCATAAACTACGACCATGTTGATATTTCCTCCACTCCTCAACTATAGGCGCATGTTCCACTTGCTGCAATCCAACCATTTGGTGAAGGTTGAGACCAGTATCCCCAAAAAATGCTTCAAAATCTTCCAAATTGACATCAATAGGTATCTGAATGTGGTCCACATTTGAACCATATTCATTGATCTTATTACTAACAATTAGCGGGGGGGTTGATTGCTTGGCTTGTTCGACGAGTTACGGAACATCTTTCCCTGCCTTCTTTTGTTTCTCAATAGACTTGGTGAGAGAGCGGTCATAGTCCGATAGTGAGAGGGACTTTTTAGATTCTCTCAACTTTATCTCGTGAACAATCCTTTTCTGCCTTAAAACATTGGGAGGTAGATAGAAGTACGGCTGCGCGTTCTTTTTCTTCATCTCTTCGCTCTCTCCTTTCGTTGTACTGTGAAATACTCTACGACTTGTTTTTTCACCACAACACTAACTCCTCTTTGGTCATTTCACCGGGCAGTTTCTGAGGAATTGGCTGCTTTGTTTGCCCGGTGGCTTTCTTCTTTGCGGGCAGGGTTGGTTGCACCTGTGGTGGAGGCCTCTTAGTAGATGGCTTCGGAGGCGGGGGAGGTGTTGGAGCTCGTGGCGGCGATGCCGGCTTTGGTGGTGGAGGTGATGGCCTCTCCGGTATAAACACATCTTCGTACTCGCAGCCCAGAGCACTCTGATGGTCTGGGGAATGGATTATTGGACTTAGCCTTGGCTGCTGTAGTTCTTTAGGACGAGGCGGCGGTGGCGCCCCTGGAATAATGATGTATCGCTTGCGCCATGCAATGAATGTCTTCTCAGCTTCTCCTAGTGTCTTCTCCCCATCACCTCCTTCAATGTCAAGAGGCACATTGCCAAAACCTTTGGTAACTCTATCCACCGAGACGCTAGCATATCCAGGTGGTATTATTCTCCCGTGGATAGTGGGTGTCTTGGTCGGATCTACCGGGTTTACAATACCGATAGTAACCATGACTGTGGAGTTTCCCTGTGCAATGTGCATCTCACATGGTGTCAGTGGATTAGTGATGTCATACACGGGGAAGCGCAATGCTCCATCGTCTTGCCAATTTGGTAGCTCAATAGAAGCACAACTACTTTTGAAAAGATTTTCTGGTGGGCTAACTACCACTTCTGATGTATGTCTACTCAATGCTAATTCCAATTGCCTTTTAATTTCCTCTTGCATTCTTGCTTCGAGTTGTTTTTCACGATCCTGAGACTGACGCAGCGTTTCCCGTGACTCGAGAACATATTCCTCTAGCTTGCGCAACCGCTCTACAGCATTCCTCTAGTGTTGGAATCTCTTCTCTGGCACGTTTGTTATACCTTTTATATTTGAGAAGAATCTAGATGGTACCTTGATGCTGTTTAGGCATTCAAATAGGCTGTCCTTCTCTTCTTTGCTAAGAGTGTAACTTCTTTGCTAAGAGTGTAACTAGCAGGTCTTAAGTATTGCCGTCCATCAGATGTCATCTCTGGATGCAGGTTGTCTCGTTCATTCAAATGCTACAGGTCCTGTCGTGCTTCAAGTGCTGTCCTTGCTCTTCCCATACACACCCATGAAGCCTAGCAGGTTCACACAAAGATTCTTTGTTAGGTGCATCACGTCGATTGCGTTGCGGACCTCTAGGACTTTCCAATATGGTAGCTCCCAAAATATGGACTTCTTATTCCACATAAGTGCATGACTGTCAGCGTCATTCGGAACGGGTTCACTGCAAGGTCCCTTTCCAAAGACTACTTTAACATCCTTGACCATATCGAGTACATCCTCACCGGTGCGGTTGACAGGCTTGGACTCGTGGTCTGTCTTACCTTTAAAATGCTTGCCTTTCTTTCTTACAGGATGATTCGCGAGAAGGAATCGACGATGCTCAAGGTAGATGACCTTTCTACATTTTTTCAAAAATATACCTTTAATGTCCGCGAAATAGTGCACACATGCATTATATCCCTTGTTTGACTGTCCTGAAAGATTACTTAGAGCAGGCCAATCATTGATTGTTACGAATAACAATGCACGGAGGTCAAAGTGCTCCTGTTTGTGCTCATCCCAAACACGTACACCTGGTTTGTTCCACAAAAGTAGTAGTTCTTCAATTAGTGGTCTCAGGTACACATCAATATCATTGCCAGACTGCCTTGGTCCTTGGATTAGCATTGGCATCATAATGAACTTCCTCTTCATGCATAACCATGGAGGTAGGTTTTAGATACATAGTATAACAGGGCAAGTGTTATGACTACTATTCTGCTCCCCAAAAGGATTCATACCATTCGTGCTTAAAGCAAACCTTATGTTTCTTGCGTCATCTGCAAAATCTGGGAACTCTCTATCTATTGCTCTCCATTGAGACCAATCAGCAGGGTGTCTCAACATATTGTCTACCTTACAGTCTTCTTTGTGCCACCACATTAGCTTTGCATGGTCTTCGTTTCTGAACAAACGTTTCAAGCGTGGTATTATAGGAAGCGTACCACATAACCTTGGCAGGGATTTTCTTCCTGGTTCTTTCACCCTCAACATCACCAGAGTCATCTCAGTCTGATCTTATACCGCGATGCATGGCATACCGGGCAAGAATCCAACTTCTCGTACTCCTCGCCACGGTATAGGATGCAGTCATTCGGGCATGCATGTATCTTTGTGATTTTCAATCCCATAGGGCAGACAACCTGTTTTGCTTCATAGGTAGTGGCTGGCAATTTGTTATCCTTCGAAAGCATCTTCTTTATTTTTCTCAGCAACTCCCCAAATCTCATGTCGGATACACCATTCTTTGCCTTCCATTGCAGTAATTCTAGTGTGGTACCCAATTTTTTTGTCCTGCATCACAAGATGGGTATAGCAACTTCTTGTGATCCTCTAGCATGTGCTCGAAATTGATCTTCTCCTTTTCACTTTTGCATTCTCTCTTTGCGTCGCAAATAGCCTGAGCAAGATCATCAACAGGCTCATCTTGTGTTGGTACCTCTTCTTCAGCTTCCCCCATTAGAATATCATTATTTAAGGCACCATAGTCAGCAATATTGTCCTTATTGTCCCATTGTTCTTCTTCGTCTTCTTCCATTATAACACCTCTTTCTCCGTGTTTGGTCCAACAGATATAGTTTGGCACGAAGCCAAACTTAAACAAGTGTGAATGAAGTCCTTGAGCAAGAATATTCCTTCAAATTCTTACATACAGCACATGGGCAGCACATTTAAGAAATTATGCACGCCATCAATGAAATCTTTGGAGCAACGATCAATGTTGTACATCCAATGCCGACTCATCTACATTACAAGACAAACGAACCATATATCACAATATTGGACATTAATTGATGAAAGTCTCGCTATAATGTAGGCAGTCACAACTATCACTAAACTAATTAAACCTAAAATACACTTCAATGGCCTAAGGATATCACGACTGATCTTAAGTAAAACAGACAGATCATTCGTCTGTTCAACATCAATGGGCTTCTTTCGCGGGCTCACTGCCTCATCAGCTAACTCATCACCCACCCAAGCCGCCTCAGCAAGAGTTTCAAACACATGTTTAACATACTCTTCTTCTCAGTACCACCCTGGACATCCAGTGCCATCCTACTGAAATTAAGACAAAAAATTCATAAGTTTAGTCAAAACCATCAAGAAAATTTAGATTAACATAATTTATTATATATAATCATCAAATGCGATGGAGTAACTCATATTGCGATCCAGGACACTTGTAGAAGATACGTCCCTTGTTGGGACCCTCCTTCTTCACTCGGAACTCAAGCACATTCTTTTTCTTACACTTGCCGCACTCAATGAGAGGGAGGTCCGGTCTCAGCCACTTTTGAACCCGATCATAGGCCGAGGACCCGGAAGCAGTTGTCATCTACTCTTTACTCTCTAGACTCAAATTTATAAAGCACTTAAATTCCTAATAATATATTTCAACAAGTGAAACTAAAAAATTTCTAAAATTTAAAACATTATTTACATATATAATATTTGAGCAACCAATGTGTGCTATGCATATTAGCAATGAAATATGCATACCAGCTCGTTTAATCTTCCTTGAACCAAATATGCAAACTATCAAGTGATTTTGAGCTTGACATAAAAATGGAGAAAGAACCATATCGATCCTTTTTTCTAGGCCAAGAAATGAGATATGCTAGTAATTAAACAAGAGAGAATAAAGATAGTAACCTTTACAACCGTAGAACTAAAGTTGGAGTAATGTAGGCCGAGCTCCACACCCTTGACTCCTTGAGCAAGAACACTGAGAGCAAGAACACTAAGAGAAGAAGCAAGAACACTGAGCTTGCATGGCTCGGGCTCGGGGGGAAGAAGGTTCAAATGGAAAGTAAGGAACATTAGTCCTGGTTTTGATACAAACCCGGGCTAAAAGTTGAGTTTTTGTCACGGTTTTGGCCACAAACCGTGACTAAAGTTTTAGTCCCGGTTGTTAGCCCCAACCGGGACTAAAGCCTATCTTTTAGTCCCGGTTTTGTGCTCCAATCGGGACTAAAAGCTCTCCCAGGCAATCTAGCCGTTGGGAAAGAACATTTAATACCGGCTGCTATTTCAACACGGGATTAAAAACTTTCTTTCTTCCCGAGCGTGAAAATTTCCGGTACTAAAGCCGAAATCGGTAGAGGATGAAAAGTC
This sequence comes from Eremochloa ophiuroides, assembly GCA_038502445.1. Taxonomy (NCBI): domain Eukaryota; kingdom Viridiplantae; phylum Streptophyta; class Magnoliopsida; order Poales; family Poaceae; genus Eremochloa; species Eremochloa ophiuroides. Next base: position 75,057,151 of record JAHLJS010000003.1, on the reverse strand, counting down.
TACTCTCTACTAGTGTCCTCCAAACATTAGAACTAAAGCTCCAAACAAATAGTCTAAAATTAGCTCTAAACTATAATCCACCTCATTAAAACTAAAGTTTTTAGAGCTTTAAACTTTAGAGGGGAGAGTCAAACAGTCTTTTAGGTGAGATAGAGTCTGAATTGCACCGATGGCTTAACCCAATAGGTGAGCTAACTGTTTGCTGTCGGTATCTATGTTTTTCAGAACTGAGATGTCCACTGGTGGGCATGAAATCTATCGCTTGAACTGTCCATCACTGACCCACTGTTACGCTGGAATCAAGCTGCACGCAATGACTGAGGATGACATTTTAGTAAACTGTCCGCTGATGTTTTGTTGTCTGCTACTAGTCACTTGATAGAATTAAACGTGCATCAAGGCCAAACTACGGCAGCGTTTAGTTCACAAAATTTCCTTCTCTCTCCATCACATCGATTGTATTTTTCATCTCATAAAGCACTAAATTAAGTAGCACGTATTATATGTTTGTACTTTTTGTCTGGCTATCTCAAGATGAATCTTTTAAGTCTACTTAGATCATGATTAAACAAAAATTGTCAAATACAAACAAAAGTGTTACAGTTATAAAACTTACTAAAACTTCCAAACTAAACGCAGCCTAAAGAAAATAGAGCCTTATAAAACAATAGCAATTCTGTCATGTTTCGATTGATTAGGGGGCAGGTTAGCAAGGTATTAGCCCACTAGTAGCACCATCAACTTATTATATACTACTAGCTGCAGCTTGTAGCTTCCCAAATGCCAATGAAAAATTGATCACCCATGGCAGTGTTTAAGAGCAACAGCAATAATACAGCCAAGTTACTTACCTATAAATTAAGTTTTAAGAGTCAAATAATAGATGTCTCTAATTTTTTTAAAAAAAAGTTTCTATGTTCTATTACTCCTCACAACACTTATCACTTAGGTCAACGTATATTTCATATCTATTTTGATGCTTGTATTGGAGCCGAGCTTTCTCTCCTCCATAACAGTATTAGGTTAGCTATAAATCTATTATTGTAGACCGCTCTAAATAACAAGTTGCTCAGGCTAATGCACGATTCAAGGCGAACTATACTGTCAGCAAGCCAACAAGACATGTACTACCAACTTTCCTTGGTCCAAAGTTCAGTCTTATCTTTCTTCAATTTTCTTGGTCTAAAGTTCAGTCTTATCTTTCTTCAAGTTTCCAGCTCACCTATCAATGCACGCTCACGCATGCATGTTCCGGTAAAAAGTTAGGCCCCGTTTAGTTAGGAAATTTCCTTCCCTCTATCACATCAATTGTATTAAGTACCAAATGAAGTAGCAAATATTGCATGTTTATACTTTTTGCTTGCCTAGGTCGAGATGAATCTTTTGAGTCTACTTGAACCATGATTGAACAAAAGTTATCAAATACAAACGAAACGAAAGTGCTACAGTTAGCAAAACTTCCCAAAATTTCTCAACTAAACGCACCCTTAATAAAAAACCCCCGGTCCCCCTAGTACAATAGTACAAACTTACTGTATGAACTAACTGCTGCATTTTTATTTTATTTTATTTGTTGCAATCGATGGCAGTGTTTAAGAGCAACATCAATAGAACGAAGCACGCACTGGTGCGACTTCGACACACGACAGTCGGCTACCAAGCAGCTCGCCAGCCACGGCCATGGCCACCGCGACGGCGTTCGCGGCGCAGGTGGTGCGGGGCCGGTGGTTCATGGCGTACGGCTCCTTCCTCATCATGTCAGCCGCGGGCGCCACCTACATCTTCGCCATCTACTCCAAGGACATCAAGTCGACGCTGGGGTACACGCAGGAGCAGCTCAACACCGTCGGCTTCTTCAAGGACGTGGGCGCCAACGTCGGCATCCACGCGGGCCTCGTCGCCGAGCTCGCCCCGCCATGGCTCGTCCTCGCCGTCGGCGCCGCCATGAACCTCGGCGGCTACCTCATGCTCTACCTCTCCGTCACGGGCCGCGTCCGCCCGCCCCCGCCGCTCTGGCTCGTCTGCCTCTACATCGCCGTCGGCGCCAACTCGCAGGCCTTCGCCAACACCGGCGCGCTCGTCACCTGCGTCAAGAACTTCCCCGAGAGCCGCGGCGTCATGCTCGGCCTCCTCAAGGGATTCGTCGGCCTCAGCGGCGCAATCTTCACCCAGCTCTACCTCGCCTTCTACGGGCCCGGTGGCGGCGGCGACACCAGGCCGCTCATCCTCCTCGTCGGCTGGCTCCCCGCCGCCGTCTCCGTCGCCTTCCTCGCCACCATCCGGATCATACGCGCGCCGCGCCCGCCCGCCGCCGCACGCCGGGAGTACCGCGCCTTCTGCGCCTTCCTCTACGTGTCGCTCGCGCTCGCCGCCTACCTCCTCGTCGCCATCGTCCTCCAGAAGCGGTTCCAGTTCACGCGGCCAGAGTACGCCGCCAGCGCCGCCGTCGTGCTCCTGATGCTCCTGCTTCCTCTCGGAATCGTCCTGCGCGAGGAGGCCGCGCTGTTCAAGTCCAACATCACCAGCACGCCTGAATCCCAACAAGCGCAGGCTGCAGCCACTCCGCCAGCGGCCACGAAACAGCCACCTGCAGCACCACTAGCACCACCAGCGACGGCGACGGCGGGCCAAAGGCTGCTGCTTTGGCTTCGTCCGCCGCCGCGCGGCGAGGACTACACGATCCCGCAGGCGCTGGTGAGCGTGGACATGCTGCTGCTGTTCGTGGCGACGGTGTTCGGGGTGGGCGGCACGCTGACGGCGATCGACAACATGGGCCAGATCGGCGAGTCGCTGGGGTACCCGCGGCGGAGCATCGCCACCTTCGTCTCCCTCATCAGCATCTGGAACTACCTCGGGCGGGTCGCCGCCGGGTTCGCCTCGGAGGCGCTGCTGTCCCGGCACCGCATCCCGCGGCCGCTCATCCTGGCCGGCGTGCTCCTGCTCACCGTGCCGGCCTTCCTCCTGATCGCGTTCGGCGTGCCCGGGTCGCTGTACGCGGCGTCGTTGCTGATCGGGTTCTGCTTCGGCGCCGCGCAGCCGCTCATCCTCGCCACCGTATCGGAGCTGTTCGGGCTCAGGTACTACTCCACCATGTACAACTTCTGCGGCACGGCCAGCCCCGTGGGGTCGTACGTCCTCAACGTCCGCGTCGCCGGCCGCATGTACGACCGCGAGGCGGCCCGGCAGCAAGGCGCGGCGGCGGCGGGGAAGGGGGTCACGTGCTTTGGCGTCCGGTGCTACAGGGAGTCCTTCTTGGTCATCACGGCGGTCACCGTCGCCGCGGCGGTGGTGGCGCTGGCGCTCGCATGGAGGACTCGGGAGTTCTACGCGGGAGACATCTACGCCAAGTTCAAGGCCGGGACAGCTTGTGGTAGCAGTGGTGGTGCTAATGCCATTGCTGGTGAAGACAAGGTACAAGTAGAAGTAGAACCCAAGGAATAGTTGTTCATAGAAGAGACTTATCCTGTTACATGTTTTTATTTGTACTAAATGTATCGAATTTCTATACGTTTGATTTTGCTTTACAATATCTACTGTCACATTTATAAAAATCTAACTGATTTAATCATATAAAATCTGTGAACAGATAATTAGACACTCCCTTATTACAATTCGAAATGTAATAAAATAACAAAGTGGGATCAAAATCCAATCGCTGCGTAGTCATACTCTACTGCGAATCTGCCTCTTCCCAGACAGTGGCTCGGCCCGATATTTACAATCCCATCCATTCCTACCCACTCAATGTTGCTTCCTTGGTCCTTCCTTCCCCGCTAATGCGCTCGTCTTCCCACTTGGCGTTGGCCACCTCCGCTTGGGATTCAGCCTCAAGTACCGAGCACGGATGCACCGCCTCCTTTGTGTCTGGCTCGCGGACACTAGACTCCAGCACGCTAGGCGACTTGGGAGCGCACGGTGGCAACCCGCCACTGGCCACTTCCACGGGATACGCCATGCCCCTGCCTCGGCATTTGGTGGAATGTGGCTGGCTTTTCAGGCCAGTCCTGTCCGGAAATCAACAACCCATAGTGCTATGCTTGGGCCGTCGGCCAGACAAGAAACTTAGCTCAACATGGTCCAGTGGCACGGCGTGCCGTGCTTGGCCCGATGCCAGCTGGCCGGGCTTTGGCTAGGCCCATGTGGGGCCGTGTTGGATGGCCTGAATGCTCATGTATAGTCCCAACACCAAGCTAAATGAATTTCTGAATGATTTCGTTTGGGTTTAACGGGGCAAGAAACTTATTTGCTAGTTCAAATATCCAACTTTCAAGTTGAAAAGGTTGTGTTTCCGGATAAAGTAGACACTAAATAAAACCGCACTTTGAAGGTAGGTCTTTTAGGTCAACTAGTGCGTACAATAAAGATAGTAATCATGTTCTCCTAACAAAAGGAAAGGTAAACCCTTTTCTCCATGTCCTGCCATGTGTTCTCTCTGCCCTTTCATGGCGATGGCTAAATTTCAGTTGTCATCTCATTCATATAATGATTTTTTTTGTACGATTTCATTTGAATTTTGGCGCTTCAACATGGTCTATGCACAGCTAGTGCCTCTTGAAACTTTCCACTTGTTTTTAGATCCACCGTACGCGTTGCCATGGAGGGCCCTACAATAGAGGGTCCTTATTGTTTTTTTTTCTTTGTCAAGAAACAACAACGAGAGATGACCAGATCTTGATTTGAGAGAAGAATTGGGGCAATTGAACTATAAGGTCTACATTTGAGGTAAGTTAGACTTGTACATTTAGTCGAAAGTTTGGAATTCGATGTAGAATTTGTGTTTCTTTGCCCGTAAACAAAAAGAGAGTTTTTTTTTTATAGAAATATAAAAGAGAGTTTGAGTATTTCAGTATTAAATGTAAGATCAAGAGTTCAACTTTTGAAAAAAAAAATGAGTATAATTTTGGAACTACATTCAAAGTTCTAAAATTCGACTTGAAACGTTGTGCTACTTGAAACGGCTTGTTTCTTGATATGATGAGTGGACGCCTACCAAAGTTTACAAAAAATTCGTCGGTCTCTGGCCCTGGTGCCTAGCCAACGTTTTTTTTTTTTTTTTTTGCTTTGTATTATTAATTAACAAACTTCTGCCATCATGAAAAAAAATCCGGGAATTGTCATAACATATTTGTTCATTCTATTTCTGTACCTAATATGTGAGCCATCATGTATTTTCCCTTTGTGTGAAACAAAGAAATACTGTATACTTGTATCATAGTATTGAGAATGTTGTCGGTTACCAAAGTTAGGGGTACCCAACTTCGATGCAAAAAAGCTCATTCTCAACTTGGCCTGGCCCAAGTAAGGCCAGTGAAAGCCCACGAAGGCCGCGTCTACAGAGGCCCACGACATCATTCCACTAATGACAGTCTCCTCGGGAGAGCTCGGGAGAGCGGCGTCCTCGGCGCCCAAGTCTCCGATTCGCCCGAGCCTCCTCGGGAGAGCTCGGGAGAGCGGCGTCCTCGGCGCCCAAGTCTCCGATTCGCCCGAGCCTCCTCTGGAGAGCTCAGGAGAGCGGCGTCCTCACTCCTCGGCGCCCAAGTCTCCGATTCGCCCGAGCCTCCTCGGGAGAGCTTAGGAGAGCGGCGTCCTCGGCGCCCAAACCTCCGATTCGCCCGAGCCTCCTCGGGAGAGCTCGGGAGGCGGCGTCCTGGGCGCCCAAGTCTCCGATTCGCCCGAGTCTCCTCTGGAGAGCTCAGGAGAGCGGCGTCCTCGGCGCCCAAGTCTCCGATTCGCCCGAGCCCTCCTCGGGAGAGCTCAGGAGAGCGGCGTCCTCGGCGCCCAAACCTCCGATTCGCCCGAGCCTCCTCGGGAGAGCTCAGGAGAGCGGCGTCCTCGGCGCCCAAACCTCCGATTCGCCCGAGCCTCCTCGGGAGAGCTCGGGAGGCGGCGTCCTGGGCGTCCAAGTCTCCGATTCGCCCGAGCCTCCTCGGGAGAGCTCGGGAGAGCGGCGTCCTCGGCGCCCAAGTCTCCGATTCGCCCGAGCCTCCTCGGGAGAGCTCGGGAGGCGGCGTCCTCGGCGCCCAAGTCTCCGATTCGCCCGAGCCTCCTCGGGAGAGCTCGGGAGAGCGGCGTCCTCGGCGCCCAAGTCTCCGATTCGCCCGAGCCTCCTCTGGAGAGCTCAGGAGAGCGGCGTCCTCACTCCTCGGCGCCCAAGTCTCCGATTCGCCCGAGCCTCCTCGGGAGAGCTCAGGAGAGCGGCGTCCTCGGCGCCCAAACCTCCGATTCGCCCGAGCCTCCTCGGGAGAGCTCGGGAGGCGGCGTCCTGGGCGCCCAAGTCTCCGATTCGCCCGAGCCTCCTCTGGAGAGCTCAGGAGAGCGGCGTCCTCGGCGCCCAAGTCTCCGATTCGCCCGAGCCTCCTCGGGAGAGCTCAGGAGAGCGGCGTCCTCGGCGCCCAAACCTCCGATTCGCCCGAGCCTCCTCGGGAGAGCTCGGGAGGCGGCGTCCTGGGCGCCCAAGTCTCCGATTCGCCCGAGCCTCCTCGGGAGAGCTCGGGAGAGCGGCGTCCTCGGCGCCCAAGTCTCCGATTCGCCCGAGCCTCCTCGGGAGAGCTCGGGAGGCGGCGTCCTCGGCGCCCAAGTCTCCGATTCGCCCGAGCCTCCTCGGGAGAGCTCGAGAGGCGGCGTCTTCGGCCCCCAAGTCTCCGATTCGCCCGAGCTTCCCTATCCCCCTCGAGCGCAATCTCGCGAAGACATCCAAGGCACAGGTAATGTCAGCGGAGCAATCTTGGACCACAAGAGATCTCTCTGACCACTTTACAAGCACCGTCCCGTCGGGCGAGACTCTCGACGCGACCGTGCTTCGCACGCCCCTGACGGCCATACCACCTGTCCTCCACGGTATGGTCCACGGTGCGCTGCCCCGTTTCGGGAAAGACGCCCACTGCGCCGTCCACACGAAAGGACGAGCACGCCTTCAGGATCCCGAGTCTCGGGAAACAACGCCCCAAGGTGACTCACCCTCTTGTCACATCGTACGGAAGGATAGCCGGCAGGTGTGAACTCACCAAAGTCGTGCGGACCACGACGGCCATATCCAGAAGACCCAGAGAGCTGACGACATGACATAGTCAGACGACTGTTTCTACCTTGGAACTCGCGAACCAAGATAGCCATACCCATACCCCGGAGACACGGAGAAAAGGCAGCAGCTAGTCAAAAGGGGAACGGCAACTCCTCACTATTTTAATAGGTAGCGTCGTAGCCGCCTTTGCCTCTCCCTTGCGGCTATAAAAGGGAGAGCAGAGACCAGCTTTAGAAGGACGACAGACGAACGGAGAACGGACGGAGAAGTTCCAAGTTCTCACCCACAGCAAACGACTTGTAAACACTTAGACACTCACAAGAGACCTGGGAGCACTTCCCTCTCTCGACTAGCTTGTAACCCCTGCTACAAGCACCCCGGTGCAAGGCAACAGGACTCTCCTCTCCACTGGACGTAGGGCTTGCTCGGCCTGAACCAGTATAATCCCTGTGTTCCCCCTTGCACACCATCCGTAGCCTCAACCGCAAAACACATATTTACTAGCCGGTGTTAGCCTCGTCAAAACTAGCACCGACAAATGTATATTGATCTGAACAGTTTATTTTAAAATATTAATATTTATGTTACAAAAAAATATATTTTCGCTTGAGCTAAATTTAGCTAATTTTCATTCACAACAGTATTTTTCTCTCACAACAATTCAGACGTAAAATCAGCCCGACTGAATTTGAGTTCAGCCGGACAGATAAAGGTCATGTGCTATAATTGTGAATATATTTCTTTAAATTTGATTAAACCTTGGATAGTTTGACCGAGGAGAAAACTAGAATCCCATACAGTAATTGCAAAACTTCTTCAGCTCTGTTATGTTCTGCATGCTGAAGTAGTAGAACAGAACAATGTCAAATCGTCAGCGGTAAGCAGAGCTACCAAATTCCCAATCCAACATCAACCATCAGCATCAGCAGTAACTAAAAATCCAATCTTTAGCCTTAAGCCAGTTTTCCACCAGTCCGAAGAAACTAAAGTACTACTGTGGATTCCGTGATTCTTCAGACTGCAGTTAACTATCGTGTGCGTGTGTCGCCTAACTTAGGCTTGCCTGACTACACACACCTCAAATCTCCATCCGTATCAGTAGCTCAACTCAGCGTGTCACGGCCGTCGCGTCCGTCCACCTTGACCTGCTCCTTGGACACGGGCTCCGCCGTCGAGGCCGCCGCCGCCGAGGCATCCTCGTCCTCTCCGACGCGGACGCGGTTGCCACTCGCTCCCGTGGCAGTGTAGTCCCCCTCCTTGAACCTGGCGTAGATGTCCCCCGCGTAGAACGCCCGCGTCCTCCACGCCAGCACGAGCGCCACCGCCGCAGCGGCCACGGTGACCGCCGCGACGACCAGGAACGACTCCCTGTAGCAGAGCTTGCCGACGCACGTGACCGCGCCGGCCTTCCCGGGAACGGGCCCGACGGCGCCCTGGCGCGCGGCCTCCCGGTCGTACATGCGGCCGGCGACGCGGACGTTGAGGATGTAGGAGCCCACGGGGCTGGCGACGTTGCCGACGTTGTAGAGCGTGGAGTAGTGGCGGAGGCCGAAGAGCTCGGAGATGATGGCCAGGATCATCGGGTACGCGGCGCCGAAGCAGAACCCCACCAGCACCGACGCCGCGTACAGCGACCCGGGCACGCCGAGCGCGATCAGCAGGTGGCCCGGCACGGTGAGCAGCAGCACGCCGGCCACCAGCAGCGGCCGCGGGACGCGGTGCCGGGACAGCAGCGCCTCCGAGGCGAACCCCGCCGTGACGCGGCCCAGGTAGTTCCAGATGCTGATCAGGGACACGAAGGTGGCCACGCTCCGCTGCGGGTACCCCAGCGACTCGCCGATCTGGCCCATGTTGTCGATCGCCGTCAGCGTGCCGCCCACCCCGAACACCGTCGCCACGAACAGCAGCAGCATGTCCACGCTCACCAGCGCCTGCGGGATCGTGTAGTCCTCGCCGCGCGGCGGCGGACGAAGCCAAAGCAGCAGCCTTTGGCCCGCCGTCGCCGTCGCTGGTGGTGCTAGTGGTGCTGCAGGTGGCTGTTTCGTGGCCGCGGGCGGAGCCGGCGGCGTGGCTGCAGCCTGCGCTTGTTGGGATTCAGGCGTGCTGGTGATGTTGGACTTGAACAGCGCGGCCTCCTCGCGCAGGACGATTCCGAGAGGAAGCAGGAGCATCAGGAGCACGACGGCGGCGCTGGCGGCGTACTCTGGCCGCGTGAACTGGAACCGCTTCTGGAGGACGATGGCGACGAGGAGGTAGGCGGCGAGCGCGAGCGACACGTAGAGGAAGGCGCAGAAGGCGCGGTACTCCCGGCGTGCGGCGGCGGGCGGGCGCGGCGCGCGTATGATCCGGATGGTGGCGAGGAAGGCGACGGAGACGGCGGCGGGGAGCCAGCCGACGAGGAGGATGAGCGGCCTGGTGTCGCCGCCGCCACCGGGCCCGTAGAAGGCGAGGTAGAGCTGGGTGAAGATTGCGCCGCTGAGGCCGACGAATCCCTTGAGGAGGCCGAGAATGACGCCGCGGCTCTCGGGGAAGTTCTTGACGCAGGTGACGAGCGCGCCGGTGTTGGCGAAGGCCTGGGAGTTGGCGCCGACGGCGATGTAGAGGCAGACGAGCCAGAGCGGCGGGGGCGGGCGGACGCGGCCCGTGACGGAGAGGTAGAGCATGAGGTAGCCGCCGAGGTTCATGGCGGCGCCGACGGCGAGGACGAGCCAGGGCGGGGCGAGCTCGGCGACGAGGCCCGCGTGGATGCCGACGTTGGCGCCCACGTCCTTGAAGAAGCCGACGGTGTTGAGCTGCTCCTGCGTGTACCCCAGCGTCGACTTGATGTCCTTGGAGTAGATGGCGAAGATGTAGGTGGCGCCCGCCGCCGACATGATTAGGAAGGACCCGTACGCCATGAACCACCGGCCCCGCAGCACCTGCGCCGCGAACGCCGCCGCCGCGGCCGGCGCCATGAGGAGGAGCGATCGATGTGGATTGGGGATGGAGATGGAGACGGGAGTGGAGTGGCCCCGCTCCCTCTGTCTCGTTTTGCTTTGGGAGGCGGGCGGGGCTGCTGCTAGCTGCCAGCTGCCTGCTGATATGGGATGGGCCTTCAGCCGTGGCCCGCGGGCGTCAGTGGCAACGCGTGTTGGTTGGCGAGATCGCACTTGCACGAAAACAAAGGTTGCTACTGCTACTAATAATTGAGAGTATCAGCACTGGTATTGTGTCTGCTAAAAAAAAAGTGCCTTGTTCAGTGACAGGCAACAAAAATCGCATTTGCATCGACAATCTGTACTAGGCCCTTCGTTTAAAAAAACTGTCGTTTTACACTTTTCAGAAATCATATCTGATTATTCGTTTTATTTAAAAAATTTATACAAAATACAAAATTAATAAATAATTATTAAAATATCTCTAATTATAAAATAAATCATAATAAGATAAATGATATTTGTATAAATTTTTTAAATAAGACGAATGGTTAAACATAATGTCTGAAAAGTGTAAAACGACAGTCTCTCTAAAACGGAGGGAGTAGTTTCTGTTCACAAGACGGGTCCCCTACCAAACACAGAAAAGTCCTACTCCGTACTCTTTAATGGGTTCGAAAAGACCCATTGAATTTGGCTTATTTCTACACATTGATTTGGCTTTACATACTGAGCAAAAAACGGAAAAAAAAAAAGCTAAGAATCAGTCCCATCTAAAGCCTGTTACAAGATCAGGAGGACAGCCATCCTCTCCTGATTTGGAATGCATGATCCGATACTCCATCATCTGTACCTTTAAAACTGTTCTTAAAAAATCATATTTTCCTCACAAACGCTCTTTCTGGACGTCACTTTTTAAGGGACGGAGAGAGCATGTTGTCCGCTCCTCTTGTTTCGGTGACTACGCCTAAGCTGCGCCATTTGGATTGGCTTGTTGTCTCCATGTTTACTGGCAACTTTGGTAGCCTTTGCTTCTGCAATAACTGATGCCTCAGTTACCTACTCTTTCTGTTTTAAAATAAATGTACTTTTATATTTCAAAATTTGTCCATAACTAATGTCTGTTTGGGTCCCATGCATTAACAAGTAGTCCAAACTTCAACTAGTTGTTATTACTCTGTTCGTTTCAGCTAAGTTTCAACTTATTTTCAGTCGCTGAAAAGTATTTTCTCTCATAACAATTCTCAGCCGCAGCCAAATTCGATTCAGCGAAACAGATTCAGGGCTTAGCAACTAGTTCAGCCTATAGCAATACTTGTTAGACCTTGATCTGAATAGAAATACTAGTCAACTAAGGATGGCAACTGTAGGATCACTGGATGGCCTAGAAGGGGGGTTGAATAGGCCTGCAAAATTTCTTCGCAAACGGAGATCAAACACAGGCACGGCAGTGCCGGCCTGTAGAGCGGCACTGCCGGGGTTCCCGGCACTGCTGCTCCTAGAGCGGCAGTGCTGGACCTCGCAGAGCAGAAACTACACAGTTCAAAATTTAACCAATGAAATTTAGATCTAATAATTTACTGAGGTTCCCTGAGTTGTGTAGAGCCTAAAGCATAACTTCTTCACAGGTAGAACACCACCACAAAGTAGATCGGAGCCAAACCCTAGAAATCAAGGAACTACAACAAGTTGAGAGCAAGTGAACCAAATCAAGTGACACAAGATTTATCCCGTGGTTCAGCTCGCCACAAAGGCTTGCCTACTCCACGTTGTTGAGGCTCCACAAAGGAAACTTGGGTTCACAACTTTCAATCCTCGTTCTCAAGTCAAGGAAATTAATCCTTGAAAAGAGGGGTGATTTCACTAGCTTGTGAGGGTGGTTATAAACCTCCCGTGGCTGCCACAAGATTGGCAAGCTCTCCGGGCGACGCTCTAGCCGGCTAGGAGCAAGCTCCAAGAGTAACAAATGCAAACCACCGGCTTGAACGCGAACCAAGTGCTTGGAGAAGACGAAGATCACAGCGAGAAGCTTGTTCTTCCTCAAGATGAGCTCACACTCTTCAAGATTTGAGTTGGATTCCAAAATGAGAGGAGTGGAGAGCTTTGGGAGTGAGAGAGAGAGAGCAAGAGAGAGCCTTCTCTGGTTCTGAAATTGTGCAAATGGCCGAGATGACCGTTGGGGGCGACGGGGAGGTGATTTTGAATCACCCCCGAGTCTAACGGTCAGAATAAGTCACGGCAGTGCCGGGCCAGAGGCCGGCAGTGCCGCGCCTAAGGCCGGCAGTGCCGCGCTGCCAAAACAGATCAGAATGATATGGAATTTTGTGGCTGGTTTTGGCAGTGGAAATTAGGATGTTTGGTGTGAATATTTGCACTTGGTCACACTTTCAAACCTGTCTTTTGCATCCCCCTTAATAGTACGGCTTTTCCTATACTCAAATTCAGAATAAAAACGAATTTAAACCTCCTTTGAGCCGGATGCCGCATCCATAAGTTGTTAGGGGTCCACCTGCATAAGAATACACCCTCCTAATACCCTTGCCTGTCCATCATCTCAATAAACCACATTAGTCTTCTAATCACGTGGTCATTATCACCAAAACCCACATTAGGGCTTGATTGCACTTACAATTTCCCCCTTTTTGGTGATTGATGACAACCCGATTAGAGAGATAAAGGATAATATACAATAAGGTTTAAATGAGATTTAGAATGTAGAGTCTCCCCCTGAATATGTGAATGAAGTTTGAATTTTCAACTTAGCATGAAAGGCTAAGTTTCACATACTAGAGTGAAATGGGGTCTCCCCCTACATCCATGGTCTCTGTGGGGTGCTGCACACAGTGTCAAGTAGATAATCGTGATGCAAATAACATGTGAGACAATCAGAGTGAGCATCTGCCTTCAGATAGGGCGGCACTGCCGCTCTGGGGCCGGCACTGCCGCGGGCGCGGCACTGCCGCGCTGCCTGAAGACAGAGACTTCGCAGAAGCAAAGCACCTACACAGATCATATATAATATAGAACTAGTTTACGCACAAACACAGGCTGGTTCTTAAATAAAGTACTTAGGTTCACATTCGAATAAAAATAGAGTGCATGAAAGTACTTATTACAAACCAAAAGAGTTTGAGAAACACTCTCAACTCTACAACATAGCTCTCACAAGATCTAAAACAACAAGCTCACAAGCTGGAGCACAGTGAAAACGATGAAAAATAGTTGTACCCCTCTCTAATCCCCTTCTCCCCCTTTGGCACCAAGCACCAAAAAGGAAGAAAAGAGAGAAAAGGGAAGCACAACTACTCGTCATCATCGTCACCAGCCTCCTCCTCCTCGACCTCGTCGTCGTCGTCGGAGATGATCGCACGGCCCTGGCGGTGAGTAGTGGCGGTGAAGCGAACACCACGGCGAGTCGACGTGCCGGGACGGTCCTCCTCCTCCTCGCGTGCTAGCTGGTCCCAATCAACGTCCTCGACGTCGGAACCGGACATCTCGCTGAACTCTGGAGGTGGAGTAGGAGGGCTAATCTGTCGCATCCCCAAATGATCACGAATCTCCCGGTTCTCCATGCGGGCCTTGTATGCGGACTAAGAAGTATGCATACAAGCCCCAAAGATCCTCTGTAGCATACGGGAGAGACGGCTCTTCTTCCTGGGCTGCCTGTGTGAGCCAGAGCGGGAGGAACTGGGTATGTTGGTCGACGGGACAGCACACCTGCTGGAGGAGCGAGTGGCTGCCCTGCTCTCACCTCCTGTAGAGTGGTGAGTCTTGTCCACCCGGAACGGCTCATGGGACACATCCTTCTTGAATATGATGCCAGACACATGCTCAATCAAAAACATAATGTAAGGTGCATATGGGAGTGCCTTCCTCGCATCCTCAGAAGTGATGATCAACTCACGCCACATGAAGCGAGAAACTGAAAACCACGGACTCCCTGGCTGTGTCCTGGCAAGCATGTTCCTGGCTGTCCCATAGAGATTGAAAGCTGAACCAACCTTGGGATGAAGAGTCTGGCGAAACATGTTGTTCAAGACATAGTATCGACTCTTCAGCCTCTTCACCAACCCATCGGCCTGACCAGGGACATCATACAAGTGAGCCAACTCATCATCAATGAGGGCCCTCTCATCATAAAGATCATAAGTTGTCCTATCCCACTCACCAAAACCGAGGATACGAGCAAAAGTAGTGTAATCCACTCGGTAGTGATGAACATCAGTCATCCAGTGCAACTCATCGTCCTCTCTGTCAAAGTAGCAGGTGGCTAGAAACTGATATAGTATCTCTGTGTTCCAATCACACCTAAAACCCATCAAGTCATATATACCTCTCTTCTTGCAGAAAGCGATGACATGGTTGCACACTCTGTCATTCTTTGCTGCCAAGTGCTCCCACTCAATGTATCTCATCGTGACAATCTTGGGCTTCTTGGCGGCAAGGAGAACGGACTCATAGAAGTCCGACTGGAAAGCGGACCAAAACCTGTAATCGAGCTCCTCATCCCTACGCCTCGCATAGGGATTAACTCGCCTTTGCTCTTGCACTACCCTGAACTGATTTGCGTAGTCATACTTGTGCCTCTGCCTGTTCTCATTTGGAGGACGCATGAAGTGCTCATGCTCATCCCACTCCATGTATGCTCCATCGAACATGGTGAGATCATCAGGCGTATCAGGGCATGCATCATCTGGTATGGTCCTGCCTGCCTGCTCAGCCAAATCAGCATCTCTCATGGCTTGCCTCTGAGATCTGCCTGCAGCCTCTCTTCCCCCACGCCTTGCTGCCTGCTTGGTCCGTGAAGGGCGCGGGTTGCTTGGCCCAACCCCTCCACCAAAACCACTGCCTCCATCCGCCATCTATGCACAAATGAAAAATATACGTGTAAATAATGGAAGAAATGAGTGCTGAGCCAACCTGTGAGATGAAAATAGCAAACCCATGGTGTCAATCGTTGAGGCAAAAACTGGATGGCAAGGGCTCACAGCACAGGGCCCGGCACTGCCGCGCCTGCGCAGTGAGGCCCCCTCTGCCTCCAATCTTCCTCAACGATGGAAACTACGGATCGGCTGATTTCATTCCATGGATTCGACTCCAAACCCATTAAACAACCCATAGCAACACTTTTCTTCAATCAAAACCAACACATTGCATAGATTGGGACGATTCTTCGATTTAGGGCTTCATACCTTGAAGAATGGAGAGGAAAGGAGAGGATGCCGCTTCAACAGGGCCTTGGAGACCGGCAAGGAGAGGAGGAAGAAGCCTCCACGCCGCCAGACTGCAGGGCCGAGGGGAGCTCGTGGCAGGGAGGGGCGGCGGTGCCGGGCAGGGGCGCCGCTGCCTTCTCTCGGTGTGAGAAAGAGAGAGAGAAAAACCGAGAGAAAGAGAGAGAGAGAAACGGTCTCGGGTCAGGAAAAGACTTAGAGAGGGTGCCCAACCGTTCTGACTAAGGTGGCCCACGAGCCGCCAAACTGGCGAGGCGCGGCACTGCCGGGAATAGACCCGGCACTGCCGGGGCGCAGCACTGCCGCTGTATAGCGCGGTACTGCCGGCCTGCCTTCCAGCAGAGATCCTAAACCTAATCTGGTCTACACCTAGGTCATGGTTACAAGATAATATTCATGCAATCACTTGGTCAGAGAAAGTAAGAAATAAAGGCAGTGACCAAGATTGCATAATCACACATTCGAAGAGGTTTTGAAAGACATAAAAGAACTTTTCAAATGTTTTTCCAACCAATCCTAGCTCAATCAAACAGTCATGTGCAAGGTTTCAAACCACGTTTCTTGAATCAAGGATGTTTAGTTCACTACGCAAAGCGCAAAACCTTGACTCATCAAGAGGCTTAGTGAAGATATCGGCTAGTTGCTTTTCGGTGCTCACATGGCATATTTCGATATCTCCTTTGGTTTCGTGGTCTCTCAAGAAGTGATGTCGGATGTCAATGTGCTTGGTTCTTGAGTGGCTTACTGGATTGTTTGCAAACTTTATGGCACTTTCATTGTCACACAATAATGGGATTTTGGTAAAGTGACATCCAAAATCACGAAGGGTTTGCCTCATCCAAAGTAGTTGCGCACAACATGCACCGGCTGCAACATACTCGGCCTCGGCGGTGGAAAGTGCTACACAATTTTGCTTGTTAGAACTCCAAGACACTAGGGACCGTCCAAGGAATTGACACGTCCCCGAAGTGCTTTTTGATCTACTTTGCAACCGGCGTAATCGGAATCCGAGTGTGTACTAAGTATCTCAAGATTCTTTTAACGGCCATCAAATGGCACTCTTTGGGGTTAGCTTGAAATCTAGCACACATGCACACGCTAAGCATAATATCGGGCCTAGATGCGCACAAATAGAGTAGAGAGCCGATCATGGAGCGATATACCTTGATGTCCACGGCTTTCCCTTCTTCATCAAGATCAAGATGTCCGTTGACTGGCATAGGAGTCTTGATATGCTTTGCATTTGCCATGTCAAACTTCTTGAGCATGTCATGTGTATACTTGGTTTGGCTTATGAAAGTTCCTCCCTTCAATTGCTTGATTTGAAAACCAAGGAAGAACTTGAGTTCACCCATCATGGACATCTGAAATCTCTTAGTCATTGTCCTACTAAATTGCTCACAAAACACATTGTTAGTACTACCAAATATTATGTCATCGACATATATTTGGCACACAAATAAATCTTTACCAACTTTGTGAGTGAAAAGAGTAGGATCAGCTTTGCCTATCTCAAAGCCTTGTTTGAGCAAGAAATCCTTAAGGCATTCATACCATGCTCTTGGAGCTTGCTTAAGCCCATAGAGTGACTTATGGAGTTTGTACACATGGTCGGAGAACTTGGGATCTTCGAAACCCGGTGGCTGCTCCACATATACCAACTCTTGTATTGGGCCATTGAGAAATGCACTCTTCACATCCATTTGATATAGCTTGAAGTTGTGATGGGCAGCATAGGCTAGAAGCATTCGGATTGCTTCTAGTCTTGCTACCGGTGCATATGTTTCTTCAAAGTCCAAGCCCTCTACTTGAGTGAAACCTTAAGCCACCAATCTTGCCTTGTTCCTTGTCACCATGCCATCTTCATCTTGTTTATTTCTGAAAACCCACTTGGTGCCAATGATGTTGGTGTTGGGTCTTTCAACAAGAGTCCACACTTGATTTCTCTCGAAGTTGTTCAACTCTTCTTGCATGGCTAGCACCCAATCCGGATCACCAAGTGTATCTTCTACCTTGAGAGGTTCCAAAGAGGAGACAAAAGAGTAAAATTGACAAAAATTTGCCAAATGTGAACGAGTGGTTACCCCCCTTTGAAGACTCCCAAGGATATTGTCAACAGGATGATCCCGTTGAATCGTTTGTCGTAACCTTGGATGATCAATGGATTCTTGTTCTTCTTCTTCTGGCCAAGCATCTTCATCTACTTCAAGAACGGGTGCCAGATCTTCCCTTGGAGACGGTGTCCTCCCAGCTGTTGCAGGAGTAGATGGCTCTGCTGCCTGGGGGAGCGGCACTGCCGGGATACCTTCAGCAGCAGGCCCTGCAGTAGCTTTCTCTTGAGGATGATCCACCTCTGGTGCCTTGTCTTCTTGTGTCTAATATCACCAATGGCTACTTGCTTGATTGCTTCACATGGTGGATCCTCCTTTCCTACAACACTTTCATCAATTTGCTCTACTTGAGAGCCATTAGATTCATCAAATGTCACATCTACCGCTACTTCAACACGACCGTTGGTCTTGTTGAAGACACGATAGGCATGCTCATTTGATCCATAACCAAATAAGAAACCATCATCAACTTTAGGTGCAAACTTAGATGTTTTGGGCCTTTTGTTAAGTATGAAACACTTCCACCCAAACACTCTAAAATAAGACACCTTTAATTTGTTACCGGTGAGCAGTTCATATGAGGTTTTCTTCAGCTTCTTGTGTAGGTAAAGACGGTTGATGGCATGGCAAGCGGTGTTGATGGCGTCACTCCAAAAGAGATTCGGCGTCTTGTACTCATCAAGCATTGTTCTTGCCATGTCAATGAGAGTTCGGTTCTTCCTCTCTACTACACCATTTTATTGAGGGGTGTATGGAACTGAAAACTCATGCTTGATGCCCTCTTCATCAAGAAACTTGTCAACTTGGGTGTTCCGGAATTCGGTCCCATTATCACTTCTCACTTTCTTGATGGGAAGCTCGAATTCCTTTTGTGCTCTTTTAATGAAGGTCTTCACCTTATCTAGTAGCTAACACTTATCAAACAAGAAAAATACCCAAGTGAAACGGGAATAATCATCAACAATAACAAGTCCATATTTGTTACCCCCGATGTTCAAGTAGGCCACCGGTTCAAAGAGATTCATGTGAATCAACTCCAATGGCTTGGTGGTAGTCATGATGCTCTTTGGTGGGTGAGGTGCTCCTACTTGCTTTCCGGCTTGGCATGCACTGCATATCCTATCTTTCTCAAAGTAAACATTCGTTAGTCCAAGAATGTGGTTATCTTTTAGAAGTTTGGCCAAGTTCCTCATCCCAACATGAGCTAGCCGGCGATGCCATAACCAGCCATACTAGATTTTGCCACTAAACAAGTCTCAAGGTTAGCTTTACTTTTGTTGAAGTCAACTAGGTAAAGCTTTCCTTTCAAACGACCCGTAAAAGCAGTAGAGGAATCCTCCCTTCTAGTGACTTCCACACCCTTATCCGTAAAGAGACAATTGTAGCCCATCTCACATAATTGTGATACGGACAACAAGTTGTAACTCAACGAATCAACATGTAAAACATTAGTAATTGAATGTTCATGAGTTATAGCAACTTTACCAAGACCGATTACTCCCCCTTTTGAGTTGTCTCCAAAGACAATATTCTCACTAGGGTTCTCAATAGGGGAGTATGAGCTGAACATACTCTTCTCTCCGGTCATATGATTTGTACATCCGCTGTCAAGCACCCAACTTGATCCACCGGAGGAGTATGCCTGCAAAACAATTTAGTTCCCTGTTTTAGGTCCCCAAGTAACATTGGGGCCTTGCATGTTAGTCACAAGTATCTTAGGAACCCAAATTGCTCTCCCAACGACCTTGCTGGCCTCTTGACCAACAATCTTGGCTGACAACTTTACCACGGTTGTTGCACCTCAACACATAGCAAGATTCCAAACTTGCACGAGTGACACTTGGCTTTGGTCGATGCACAAATTTGTTTTTGGTCACCCATATTGATTCTTGAGGGTTCTGAATAACCTGCTTCTGCTGGGGCACCTTCTGGACATGTGTCTTGGTATGATCAGGTCTTAGATTGGTGGCCTTCCCTTTCTTGGGGCACGGCACTGCCGTGGTCCGGCACTGCCGGCCTGGAGCGCGGCACTGTCGCGGTCTGTGCAGGCCGAGCTGTACCAATCTGCTCCTTCCTCTCAAACCTGACACATTCCACACCATTTTTCATATATCTTCCTATTGGTCTTTCCCCCAGCAACATGGCCTAAGCCACTCTTGATGTGAGGATGCCTTCCATCCTTGTATTACACCTTTGGTTGCTCCTTAACCTTTTCTTTACCTTTTTGTACCTGAGAGCTCATGTTCTTACCAGCAGCAAGAACATTCAGCCTTGCCACTTCCTTCTTCATGGCTTCCAAGTTTGCAAGGTTAGTAGCATATGCATTTAAATTAAGTTTGGTGCATTGTTCACATGTTGGACTAGTGGAAGAGCTAGATGCACTCTTGCTTTCGATAAGGAGTGAGTTACTATCAGCAAGAAGCTTATGTTGATCCTCAAGTTTATTGTGCTTTTTCAACAATGCATTATATCTTTGATTTAGATCAACATTAACCTTCTTAGTGATAGTATGGGCTTTTTGCTCTTTGGCCAAGGCCTCGTGCAAAGAGTCCACCTCACTACTTTTCAAAGCAAGAGCTTCCTCACTAGCAATGTAGAGGTCTTCTTGCTTAATAAGAGTTTTCTCTCTAGATGCTGGCTCAGCTTGTGTGCTCTCTAGTTCTTTCATTAGCTTAACAATGAATATTTTAGTTTTGTTATCCAAGTTCTTAGTTAGTTGATCAATTTCTTCATCACTAGATTCATCATCACTAGCATAATCACTTGTATCACTACTAGAGATGTCACTAGGAGAAAGGGTTTTGGACTTGGATTTGGATTTTACCTTCTCACCCTTTGTCATGAGAGAAATGTGAGGGGAGCAATCATCATCATCATCGGACAAGTTGTTGAATAGCTTTGGTGTTGAGAATGAAGCTTGTATGGCAACGGTTGCAATCTTGCTGTCCTCATCACTTGAGCTGTCCACGGTTGAGTCCCATTCATGTCCAATGTGAGCTTCTCCCACATCTCTCTTGTATCTTCTCTTGCTGCCCTCTTTGTGGTATTTCTTGTCTTGCCTCTTGTCCTTCTTCTTATGGGGACAATCGGCTATGAAATGCTCCGTGCTACCACAATTATAGCATGTTCTCTTTTTCTTGTTGGGGAATGTTCTCTTCACTAACTTGTAGCCATTGTTTTTGATCCCCTTGCGAAACCTTCTCATGAACAAAGCAAAATCATCAATATGTTCTTGTTGCTGCTCACTTTCGCTTTCTTCTTCACTTGATGATGATGTTGTTGGCACTTCTTCCTTCACTATCTTGGCTGTCCTTGACTTGAACGAAGCACCTTGCTTGCTGCCATTTTGATTGCTTGATGTAGATGGCTTGCTTGCTGCGGGCTGCATGCTTCTCTTTCTTGCCTTGAGTGCTACATCTTTGATCTTCATGTCCTCAAGCTTGGTTTGCAGCTCTCCAAGCCTTTGCCTCTCAAGTGCTTCCTCTCTATGCATGTCATGTGTCAAAAGCCTTCCAAGAACATCACTTGGGGTGAATTGCTCAAATCTTTTCTTCTCTCTAATCAAGGTCACAAGGGTGTCATTTCCTGGTGTGAAAGCTTCCAACATAACTCTCATAACCTTGTGATCATTCACTTCGGTGCCACCAAGACTTCTAATCTTGCCAACAATGACCATCAACCTATCAAACATTTCTTGTGGCCCTTCTCCTTCATGGATTGCAAACCGGTTGAGCTTGGCCATCAATATCTCTATCTTGGACTTCCTCACCTTGTCAACACCCTCATGTGCCATGTGCAAGGTATCCCAAATCTTCTTGGCCACTTCCATACCCATCACCTTGTTGTACTCATCTCCATCCAAGGCACTAAGCAAAGCACTAGTGGCTTGGGCATTGAGATGAATGTTGCGGAACTCAGCTTGTGTGGGCTTCTTTGGGTCAACCGGTGCCTCCAAGTTCATGATGCACAATCTCCCAAATCCCGGGATGAAGACATACAAGATAAGTTTTCATCAAGTGCTTCCACTTGGCAAAGTTGGTCCCATCAAAATGAGGCAACTTTCCCGCGGGCACATTGATGACTCGTCTAGTGTCAAGATTAGACAATGATGAATAATCAAAGGATAAGGCTGCATAGTCAGTGTAGCCGCTGCTCTTCTTGTTCTTGCTGCTCTTGCTAGGTTGATAGGTGCTATCATCATCTCCATCTTCGGTGCTACTTGAGTCATCATCACTTGAAGCTATTTTCTTCTTCTTTTTATTCTCTTCTTCTTTTCTCTTCTTTTCTTCTCTTCTCAGCCTTCTTTCTTCTCTTCTCTTTAGCTTCTCTTCCTTTCTTCTCAGCTCTTCCTTTTCTTTTCTTCTTTCCTCTCTTCTAGCTTCTTTTGCTTCTCTTTTCAATCTTCTTTCTTCTTTCTTTCTTCCTCTTTCTCCTTCTGAGATCTCAGCTGCAGGTGGCAGCGTGGATTGGCTTGCCGTCGACACGCTGTCACTGCTGCTGCTGCTCTCCGTGGTGTGAAGATCAACATCACGAGCCGTGCTCGCCTCCGCTTCACCTACTTTGGCCATACCTCACGCGGTTAAGCGCAAGACTGAGGTACCAGGCTCCGATACCACTTGTAGGATCACTGGCTGGCCTAGAAGGGAGGTTGAATAGGCCTGCAAAATTTCTTCGCAAACAGAGATCAAACACAGGCGCGGCAGTGCCCGCCTGTAGAGCGGCACTGCCGGGGTTCCCGGCACTGCTGCTCCTGGAGCGGCAGTGCTGGACCTCGCAGAGCAGAAACTACACAGTTCAAAATTTAATCAACGAAATTTAGATCTAGTAATTTACTGAGGTTCCCTGGGTTGTGTAGAGCCTAAAGCACAACTTCTTCACAGCTAGAACACCACCACAAAGTAGATCGGAGCCAAACCCTAGAAATCAAGGAACTACAACAAGTAGAGAGCAAGTGAACCAAATCAAGTGACACAAGATTTATCACGTGGTTCAACTCGCCACAAAGGCTTGCCTACTCCACGTTGTTGAGGCTCCACAAAGGAAACTTGGGTTCACAACTCCCAATCCTCGTTCTCAAGTCAAGGAAGTTAATCCTTGAAAAGAGGGGTGATTTCACTAGCTTGTGAGGGTGGTTACAAACCTCCCGTGGCTGCCACAAGATTGGCAAGCTCTCCGAGCGACGCTCTAGCCGGCTAGGAGCAAGCTCCAAGAGTAACAAATGCAAACCACCGGCTTGAATGCGAACCAAATGCTTGGAGAAGATGAAGATCACAGCGTGAAGCTTGTTCTTGCTCAAGATGAGCTCACACTCTTCAAGATTTGAGTTGGATTCCAAAATGAGAGGAGTGGAGAGCTTTGGGAGTGAGAGAGGGAGAGCAAGAGAGAGCCTTCTCTGATTCTGAAATTATGCAAATGGCCGAGATGACCGTTGGGGGCGACGGGGAGGTGATTTTGAATCACCCCCGAGTCTAACGGTCACAATAAGTCGCGGCAGTGCCGGGCCAGAGGCCGGCAGTGCCGGGACCCGGCAGCGCCGCGCTGCCAAAACAGATCAGAATGATATGGAATTTTGTGGCTGGTTTTGACAGTGAAAATTAGGATGTTTGGTGTGAATATTTGCACTTGGTCACACTTTCAAACCTGTCTTTTGCATCCCCTTAATAGTATGGCTTTTCCTATACTCAAATTCAGAATAAAAACGAATTTAAACCTCCTTTGAGCCAGATGCCGCATCCATAAGTTGTTAGGGGTCCACCTGCATAAGAATACATCCTCCTAATACCCTTGCCTGTCCATCATCTCAATAAACCACATTAGTCTTCTAATCGCGTGGTCATTATCACCAAAACCTACATTAGGGCTTGATTGCACTTACAGCAACAGGGTGGGTTTGGACCCCGAAACCTACGGATTTTAGAGCCGACGGGGGCGGGGGCAGGTCCAGATTTCTCCTCGCGGGTTTGCGGGTTTCGGGACCTGAAACAAGGCGGGGCGGGTGCAGGTTTTATATTTTCCTCGCGGGGACCCGCTGGAGACCTAAAATGCAAGGAGTCCACTTGAAAAAAGCCCACAAAGCTGGCCCATTAATGTATAACCCTATAAGCTACTGTTGTCTGTCCCCCACTTGGCCACTCTCCGGTCTCGGCGGTCCCTCTCCCATCCGCAACCCGTGACTCGCGCAGTCGTGCGGCCCTCGCCGCCCCAGCTCCTTCTCTGCCACCGTCCCAACTCCTCCTCTGTCACCGCCCCATCTTCTTTTAGTCTACTGCCGCCGCCCCATCTCCTCCTCCACTACCGTCGCGGCATCTGTCCATCTCTATCCCAGCATCCATCCGCCGCAGCCGCGGCATCGCCGCAGCTCTCTCAGCGCCGTCCTAGAGACCAGCAACCAACGCGCTCGCGCCTTCCCCTTTGCCGCCAGCCCGCGCGCCGATGAGGACGAGCAGGAGGAGCGCCGACGCGGCTCCGCCACCAAGCACCTTCCCTGTTCCCTGTTCTCTGCGCTTCCCTGTTGCGGGTGTCGGGAAACCCGTCGGGTTTCGGGGACCCAACGGGTTCAGGGGCGGGGGCAGATCTTCCCCAGTTACAGGGTTCAGGGCGGGTTCGGGTCTCCTTTTCGGGTTTTGGGTGCGGTTCCGCGGATGCTCCACCCGTCCCGTTGCTATCCTTATAGTCAGCTAACTACGCTAATTAGTAGTCGTAACTAATCGCTAGTCCTAGTTGATGCAAACATTTTTCTACTATCTCTTTATAGGCACAATTTTGTAATTTCACATTTTGCATTGGTATATGTGTATAATTCT
Organism: Eremochloa ophiuroides; assembly: GCA_038502445.1. Lineage (NCBI taxonomy): Eukaryota > Viridiplantae > Streptophyta > Magnoliopsida > Poales > Poaceae > Eremochloa > Eremochloa ophiuroides. Next base: position 75,033,070 of record JAHLJS010000003.1, on the reverse strand, counting down.
AGAATTGTATTTATTTTGGACAGGGGGGTGGGGTTGCTCCAGCTTATAATAAAACCAAAAATCAACCGTGAAACTATATAGTACGTATACAGCACTAGTAGTAGTACAGTAATACATGTGATGCCAAGTGAGATGAGCATGAGCTACTGCTTTGGACTCTGGTGGGGTGTCCTGAAAGTGAAAGGTACCTCTCGGATGATGGATGGATGGCGCCGGATGCGTGGGAATTGAAGTTGAAGCCCATGCACGTCGGCCTGCCACTCAGATCAGCCCACTCAACTGTGCTCAGCTGAGCTAGCTCAAAGGCTTGCCCGGCCCGGCCGGACAAAGGCATGCACCGATGCACGGACACTAGCTAGACAACGAATGAATGAATCCGGAATTCTGGATTGCTGCTCCTACTAGCCACAGCGTAATGTGCTCACTTTTAAGGTCTAAATCTCTAATGTAAGATGAATTAAAATTTAAAAGAGGTAACTTTAAACCATCTTTTTAGAATTTTAGCTCTAAAGCTTAGAGAAGATGATTCAAACAGGCCAAATACGTGGTAGTAGCATGTCTCAGCTCCGATCATCAAACTTTTTTGTTCGATTATTTGGAGCACCTATCTACCTAACCTAAGTGCGCACTCTAGCAGTCTAGCTAGCTTGAAACCGCAAACGCGAAGGTACAAAAGCAAACTGCCCAAGAAGCGGGGATTTTTACTAATGTTGATTTGATGTGAAAAAAAAACTATTTTACAGCTGATAAAAATAGTGATTTTAGCTGATATGCTCAAGAGAACAGGGTGCTGGAGTTTGATCAATGAATTCATGATTCATCGTCGAATCAAATGGCCGGAGCCACTGTCAAGCAGGCATCATATATCCAATTCACCCTTTTAAAAAAAACAAAAAAAGAGAAAAAGCGGTGAAGCGAGCTGCTGCATGGTGCACGGCCAGCCGACGGTCCATCAGGATGAACGATCATAGTCTGGGCTTCAAGGTCGAACGGAAGGCTGGCCTGCTCCGTCCATGCTTTCTTTCCTTCCGCGAAATAATACTCCGAACAGTTTGTGCGGCCACGGCCCAAGAAAAGATGGGGCTTCGTCACTAGGAGAGAGTGCAAGAAAAGATGGGGTTGGGTATAATGATTCCTAGCCTGCTTGTGATCAGCTCCTGTAAAATCAAACCCTCAAATTCTGATTGTACAGTTGCAAAATCACACGATAGATGGAGATTTTTACAACCTTAACACAGAATGATAAACGCAGCTTAGCAATATAGGTGAGGCTCCTCCTTCTCCTCCCTCCTCCTCCTCCTCTCTTCTTCTCTTCTTCTTATTCCTCCTTTTCTTGTTCGCCCTCTCTGTTTTCTTCTTCAATTTTACTTTAATCTTTATATGTACATAACAACGCACGGGCCAATACTTATAGTGTAATCTAAAATAAAATGCTCGTTTGCATGCCCTGGGCATGAACATCGATGGGGAGGCCTGGTGGAATGCTCTGAAGATTTCTTTGAGGCGTAATGGTTTCTTTTTTTTTTTTCCTGTCTAGTTCTGGGAATGTTGATTCTAGCGGTAGTCTTCGGTACCGTGGTGTTCCCTCCGCCGGCTGGTGTGAGGCTTATTCTGGTTATTACTATGTGCTAGCTGTAATTGACCTGCGGTCTTTTTTGGCTAATAGTTGGAAGGCCTGGGCTCTTTTTTTTTTTTTTTTTTTGTTTTTGCCTCGAACTCAAAAAAAAAAATACTCGTCTCGTCCATTGATTTTTTTTAATTTTTTTTTGCGAGTATCGTTTCGTCCATTGATGAAAATTTTGTTTTATTCCATCTCATCATAAAAAACACACAATGCAAGTTTTGTTTTATTCCAATTTCGTGAATTACATGAAACTGAGCACAATGGTACACTGGAACACAAGTTTTGTTTATTCCAATTCATCATCAAGAACGTGGAACGACTGAGCACAATGGACAGACAGAGGACCCATGCATTACTCACACACATCGATCGTCATCAGCTCAGAAGGAATTTATGAGATGAATCAGATCAGTTAGATCCGTGCGGGACGACGACCCAGTCTCGTCGATGCCTTTGGCGGCGGCGACTTTCAGCTTGTTCATCCTCTCCTTGATCTCCTCCCCTTCCTTGCTGCCCATGAGCCTGTCAATGGCGGCCTTGACCTCCCCTCTCTCCAGGCGGTCCCCGGCGAGCATGGTGCCCACCTTCCAGACGTCGCACACGTACCTGGCGTTGCCGAACTGGTCCCCGTGCCGCGGGCTGCAGATCATGGGCACGCCCTCCGAGATGGCCTCGACGGTGGAGTTCCAGCCGCAGTGGGTGAGGAAGCCGCCGACGGCCGGGTGCGCGAGCACCTCCTCCTGCGGCGCCCAGCTGACGACGACGCCGCGGCCGCCGCGCACCTGCTCCTCCACGCCGTCGGGCAGCGGCAGCGCGCCGGACTCCTCGAGCCCGCGGACGAGCTTGGGCCGGACCACCCACACGAAGGGGCGGCCGCTGCCGGCGAGCCCCCACGCGAGCTCCGCGAACTCGCGCGCGTCCATGGCCGCCATGCTCCCGAAACTGACGTACAGCACGGAGCCCGGCTTCTGGGCGTCCAGCCACCGCAGGCACCCCCTGTCCGCCTGCACCGCGCCGTGCAGGCTCGCCGTCGCCGTCGCCACCAGCTTGTTCAGCGGCGCCACGGCGAACACCGCCGGCACCGACAGGCCCTCCCGGATCTCCGCCAGCGTCTCCGTCTCCACCAGCGGGAAGGTGTTGAAGACGAGCCCCGAGGCGAGCCGCGCCGCCGCCACGGTGCGGCCCAGCAGCGCGGCAAACTCCTCCAGGTCCGACGTGTCCAGCCGGAGCAGGTCCTTCACGCGGTACGGGGGTAGCTCCGGTACTGGATCCTCCTTGCGCTCCTCTAGTTGTTGATGCATGCATTCATTTATATAAATATATAAGCAAATCTAAGCTGCTGCTAATGATCTATTCTAACTAGCTCGCCGACGAGCGGCGAGCGGCGAGCTCACCTTTGACCGGCAGGTAGCCCTTGTCGATCAAGGTGCGGTACCACATGTAGTCGCGGAAGGAGGCGGCGCTGGCGGTCATCATGCCGAGCGCGGGCACGCCGACGTCGGCGGCGGCGGACAGCACGGCGTCCCAGCTGACGTCGGTGAGGACGCAGCGGACGGCGGCGCGGCCCTCGGCGGCGAGCAGAGCCGAGAGGCGGTCCCTGAAGGGGGCCGTCGCAGGAGGCGTTGAGCGCGGTGACGAAGCCGGCGATGTCCTCGGACGCCAGCAGCTTGGGGTCCGCGTCCACGGGGACCGGCACGAAGCGGTAGTCGGCGGGGTAGTCGGCCGGGTCCACGGCGCCGCTGTGGAACACGGTGATCGGGAGGCCCCGGGCGTGCAGCGCGCGCGCCAGCCGCATCACCGGGTTGAAGTGGCCCTGGAACGGGAACGGGAACACCACCACGCGGCCGCCGGTGCGAGACGACGCCATGGCTACCGTCGTTGAGCTTGAGCTTGAGCGAGCGAGGATTTGCGTCTCTTCTCTGCTCTGTGAGACGGGACGGGAGATGGGCAGATGGCGATGGCGATTGGACCGGACAGTGCTGCCTGGCAGTCAGTGTCCAATAATGCTTATCCCAAGCCAATGGGCATGGGCGCGGCTGGTTGGCGGGGTCCACTTGACAGCGTGAGAAAAGGACGGCCTGGCATCGAGCGACTGAACCAGCGTGTCGCGAACGTTCATTAGATTTTGGTTCCCAAAACAAAATTACGACAGGCCGTAGTTTTCCTTTTTTGGAAAGAAATAATTCTCACTCTTTTTCTATTTGAATATGAATAATATTCAGAGCCTGTTTGTTGAAACTGAAAATAAACTTTTATTTATTGTAAGAGTAAAATGCTATTAAAAATCACTTATTTTGACTGATAAGCTAGCTCCTCCCCTCCGCTCTTTTTCCCATGGTTGTGATATCAACATGACCCAGCTAAGAAAAAAAATAAAATATTTATTTTAAATTGCTACAACTTCTAAATGGTACGTCTATTATTAACTCTATTTGCACCTGTATGTTTTACTCTACGTGACAAGATAAATAAAACTAGCAATGTCAGAGGCATCTATGACTTAGGTCCTAGTCATTGGCCCGCTAATACTCTATATATCCCTTAGAGAGTTTCTAAACCAATAAGGCAACAAATGAAGTCCATTGCGGAGACTAGGACGGTCCTCATCAAGGTACCGAGCCAGCCAGCCAGAACAAGAAGCATCGCGCTCCTCGTCCGTGGTTTTATGTGGTTCGTCGCATGACAAGAACCATCGGCAACCACTCTCTGCCCTTCGTCGAGGCCTTAGGCAGCTAGTCAGCCCACCAGCGAGGCTAGAATTGAGGCCTCAGGCAGCCACCACCCACTGCACCCATGTGGCCCACGTCGCCCGCCACTGCCGAGGCGCTGAGGCCTAAAGTAGCTAACCGCCATAAGTCGGAACCTAGATCCTTCCCTACTGCGAATGGACAAGGTTGGTACGACAGTGCTCCGTGGTCGCCTGACTACTCTGCCCCCCTCCTTACGGCCCCTTTTTAGCTCTAAGCTGATACTGTATGATTTCAGTGAGTTTATATTTCATTTTTCTTGTTCTAATTAATTTCTGTTTAATTGGATGATGGATTCATGTATGTAATTATCACCTATAAGTTTCAGTAGAGAGTTCTACTTTATCGTTTCGAAGATAGCCTTGTCAGAGTATAACAAAATGAAACTTGAAGAAACCACACTCTTAATACAAAGTTTCATAAAACATTTAATTCTATAACTAATAGAAAGTTGATAATCATGTTAAGAGAGTTTCATCCCAATGACACTTATTTATTCTCTCTTTTTATTAAAATATTATCATATCATCAAAAATGTACATGTGACAAGCTATTAAATGCAAATAAAAATCTTATAAAGCCCTACTGAAACTGGCCTCAGAGACCCTAGGCATCAGTAAAACCTGAAATTGTCACGACTCAATGTCAAATGTTTCTAAGAATTTTATTATATTAGCAAATTATGTACTACGTAAAAAGAGCACAGGGAGCAGTAAGTAGCACGTCGCATGAAACACACCTGCGAAAAAAAAGTAGTAGCTACCTCGTTTCGAAATTATAGCAATCTATAACAATCTTTAATCTTGGTGAACGACACTGTTCAAAGCACTATTAATCCCCATTTTCTCCTCACATAATACTGTTCATCAACAGTGTTCGCTCCTCAAATTAAATGTTTCTCGATTGCGCCAGCAGTGACGTCACTGGTGAAGGAGAGGGAACCGTACGGCTGGGCCGGTGTCGCGCGCGTGTTTCGCTTGCATCTGGGGCCAGGCACGGTCGGTTGGTCGCTCCGTCCATTCCCATGCCGCCACGCGAGCAGCCGGGACGCGGTGCGTGTGACGCCGGGTGGGGCGGCTCGGCTCGGCCGCTGCTTCTGCTTGGATTCCCGTGCGCGGGAAACACGGCATGAAAACGCGGCAGCTTGGGTGGCGCTGCCACGGGATTTCCCCACGTGCGCGCGCGAGCTCCGGCGATTTCGCCAGAAATAGGAAGGGTTGGGCTGTGTTGGTGAAGCTGAAGTGCTGTAGATAAAGTGCTGAAGTGCTGTAGAAGTGCTGAAATCTTGTGAGAGAAAAATACTGCTGAAGTGCTGAAAAATAAACGCTTATAAGCGCTTATACCCTCAACCGAACGCAGCCTTGGTTTCCAGATTTGGGACGTGGAGATTACCAGATTTGGGGATGTCGGTGTGACGCGGCCTCGCCTATGGCCGCACGCCACGTCGGCAGCTGTGGGGCCGGCTACCAGATGAGAGCGTTCGGTCAGCTTTGACTTGCTCGGGCGGTGCCGAGGCCGGGGGTGGAAAAAAATTGGGTGAGGTCCTAGGTCCCACCGTGCATGATAAGGATTGTGCAGCTGACGTGTGAGCCATGATTATTATGTAGTATTATTTTAACCGTCTGCATGATGATCATGATCTATGTGTCAGCTACATAGTTCTCATCATGGATAGGCCTCACCTAATGTTTCCCGGGGGTGTGCCTACGGGTACGGCCAGCAAGCTGCTGGGCCTGTGTGGTGCTCGGCTCGACACACCAGTCCAGCACACACATTCAAACCACGTGCGAGGATATGTATGCACATGCGGAGCTCGTTCACAAAAATCACAACACTGGGGAAAAAAACAGTAGTAGAATAGCAGCGGGGACGAGGAAAGGACGGATGCTGGTATCTATAGAGGAAGGGAAAGTCATAATAAGGCCATGTTTAGATATATAATCAATACTAAAAGTTCCCATATTAATGTTTAGATACATGAACCATTAAATTTGGTAGTCTCAAAAAAAATTGAGAGACGAATCTTTTAAGTTTAATTAAGTTATGATTTAACACCAATTGTAAAAAGGTTAACACATTGTTACAATAATTTTTTTTTACAAAATAAGTAATCTAAACAGACCCTAAGTCTTACAAAGGAAGGTATTTGGAGCACCTTGCTAGCTAACCCCAGACCCCAGTGCGTACTCTAGCTTGAAACCACGAATAATGCAGAACTACCAAAGCCTAGTACATACGTATTTCTTTACATGGCCGCGTGTATGTACTTTCCTCCGTATAGGAAAAAGGATATCGTTTTGAAAAAAGTTCTGGTTAAATATTAGAAATATAAATCATAAATAACTTTTAAATTTTTAAGCTAGAAAATATGAAAACTATATAAATAGATTTATCTTCAAATAATTTTTATAAAAGTATACATATATCACTTTTCAAAAAATTTCTTATATAAATATGAAGTCAAAGTCATGCTTTGAAGACCGTGTTATTGTTCTAAACGACATCTAAATTCTATATGGATGGATTATATAAGTATAAATATAAATAAATAATACTTTGATCAATGAATTCGTTATTCATCATTGAATCATTGGAAGCTACTGTCAAGCAGACATTATGTACTCCCTCCATTCTAAATTTAAACCATTCCAATAATCTTATAGAGTCAAAACATGTCAAGTTTGACCAAAATTATAAAGAGAAATATAAAGATTTTTGACACCAAATAAGTGTATTATGAAAAGATATTTGATGAACAATATAATGATATTTAGTTGATATTGTAACTATTATTATCTTATTATATAAATTTGATCAAAGTTAAGATGTTTTGACTCTCAAAGATTTTTGGAATTATTTACAATTTAAGATGGAGGAAGTACTATCCAATTTCCACCAATTTGACAAGAAAAAGAAAAAAAAAACCGTAGTGAGGCGAGCCAATGCATGGTGCGCGCCCAGCCCATGACCGTCACGGTGGACGATCATAGGCTGCTGGGCTTCGTTCGTTGGTCAAAAGGCCCGATCCGACCTTATGTTGTTAGCTTTGTTTGTTACCATAATTTCACCGCTTTGGGCCGAAGGGATTCTAGGCCTTGGGCCAACCACGCGGAATGTTCCTGAAGATACTCGCGTACGGCGTACCCTTTGGCTCGAATGTTGAGTAGTACTCACTCCGTAAAAAAGAATGTAATTCTCACATATCGAAGTCAACTGATTTTTATTTTAACTAAAGTTATATAGAAAAAGAAAAATATTTATAAGAAAAATATTTATAAGATAAAATAAATATCAATAGATTAATAATAAAATATATTTTTATAATAAATCATGTTTGAGATATAAATGTTAATATTAATCTCTATAAACTTGATTAAAGTTTAGCAAGTTTGACTGGAACGAATCCTATAATTGTATTTTTTCTGGGACGGAGGGAGTAGCGAGTTACTCACTGTCTCATTTTTGTCGTTTTAGCACTGCCCTGAGCTGTCCAGGTTCAGAGTTTCATTGGCGTATGCAGACACAGCCACCATCCAGATACAGCCGATCTTCACTGTACCTCGTTGAACGCTAGAACAGACAGCAATACTGAGACACAGAGAGTATATTAATTAATATTGTTCAAGTGAGAACACTATGGGCTCCGTTCGGCTGGAGCTAAAAAGCGCTTAAAAGCGCTTATTTTTCAGCACTTCTACAGTACTTTTCTCTCACAATAAATCAGCACTTCTACAGTACTTTCAGCGCTTTTCAGCTTCACCGAACAGAACAATGGAGGTGTGTGGTTGTCAGCCAGCGTCTACCACCGTCATAGAAGCCGTGCCACAGTTTGTGGTGAAGAAAACCTCCACCACATTTGCCACGAAAAATCGCGTCGAGAAAAGTACGACGGTGGCATCAACCAAACACTGCCATAGTGCTGTGGCTGCCATCATTTAGGTGTGGTGGATGGTGACCGGCAACCAAACACGAGACCATTTGGTACTTTTTTTTGTCCTGCAAGTTTTTGAAATTATAGGTAACTGTTGCTGGTTAATCACGAAAGTTTCTCTTGGTTGCATATTCCATTATCCTTTTGTGACTCGTATGATCATCATATTTTTCTCATAAATCCGTATGCTATGCTTTCATCTCCCATATTTTTTTTCCCTGGTTGTTTTTTTTATTTTGTGCTTGTTTGATTTTTACATCGGTTCAGAGAACGATATATGGGTCGCCCAGATGTGATTTTGTGGCTGATGTATCATCCCTAAAGCATGCGTACTCACCTGTCATAAGTATATTGATTTTTTATGATGGAAAAAGAATTATATTATATGATAGCTGGATACATCAATCCGTTACAACCACTCTGAATCATAGAAAAATACCCACGTTATGAATAGCACAACTCAAAACCTAACTTGTTTGATGTTTTACAGTATGGATGACCGCACATGCAAACACTCGGCAAATGGCCTGAGAACAAATGCCCAACGAACGACCGCCAACATTCTTGTAGACGGAATTGAGGAAATTCTTCTTTTTGGCGTCTTCTTCTTCTTCTTTCTGCCACCGAAGAATGAGGAAGACTGATCTAAAACTTGTTATCAGTAGTCTTTCATTATGGCCAGATTTAACCATAACAAAACGGAGAAGAGACTGGAAAAAATTATTCCATAGCGACGACATCATCTCCGCCTCGATGTCGCCGTCCGAAAACAAAGGTCTCCATGTCGTCATGTTGATAAACATGCTGACGCCGAGGATTGCCGCCTTCATCTTCAACAAAGTCGCCATGCAGAAGACGATTCCACCCTTCTCCTTCGCCGTCGCCGGAGAAGAGAAGCGGGAGGAGATAAAACTCCAATACCAAGAACTTTAGCATAGAGAGACACTAACTCTAATAACTTGATCTATTAGGAAAAACTTATTAAAAACAATGGATCCCCGCTCCCTTCAACTCTCGGCAAGATGCCGGAGGGGAAGGACGGGGGATCAACGGTGGTGGATAGGGAGAGACGTGGCGGTGGTGGCGGTGGTGGCTCTAGGGCACCTTCCGTGAGGGCGGGACCTTCATTGATTGATATATGCACTTTGTTCGCTTGCGGTTCGTTGTACTCACTCTAAATTTAGAGAAAATTACCTATGAGACCATAAAACAGTCCGGCCCATTTTCATGGTCCTTTCTTTTTGAACTTTACCTATGAGATGGCCTTTCCTTAGCTTAGGCACTTAACAGTGTTAAGCATTTTGCCCCTGGATAAAAAAAAGGTTAAAGTGCAGAGTACATAGTCCATTGTTTGACAACGATTGGTAGTTGTGTTGAAAGGTGTTTGTCTCCATTGTGTCTAAACAAAATCACTATGTTCGTTTGAACTAAGTTCAGATTATTTTCAACCACAGAACAATATTTTCATATGTTTAGATGAATTTATTTTGCTTGTACCATTGTATGGATATAAACCTAGCGAGCATAATGTTATGTTTTCAAATTTTGTATGCAGTGGTGGATGGATTAACTAAGTACTACTACGTACCTGTGTAAAAGGGAAGTTCGAAATTCACTACCAAATCATCTTAAATTTAACTAGATTTATAGAAAATGATATTGAATCTGATAGCTTTAAATAGATAATATTATAAAGAATATATATTCAATTATGTGGCAAATCTAATCATATCTATATTTGATATGATAAATATAAAAAATTGTATCTAAATCTGATTAGATTTTATATCATTTGACTGCTACGGCTCTGTAATTGTATTTCTAGGATGGGCTATTATATTGGACTAGTATATTGTCGTGCTAACGTTACGGGTCATATTAAATCAAAATTTAATTCTACCAAATTGTGCTTGTCAAAGCTATTTACTGTACAGGCCACATTAAATCTAGCGCTCTGTGTACTCTTCGTACGCCCAGTAGTGTCTTTGTTCAGGCGTTGCCACTGCCACCCCGTGCACGCCGATGTATGGATTGAGACGCGCTCCATGCTGGATCGAGCGGCTCCATGCCACCGCCACTGCCCCATGAAACCATAGTCCCTAGTCCCACGGCCTGCGGTCGGCTCCCTGGCGGTGTGGGGAGAGTAGTCGCGCCGAGTTGGAAGCGCATGGGGGAGAGGATCGTGCCTAGGGAAAGGTGCGGCGAGAGGAGAATGAGATGCGGGATCAGAGAGGAGTCGCTTGTGAAAAAAGAGATGCGAAAAATAGACAATCTGAGCTCTGAGGAACCCGAGCATCGAATCGTGCCTACGTCCTGCTGGTGCGGATGAGGTAGATGGAAGCGATGGAGGACGCGGGGTGAGGTGGGTGAGAAGCCTCGCATCAAACTTCTTCCGTCGGCCATCGGATTAGATTTAGATGTTACATTAGCTCTTGATTTTAATGGAGTCGAATTCTTGTGTACACTTTTCTCGTGACGCATGGTTGGAGGCACTCAGAGGATGATGTTTTTCTTAGTGGACCTAGTATAGTTTTGATTGGTCTATTATACTCAGAGGTGGATATGGGCCTAGGGCTACCAGGGCCGTGGCCCTAGGCGTGGCCCAATATCCCCATGTACCGCTTTTAAGCCCAGTCCATATATAGCTGTAGGTGTAGTCAGCCAGAGCCCATCACCTATGTCGTGTCCGCTCGCACACAGGTCGACATGAGATGGCTCTTGGTGGTGGTGTTGCCGCGCTACAATTCTGTACTTCCATGGCTGGTCGATTTTGTAGTTCAAGGCGCCTAGCATAAAGGCAGGAGTAAGGATGGCAACGGGTCGAGTTTGGACCCAAAACCTGCGGGTTTCAGACCCATGGGGGTGGGAGTGGGGTCGGGTTTAAATTTGGCCCCGCGGGTTTTCGGGTTTGGGGACCCAAAACGGGTCGAGGCAGGTGCGGGTCTACAATTTCCCCCGTGGGTCTCAGTTAGGGACCCGAAATCTGTCTAATTTGGCCCATATACCAGCCCAACAGAAGTACTACTATTAACCCTAAATATATATATATATGAAACACCTCAGTCTTCACACACAACTCACGCTCCCAATCCAGCCGCCCCGACTCTGAAGGCCCGACGCCCCAGCGCTTGTTTGCTGCTCCGTGCTGCTCGATGCGTCGCCCCATCCCCGCGACCCCGCGTCCCCGCCGCACTGCGCCACCACCGTCTAGGTGCCAGCTCGCAACCGTCCTCGCGCCGTCCCCGCCAACCGCCACTGACCACTGCCCTCGAACGGTTGCAGCATACCCGCCAGCCGCCACCGCCCTCGCGCGGTCACGCCGTTCCTGCCAGCCAGCACCACCAGCCTCCCGGCCTGCCACTGCCCCTCCATCGGCCAGCCTGCCACCTGCTCCCCTGCGGTCTGCGGGGACGGAGTCACGGAGGTCGCTGTCTGCCGGTGCCGCCTCCTCCACCCCAAGCGAACGAATGTACGAGGAAGAGCCGCCCGCTCACCCCCAAGGCCCCAACCGGAGAAGGAAAAGCGGTCCTAAAGGAGTTCAAGTCAGCCGCGAACTCGGGTGTCGGGTCTCCGTCGGGCTTGGGGGCGGGGGCGCATTTCCATTCGGGGCGGGTTTTCTTAGCGGGTTTCGGAGGCGGGTCCACTGAACACTCCACCCGCCTCGAACCCGCCCCGTTGCCATCCTTAGGCAGGAGGCATAGAAATCTATAGGTCATGTTCACATTTCTTTATCAATTTCATATTAATAATTCAATCGTGTTGCTTTGTAGCAATAGTTATGAATTTTGTAGTTTTAGCAACGAAAAGGAACATTAAATTCCTTTTTACTTTGCTTGGTAATGTCTAATCTTAACCATCTTTAATTTAATTAGATACTTATTTTGTATCGTTTTATGTTATTACCAAGTTTGATATAAAATTAAGCAGGTAGAGTTAAGATATTTATTAAATTATGCATTTGAATTTTGGCTTCTATGAGCTATCTTTATGCATGCTATACCGGTACTCTGTTTGGATGAGCTGAAATTTAACCGGGCTGGTGCTTATATTAGATAGCGGCCCTAGGCGTTAAAATGCGCCAGCTCCGCCACTGTAATCGTCGCTGAGGAGGCAGCCATTATGCGACAACAAACTTGGTAGTTGAGGACGAGGGGGGAGAGACGCTCGTGCTCCCAGGCCTGGCGGACTAGGGAGGAGATATTCCACGAATGTACCCATTACTTTACAGGGCTGAAGTGTAATAGCCTCCGGGCATGTATAATAAGATATAAATAGCGCTGTATTAATCGAGCAAAGATTAACTGAGATCGATTACTGTTCATTCATCGCGCTCCGGCGCCCTTGAGTCCACCTTGGAGCATGGATCTCGATCCTCCCGTGTCGGCGTAGCCTTTGCCAACAAAATGCAATACTGAGAGCAGGAGAGCGGGCAGTAAGAAACCAAACGTGTTTTAAAACAGACAATGTAAAATAATGGCACGCACAAAAGAGTATGCTGAATAGGAAAGGAGAAAATAATGGCAGCAAAATACAAAAGAGATAAAATATATTAAAATATATTATAATAGATATAGATAGATATGTGTCCATGTACATGTCACATACTCCTATATTATAACCACATGATATCCATGTGTGTCCATGGCCACAACAATCGATATGTTCGTTTGACCAACCAGCAGCCACAAAACTATAATTTTTCTCTCATAATAAATCAGTGCCAATCAAAAATCAGTATTTATTTTCTGTTCAAACAACCCGGGCGAATATAATGGCTTTATAATTAATTAGCATCAAGCACAACTTTTATTTGACAAGCGTGATGGATTCCGCTATGCAGCCGCGTGGGCGGAGTAGACGGAGTCGTCGTGGTTGGGCATGTGGTAGCGATTGGTGAGCCACGTGGTGTCGGCGGTGACCTTGTTGCCGTCGTGGTTGCGGTACCAGGCGTAGTAGGCGTGCGTGCGGTTCTTGATGTCCAGCACGGCGTGCCCGTAGCTGTACTCCCGGAACGCCGAGTAGGCCGGCTGCGGCCAGGTGAGCTCGTCGGCGAGCCCCTCGACGTTGCCGCCGTCGCCGACGACGACGTAGACGGGCGCGCGGCGGTCGGCGACGGGGGTGCACTTGCCGTCGGTGACGTTGTACCTGACGTTGGAGTAGCGGTGGGTGCGCTCGTAGGCGTGGACGTGGCCGGAGAAGACGGCGTCGACGCGGGCGTCCACGGCCATCTTCTCGAACTGCGCCCGCATCGGCTCGCCCTCCATGTAGTGGAAGTTGTTGCTGTTGTACCACGGCACGTGCGTGCTGATGAAGAGCCACGGCGTCTCCTCCCTGTCCACGCGCGTGCGCAGCTCCTCCTCCAGCCACTTGTACTGCGGCGTGTACTTGCCGAACGCCGAGTAGGAGGAGAGCACGACGATGTGCGCGGGGCCCAGCTTGACGGAGTACCAGTACGGCTCCGACGAGCCGCTCGCCTTCCACGGCGTCGGGTACCGGTGGGTGAAGGGCTTGAACGGCGCCAGCTCGCCGAGCTCCGGCGCGAAGTCCACCTCGTGGTTGCCCGTCGTCCACACCCACGGCTGGTACGCGACGCTGCGCTCGGCGAAGCGGGCCCATGTGTCCCACCGGTTGTTGTCGTGCAGCGGGTGCTTGTCGGCGTACGACAGGTCGCCGACGAACAGCACGGCGTCGCCGGGGTGGGACTCGTAGTGCGACAGCGTGGTGTTGGAGTCGGGCGTCTGGCCCAGGTCGCCGATGAGCCCCAGCCGCAGCGGCGCGTCGGGGCCCGGAGCCGGCGGCGTCGTGAACCAGAACGTGCGCACCGTGTCGCCGAGCCCCACGGCGTAGCGGTACCTGGTGCCGTGCTCCAGGTTCGCCAGCGTGCAGTGGTGGATGTACCCGGACGTGTAGTTGTAGTAGGTATAGCGCGTGACGGTGCCCTCGGCGGCGAGGTCGAGCTTGCCGTCGGCGGAGCGGCCGTACAGGACGGTGCTGTTGCCCTCGGCGTCCACGGTGACCCAGGACACGAACATGGCGGTGCCCGTCTGGTCCGCCAGCCCGATGTGCACCTGCTGCGGCGCGTTCCGCCCCGGCGGCACCGCGAACACGTCCGCGTCCAGCGGCATGTCCTCCGACGCCTGGTGCTTCCGCACGTACCTGCTCGTCACCCCGCCCCGCGGGCGCGCCGCCGCCGCCGAGGACGAAGACGCGGCCGCGAGGAGCACTACTACGGCGGCGGCGACCAGCTGCAGCGGCGCGACGGCGGCATGCGGCGGCTGCCTGATGCCATTGCCAGCCTCCCTGTGCATGGTGGTGCCCACCACGGTCCACAGGACACCAGAGAGAGTCCACACGTCCGTCGTATGTGCGTGCGTGAGTGGCACACGCCGTCCGGTAAGCCGGTGCATGCTACTGCTGCTACCTGCTTTAAGTAGAGAGGTAGAGCAGGGATCAGCAGCAGCAGCAAGTACAGGGACATGCGGATATTTGCTACTACTATATTACCACTCACCTGGCTACTAGGCAGTATAAACGCGGCGTGTGGTTACTTTTGTACCGGACGACGTGGATCTACGAGCGACGACCTTACTTTTTTGTAGCCTAGCTCCTGTGATAGATATCGACCCGATGCATTATTGATTTGAGTCAATATCCAATGCAAATTTCGTATCTGTTATATATTATTAATAATGGGGATTAAGGAGATTTTCTAACAATTGACAGGTGGACCACATTTAATAAAGGGGGAAAAGTGATTCCTAGTTTCAAGCATCCCACAGTATTTACACTTCTCTGGAATGTTTAACTTTCCTAATTTTTAGTTGTTCCCCATTTGAACTCTTTGATGCCAAAGCATCTAGAGAAAGATTTTTGTTCTTCAGACGAAGTTTAACTTTCCACAAATCAGTCATCCTAGGATCCACTGGCCTCTCCAACCTCCTAGGATCCACAGACTAAAGATAGAACAAATTCATGAAAAAAAATAAAAGAAAGCTCACAACTACTCGACCTAAGAGCAAAATGGACAAGATCACGAGCTACATTATTTTGACTTCTACTAATCTTAACCACCTCTAAGCTACGAACATCCTCCCTCGCAAGCTGAGCTTCATGCAGAATTGATCATGCCACCGATCGATCTTTATCCTTGTTTTTTAGCCTTTCAGCAATAACAGCACAGTCCGTTTCAAGCACCATGGGGAGATCAGTCCAACGGGCAACCATAGCGATACATTCACGGCATGCCACAGCCTCGGCTTGTTCAGCATCCCTGCAATGATGTAGAATGCGCCAAACTGTTAATTTTGCATGACCTTCGTGGTCTCTAATGATCACTCCACAATCGCAGCTTTGCCTGACTCATGAAGGAAAGCACCATCAACATTAATCTTCAAAACACCACATGGTTGCGGTATCCATCTCTTACGCACACTCGGAGCCTTCTCCAGCCTTGGCCTAGCACTGCCATTCAGGATATATACACCATTTTCCTTTAATTCCCTGACCCTTCTTTTCCCAATTATTATCTCTACCTCTCTGTCACCCTTCTTATTTTCGTGTGTACCTTATCTTCTCCACGCCTCTTGTATATATCTGTATGGATTAATTGGAGCACCGCCATACATCGTTTTTCTAGTAGCTATCGAACGATAGCTGCTACGACGATGCTGCCTTGATTTTATTCGTGCATGAGGGGGCGGGGTGCGCCGACCATTTCCGGACGGAAAAAATTTCGCGGGCAAAGAAAATAAAATAAAAAAAATGAGCAGCATGAACAGCAACATGTCGTCGTCATGAACAGTGCTAAACAGTGCATGGAGGGCTGATAGAGCACTGATTTATTCGTGCATGAGGGTTCTTATTGTATATAATATATAATATATATACCGTTCGCGATCGATATCGTTTATCTTAACGTGAAAGGCAGAAGACGTATATGCAAGGTACGGTCGTGGTAGGCCGGCCGGTCACTACATAGTGATGTTGTGTACTACTGTACTATGCATGTACCAAGGCTGCTACCTGTGAGGCTGAGGCAGCCAGCCAGCCAGACACAGCCCTCGCACGTACCGCAGCAGCGGCCGGGGCCGTGCCTGTGTGGGTGGCATACACAAGCGCAGTGTGCCTGTGTGGTGACGTGTTTCCATGGATAACATCTATCGGAACCAATTAATTTGACCCACTATGCACGGACATGGAAAACGACACATATACGGATCGGAGTATATATCTATACCGCGCACGTGTGTGATTGTTGAGCTAGCCGACTACCCTCCTGTAGCTCTCTTTCGTTCTTCTTCTTTTGTATTCATATTAGTGTCTTCGTATGTATATGCTTCTTTTCTTTTAGGAAAAACAAATCTTCTTCGTATATTGTCACGTGGACTTAGTAGTGGTGTGCACAAGAGACAGAGACCTCTCAACTCTCGATATCATCCTGGCCCTAGCTTAGCTACAACAATACGAGTCCTCACATGCATTTTTGTGGACCTCGACACACGGCAAGGGGCTAGGGGTGCAGGTTGGTCCTTCCAATCAGCTCCCATTATCTATACTATAATCAGTGGCAGAACTGGAAGATTTTAACGCCTAGGGCCGCTATCTAATATAAGCACCAACCCGGTCGAATTTCAGCTCATCAGCCAAATAGAGTACCGGTATAGCATGCATAAAGATAGCTCATAGAAGACCAAATTGAAATGCATAATCTAATAAATATTTTAACTTTTACCGCCTAATTCTATATCAAACTTGGTAAAAACATAAAACGATACAAAATAAGTATCTAATTAAATTAAAGATTGTTCAGATTAGACATTACCTAACAGAGTAAAAAGAAATTTAATGTTCCTTTTCGTTGCTAAAACTACAAAATTCATAATGAAAAACAACCTGTTCACTGGTTACTATTGCTACAAAGCAACACAATTGAATTATTAATATGAAATTGACAAAGAAATGTGAACACAACCTATAGCTTGCTATGCCTTCTGCCTTTATGCTAGGCGCCTTGGCCTACAAAATCGACCAGCCATGGAAGTACAAAACTGCAGCGCGGCAACACCACCACCAAGAGCCATCTCGTGTCGCCCTGTGTGCGAGCGGCGGAGACGACATAGGTGATGGGCTCTGGCTGACTACACCTACAACTATATATGGATTGGGCTTAAAAGGATTACATGGGGATAATGTGCCACACCTAGGGCCACGGCCCTAGTGGCCCTAGGCCGATATCTGCCCCTGGGCATAACTCTTGACTGAATCGGCCCAGAAGCATGCTCCGGTCTCTGTAGGAAGATAGAGTTCGGTGTATAATATGATGGATTATGTTAGCCTGAGCCTTAGGGCTGAATAATGACCACACTGAAATGCAAAGTAACAAATTAGAAAAATACCCTTTCATCTTATCCTGAACTATCTTGCTTCCCTGCTGTAAAATTGAAACCGTCGTCATTTGGCAGAATTCTCTGGGTGGAAAGAACGAGACTGCATGCACTGTGGCCGAACGCATGAAGCCTCCAGTCAAACCTGCATGGCCTCCTCCGCAGTACCACACCACTTAGCACCGTCCTGCTGACCTTTCCGGCGGTCACGCACACAGCCGGTGTTCGTTGTCTGCGCGAGCGAGAACTTCCTGGCAGGGCTGGCATACGCGAGCGATGACGGCATAGGCGATGGGCTCTGGTTGACTACACCTACATCTATATATGGCGGACTGGGCTTAAAAGGGTACATGGGGATATTGGGCCACGCCTAGGGCCACGGCCCTAGTGGCCCTAGGCCCATATCTGGCCCTGGCGAAGAACAGGGGAAGAAGAATATCCACGTTCGTGATTGTTATCGTGCTATGGAGCGACTCCTCGGCGAAGGCCTCTCTCCACGCTGGGTCTTTGCCCTCCGCGCCTCTTCTTCATCACATCTTCGCGTCAGAGACTGCCGGTGAGCGAAGACTCCCGTGGCGACCGCGGTCGAGCGGGGGTCCTTGGCCCCAGTCTTTGACACTGTTAACACTTCTTAGCGCGACCACCAGAGACAGGGTATTAGGCTATCTCTGATAATGGCGCCAGAAGTGCCTGGGGTATTTCTTATGTCTATTGGATAATTTCGCAAGCGCACAGAATATACCGCTGTAGCACTTCACCAGGGAGTATTACAAGGTATCGTTATTTATTTTATCCCAAGGAAAAACAATTGCTAGAAATGTTAATAGAAGGAGATTCTTAATTCTATCTCAACTTAACACAACTAGTGCAGAGGGGGTAATCGAAGTATGATAGGAAGGTGATAATTCAAAGATAACAAATGAAATGCTAAAAGATAACTAATGTAGTATAGTTAGGTGGGAGGACAACGAGTGAGAAAGGCTCCTGTGATTCAAACTCTACTCATGTGATCTATCATATCAAATGGACGAAGTACACTAAGACTGCTACCTTACTTCCGGTGTGTAGGGGATAGTGCGAGATAGTAGAGGATATAACCTCTACTCGAAGCGCCTATGCTCTTATAGGAGCCTACCTTTTAAGAACTTGTCTAAAACACGTGGAGGGATACTAAGACTAGACAGTGCTGTCACCACCTGCTAGCACCCACTAACAATCCGTGCGACAAGCGGCATCCAAAGGCAAGATCTAGTCTAAGCACCACGCTTACAGTAAGGCTTATTACTCTAGCAGTGATCCAGGCAACTAGAGCACCCTATGACAGAAGATGAACTACAAACGTGAGTTGGTTACAGGATCACAATCTAATATATTCCAACCAAGTAATATAATAACTCACAACAAAACTATTATTATAATAGTAATGCACTAAGTAGAGACTTAGTAAAGTAAAGCAAGAATATTATAATGAGATAAGTCTTACAGTAAGAGAAAGATACAAGAGCTATACCAGTGTCTCTAGCAGACGACTTCGGAGACCCCGAGCACAGCTCGACTCAACTCTAACTCCCACACTAGACTACAACTACTACTAAAGGTGGAACTACACTACTCTTCACTTATATCTTGATTGAATCATGTCTTGAGAGGGTGGAGGCAGCCTCTATATATACGGGGAAGTGGAGAGGTGTCACACCCAATTTTAAGGATAAAATTGAATGAACCAACTTATGTGCGCCCAGAGATCAATCACACACATAAGCGACAAATTACATAGTACCATCACAAGATTCAATATATAACGAATAATATCACAGAGTCTTTACATAAATAGCAACGGTCTAATAATTATAATCTCTCGCGGAAGCTCCAATTCACAGGGAAGTAGTTGACTGGTGAACCACAATCCTAGTAATCCTCAGAAGAATCATCATAGTCATCTGTTACCCATCCGGGATTTTTATCCAAATATGACAAATAAAGCAAGCGTAAGTACATGTCGTACTCAACAAGAATAGCACGGGTTTATGAGGCTCAAATAAGGCAAGATACTGGTTTGACAGCGGTTGCTTTTAGTTGATCACATTTTAGCAATTGAGTAGCAACAATAGAATGTACCAAGGAACAAGATTTGCATGACCATATAAACATGATAATTAATATGGAATAAACATCAACAGAAACTTCAAATAAATCAATATTAAATTAGTTAAGTTCCTGTAAGACGTCCAAGGCCGCTCGTGACCGTGAGCGCGGCTGATATATCAGTTTTACACTCTGCAGAGGTTGCACACTTTCACCATAAGTCATGATTCCCATATGCCAAGGGTCATAACTCCCATGTCACCTCACCAAGGAAGTGCGGCAGGGTACACTATGAATTCTTTCAAAAGCCTTTCTAACATGCCACTAATCAATCCGGGCGCAATGGCAAGGGATAGTAGAGCTCTCCTTCTAGTGGCACACACACGCAGCAGTACACACAAAGACAGGAGCCGCAAAACAACCAGCTCGGCAAGGAACCTTTCAAGATTAACAACATAATAGCAAGTAACTCCATACTCGACTAAAGTCAGAGCCATATGACCCTCATGGTTGCGCTGTAAGTCCCGGTGTCATACTTACAGTTAAGTTCTTAGTCCATGTTGCTAAAAAGCATCTTTTAATCTTTATCTCATAATTAATTATTCAAGTTCATAAGATCATGGCATCATCAAGCGCTAGCAGCACTACTCAAATGCAATCTCATAGGTAACAAGGATCAAGTGATCAAAACTAGGAATAAACACTATGGTTGCCAAGGTAGACACATGCATCATGAATTTAATGATTAAGGTGAATAGGCAACAAGGATGGTCCATGCTATACTTGCCTTGATCAAAGTGCTCTAGAGAACTTGGATCCTCCGTGTACTCTTGATCACCAACGTATTGCTCACCGTCTGAACTCGATCATAAAATCACCACACAATCATCGAGGCAAACATACACGAAGCAAACAAGATCTATATTAGAAACAGTACACCAACAGTAGAAAAACAGATTGAAAAGTGTATAAAAATAATCTACGCGTCGCTACGATTCCAACGATATAAAGATCACGAAAATCGGAGTTCAAACGGGAAAGTTATGAAATAAACAAGTTTTACTTTAATAAAATAATAGAATAAATTTAATCTCGAATTTTAAAAAGTTGAAAATATGAGTAACAGTAGCATCATTAGATAGATTACAAAATTACGAATCTAACGAGACTTGAACGGATCAAATCAGAGCTAAAACGAATAAAATATGGCCGAAATAAACTGAGTGACAAATCTGTAAATATTGAAAACGCCTTTTGAATTAAAACCGAGGAAATACGTTTTCTAAGTAGGAAAGCGTAATCTGAAAAATACGCTAAAGGATCACGGGTTAGAACATTAAAAAGCTCAGGGGCTCTTCTGCAAAAGTGCCGGTCGAAAAGGTATCTCCTACTGTGAGCCGTTGGATCGGCCGTGGACGGCGCAGGTAGCTCGGGAAAAGAGGGGCGGCTCTGGTCGCCGGAGTCTGGCGGCGCCCGGCCGATTACTCGCCTGGAGATGGCCGCAGATGGCGTTTTCAGGGCTACGAAGCTCGGCACACCTCGGGACCTGGTCGGGAAGCAAGAGGAGTTCAAGCCGAACCTATCTATGGTTTCGGTTGCCACAGAGGTAGCTCGGGGAGGATGCGGCGAGCTAGGTGGCGGAACTATGGTGGCGGCGAAGCTCGGCATCATGGCTGTAGTGCACAAAACCGAGGGAGAAGGGGTCGGGAAGGTTCCTGACCTTGCTGCGAAGCTTGGAGAACAACCAATTTCGACGGAGAAGTCTTCCCGAGGAGAAATTGACGGCGGCGGCGGAGCTCGGGGCGACGGCTAGGGCAAGATTGGAGGGCGTGGCTTGCTCGGGAACTTGTGGGGAGGGATGGCAGAGCTCGGCCGACCTATATAGGGGCGCGAGGGAGGCGTAGGAGATCCGGACTTCGGGAGATTCGGTGGTTAGGATACGGTCGGAGGCGGCAGTAGTGCTCGGTTCGGGCTCTGTCCGGAGGAAGGGGACGGCGCTGTGCCGTGGCCCGACGCGTCAGTGCCAGTAGGAGGGGAGGGGAGAGGGTCGCGGCTTCCTTTTACGGGCCGTGGAGGCGTGCTCAGGACGGACTCGTCCGAAAATTCCGGCGGCGGTCGGTTGGACATCGAGTCCTGCTCGGACTCCAGAGGAAGGAAGGGGACGACTCTGAGCAGCAGGTCCCGCATGGCAGCCGAAGGAGAAAGGCGCCTGCGCGAGGAAGATGGGGCGGCCTGCCGACGCTCGGGCGGCCTTCTGCCCAAGCGGGCGAAAAAGGAAGGGGGAGGTTTCCAAATACATTTGAATATTTTCAAATCTCAAAAAAAGTGCAAATCAAACAAAAATATCATCGAACAGCATGGATGCAACAAATCATGTTTCTAAATCCTATGATTTATTTTAATTACTAAAAGTTATTATTTGCTAGGTTAATATGCCAACAATTGCATAAATAAATCAATTTGCCCCTATTTTAATAAAAGCAAATTTTAGGGTGTTACAATTCTACCCCCCTTAAAATTATCTCGTCCTCGAGATTAGTTAGCTTACTCAAATAATTGGGGATACGACTTTCTCAATTCTTCCTCTCTTTCCCAGGTTGCCTCATCCTCTGAATACCGATTCCACTGAACCTTGTACATTTTTATAACTCTGCTCTTTGTGACTCGCTCCGCTGTTTCCAATATTTTAATTGGGTATTCCTCATATGTGAGATCTTCTTTAACAACCAATTCCTCCAATGGTATTTGCTCTTCGGGCACTCGCAAACACTTTCTAAGTTGGGATATATGAAACACATCATGAACACCCGACAAACTTTCGGGTAGTTCTAGCTGATAAGCTACTTCTCCGCGTCTTGCTAGAATCTTGAATGGGCCAATATACCTTGGTGCCAATTTACCTTTCATATTGAACCTTTTTACACCTCGCATAGGTGATACTTTTAGGTAGACATAATCTCCTACTTCAAATGTCAGTTCTCTTCTTCTTGTGTCTGCATAACTCTTTTGTCGCGACTGAGCCACTCTCAAGTTTTCTCTAATTTTCGCAACTTGTTCCTCTGCATCTCTCAACACTGCTGGTCCAAACACTTGAGTTTCTCCGGTTTGGTTCTAAAATAGAGGTGTTCTACATTTACGACCATACAAAGCCTCGAACGGTGCCATCTTGAGACTCTTTTGGTAACTATTATTATAAGAGAACTCTGCATATGGCAAACTCTTATCCCAACTATCACCCTTTTGCAATGCACAGGCTCTCAACATGTCTTCTAATATTTGATTGGTCCTTTCTGTTTGTCCATCTGTCTGAGGGTGATAGGCAGTACTAAAATTCAGCTCAGTTCCCAAAGATTCATGTATTTTTTTCCAAAAGTGAGACGTGAATTGAGTACCTCTGTCAGACACAATTTTCTTAGGAACCCCATGCAGACACACAATTCTTGCCATATATAATTCAGCTAGCTTTGCTCCGGCATAGGTAGTCTTAACCGGTATAAAGTGAGCAACTTTAGTTAAACGATCAACAATTACCCAAATTGAATCATACCCTGACTGAGTACGTGGCAAACCAACTATGAAATCCATACCAACTTCATCCCACTTCCATTCAGGTATCTTCATAGGTTGTAGCAAACCTGCAGGCCTCTGATGCTCAGCTTTAACTCTCTGACAGGTGTCACATATTGCTACATATTCTGCCACATCTCTTTTAAGTCCAACCCACCAATACCTTTCTTTAAGATCTAAATACATTTTTGTGCTGCCGGGATGTATGGAGTAGGCTGAGTCATGAGCTTCTCGGAGTATCGCGTCGCGAATAGATCTTATCTCGGGTACACACAACCTTTTTCCAAACCATAGAGTACCCTGTTCATCTATTCTAAATCCGGGTGACTTACCAACCACTACATTTTCAGCTATCTCTCTGAGCTTCTCATCTTCCAGCTGCCCTTTGCGTATATCCTGCTCTAGTGTAGGTTCAACCACTATCTCCATAGCATTAGTAACCAAACTTAAATTGAGACGCTCAAATTTAGACATAGCTCCTCTGGCATAGGTGTTACTCGCATCTCATTAGCATAGCTCTTTCTACTGAGGGCATCAGTGACAACATTCGCTTTTCCCGGATGATAATGTACCTCCAAATCATAATCCTTGATCAACTCTAACCAGCGACGTTGCCTCAAATTCAGATCTGACTGAGTAAAAATATATTTCAAACTCTTCTGGTCGGTGTAGATATCACACTTTTGCCCAATAATATAGTGTCTCCAAATTTTTAACGAATGCACAACTGCAGCTAACTCAAGGTCATGAGTAGGATAATTCAATTCATGTTTCCTCAGCTGTCTTGACGCATAGGCCACAACTCTTCCTTCTTGCATAAGAACACAACCCAAGCCTTGACGAGATGCATCGCAATATATAGCAAATCTCTTGCTCAAATCCGGCAAAGTCAACACGGGGGCTGTGGTTAATCTTTTCTTCAATTCTTCAAAATTCTTTTGACATTTTTCCGACCAGACAAACTTAGCATTC
This sequence comes from Eremochloa ophiuroides, assembly GCA_038502445.1. Classification (NCBI taxonomy): domain Eukaryota; kingdom Viridiplantae; phylum Streptophyta; class Magnoliopsida; order Poales; family Poaceae; genus Eremochloa; species Eremochloa ophiuroides. Next base: position 75,008,761 of record JAHLJS010000003.1, on the reverse strand, counting down.
TTTTCTAATAAAGCAGTCATAGGCTTAGCAAGCTTTGAGAACCCTTCAATAAATCTCCTGTAATACCCTGCTAATCCCAGAAAACTACGAATCTCGCTAACAGTTGTTGGTGGCTTCCAATTTAGAACATCTTCTACTTTGCTAGGATCAACCGCTATACCACCATTGGAGACAATATGACCAAGAAAGGCAACTTCCTTTAACCAAAATTCACACTTGCTCCGCTTAGCATACAACTTATGCTCTCGTAATTTTTGTAGCACCAATCTTAAATGTTCAGCATGTTCCTCCTCATTTTTTGAATATATTAAAATATCATCAGTAAATACCACAACAAACTTGTCTAGGTACTCCATAAACACTTTATTCATCAGATACATAAAGTAGGCAGGTGCATTGGTCAATCCAAAGGACATCACGGTGTACTCATATAATCCATACCGTGTAGTAAAAGCTGTCTTAGGTATATCTGTAGCACGAATTTTTAGTTGATGGTAACCAGAACGAAGATCAATCTTGGAAAATACACAGGCTCCTCTCAATTGGTCAAACAAATCATCAATTCTAGGCAATGGATATTTATTCTTGATAGTAACCTCATTAAGTGACCGATAATCCACACACATCCGCTGACTTCCATCTTTCTTATCAACAAAAATAACTGGTGCTCCCCAAGGTGAAGAACTAGACCGAATAAAACCTTTGTCTAATAATTCTTTAATTTGTTTCTTATGTTCTTCTAACTCATTTACTCCCATTCTATATGGACGCTTAGCTATGGGTGCAGTTCCAGGCAACAATTCAATAATAAATTCAATGTCGCGGTCGGGTGGCATACCTGGCAATTCATCAGGGAATACGTCCGGAAACTCATCCACAACGTGATCTAGCTGGCTGTCATCCTCCTGGAGTTGATTAACTGTCGCTGCAGGTGGTGGTTGCATTACTACATCAACACTGACTTTATCTCCTTTAGGCGTAGTTAACACAACGACCTTCTCCTCACACTGAATAACTGCCTTATTTTTCTTCATCCAATCCAGACCCAATATGACATCAATTCCAGCTGTTCTTATTATGGTAAGGTTCACTTTAAAGTCTACCCCCCTTAGAGCAATATTAACCGAAGGACAATAATATTGAGCTTGCATAGCCCCACCCGGTGAATTTACTAATATTGGGTTTTGTAGAGCTAAAAGTGGTATACTCCATACTCTAACAAAACTTTATGATACGAAAGAATGCGAAGCACCGGAATCAAAAAGAACAGTAGCGAGGATAGAGTTGACGATGAACGTACCCATCATAACTTCTGGTGCTTCCTGAGCTGTCTCTGTGGACACATGATTCACCCTTCCTTGATTAGATGGTGGCTGGTATCTGCTCTTTGGGTTGCTCCCCTAGGGAGTCTGCTGGTTCTGCTTCTTGGGGCAGTTGTAGGAGAGGTGTCCAGTTTCTCCACAACCAAAACACTTGATGGGGGTGCCCGGTGTATTAGTCCTCATGGGAGTCTTACTCGGGGTAGCTTGCTGGGGTGTTTGAGAGGGAGTCTTCTGCTGCTGCTGAGGATAGGGGGAATGAGGTTGGTTCTGATTACGGTTCCACTGACTAGATCCCCCTTGGTTCCACTGGTTGGATGGCCCCTGGTGTTTCTGCTGAAATTTTTGCTGCGCGGTATTGGGACGCTGACGGTTGTTCCTGGAAAAACCTGGTTCTTGCTTCTTCCTCTTGTTATCAGCCATCTCCTGGCGCTTGTTGTCAATCACGATAGCGCAGTTCACAAGCTCTTGAAAATTGGGGTAGGTGGTTGTCATGAGTTGGAGTTGCAATCTATCATGAAGTCCCTTGAGGAAGAGACGTTGCTTGTCCTTGTCATTAGCAACATCGTCAGGAGCATACCGTGACAATTGAACAAAATGATCACGGAATTCTGGCACAGACATCCGTCCTTGCTTCAGAGATCTGAACTCTGCCTGCTTCAGCTCGATCAGACCTTCAGGGATATGATATGACCTGAAGTTTTCACAAAACTCTTGCCAGGTGATAGCAGGTGCATTGTTGGGACGACCATACTGGAATGATTCCCACCAGTCTTGAGCAGCTCCTTGCAACTGTCCAGATGCATATAACACCTTCTCTTGATCGTTGCACTGCGCAATGTTGAGTTGTCTCTCCACAGCGCGAAGCCAGTCATCAGCATCTAGCGGGCCAGTGGCATGGTTGAACACAGGTGGACGACCCTTCAGAAATTCTCCTCGCTTATCTCTAGTAGGAGCTGGAACAGGCTGCGGTCCTCCAGCTGGTTGGTGCTGAATGAACTGCATCATAGTTTGCATCAGCTGGTTTTGCGAAGCGATGAGGTCTTGAATGCTAGGTTATGGTGGTGGTGGTGGATTGGTATTCCTCCTGTTACCGGCCATCTATTTTTCAACACATAAATGAGTTTTAGTATTTTTATCATTATGCAATCACTTATGAATAACGAATCTGAATTTTCTGAGCGAGATCCGATAACAGCAGTGAAGAAAAACGATCATATCTGGAGTTTCTGAAATCAAACAGAGACATTCTCTATACCGTTGGAAAGATCAGAAAATTTTCTACAACTTCCATGTTGATTACTTCTTCAGATTCGGAAGTTAAATTAACCAAAAACCGACACGAACAGAAACTGTCCAGGCTGCCAGACTGCGCAGAAACTTCAATTTGCAATAGTTACATCTCTTTAACCATAATGGATATTAACTTGATTCTTATGGCAATGAAAAGGTCTGGAAGTCTACTGTTCCCCATTAAATTGTCATAATTTTTGAAATTACGAAATTAATTAAGAATAATTAACAAGACAGAGAGGTCTAAAAAAACAGATTTGGTGAAACACAGATTTAACCCAAACAACTATTGATTCAATAATTCTCAAATCTTAGACCCTAACTAAGAGAGTTGTAGTCATGCCCACAATTCTCAGCACTCATTACAAAGAACCAAATCACAAATATTTCATAAGAACAAAGCAACTAACACATAGAGTTTCATACGCACACAAGACTCGACTCGACTCAACTTAGCGCTACAAGCGTCTTTTAATGCTAAGGGAATTTCCTAACCCTATGGAGCGGAATCCTTAAATGGTGGAGGTGTGGGAATCTCCTGGAATAGCTTTGGTTGGTTGAGTCTTGCTCGATATCCATCAATCTCTGGATCTGCTTGTGTGTTGGCACTCTTAGCTCTTGTCAAATCGCGTTCCAAACCATGGACTCTTCCCATAAGTGCCCAAGACAATCTTGCTAGAGCTCTAAGAGCGGGCTGATCCACTTCGGGCATAGTCATGGCGACGTCACCTTCTTCAGTCACCACGCGAGGGTAGAATCTATGGACATCTCCTTCCATATCTTCATAGCGGCGACCATGGTAGTAGAGGTAGGCATGAGTAGCGGCATCTTCCATTCTCTCTTTCACGGTCCCACGCGGAGCGGCGCTCTTGTGAACAGATTCCGTCTTATAGGCTCTATGCTGTGCATCCCAAACCTTGATATTCAACTCTGTAGTCCAGTAGGTGTCTCGTAGAGGATGCATGTGCTCCATGCTATAGTAATTGAGAGTAGGTTGCAGGTCGGCGTAGTAGAGGGTCAGCATGTTGACGAGCGTTGTGTGGAAAAATGCATCTTCTTCTGGATACTTAGTATATTCCTCCTGGATCCATCCCATCCTCCTGGACGGTTCACCTCTGGCGGGGGCTTCGGGTGCGGGTGATGCAACAGGCGGTGGAGGTGACGGAGTAGCAGGCGTCGGCGACGGAAGGATCTCTTCAACATCTTCCATATACATAGCTTCCTCTTCACTTTCATTTTTCGGGGCGATCACCACGTCGTCTTCAGCTGGAATGTCCAAAGCTCGCGGTGGGTAGTAGCCTCCGGTGCTCATGCGTGCAGTTTTACGACCACGAACCATCTTCTCCAATATAGATCAAGACAAAGTTAGATTTAGAATAGACTGAATATTTTTATAATGGAATAAGGGTAAGAGAAGCATAAAATTTTTAGCAGTTAGCAAGTTAAGGTGGAAAGCATGAGTAAGGTGAGAAAAACATCTCTAGAATTTCTAGGTTTGCGTCCTACAGTCAACCTATGCTCCGATACCAATCTGTTACACCCAATTTTAAGGATAAAATTGAATGAACCAACTTATGTGCGCCCAGAGATCAATCACACACATAAGCGACAAATTACATAGTACCATCACAAGATTCAATATATAACGAATAATATCACAGAGTCTTTACATAAATAGCAGCGGTCTAATAATTATAATCTCTCGCGGAAGCTCCAATTCACAGGGAAGTAGTTGACTGGTGAACCACAATCCTAGTAATTCTCAGAAGAATCATCATAGTCATCTGTTACCCATCCGGGATTTTTATCCAAATATGACAAATAAAGCAAGCGTAAGTACATGTCGTACTCAACAAGAATAGCACGGGTTTATGAGGCTCAAATAAGGCAAGACACTGGTTTGACAGCGGTTGCTTTTAGTTGATCACATTTTAGCAATTGAGTAGCAACAATAGAATGTACCAAGGAACAAGATTTGCATGACCATATAAACATGATAATTAATATGGAATAAACATCAACAGAAACTTCAAATAAATCAATATTAAATTAGTTAAGTTCCTGTAAGACGTCCAAGGCCGCTCGTGACCGTGAGCGCGGCTGATATATCAGTTTTACACTCTGCAGAGGTTGCACACTTTCACCATAAGTCGTGATTCCCATATGCCAAGGGTCATGACTCCCATGTCACCTCACCAAGGAAGTGCGGCAGGGTACACTATGAAGTCTTTCAAAAGCCTTTCTAACATGCCACTAATCAATCCAGGCGCAATGGCAAGGGATGGTAGAGCTCTCCTTCTAGTGGCACACACACGCAGCAGTACACACAAAGACAGGAGCCGCAAAACAACCAGCTCGGCAAGGAACCTTTCAAGATTAACAACATAATAGCAAGTAACTCCATACTCGACTAAAGTCAGAGCCATATGACCCTCATGGTTGCGCTGTAAGTCCCGGTGTCATACTTACAGTTAAGTTCTTAGTCCATGTTGCTAAAAAGCATCTTTTAATCTTTATCTCATAATTAATTATTCAAGTTCATAAGATCATGGCATCATCAAGCGCTAGCAGCACTACTTAAATGCAATCTCATAGGTAACAAGGATCAAGTGATCAAAACTAGGAATAAACACTATGGTTGCCAAGGTAGACACATGCATCATGAATTTAATGATTAAGGTGAATAGGCAACAAGGATGGTCCATGCTATACTTGCCTTGATCAAAGTGCTCTAGAGAACTTGGATCCTCCGTGTACTCTTGATCACCAACGTATTGCTCACCGTCTGAACTCGATCATAAAATCACCACACAATCATCGAGGCAAACATACACGAAGCAAACAATATTAGAAACAGTACACCAACAGTATAAAAACAGATTGAAAAGTGTATAAAAATAATCTACGCGTCGCTACGATTCCAACGATATAAAGATCACGAAAATCGGAGTTCAAACGGGAAAGTTATGAAATAAACAAGTTTTACTTTAATAAAATAATAGAATAAATTTAATCTCGAATTTTAAAAAGTTGAAAATATGAGTAACAGTAGCATCATTAGATAGATTACAAAATTATGAATCTAACGAGACTTGAATGGATCAAATCGGAGCTAAAACGAATAAAATATGGCCGAAATAAACTGAGTGACAAATCTGTAAATATTGAAAACGCCTTTTGAATTAAAATCGAGGAAATACGTTTTCTAAGTAGGAAAGCGTAATCTGAGAAATACGCCAAAGGATCGCGGGTTAGAACATTAAAAAGCTCAGGGGCTCTTCTGCAAAAGTGCCGGTTGAAAAGGTATCTCCCACTGTGAGCCGTTGGATCGGCCGTGGACGGCGCAGGTAGCTCGGGAAAAGAGGGGCGGCTCTGGTCGCCGGAGTCGGGCGGCGCCCGGCCGATTCCTCGCCTGGAGATGGCCGGAGACGGCGTTTTCGGGGCTACGAAGCTCGGCACACCTCGGGACCTGGTCGGGAAGCAAGAGGAGTTCAAGCCGAACCTATCTATGGTTTCGGTTGCCACAGAGGTAGCTCGGGGAGGATGCGGCGAGCTAGGTGGCGGAACTATGGTGGCGGCGAAGCTCGGCATCATGGCTGTAGTGCACAAAACCGAGGGAGAAGGGGTCGGGAAGGTTCCTGACCTTGCTGCGAAGCTTGGAGAACAACCAATTTCGACGGAGAAGTCTTCCCGAGGAGAAATTGACGGCGGTGGCGGAGCTCGGGGCGACGGCTAGGGCAAGATTGGAGGGCGTGGCTTGCTCGGGAACTTGTGGGGAGGGATGGCAGAGCTCGGCCGACCTATATAGGGGCGCGAGGGAGGCGTAGGAGATCCGGACTTCGGGAGATTCGGTGGTTAGGATACGGTCGGAGGCGGCAGTAGTGCTCGGTTCGGGCTCTGTCCGGAGGAAGGGGACGGCGCTGTGCCGTGGCCCGACGCGTCAGTGCCAGTAGGAGGGGAGGGGAGAGGGTCGCGGCTTCCTTTTACGGGCCGTGGAGGCGTGCTCAGGACGGACTCGTCCGAAAATTCCGGCGGCGGTCGGTTGGACATCGAGTCCTGCTCGGACTCCAGAGGAAGGAAGGGGATGACTCTGAGCAGCAGGTCCCACATGGCAGCCGAAGGAGAAAGGCGCCTGCGTGAGGAAGATGGGGCGGTCTGCCGATGCTCGGGCGGCCTTCTGCCCAAGCGGGCGAAAAAGGTAGGGGGGAGGTTTCCAAATACATTTGAATATTTCCAAATCTCAAAAAAAAGTGCAAATCAAACAAAAATATCATCAAGCAGCATGGATGCAACAAATCATGTTTCTAAATCCTATGATTTATTTTAATTACTAAAAATTATTATTTGCTAGGTTAATATGCCAACAATTACATAAATAAATCAATTTGTCCCTATTTTAATAAAAGCAAATTTTAGGGTGTTACAAGAGGTGCCACGTCAGCGATCCACATGCTCCTTCATTCTCCTCCCTTGGATAAACCATCATTGAAACCGCCTTAGATGGACGGCAGTGGCGAATCCATCACATGGGGACCATGCAGGAAGGCAGTGGAGAATGTCGGTGGCCTGGATCCACCAGGGGGTCGGTCGACCCCCTATGATAGGTGGGCCCAGCCAGGTGTTGTCCCCACCAGTCATAGAGTATGGCTGTGTACTTGATTTGTTGGTACTTGTCGGTTAACGCCTTGATCCATGTGCCTTGATCTTCCACCGTTGATTGGAAACACAACTTTGTTTTGATGGTGGAATTGAGCTTAGAGGAGTGTCACACAGATCATGCCATGTCAGCAGAGCCTGGGGGCCGAACCCAATGTGGGCCCTCCAGGTGCTCCACTCTCTTCTATCTGCTTCCTTGTGTCATTTCTTGAAGTGTGATGATCTGGTGCCTCCATATGTGGGTCGGCCGAACCACATATGTGAGCTCCAGCTGCTGCATTTTGTCCTGTTTTGATCTTCCCTGCATTTACAAGCTAAGAGTACAAGTGGAACTAGTTATTGGATAAAATATGTCTATGCCATGTTATTCTTCCATCAGAAACCGAGGCTGTTGACGGTGTTTGAATGTGGATTTTTATGGTATATCCACCGTCAACAAGATCCCCCAAGCTTAACCTTTGCTCGTCCCGAGCAAATAATTAAACTTAGCCTGCTGCAATGTTTATATTTCCCTAGTACCAAGTGCACAACAAAATACTTCTCTTTTGAATGAAAAATTTGGCTATAAAAACTCACCCATATTACCTTAGTTCTCCATGGGGCTTATGGCTTTTCCTTTGTCTTAGGTGGTTGAGAGACAGAACAGTTTAACTTGAGCACTAATTTTCTCATTCTTTGCAAGTTTCATACTAAAGGGTTTAGCAATGTTTTTCAAAAGAAAACTTAATGTTCCTCAAATAGTTCTCTCATGTCGCTCAAATGGTGTATGATTCCTTACCAAGGCATAAAGTAAATATTGCCCTCTCTTATCATCCTACTTCTAAAATGGCTTATGTGGAGCTTAAGGTAGGAATGAAAGAGTGTAACATACTTACTTTGCATGTATTGTAGAGTCAAAGCTTGGATCAAAGAGAGAAGTGTCATGCCCTTAGATCAAAATGTGCAAATGTGTGGAAAATCATGGACTATAATGCTCCTCTATTTGAAATTGTATCTCTCTTCTAATAAATTTTTGAGACATGGCTATCATTTTTCCTTTCTTTTATTCATGAGCTAGACTTGCTCATATATTTTTCTTTTCTTTTCTATGGACTTTCTTGTGTCCTTTTTCTTTCTTTTTCTTTTTCTTTCATTTTGCATAGCCTTTTATCTCTTCTACCAAATTAACTAAGAGAGATACTCTATGATTTTAACACATGAAGCATTTATTTGATGGAAATGAAAGGCATGTTGTTGCGTACTTTCAATGTAGAAGCAGCACATACATGTGGTGTGTACGTGATCTTGATCTTGGGGGGCATGATAAGTCTCTCAATAAGGGTCAAGAAGACTCGACAAGACTCAATACAAAGCAAATAGTTTATTTGGAGGGTTTAAAATATGTATCACAATTATGGCTGTAGTAGGAGTTTATCACCATTGAGGAACAAACAATAAGATTTTAATTTTTTTCTAAGAAATAAATCTCCAGTAATCATGCATGCTCAGAATAATATTATAGTAGCTCTTGTCTCACTATATCATATCTCACAACAACTTAGATTTAGTTCTAGCATTTGCAACCCACAAAGTTTTTAGGTTCATAATGATTTTAAATGCGGCAGGTAATCCATACTTAAAGAAATACTAAATTGTAAATTAGGCATTAAAGAAATATTAATAGAGCACTATTCATCATTTTCATGAGGGAGATAAACATACAAGAGACATATGAAACAGAAAATATTTTTGGTGTTTTTATTTTATTTTATTTAAATGCATTAAATTAAAAACAATATAAAAAACTGAGATAGAATACTTACCTTGGTGGTGGAGAGAATCTTCCCCAAGCTTGCACTTTTGCGGATATCTCACTGAGGTGGACGTGGTGGGTATGGTGGATAGTGAGGAGAATACTTTGGTGGATATGCTGGTGGGCATGGCCGAGGGAATTGCTGTGGATGTTGTGGAATATATGGTGGTGGTGGTATGTTGTGATGTGCATAGAGGGTGGCCCACTGTCTACCACTCTGCTCCTGAAAGTTTTGGAGCTGCTGCTGGGTTTGTGCAGTGATGTTGTGAATGGCCTCATGGCCAGCCCGCAGCACACCAAACCGGTACGTGAGCAACTCCATGTTATGTCAATGGCTTCGCATCCCTGCATCCTGCATAGATGAGTGAGAGAATCTGGCACTTTGTGCCCCTGACTGGCGTCCTCCTCCAGAGCTGGAGGCCTGCATGGCATTTGAGATGTCTGCATAGGTGCTATCATCTTTTTTGGACGAGTCATTACGCTGTGCAGTTCACGCTCTTGCGCGGGTAGCAGGTCCTGAAAAACTCCAATGGCCGCCTACTCCTGCAATGTTAGGCACTAAAGGGTGGCCCCCCATATAGTTTTAATTCTGCGCATGGTAAAGTGAGTTTTGCATCGCTATTATGGAATTTAAATTCTATTGTTCCTTGGGGACCATCGGCAATAATATGAGCCTTAATGAAATATTCCTCACCCAGGATGGTTCTATGTGTAAGTATGTTCAAGATAGTGCTACACAATTTTGTTCAAGATAGCTACACAATTTTGTGATGATGGATGTGAAATCAAATGATCCAATTCTTGATGGTGCAGAAATCCAATGTTCTACCATGGCTTTTACAGGCAATACTCGGATTTTATATGCCATGGCATGCATTATTCTTAAATCAATTTCTCTCACAATTCTAACATCATCTCGGGGAAATAAAGTGATTCCTAACCATCTATGCAAAAAACGCAGTGTGGGGTTGCAAATATGACTAGTGCGCGGTTTCCCCATTTTATTTTCCCCTGTTATGTCATGCCAAAATTCAAGTTTATTGAACCTACGGGTAGCAAATTCTAAATTTGAGGTACAATTCATGAAACCTAGGCAAGCACTAAACTGGTCCCAAGTAAGATCATAAACTTGATTAAACAGGCGAAAATAGATGTTGTCTCTAGTTGTTTTTACTGTGCACATTAATTCTAAGGTGAGACTCCTGCTACCTTGGTACCTAGAAAAATCCCAGAATTCACCCCATCCTATTGCACCAAAAACATCAAAGAACTCCTCATACATACCTGTGCGTTGGAGAAGTCCTAAATCAATTACCTTGGTGTGTTCAAAGTCGCGATTGCGGATGGAGTTGAGGACGAGAAGTTCTTGTGGAGTGACCCAAATGCCTATTTCTTGGTCTTGTGTTCTAACAGGTCCTTCTTCTTCTTCGGATTCTTTATTGACTTCTTCATGATCATGAGGAGGTTGTTCAACGTTTTCCGTGTTGTTGCTTGGTTCAGTTGCTCCAGAGAGGTGTTCATCTTGTGAAGCCGAGAGTCGTATCTCGGTGTCATGGGAAGATTGCCCTTCTCGTGACGAACGCCGTGATGGACTCCCGCTTAGTGCTGTGTACACTCTCTTTGCTGCAGCTTTGAATGGGTTCTTCATTCTTGCACAAGAACAAAGACACGAACCAAACTTCGGATGATAGGGGTTAGCTTAATTCAATGAGCCTTCTTACTGGGATTACCTTTCTTGACTCCTTGGGTGATGAACTCTTGAATGAAGAACAAGGATGAGAGAAAAATATTTTTATGTTTTCTTTTTGAAAGGGGAAGAGCTTGGTTGGAAGGTGGGAGAGAGTTTTAGAGTGTGGAAATGTTCTGCTGATGTTTTGGTCGAAGCAATGTGCTCACGAGCATGGCAATAAAATGGAGAAGGAAGTGCAGGTGCAGGGGGCACTTGGCCTGGTTCGGCCGACCCCTGCCTCCTCTCCATTTTCACCAATAATTGTGTGAATCTATGACACAATGAAGGGGCAAAAGCTGGGGTGATGGGTAACCTATTGATGGGTCGGCCGAACCCTCCCCACTCTTTATTTGCTAAGTGCCAAGCATGGGTGTCAATGGTGGTCATTTCTGGCCTGGTGGAGCACTCATCTTCCTCTCCTTTGGATGCTTGCTCATGGGATCCTTTCTTGGAGTGAGTGGTGAATGGAATAAAGGGCCAAAGGAGGGGGCAAGACATGACTATGGTTGGTGGATGTTTGCTCATGAGATGCTTCACGGGATAGCTCAAGTGATTGCCATGCTTGATTTCTTTTGATTAGAAAAGGTTGATTTGATCATGAGTGGAGTTAGAGAGAAAGGGAATGGATTTTTGTCATGACAAATTGTTCTCTAGGCCCACTCATGGTTGTTGTGTGTGCATTCCTCTCGTCAGCATTTTATTAAAGCAAGAGCTGAGAGGGAGAAATTCTAGTTCCTAGAGTGCAAGTTGACAGATATATGTCTTGCAGCATTCTATAGGGCAGCTCACAAGTGCTTTGAGCAAATTACCACTTAAAACATGTGAGTGCACAGAAGAGTGATTGAGAAGGATCCAAGGTTGCCATGTTAGATTTATTCAGATGATCAAGGTTGACATACTATATTTTAAGGTGTTGTCGTGCATGGAGCATATCAATTCATGGCAAACATTGAAATGAACAAAAGGTGGCAGGTGGGAGACACCAGGGTGGGGTCGGCCGACCCCTCCATGGGCCCCACCTGGTGTGAACTTTACTCAGGAGATTACTTATATGATTACTTTGATGTTGAGCTTGATTCTTGGTCGACAGAAAAAGGAGTTGGAAATAAATGCTAAAATAAATGAAGGAAATAAATGAAGTAGACTTTAATTAAGTGTTAGTGTACTTACCTTGATGGAAGAGTTATTCCTTCAGGTCCTTGTAGTAGGACCATCCTCTTGGGCTGATGTAGGAATTTTCTTTGGAGGCATCGCGGGTTGTATTACCTTTCTCTTCCATTGCTCGTGGTCGTGATTTGGGCTTCTTCAGATCTCTCACGAGAGCGAAAGCATGTATCTCCTTTAGCATGATCAATGAGCATTGCTCAACCTTCGGTCGGAATTTGAATGTCTCCAGGGTCCCATTGATAGTGAATTGAATTTCTCCAGCTCCAACATCAATATGTGCATTGACGGTGCTGAGGAACGGTCTCCCCAAGATGAGTGGAGTCTTTTCATCCACCTCCATGTCTAGGACCACGAAGTCCACGGGGACAAAGAATCCGCGTATCTTGACGGGGATGTTTTTCGCTATCCCCGCCGGATAACAGACCGATTGATCCGCCATCTGCAAAAGTATTGATGTAGGGGACAAAATAGTGTGATTGAGTTTGTCGAACACTACCTTTGGCATGATGCTGACGCTTGCTCCCAAGTCGCACAGTGCATGCTCAAAGTTTTGTGTCCCAATGGAGCAGTCAATGGTGGGACATCCAGGATCCTTCTTCTTGGTTGGCAGTTGGTTCAATATGGCCGCGTTGCATTCCTCTGTTAATTTGACGATTTCTGTCGTGGGCAGCGGGCGCTTGTTGTTGAGGATATTTTTTAAATACTTGGCGTAGGTTGGGACCTATATTGCATCAAGTAATGGAATGTGCACATAAAGGTGACGAATTACCTCGATGAATTTCTCGAATTGTTCGTCGGTGGTTTGCTTTCTTGTCCTTGGGAAAGGTAGCAGCACATTGGTGTCATAATACTCATGCGGAGCTATCTTTCCCTAGAATTTGGTGTTGTCTTCAGGCGGTGGCAATTCTTCGTCTTCTTCTTCATCTTCCTTATCTTTTCTTGTGGCCTTCCCTGCCATGTTAGGATGTGGTGGGTCGCGAGTGGACTTACCTCCCCTCGTGGTCACCGCATTGATATTTGAAGTATTGCAAGTATTTTTAGGAGATGAAGTAGTAGAAACAAGGTGAGCTAATTGGGATTCTAACATTTTATTAAAGCTTACCTGTTCTTTAACAGAAGAAGCGAGAGCATCCATTTTAGTATTTAATGTTTCAAGGGTCTTATCATTTGCTATCAATCTTTTATTCATGCTTTCATTGATTTTAGCTTGATTCAAGATCTTTCAATGATAATTGATTACCAAAATTTGCATTACCTTGAAACTTGGAGTTTGACGCCTATCTTCCTTGTTGAGGATACTTTAAATTGTTGTTGATGGCGTCTACCTTCTCAGGATTTAATTCAAAATGCATTATACTACATACCTGGTTCCATTGATTTTTGGAAGCATAATGTTGCATGGCCTCTCGATCTTTCTTGAAGTTGGCACGTTCTTCTAGCCTTCTCAATAAGAGATCCATCTTCTCAGAGATTGCATCTACTTCCTAGATGATATGTGTACTCTTCTTCTTGGATTTGAGTCGAACTTCATTCCACCCTTGATTTGTCACCATCTTTTCTATCAGATTCTTGGCTTGTGTGACATTGAGTGAAGTGAATGCTCCTCTTGCAGCGGCATCAAGGTGACTACGGGCTATTGGGGTTAGCCCATGGTAGAAACCTTGAATCAGGAGCCATTCCTGGATGCCATGGTGAGGACACTTCCGAATGTATTCCTGGAGATGTTTCCATGCTTCGGGAATCGTCTCATCCAAGTGTAAAGCCGGAGATCTTTCCTCAAAGAGCAGTGGTTTTGCCCATCGGAAATTTTTTTTTGAGGAATGCATTGGCGTAGCTTGTCCAATTGCCAATCTCTTCAGGATAAGCATAGAATCATTGTTTTGCCTTTCCAATCAAGAAGAACGGAAAAAGACGAAGACAGATGGCGTCCAATTTGACTCCTTTTATGGCAATGGTGCCACACAATTCCAGGAAATTCTGGAGATGTGCATTTGCATCCTCATAGGGCTTTCTGCTAAATGGGTTGGCTTGCACCATATTGATAAGAGATGGCTTGATCTCAAAAGTGTCATCCCCCAAGCTAAGCTGCGGACCGGTGGCGACATTGTCGGCCGACGGTGCAGAATGCTCGAAGATGGTCTTTTGGGCCATAGCTTCCTTAGGTGACAGTGCTGAGCCTGCTTCCTTGAGTGGTTCCAATACCAAATGGGACCTCCGATCGGAGACTGAACGGTGTCAAGAACTCCGGGTGGATGTCTCTGGATTTTCTATTGCTGTGGCTTGAAACTGAAATCCACTCATGTATGCCTTGCCTCACGATAAAGAGAAGCAAAGGCAAGGGTAAGCCCTACTACAACTAATTGATATTAAATTGATGATAGGTTCCAGTGGGGGTATAGACCCGTATACCCATATGGCAGAATATGGGCCGAGTCGTCCGATCAAGCCCGGACTGTCAAGTATGCGTCGTCTACATAATCTCTTGAAGATCACGTGTATCCACCGAAGACTTGGTGGGCAAGGAAATATCTTTCCTGATATCTAGCCGATTAGTTTACTTATTCGGTTAGGATTGTAATCTGATATGTATGGTAAAACCAACTTGTAACCCTGCCCTCCAAACTATATAAGGCAGGCAGGGGATCCACTCAATCCACATCTCATCTACTAGCAATACAATACAGCAACACACAGGACATAGGGTATTACGCCTCGCGGCGGCCTGAACCTGTATAAATCTCGTGTCTCACGCTCCCAGGGTAACTCTTGTTCGTCTCAGGCGCACCTTCACCGATCAATCTACTACCTTGGGCATACCCCTCGATAGACTATCGCCGGTATTCCGTCGACAGTTGGCGCACCAGGTAGGGGGTGTGCTTCCTGATCCATGGCGAACAAGGTGATTTTTTCAAGCTCCATCGAGCTCTCGACGCCGGGCCAGATCTTTACGGTGGGATCCATCAATTGGATCATCGGTCCTGACGGTGAAGGAAAGATCCTGGATGCGGCCCAGATCGCATCTACTCCAACTCCTCCAGCAGCCTCCGCCCCGGCAAGAAAGTTTCCACGCTACACCCGAAGCCATCGACAACGACGACTTGATCAGATCCATAAATCGGATCTCCCAAGGCCTGTCTGAGAGTCTCCACATTTTGGAGTCGACAGCAGACCGCTTCCAGCACCCATCGACGGCGTGACAACCTTCTCCGCTTGGCCAGGACATGACTCTGTCCATCACCATCACTCCTCAGGGGCGCGTCGTCGAGCTATGGCCCCGAGCTGTCACGCTTTCGAGGGCCTCTGACCACGACCTTCCGAGTGGCTATATGCCGTTCGGTATTCGGAGCATGGCCTCCAGTTTCGCGCATCTACTACGCTCCTCCGACCACACCTTCCTCGAGCACGTCGGCACCGGCTCCAGCTTCATCATCGCCGACAACGACTGCTCTGACCTCGACGACGTGGAAAACGGCAATCTCACTGATCTGCCACCTCCGACTGGACGATTCATCGACGGACCCGTCCTCGCCGTTAGCAACGACAGCGCTCCTCCTCCGAATGAAACTGAAGAGGCCCGAGCAGCCCGCGAGGGGAGAAACGCCCACCGAAGACGGCGTCGCGAACTGCAAGCCGAGGCAAGGAAGGCTCTCATATGGAACTTAGAGCCAGAATTTTATTTGGTCAGCAAACACCAGGTCTACAAGACACCAAGTGTAAACGTCGCCGTCGCGATAGAAGAGGCCAAAAAGCTGGTTCTGACACCTGAAGTGGAGCGCCTTACGACTTACCTCCAGGCAGCCCAGGTCTAGATCAACGAAGAACGCTAGTTTCCACCTCCATCACTTTCCACTGGGTCGGCCACCGAGATCATTCGTGATGATGGTGGTCACTCCCGCGGCGGCCGGAGACGTCATCGCCAAGATGGAGACCAGGAGGTCAACCAGTCCGACCTCCGCGAAAAGCTGAAGACCAAAGATTTCTAGGGGCGCATCGAGAATCAGAAGGAAGCTAGGCACTCGGCGGAGACTGAGCGCTGCAAAGAATACGACGAAGCGCACGGTCCTCCGGTTAGCGACAAAAATGCTCCGGGACTCCCCTTCACGGCAGAACTCCAAGCAGTACGCTAGCCGCCGAACTTCAAGGTCATTGGCGTTGATACCTACGACGGCACCGCCGATCCCACCAAGTGGCTTACCGTCTACGAGATAGCAGTCAAAGCTGCCAGGGGGAACTCCGACGTTATGGCAAATTACTTGCCTGTTATGCTGAACACATCCGCCAATAATTGGCTGCTGGGCTTGAATCCAAACTCTATCGATACTTGGGACCAGCTGAGGGAGCAATTCATCAACAACTACAATGCCACCTGCAAGCAGCCTGGCACAAAATCTGATCTTTAGAAGATCCAGCTGGCGTCGCGAGAATCATTGCGGGATTATATTCGGCACTTCTCATAAACCAAAAACAACATTTCAGGCGTCACGGATGCTGAGGCTATCTCCGTCTTCATACGTGGCCTCCGACCTGATGAAGAGCTCCAGAGGAAGTTGTACCGCAGCAGACCAGACTCCATCACCGAGATGCTGCGCATCGCCAACAAGTACGCCGAGGGGAGCGAGGCGGCTCGCCACTCCATTCATAGCCGCCTCCGCTTCCCTGACCGACCACGCCGCGAGGACACCGATCATCGATCTGATCGGCGCCATGATGACTGAGGAGCTCGGCGAGACCTTCACCGGAGTGAACGCGATCGCCGCGACCAACATCGCTCCGAGCGACGTTGCCACGATGAACCGGAAGGGTCTAGGGCTGGAGAAAGGCGTCGCCACTACCAAGTCTACAACACCCGACCAGCCCCGAAGCGCAATTATGAAGAGGCTTATGATAAGCTCCTCGATAGTCAATGCCCGATCCACAAGTTCCACAAGAATAACATGAGAGAATGTTATGGTTTCTCCAGGGCGTTCCAAGAAGAAGACAAGAAGAGGGCTCGCATAGAGTCCGAGAGAGACAAGCGTGATGACAACAACGTCCAACCTCCAGGATTCACTGAAGCTCACCGAACGATCTCCACGATCATTGGTGGCCGCATAGCCATGGAGTGAAAGAGAGAGCAGAAGCTCGTTGCTGGACGCGTCAACTCCGTCGCCAACCATGACGCCTCCATCACCGACCCTAGATTTCCCCCTTGGTCTCACAAGGCCATTACCTTCAGCAGAGAAGACCAGTGGACGGAGATCCCTTACTTAGGGCGCTTCCCACTGATCCTTGACCCGGTGATACGCAAGACACGCTTTCGTAAGGTGCTGATCGACGGTGGTAGTGGCCTCAACATCCTATTCTCCAGAGCCGCCAAGGAGCTCGGACTCCGAGCAGAAGACCTGGAGCTGACCACGGCTCTATTTTGGGGAATCGTCCTAGGACTGCCCTCCTACCCCCGGGACAGATCAACCTGCCTGTCTAGTTTGGGACACCACAGTGCTTCCGCATCGAGCACATCGACTTCTTGGTGGCCGACTTTGACGCCACGTATCACGCCATACTCGGTCGTCCAGCTTTGGCTAAGCTTGGGGCCATCCCCAACTATACCTACCTCGTCATGAAGATGCCAATGGAGACTGGCATCCTTACGGTCCGCTCCAACCTCCAAGTCGCATACGACTGCGAAAAGGGGGCCATCGCCATGGCAGAAGCCACTGACGTCTCCATCCTGATGAATACGTGCGCAGTGGACGCACAGAAGCTGGCGCCCGAAGAACAGGTCATCCCGGAGAAGGCCCTGCCCAGAGCTGCCACAAAGAGCAAGGAGACAAAGGACATCGTCCTCGTTCCCAGTGACCCGAGTAAGACTACTCGCATCAGGGCAGATCTTGACCCCAAATAGGAAGACACGCTCGTCAGTTTCCTTAGAAAGCACGTCAGCATCTTCGTGTGGAAACCCGCGGACATGCCTGGCGTACCGAGGGAGCTGATCGAGCACTCCTTGAATGTCTCGAAGACCGCCAAGCCCGTCAAGCAGAAGCTCCGATGTTTCTCTCCAGACAAGAAGGAGGCTATTAGGGTAGAAATAGCTCGGCTCCTAGCTGCCGACTTTATAAAAGAGGTGTATTATCCCAATTGGTTAGCCAATCCGGTCCTTGTAAGAAAAAAGAATAATGAATGGAGAATGTGCGTTGATTACACCGATCTCAACAAACAGTGCCCAAAAGACCCCTTCGGTCTCCCCCGTATCGATGAAGCGACTACATAGCCGGTTGCGAGCTACTCAGCTTCCTCGACTGCTACTCCGGCTACCACTAGACCGCCTTGAAGGAAGAAGACCAGGAGAAAACCTCCTTCATTACTCCCTTCGGGGCCTACTACTACAAGACCATGTCCTTTGGCTTGAAGAATGCTGGCGCGACATATCAGTGGGCCATCCAGGCATGCCTCAAGGATCTCATTCCTGACATCGCCGTAGCTTATGCGATGACATCGTCATAAAAACTCGGAAGGCTGAAGACCTCGTCTCCAACCTTGAAGCAGTCTTCGAGAAGTTGGATGAATTCTAGTGGAAACTGAACCCCTCCAAGTGCATTTTTGGCGTACCGTCGGGCAACCTGCTCGGCAACATCGCCAGCAAACGAGGCATACTCCCCAATCTAGAAAAGATCGAGGCTGTCATGAGAATGAAGCCTCTGACCTACGTCAAGGGTGTTCAGAAGCTCACCGGGTGCATGGCGGCCCTAAGCCGATTCATCTCCAGGTTAGGCGAAAAAGGCCTCCCCTTCTTCAAGCTCCTCAAGGCGGGCGAAAAATTTATCTGGTCGGAAGAAGCCGACCAGGCCTTCAAAGACCTGAAGCAGTTCCTGGTACATCCTCCGCTCCTTACAGCTCCTGTTAACATCTACTAACGTCGCCAACTATAACTATATAACTTTTAATGCGAGAGGCGAGATTAGAAGATGAATGGTAATTAATTAACTTGTCATTAGCAACTAGCCACTTTTCTATTACCAACATTCTTATGCAAGAACTAGTTTGTCATCCCTAATTAATAATGCTAAGAATAAATAAAGGTTTTATATATTAATCTATGTGACTAGGCAGAAATATAAATAATATAAACTAAGATCAGTTCTACAAGCGGACAGATAATTATACCATTGTAGCATTTTACCTAGGGAGTTCTACCAGGTTGTCGATTTATATTTATACCACTGGGAAGGACTAGGATAAACTTTAATCTATTATATTGATAGTGATGGTATACAATGGATAAGTGACATTACCGATGTCATTTACTCTACTCATAACAGGTAGAGGTCACAAGGTAAATAAAGATAAAGGTGATAAGTATGATCAAGCATCATAAATAAAAGATAATCATCAGAGCACTTCTCTAGTCATAGTAACAGCTAGCCAATAGATAAACTAAGGAATTAATATCAAAGTTAATTCTATAACTTAGTGCAATTACATCTAGCAATCATTGTTAGACTTATCCTATATCATAATCACATGCAAAGGGCATCATCTAGGAAGGATGTGAAACAGAGTCATCATCTAACTTCGCGACCGTGCCTGCTGGCCTACGTACGGGGGGTGGACTACAGAGGACTCAACGCAGCTGTCACCTACGCGATCTACCACACGACCCGGCACATCAGGGTGCACTCGCAGATAAACAAAATATCTAGACACCACGTTTACATACTGTTCATCATCTATCCATCGTCCGCATGAATAAACGCTATATGAGCAATTACATGAATTCAATAAGATCAAACCAACTATACTAGACATATAATCAAAGTAGACAAAGACTATTGTAATCAAGAACATATGAACTATTAAGAACAATGTTTCCTTAATCATAATGAAGAATACAATAATAGAGAAAGAACTAGAATTATACCGAACTCCGCGCTCCAGACAGATGCCGGGGCTCCAGATCCGCCGAAGAACTAGAACTCCTCTACTTCTAATCTAATACGCTAGAACTATAAATTAAGAGGCTCTTGATGAACTAGGTGGCTCTTGATGGCTTGAGGATTTGATGCCTTGAATGAATGATGGGTTTATGCTTCCAGGGGGGTCTGCCCCTTTATTTATAGCCCGGTGAGATGCACGTGCGCCGTAGGATCAAACCGACTTGAAACAAGGGCTGAGATGACTCCACAAAGGCGGCAGAAAAAGACTCCAGAAGGTGGGCCGAAACCCTAGTGGGGGGCGCTGGCTGGCCCCAACGTGGCGCCGGCTGGCCTACCCTGGTGGGTTTCGGGCCCGGTGCTTTGGGTGTGTTCCAGATGCTTCTAGTGTTCTCGTGATGATGTTTCCTTGGCGGTTAAGTTTCGTGGTAATTATGCTCTTTAACCCTTCTTTCATGCTTTTCTGGAATAGCCCCTGGAAAATACAGAACATGCAAAACTCGTGGAAACTGTCAGTTAAAACCCTAGACTAGTGTGTATTCATGTATCCTTTGGTGTTTAAAGTTCTAATAAAAGTTGACGGTATCCACCGTCAACAACGCCCCCAAGCTTACCTGTTTGCCAGTCCCTTGGTAAACAAACTAAGCCTAATTACTAATGTAATTGGATCAGGAGTTGCTACAATGTTTTCATAGTTACCAAGTACACATGCTTTAAACATAGATTCTCCTCCGGATTAGACAAAACTGCTCTAACTTTTAAATTTACCCATTTTACCTTTAATTATGGGGCTTTACAGTCCTTGCCTCAGTCTTGAGTAATTGAAAGAAAGAACAATCGAGTCTTGCACTATGTAGCAAATTCTTCACAGTACCAATATCCCGGAGTTTTGCAAGTTTTCAAAATAAAACTTAGAGCTTTAATTGTATGACACCCTCAAGTCTCTTACTATATATGGTATTTGTGGATCTCACTTAAGGCATTAATGATGTTATGCCTTCCTATAACTAAAGATTTATAGTGGAGCTTATAGGAGTGGCAATAACAAGGTTTACGCATACTTGCAATTCATATGTTGTAAAGTCAAACAATGGATCCACAGAGAATCGAGGCATACAATCAAACCAAGATGTGCATGTGTATGGAATATGGTGGATAGGTGTATATGTGGTATTTAGTGGCTATTCCTAATTCTACTTTTGCTCTTTGAAAATGATTCACTCTCCTTTGTAATTTGGAGGAACAGATGGGCTATCTCTTTTTTTCTTTCTCTCTCTCTTTTCTTCTTCTTCTTCTTGTTTTTTTTTCATTCAGGAGGCGGGCATCTAGTACCCATTGTTTTAATACTGGGACACTTGTCCATCTTTTACTCCCTTTTCATATTTTTGCATAGCCACATGTATCCTTTGAATATGAATAACTGGAGAGATAATAATAAGAACTTAGAGCAATTATATCGAGACTGTCCTACGGGGTATATTTCATTGATGAAAGTAGAAATGGTTGCGATTACTCCCAGGGTAGGAATAATGCATATGTGCTGAGGTGTGTACGTGATCTTGGTTTTAAAAGCATGACAAGACTCCCATATGGTATACAATAAAGGTTGACTAAACTCAATGTAAAGCAAGCAGCTTGAATGTGCAAAAATTTTCCTATCTTGATGTATCATATATGGCTTTGGTAGGAATTCATACTTTGTCATACAAGAGCTCATCATGTAGATTTCAAATTTTCAAAATAAATCTTCAGAACTTAGTAATGTTAGGAGTAAGATAAATAGCAGCTCAACTTTCATGAATCATACCAATCAATTATCTAGACTTAGCTTAAACATATGCCTCCACAAGTTTCAGATTCAGAGTAAATTCTTAAGTTAAAACAGCAATATCTAAAACTCAGGAGAATTTAAGTTTGACAATTAGGCATTGAAAAGTATTGTGACAGAGCAACTATTCATCATCTCCAAGACAAAATTTTAATGTTCATCATTTTTAATTTGGTTCTAGTCTAGACTGACTCTAAATAAACTTTAATCGATAGATATTTTATTTGGTTTTCAAATTTTATCTTACTAGCTAACTCACGCGAAAAAGTGATATTGTAATAATGATAATAAGATAGGAAACTTATACTTAGCTGGATTTTAATTGGAGGGTGCCCTCCCCCAAGCTTGACGTTTGACAGGGTCTTTGATGTTGTAAATTGAGTGATCCTTCTGAACAGTGTATCGGTAGTGTAAGGGCGTCGGGTTGACTAGCTCCTTGATCTTGTGTTTTTGTATAAAACTCAATTGCCAATAGAAATACCAAATCTTATGGAGAGGGGTTAGGTTTAATACCACTCCATGGTAAGTGACTGATTTTATATTTCCAGCAGAAGCTTAACTTCCTTTTCCTAATTAGGAAACTTCTCTAAGAGTGTGGACCTTCATGTGCCCACATATTTTTGATATTTTTGTGAAAGGTATGGACCTTCATGTGCCCATATATTTTTGATATTTTGTGTTTGTATAAAGTAGACTTAATAAGTGCATAGATAAAGTTACCAGGTAACTAGGGGATGCTCCTCCCCCAAGCTTGATGTCTGCAATACTTGGTGTTTGAATGATCTTCAGAGCGAGTTGGTTAGCAGCAGTCCTGATGAGTGCCACTAATAGACTCTCTCCCTAGTCATAATATTATTCCTGCATAGTTATACTCCAACAAGAAAACCAAAACTCGAGGCTCGAATTATCAAGGGGTTTGCGGTCAGCCAATGAGCACTTTGATTATTCTTTGAGTTAATTTTAATTAATAGATTTTAGCAGGATTGTAACAGGATCCTCTTTTTAGGATTTTTTAAGTTTCTTATGTAGCAATCAAAAAATGTATGCATGCTAATAATAATTTTTATGCCACCACAGGGAATATTCATTCTCATGGGGCTTAAGATTTTCATAATGCAACAAAGTAAATATAGATTGTTATTTTTATTTTTATTTTTATGTCACCACAGTAAATTTGCCTACAAGCTTACCATAGGTTTATTCACATGGGGCTTTAATATTTATGATGCAGTAAATAAAGCAATAAACGTTTTTATTGGTTTAGTTTTTTAATATGCAAAAAATGATTGTACTAATAAATGTGCTAAGCAAAATTACTAATGAATGCTAAATTAATTAGATAACTACCATTCTAACCTTATGGCTAGGGTACGAAATTTAAAGTCTACCGACAGGGCTTAGATAGCGGAGAGTACTTACTTAGTAGGTTCATCGTCTGAGGTTACCTCAGTCAATTCCCCATTTTATGGTGGTGTAGCAGGTGCTTCTTCTTTCTCCTTCTATCTCTTTTATGTCTCTTCTGCTTCTCTCTTTTCTAGCTCCAGCTCTTCCTTGTATGCTTCTCTTGATTCCTCATCTCTCTTTATCCATTCTTCTACTTGTGCCTGGATCTCTTCTTTCTCTGCCTTAGCAATCTGGTCCATCCTTTCAGCTTTCGCTTCCCACTCACTCCAGCGTGGTGCTTGTACGGCTTCTTCTTGCTCCTTGTAGCAGTCTTCATACTTCACAATCTTACCAGGGAACTCCTCCCATCCACAGTGAGGCTGGGCAGCCTGACGGCGGGCTTGGTATTTTCTTCTGTTGCATTGCTTCTTGATCTGCTCATAGTTAAGATGTGTTTTAAATTGACAGCGTACCTTTCCAGTGGGTAGGTTGAAGTGGATCTGTCCAGACCCGATGTAGATGATAGCATTGGCGGTGTAGAGGAACGGTCTTCCCAAAAGAATAGGAGATTCATCGTCCCCCTGCGTATCAAGAACTAGAAAATCTGCGGGTATATATTTATTTTGAATTCTTACCATTACGTCCTTGACTACGCCTTCAGGGAATCTCAATGATTAGTCTGCCATCTGCAACTAAATATATGTTGGGTATAATGGTAAATCATCAAATAATTCATCATATACCTTTTTAGACATTACGTTGACGCCTGATCCAGTGTCGCAGATGGTGTCGGGAAAAAGTGATGTCTCTGATTGTGCATTCGATGATTGTACACCTGGGTCACCTTTCTTTGTTGGGAATGGTTTCGGGAGCATATGATCATTTTCTGTGTTGATAGAATTGATTAGCTGAGCAGTTCCTTTAGGTACATGCTGGGCTTGTTCTTCCTCCGTCTTCTATTGTTCTTCTTCTTGGGTGCTGGTTGTTGTTGTTACTCTTCTTGTTGATGGAATTGCTTCGGGACTGCTGGATTCTTTAGGATACGGTTCTTGAATGAAAATCTCTCCTTCTTGTCTTTGATGGAGAGGACAATCATGGCGTGTTCCGCATAGATGATGGCTTTGGTTGTGCATAACAATGGTCGTCCCAAGATAATGAGTACCTTCTCAGCTCCTCTAGTATTCATAATCACAAAGTCAATTGGGACATATGATTGCCCCACTCTGATAATAGCTTCTTCTAGTACTCCCTCGGGGTAGCAAATGGATTGATCTACAAGCTGCAAATGCATATCTGTGTACAACAAAGGATCACCTAAAATTTTCTCATAGATTACCTTGGGCATTATGTTGACACTTACGCCGTAATCGCAGATAGCCTCTGGAAAGCTGTGACATCCTATAGAGATAGGAATCACAGGTCTTTCAGGGTCTCCCATCTTCTCAGGTAGTGAGTGATCTATCCACTGTATATCTGCAGGCTCAATATGGTATTGTGTTGCATTGTGAATATCAACAAGGTTAGCAATTTCTAAATCCTCCGGCTGGCCCAGAATCTTACATTTCTCAAATGGAGGGACAGTAGCAGCTAGCTGGGCTAATTGTGATTCTAACATTTTATTAAAGCTGTGCTGATTCTTTATAGCAGAAGCAAAGGTATCCATTCTAGTATTTATATTTTCTAAAGGTTTATCATTTGAGGCTATCTTTCTAGACATTTGATCTAACAATTTAGATTGACCAGCAACTAAATCTCTTAAAGGCGGAAGATTATAATTATTGTAATTATTACCTTGGTTGTTACCTTGGTAATTACCTTGTCGAGGTTGCTGATTCCATCCTTGGTTTGGCTGGTTCCATCCTTGATTTTGCTAAGGACGATAGTAGGTGTTATTGTTGATGAAGTTCACATCCTCTTGCAACGTAGGGCAGTTGACAGCTGAATGCCCGTAATCTCCACATTCTTCACAGGTCATACGAGAATCATTGATATGCATGACTTCCTTCTTCTCTATGTCGAGCTTCTTCATGATGCTTCTTCATGATGAGGTCTAGCTTGGCAGTGACCATGTCAGTCTCCTTCAGATGATGGATGCCTCCTCCTCTCTTGCGAGGTTGAGTACATTCTTCATTACAGCTTGAATTTGAGGCCACCTTCTCAACGACTGCTTGAGCTTCTGGAAGCTTAAGTGAGAGGAAAGCTCCTCCAACTGCAGCATCTATGGACCCACGGGTGTTTGAGATAATCCCGTGGTAGAAGGTCTGCAATAGTAGCCAATCCTCTATCCCATGATGAAGACAGTCTTCAATGTAATCTTGAAATCTCTCCCATGCTTCAGTGAATGATTCGTCATGTTGCTGTTGAAAATTTGAGATTTTCCCACACAGAGCATTTGCCTGTAGGAAAGAACTTTGCTAGGAAAGTAGTTGAGCATCGGTCCCATGTAGTGTTCTTGTCTTTGTTGGCGTAGAACCACTGCTTGGCTTTCCCCAAAAGTGAAAATGGGAAAAGACGGAGTAAAATAGCATCTCTTGGTACTCCTCTAATCGTGAAGGTGCTGCAAATCTCTAAAAAGTGTTGTAAGTGTGCACTTGCATCTTCATGAGCTTTTCCACAAAATTGGCTGGCTTGAACCATGGTGATAAGAGCAGGCTTGAGCTCGAATCCATTCTCCCCCGTGCTGACTGCTGGTCCAGTCCGGATGTTTTCTGTTGTTGGGGCAGAGAACTCATGCAGCGTCTTCTCAGCCATGTTTTCAAACACAGGAGATAAATCTTCTTCTAAGTGTTCATCTTCCAATATTGGAGCTGGCTCCTTTGATGAATGAGCTTGAGCAGCGATGGGTGTTTTTGAGGGTAGCTTGAAATTGTCCCTCGCTTCTACAAACTTCTTTCTTCTCAGGAGTTTCTCTGGATCGTCAGTGAAATTATTTGGAAGAGAAAAACCATTCATTCATCACCCTGCATAAGATAAGTAAATGATAAAAAAGGATGTGCCTGTTTGAGTTAGAGATCCATCGGTAATTCAATCTTATCCATTATGTATACATATGCTATCAATATTTCCTAAGTTTAATGTGCCTTCCCCGGCAACGGCGCCAAAAATTCTTGTTGACATCTACTAACGTCGCCAAATATAACTATATAACTTTTAATGCGAGAGGCGAGATTAGAAGATGAATGGTAATTAATTAACTTGTCATTAGCAACTAGCCACTTTTCTATTACCAACATTCTTATGCAAGAACTAGGTTGTCATCCCTAATTAATAATGCTAAGAATAAATAAAGGTTTTATATATTAATCTATGTGACTAGGTAGAAATATAAATAATATAAACTAAAATCAGTTCTGCAAGCGGACAGATAATTATACCATTGTAGCATTTTACCTAGGGAGTTCTACCAGGTTGTCGATTTATATTTATACCACTGGGAAGGACTAGGATAAACTTTAATCTATTATATTGATAGTGATGGCATACAATGGATAAGTGACATTACCGATGTCATTTACTCTACTCATAACAGGTAGAGGTCACAAGGTAAATAAAGATAAAGGTGATAAGTATGATCAAGCATCATAAATAAAAGATAATCATCAGAGCACTTCTCTAGTCATAGTAACAGCTAGCCAATGGATAAACTAAGGAATTAATATCAAAGGTAATTCTATAACTACATCAACGAATAACTCTAATTAGTGCAATTACATCTAGCAATCATTGTTAGACTTATCCTATATCATAATCACATGCAAAGGGCATCATCTAGGAAGGATGTGAAACAGAGTCATCATCCAACTTCACGACCGTGCCTGCTGGCCTACGTACGGGGGGTGGACTACAGAGGACTCAACGCAGCTGTCACCTACGCGATCTACCACATGACCCGGCACATCAGGGTGCACTCGTAGATAAACAAAATACCTAAACACCACGTCTACATACTGTTCATCATCTATCCATCGTCCGCATGAATAAACGCTATATGAGCAATTACATGAATTTAATAAGATCAAACCAATTATACTAGACATATAATCAAAGTAGACAAAGAATATTGTAATGAAGAACATATGAACTATTAAGAACAATGTTTCCTTAATCATAATG
The DNA here is from genome assembly GCA_038502445.1 of Eremochloa ophiuroides. Lineage (NCBI taxonomy): Eukaryota > Viridiplantae > Streptophyta > Magnoliopsida > Poales > Poaceae > Eremochloa > Eremochloa ophiuroides. The sequence continues at coordinate 74,981,571 of JAHLJS010000003.1, read as the reverse complement.
AAGAATACAATAATAGAGAAAGAACTAGAATTATACCGAACTCCGCACTCCAGATAGATGCCGGGGCTCCAGATCCGCCGAAGAACTAGAACTCCTCTACTTCTAATCTAACTACACTAGAACTGTGAACTAGGAGGCTCTTGATGAACTAGGAGGCTCTTGATGGCTTGAGGACTTGATGCCTTGAATGAATGATGGGTTTATGCTTGTAGGGGGTCTGCCCCTTTATTTATAGCCCGGTGGGATGCACGTGCGCCGTAGGATCAAACCGACTTGAAACAAGGGCTGAGATGACTCCACAAAGGCGGCAGAAAAAGACTCCAGAAGGTGGGCCGAAACCCTAGTGGGGGGGCGCCGGCTGGCCCCACCCTGGCGCCGGCCGGCCCCACCCTGGTGGGTTTCGGGCCCCGGTGCTTCGGGTGTGTTCCAGATGCTTCTAGTGTTCTCGTGATGATGTTTCCTTGGCGGTTAAGTTTCGTGGTAATTATGCTCTTTAACCCTTCTTTCATGCTTTTCTGGAATAGCCCTTGGAAAATACAGAACATGCAAAACTCGTGAAAACTGTCAGTTAGAACTCTAGACTAGTGTGTATTCATGTATCCTTTGGTGTCTAAAGTTCTAATAAAAGTTGACGTTATCCACCGTCAACAGCTCCCAAAAAGGATGAAACCCTGCTCCTCTATATCGTCGCAACAAACAATGCCGTCAGCACGGTGATAGTCGTAGAACGAGAGGAAGATGGCCATGCATATCCGGTGCAGTGACCAGTTTATTTCATCAGCGAAGTTTTAAACGAGTCCAAAGCTCGCTATCCGACGGTCCAGAAGCTGATCTACGCCATCCTCATCACATCACGCAAGCTCCGTCATTATTTTGAGGCTCATCAAATTGTAGTGGTCACCCAACGTCCTCTCGGCAACATCCTACGCAACAAAGACGCCAACGGCAGAATCATGAAATGGGCTGTAGAGCTGGGGACTTATTCGCTGGAGTTCCATAGTCGAATGACGATCAAGTCTCAGGTGTTGGCTGACTTCATCGCCGAATGGACGGAAGTGTAGGAACAAGTACCACCCAAGCATGAGGAACACTGGACGATGTATTTCGACGGATCTCTCAGCATTGGAGGCGCAGGCGCCGGCGTACTCCTCATATCACCGACCGGTGAACGCCTGCGCTATGTATTAAGAATCTATTTCAAAGCCTCCAACAACGCTGCTGAATATGAAGCCGCCATCCACGGCCTATAGATCGCCTCCGAGCTCGGCATCCGGCGGTTGATGGTATATGGGGGCTCTGCTCTGGTTATCAATCGGGTAAACAAAGATTGGGAATGTTACAGTGAGAAGATGGACGCCTACGTCATCACAATCAGAAAGCTTGAAGGAAAATTCTTGGGCATCGAGTTTCACCACATCGTCCGAGCTAAAAACTAGGCAGCTGACGAGCTATCTAAGCTTGGTTCGTCACGAGCTGATATTCCTCCCGGCGTCTTCGTTCAAGACTTCGTCCGTGCCTCAATCCCAGAAGAAGAAGAAAAAGAGGTCGAAGCGCCCCCGTCCGGTCAGATAGCAGCTTGCATCTCTGATTCTACAGATGATTGGAGGACACCCTTCATCGCCTATCTGCTCGAAGCCAAAATCCCTGAAGACAAAATAGAAGCAGAACGTCTTGTGAGACGGTCCAAGAATTACGTCATCGTCGACAACAAACTCATGTGTAAAAACGCTAAAAGCAAAGTATTCCAGAAGTGCGTCACGCGCGAAGAGGGCATCAAGATACTCCAAGAAGTGCAAGGAGGCATGTGTGGAAACCACGCAGCCTCGCGCACCCTGGTCGGCAAAGCTTTCCGAGCAGGATTCTACTGGCCTACTGCCGTCCAGGACGCTGAAAAGATTGTACGCCACTGCGAGGCATGCCAGTTTTTCGCAAAGCAGATACACGTCCCAGCGCAGGAGCTACAGACCATACCTGCATCCTGGCCATTCGCTACTTGGGGACTCGACATGATAGGTCCCTTTAAGGCAGCTAAAGGGGGCTACCACTGCGTGTACGTCGCCATCGACAAATTCTCCAAGTGGATTGAATACAAGCCATTGGTGAAGGCAACAGCGGCCAAAGCCGCGGAGTTCTTTAATGACATCTCCCATCATTTCGGCCTTCCGAACAGCATCATCACCGACCTAGGTACTACCTTCACTGGAAGCGACTTCTGGGATTTCTGCGACGAAAGGAGCATCGTGGTAAAGTATGTCTCGGTGGCTCACCCTCGAGCTAACGAACAAGTTGATAGAGCAAACGGAATGTTGCTTGACGCCCTCAAGAAGCGCTTACATGAAGCCATCAAAAGAAGCCCAAGAAACTAGATCAACGAGCTGCCAGCAGTCGTCTGGGGTTTGAGGACACAGCCTAGTCGCAATACGAGTGTATCTCCATATTTTATGGTCTACGGATCAGAAGCAGTGCTACCAGCCGATGTCGCTTTCTGAGCTCCTAGAATTGAGAACTACAATGAAGAAAGATCCGATGGCTCACGAGCAGAGGACATCGACAGACTCGAAGAAGAGCGTCTGGCCTCCTGCGTGCGCACGGCCAAGTTCCTGGAGGGGATACGGCGATATTACAACCGGAACGTCAACGGCAGGTTCTTCGCGGCCGGCGACCTCGTCCTTCGGCGCAAGCAGAGCAAGGAGGGCATGCACAAACTTTCTTCTCCATGGGAGGGACCATACAGGTTGTGCGACCTTGATCGTGTCGACATCCCCAACTCCTGGAACATTGAGCACCTTCGTTGCTTCTATCCTTGACAGGGTGTCGAGGCAGATATGTGTATTTTTTGTTTCATTATTTCAATAAAAATCATATTGCTTCTACGCACATGAATGTGTACAACCACAGATCAATGAATTCGCCTCCAACGCGTAAGCCCCGCAACTGCTCGGGCAGCACGATTTCGCCAATGCGTAAGCCCCGCAACTGCTCGGGCAGCACGATTTTGCCAATGTGTAAGCCCCGCAATTGCTCAGGCAGCACGACTTCGCCAATGCATAAGCCCCGCACCTGATCGGGCAGCACAATTACGACTACGTATAAGCCCCGCACCCGTTCGGGCATCCTAGTCACGACAACGCATAAGCCCTGCCTCCGACAGGCCGCTCAACTTCGCCACTTCAGCGACCGCCCCGATAGATTCGGGAAGCCATCGCCCACGATAAGCGTAACCCCCGCCAGGCGCGGGCAGCTTCGCCACCACGTAAGCCCCAGGGACGCCTGGGCTGTTAAGTCTTCACTAACACATAAGCCCCGGGGACGCTTGGGCAGGTTAGCAGCGTCTCCAAAAGCCCCGTCGAAAGGAACAGGCACCGGTCGTCGATCACTCTAATGAGCTGTACGCTCTGGCTTCATGTCGACCAATCAAAGAAAAAATGTTATAAGAGCAAAAGAGAATTTACATAAACTTCATACGGAACGGTTTTTTACATAGCATGACTTCCGATCACATTAATCATCGTTCGTTGCAAAAAGAAAATCTACAATTTCTGTGCAGGTGTCTTCAAGTATTCTCCGTAGGGAACAGCTGCATATCTGCTGCCAAGAGTTCCGCCGCGGGCTTCGCCTCCTCTTCCAGTTGATCCTCCTGCTGCTCGGTGGTGCCACGGGCGTATCCTCCCTTCACCCTGTCGTTGTTCACTCCAGGGTAATGAGAACGCACTACACCAAGCACGTGGGCTACAGCATTCTCCGCTACATCAGTGCAGAAGGCCTTGAAGTGCCGCAGCGCTTCACGGCTACGGCGGATGATGTCAAAAGGCCTCGGCGCGTCCGCAGGAGGATCGCTTGGAGCATACTCGATAATGTCCAGTGTAGGTTTGACACCTTCCACCATGGCGTCATAGCGGCTCTCGGCAGCTTCAAGGCACTGGGACAGATCATTCATTTGTGCTCGGGTCCTCTGTTCGGTGTCTGTTTATAACAAAAGGCAAAAATCAGAAGTTTCAACAAGAGGCACTAAGGCACTCCACAAGCAGAAGAAACTCACCCAGGCATGCTTCTTCATTCCTCCGAGCAGCCTCCCACAGGAAGGACACTTCGTCGTCCAGCTCTTTAACTGAACCTAGAAAGACTTCGGATCAGCAATCCCTTAAACAACCAAAGCGGACAAGATAGGACGTATGAAGATGCATGTACCTCGGCGTGCGGCTCCCTCCAACTTATCAGTTAGATCTACCAGAGATAATAAAGCTCAGCAGTGAGAAGGGACCGGAATACAATAAATGGGGCTATAACAGTCTCTATACCTTTTTTATCCTGCAGGAGTTTCTGTTCGGCCTCCATCAAATCGTTGCAGTGCAAGTGCAACGTGTCGCGCTGCTCGCGGAGGTCCTCCATCGCCTTTTCCAGATGAGCATTTTATTTTTCAAGCCGAGCATTCTCCACCGCGAGTCCAGCCGCACGCTGCAGAGATTTTCTTCGATCTTCGGCTGTATCATGTACGGCCTGATCGACAAAGACAGAACGTGACGAAAGGGCAAGCAAAGAAACTTCAGGAAAATTTAAGAAGAGTATAGTTACCTGAACTTGCAAGGACAACTGTCCAAGACGGCAGATCACGTTCCTGAGATAGCAGTGGGTGCTCGAGATATCCGCCTTCAAGGCCTCCAGCTCTTCGTCCGCCGCTCCTTCTTCCACGACGACGGCATACTAATCGCCAACCCGCCTGAAGGTTCTGAGCACCACCGGCGGAGTCCCACCCGCAGCCTGACGGGAGATTTCCTCGACGTCCTGCTCTGGAAAAGTCACGCCCGCTGTTGGTTGCTCGGGGATCTCCTGGCTTGACCCCGATGCTCCTCCGAAAGAAGGCCCTCCGGTTTGCGTATTTGCTCCATGGTCGGAACCAATGGGCGAGTTTTGGTTTGGAGAAAGGCCTCTTCCGGTGTCCTCAGACTGTCGTTCTGTGCCCCGTGTTAGGGGTGGCGACGGAGGTGGTGGCGTCGACTCGCGAGGCTGGTCGGATGGCGGCACCTGCTCGTGCGAGTCCAAGTTCGGCTGCTGCTCCGGCGGCGTCTTCGGCGACTCATGGTCGGAAGGCCAGCTTGCGGTACCACCGTCCTTCGTTGAGGTGTCACCACCGGTCTCTCCACCGGCCATCCCCTCGACATCTTCGGCTGAGGGGTCCCTGAACAATAATATGGACTTCATATAACAGAGTACACCGATCAGCAAAAAAGCAGCAACAAAAGAAGATCTGGGTACTCACAGCTCTGAGCGGCGACGTTTGCGTGCGAAGCTTCTTTTCGGACCTGAAGTCCCCTCCTCATCGCCAGGCTTCTTGGTTGGCAGGACCTCTCCTTTCTGGCGTTTCGGAGGGGGTCCGTCGTCATCACTTGAGCTCTGGATCACCGGCTAGTGGCGAGCTCGCTCCTCGGACAGCTTCACCGGTTTCTCAGGCTTTCGGACTCTGCTTGATGACCCAGCTTTGTCAGGCATGGGTTGTTTGCCGCGAGCTTCTCGTTGAGAGGAGGTCTCCAGGTCCTCTTCTTCTTCATCGGTCTCTGCATCAGAGGGCTCCGAGAAGTCTTCATCATCGCTGCTGGGTTGATAGCGGTGTCGAGGATCAACTCCTTCAGGCCATTCCGCACTGGGCACCTCTGAGAAATAGGTCTTCCGGTCCTGGCTATATATCTTTAGCAAATCAAATAAGATGCTAATGATCAACATCAAGACAAATGACGTGAGCAAAGGAATCTCTAAAGGCATACCTCGGTAGGTGGATTCGCAATATGCAGTGTCCTCGGTTGTTGATCGATGCTTTATTATCGAACAGCTCTTTCAGCCTCACCATGGTCTCCTCGGCTGACATCAGGTCGGGGACCTCTCTGGTCGGATCAGTTTCGCCAACCTACTCATATGCAGGATGAATCCTATCCTTGCAGGGCTGAACTCGGCGCCTCACGAAGTTGGCAGCAACTCCGACGCCATTCAGAGTCACCCCCTTCAGGATTTCTAACAGTTCGTTTACTTGCACCATCTGATCGGATGTGGGTCTCGACGACCAGCTCGGTTTCCTTTCTGGTATCTGTTCGATAGTGCAACGAACAGGAGGGTCTTAATTTGGCAGATAAAACCACCTCTTGTTCCAATCTCGAAGGCTGGTGTTGAGGGGGATAGAAACATAATGGGCAGACATGCCGTCTCGGAGCTTAAGGTATACTCCACTGGCAATTCGAGACCCCCGCCGCTCGATTTTACAAGCATGTACAGGTGACGGAATAGATTGAAATGAGAAAGAATTCCGGCAAAGGCCTCGCAGAAGTGGATGAAGATAGAAATTACGAAGATAGAGTTGGGATGCAAGTGGCACAGAGAAATTTCGTAATAGTCAAGGAGTTTGCGAAGAAAGGGATGGCACGGAACACCAAATCCGCGGAGGAAGTAGTCGGCAAATACGGTTATTTCGTCGGTGTTAGGCATGGGGTACGGCTCACCTTCTGATGGCCTCCATCCGGCGGTGGCATGATTTGGGAGGAGTCCTTTCGCCACCAACTTCAAGATGGCTCTCTCTGTCATGGTGGACGGCTACCACTCATTGTTGAGGCGGAGTTCTCCAGGCTGCGGCTCTTTACCCTTCTTTGAGGGTACGCACGAACTCTTCCTGGGCGCCATTTCTTCAAATTGAACCTGGGATTGGGTTATTGGAAGGTTGAATCGAAGGAACTTTGGCGGAATCGAGTTTTGAATCAAGGCTTTTCGGAACCCTAGATGGCGGCGGCTAGGGCTGGATGTAACGGTTGTTTGAATGGCTTTTGAGCGGCGGCGCGAGAGGGAAGATGAATCATTTCGTCTGTGGACATGCCCTTATAAAGAGAAGTCTGACGGTTTGGCTTCCTACACAAGGCCCACACGATGCTTTAGGGTTTCTGAGCATTGAACTGCTCTCGGGGACTGTTGGCGGTCCTTAACAACATAAATATAACATCATTTTAAATACTAAAAGAAATAGAGAATAGGGATTTATCTAATCTTTCCATGAGTTTTGTTGTGTACCTAACTTACAGGGACAGCATGTGGAATGCATGGAAATCACCGGAAAGCGCACTTCCAGAAAACATATTCAGAAAAGGCGCAAATCAAGAATAAAAGAGAAAAGCCCATCAAAGCATCAAACGGGATCCATCCGTAACCGCGGGGGAGGCCCAGGCCCAGAGAGCAACCGACCACCCGAAGGCGCTGGCCAGTTGCCGCCTCCCAGGGACCGACCACCCCCGGGGGCGGCCGCCCCCCAGATGGCACTTCCCGGGCCCAGTTTTCAGCCACATGCTCAAGGTGGTTCCCTGAAGGCGGTTTCACCTCCTACCATACTTAGAACGCCCAAACCGCCCTTGATCAACTATAAATAGATGTGCTTCACCCTCTCCAAAACACACACCAACATTTGGAGCACTACACCTCACATTTCTTACTTGTTCTCTAGTTTAGTAGTAGTAGTAGAGCAAGGCAAAGCTATCAAGGGGAGCTTGTCTCCTTGGAGGAATCAAGAACATCTTGGTATGAATACACATCAGTTCTCCTCTATGAGCAAGCTCTTATCTTATTTATATAGCAATGCATCTGAATTAGAGTATAGTCTTGTCCATATTATGATCATAACATGTAAACTAGTCCATAGTCTATGTGTTATGTTCTTGATATGTTCATCAAAGTTCTTCATCATTCATCAAATTAGTATGAATAGAGGAAGAACTAAGGATGGGATAATAGTTCGTTGTGTTGTCATGGTTGCTCCTAGCCGAGCCTGTCAATCCGAAGGGTTGGGGTCCCGGGGGGCTAGGAGTTGTTTCCAATTACACGGGCGTGGTGCTCGGGTATGCGGGAATCAGCGGATATGTCGGTACCCCACGGGCAGAGGGGTAGGTGGGCAGGTATTGACAGCCCTGTCTATCCCTAGCATTCCCCCACGTTCGGGTATTGAGTAGAACTTCGTAAAGTCTCTATCGGTTGCCAGACCAGCTGCGGGGATCTCCCTATCATCCCAGACTTAGTCCTGATCCTAGTCTTATTAATTCGATGTAATTACTATTCGTTGCATAGCTGTATATGACCAATGCCTGCTCTCGCAGTTATTCTTAATTCTTTATTTTATATTTTATCCTTGAGGTTGCTCCGATTTGTGTGTCCACTATCTTATAAACATGTTTTAACCCCTGCCTATGCTATGCCTACCTATGCATCCAATAAGTGATCATGTTTATACCAAAAGCTAGATGGAATTCATCATGCCCTCCTACGGGAAATTATAAATACGACACCCTTGAATACTCACGGGTTGAAATGCTACAATAATAGTTCTGTGCGCTTGCAGACTAGTCTTATTCCTTACTGAGCTATCGATTGGCGCACCTAAGTACCATTACTTAAGGATTGTAATTCTTGTGCACCCCACGGTGCCGTGCCACAGTTTTGCATATCGTAAGTAATGACGGTTAGGAAGGCCAATCCAGCACTTCTAACTGCTATTACCAGACTGCATTACCTAGGCCGGCGCCACTAAGGGCCAAGGATTACCTTTCTGAAGTAATGGTGGTTGGGAATGCCAACAAGCATTTCTGGCGCCGTTGCTGGGGATGGACTTTTAGTCTATCTTTTGTAACGACGTTAAGAAATGCCAACAAGCATTTCTGGTGCCGTTGCCGGGGAGGGCAAAAAGAAAATATAAACATCTAGCTTTGGCATAAACTTTAATTACAAAATAAGCATCGGTAGCCATAGCTTATGCAGGCTAACTTTGTTGTTTTCTTCCTCTTTTTATTGGAATGAAAACAGGATAGTGTATGAGCGGTTTCAATCTGCCAGAAAACTTCGTTAAAAATCCAGAGGTACTCCTAAGGAAGAGAAGGCCTCGTACCATCTCTTCTTCTGCTACTCAGCCGGCAAACGAACCGGTCATTTCCGCATCATCCGCTACTAACACTATGGCCAAGTCACTACGCGAGTTTTCCAGCCCCGCTATTGCCAACGTGCCTGTTGGGCCCGCTGCCAATATCGGGAACGAAAACTTTGAACTCCGTACTGGCCTACTCACGATGGTGCAGGTGAACCAGTTTAGTGGTTTGCCAAGTGAGGATGCAAACGCGCACCTACAAAACTTCCTTGAGCTGTGTGAGACCATCATCATCAAAGATGTCGCACAGGACACCACCAAACTCCGGTTGTTTCCCTTCTCCCTTTCGGGGAAGGTGAAGCAATGGTTTTATCAAAGCAAGAAAGCAGTCAACACATGTGACAAATGTTCCGTGGCGTTCCTCGCTAAATTCTTCCCCATAAGCAAAACAAATGCTCTACGGGGAAAAATATCAAACTTCCAGTAAACTACACTCGAGTCCATTCCCGAGGTTTGGGATAGGCTTCAAGAATACATGCAGGCCTGCCCCCACCACGGGATGGAAGACTGGCTTGTGCTCCAAAATTTCTATGAAGGTCTCACGGCCATGTCTACGGGGCACATAGATGCCACTGCTGGAGGCGCATTCCTCTCCCTCACCATCGAGAATGCTACGGCGTTAATCATGAAGATGGTGGCCAACCAAAGCTGGGGAGAGGGACGCAAAACACAAAAAGGCATGCACACCGTGAAGGAGATGGATCTGCTTGCCGCAAAAATAGAATTAATAATGAAGAAACTTGAAGGACGCGCCACCGATCCTACCACCGGCACTGTCCAGGTCATGGACTCACACATGACGTGTGAGATCTGTGGAGATGTTGGTCATGAGGGGAACAACTGTCCTGAAACCCATGAAGAAGCTTCCTATGTTAACAACGGGTTTTGCCAACATCAACAAACAGGTAATGGGTGGAACAACCAGAATCGCCCCCAAGGTAATTCTTCCAATTTTAATTCAAATTTCAATTCCTCCCAACCTTCATTAAAAGATCTTATTATAGGACAAACTAAAATAAATGAAAATCTTACAAACAAGCTTTCTCGTAATGATAAAATGTTTGAAACTATAAATACTAAGCTTGATAGCCTGTCCTCATCTGTTAAAAATCAAGTAAATTTTAATAAAAAATTGAAATTCAAATCGCCCAACTTGCATCTGCTGCAAAATCTGGCATTCAAATTTCTAGTCCTGTTGAGAATATAAATTCGGTGACCACAAGAGGGGGTAAGACCACTCGTGATCCTCCACATCCTAACCAAAGAACAGGCAAAACACCAAGACAGCAAGAGGAAGTACCAGTTGACTCGGCACAACCACATGAAGAATCGATGGAAGAAGAGCCAACACCGGAGGGCTATGGGGACACCACGATGTTGCCTTTTCCCACAAGGATGAGACGAAAGAAGGTCGGAGATGAACAGTTTCTCCGATTCGTGGAGATGGTCGAGAAGACACATGTCAGCGTTCCGCTGATGGATGTCTTACACATACCATCATACGCTAAGTTCATCAAAGATATCATCAACAACAAGCGACCATTACCGTCCTCGGAAATTGTCAAGCTGACGGAAGAGTGTAGCGCAGCTATACTCAATCATCTACCTGAGAAGAAACAAGATCCTGGGTGCCCCACAATCACATGCTCTATAGGCACCCGGCAATTTGACCACGCCTTATGCGATCTTGTGGCGAGTGTGAGCGTAATGCCAAAATCAGTCTTTGATAGACTGAATTTTACCAACTTGGAGCCTACCAACATGACACTTTAGTTGGCCAACTCCTCAATTCGGTACCCAGCAGGGATTGCACAAGACATCCCTGTAAAAATTAGAGGGTATTATGTTCCAGTGGATTTTGTGGTGCTCAACATGGAACTCACCAAAGAAACACCACTCATCCTCGGAAGGCCATTCTTGAGCACGGCAGGAGCACAAATTGATGTTGGAGCTGGAGAAATCCGCTTCAATATCAATGGACAAGAAGAGAAGTTCAAGTTCAGGCCTCGCCGTCAAGAAGAATGCAACATGATACGCATTCGGTATGGGCCGAATCCCCAAGGCATAAAGGAGGTAGAGATTCAACCTCAGCTTTTGAAAAATATATCAAAAATCTTAAAAGAATCAAAGAAAAAGCCGGAGCCAAAACAAAAGGCGGCTCCCAAACAAAATATAAAGGAGCAGAAAAACAAAATGGCTCCTAAAAAAGAGGGAAGAAATCCCCAAACCTTCACCAAAGAAGACGGTGTGGAAACCCAAGGTAAAAATTGAAAATATTACCACACCGCCCAAAACTACTCGCAAAGTATGGAGGCCCAAGCAAGCGCATCCGTCTACCTCTCCCAAGACGGATGCACCATCATCAAGAAAACAATGGAGGGAGAAAAGTCCTGCTCAACGGACTTAAAAAGCTGAGCCCTTGCCGAAGGTAAATCGGTAAGTTATCCGTAATTTTTACTTTAAATATTTCAAAATTTCTTTTCAATAAATGCTTAATTGATTCCTCTAATAAAATAAAATTAATAATAATAAAATATATATATATAAAATAATATTTCAATTAAATATATGATGATAATGCTGCATTTATGTTTTGACTATACTAACCCTATGTTTAAACATGAATCTTTGAGATCATAGGGATATTCCTTTATAAATGCATGATAGTGTGATCTTAAACAAATTTTCACAAATTTCAATCAAATCCATTTTCATATCATACACATGATCACACTAATCTACTTCGCATCAAGCCTAATCGTAACTGGGATAAGATTCTACATAGTCAGCTTAACACGTGGCCAAAATACAGAGGCTGGCAGGCGGGCCCAGGGGACCGACCGCCCCCCTGTCCATGCCAATCCGTTCCAATATTTTTAGAACCTCACTATGATCACCTCAGCATCTCGTCCCTGGTTACGATCAATCTGTTTCCTTGCTAAAGACCTCGATAGCACCTATTTAAACCTCTAAAGGTCTCTCTTTTCCTTACACCAACCTTGTTCTTCTCCCTCTAGCAAAGCTTGCTTAGCTCTCTCATCTTTTAGTGTCAACCATGTCTAGCTATGCTCTCTCACTGATCAATGCTCCAAAGGCCATAGCAAACCTAGACATAACACCCTACCAAGAGAGTCCATTAGTTAGGGAAGAAGTTCATGTTGTGAAGGAAAAGCCTCTAGCGATCTTGCCAGCACGCTCTCATGCACCCGAAGGTGGCGCCAAGAAGAAAACCGCTGCTGCCCATCCTACCAGCACTCTAGGCCTCAAGAGAAAAACACCTAGTGGTAGAAGGCCTAGCAAGCGCATTGAAGATAAATCTGCTAGCAAGCCCGTATTTTCGGTCAAGGACGCAGAATCTTCTAGCACTCTTCCAAGAATTAGGAGGCATCTACCTCGGCCTCCCATCAAACGTCGTGCAGGGCAGTACGAAAGCAGTGAAGATGAAGACGGCTCTAAGATCCTCGCTGACCTTAGAGCTAAACATGCTAGCTTGCGTAATCTTTTAAGGGCTTTAGAAGAAGACTTAGAAACCAAGAATACAGAGATTAAAAACCTTAGCGACGACATCAATAGCTTCCGCTTCAAGTTCAATTCTAAGCTAAGGAAAGTCGCTAAAGTTCTAGGTGTTGAGCATCATCTTGAGTATCTTTAGGCTGCACCTGCTGCACGAATAATCAGGCACACATTTTTACCTTCATGATCTTTTAAATTTTTTTATCAATATAAATGTGCCTTGGTGAGGAACCACATACAAATAAGTGACTTGAGAGAATCATTCAAGGAACAAGTGCTATCTTTTTGTTTTCAAAACTTCACAAAAACCTAAGTTTCTGAGCAGGGATACGAGTAAGAAGATTTGAATCCAGGCTATTCCATTTTTCAATTACCCAAGATGACTTGGTAGACACTTGGAAGTTCACAGGTTTAGGTGAAGCTTGGAATAACTTGTACGCAGATTTCAAATCAAGGAGATAAACCCGCTTAGTCCTTCAAACCTTTACTCGAGGACGAGCAAAGGACTAAGTGTGGGGGAGTTGTTGGAGGTCCTTAGCAACATAAATATAACATCATTTTAATACTAAAACAAATAGAGAATAGGGCTTTATCTAATCTTTCCACGAGTTTGGTTGTGTACCTAACTTACAGGGATAGCACGTGGAAATGCATGGAAATCTCAAGGAAAGCGCACTTCCAGGAAGCGTATTCAAAGAAGGCGCAAACTAAGAAAATGAGAAAGCACAAATTAGACAATAAACCAAATCCATTCACAACCACGGGGGAGGCCCAGGCCCACAGAGGAACCGACCACCCGAAGGCGGTGGCCAGATGGCCCTCCCCAGGGATCGACCGCCCCCGGGGACGACCGCCCCCCTGGTGGGTCCTCCCGGGCCCATCCTCCTCAGGCGGTGCTCATGGCGGTTTGGCAAAGGCGGTTTCACCTCCTTCCATACTTAGAACGCCCAAACCGCCCTAGTTGGACTATAAAAGAGAGGGAGAGCTCCCCTCCAACACACACCATCATTTGGAGCCATTTACCTCACCTCTCACTTGTATTCTTTAGATTAGTTTTAGTATTAGAGCAAGGCTAGAGCTAGAAAGAAGAGTTTGTATCCTTGGGAGAAGAAGGAACACCTCGGTATGAATACAATGCAGTTCTCTTCCAAGTTCAAGTTCTTATCTTATTTATATAGCAATGCATATGAACTAGAGTATAGTCTTGGACATGTTATGATCATGATATATGAACTAGCTATAGTTTATGTGTTATGTTCTCGATATGTTCATCGTTGTTCTTCATCGTTCATCGACTTAGTATGAATAGAGGAAGAACTAGGGACGAGGTGACGGTTCGTCGTGCCTTCTTGGTTGCTCTTAGCCTAGCCTGTCACTCCGAAGGGGTGGAGTCCTAGGGGGTTAGGAGTTGTTTCCAAGTACGCGAGCATGGTGCTCGGGTATGCGGAGATCGGCGAATATGCCGGTATCCCACGGGCAGAGGGGTAGATGGGCAGGTGGTGACAGCCCTGTCCATCCCTAGCACTCCCCCACGTCGGATATTGGGTAGGAGTTCGTAAAGTCTCTATCGGCTGGCAGACCAGCTGCGGGGATCTCCCTGTCATCCCAGACCTAGTCCCAATACTAGACATGCTAGTTAGATGTTTACTAACAGTTCTTTGCATAGTTATATATGACCAATGCCTGCTCAATTAGATATATTCTTTTATTCTTTATTTCTCTTTTATCCTTGAGGTCGGCTCAGATGTGTGTCCACTATCTTTGGACCATGATTTACCCCTGCTTATGGTATGTCTACCTATGCATTATCATGTTTGTGCCAAAGCTAGATGCATTCGTCCTGCCCTCCTACGGGAAATTATAAATACGACACCCCTGAATACTCACGGGTTGAAATGCTACAATGATAGTTCCGTGCGCTTGCGGATTTATCTATACTGAGCTATCATGATTGGCATACCTAAGTACCATTACTTAAGAATTGTAATTCTTGTGCACCCCACGGCGCCGTGTCACAGTTTTGCATATCGTAAGTAATGACGGTTAGGAAGGCCAATCCGGCACTTCTAACTGCTATTACCAGACTGCATTACCTAGGCCGTCGCCATTAAGGGCAAGGGTTACCTTTCTGAAGTAATGGTGGTTGGGAATGTCAACTTACGTTTCTAGTATTATTATTAAGGACGGACTTATAGTCTATCTTTAGTAGTGATGCTAAGAAATGCCAACAAGCATTTCTGGCGCCGTTGCCGGGGAGGGCAAAAGGAAATAAAAACATCTAGCTTGGCATAGGCATTGATTGCACAATAAGCAAAAGGTGGCCATAGTTTAGGCAGGTTAGCTTCTCTTGTTTTCTTCCTCTTTTTTATTGGAAAGAAAATAGGATAGTGTATGAGTGGTTTCAACTTGTCGAACAACTTCACCGATAATCCGGAAGCACTCCTAAGGAAGAACAGGTCCCGTACCACTTCTTCTTCCGCTACTCCATCGACAGACGAACCATTCACTCCCGCACCATCCGCTACTATCATCATGGCCAAGACACTCCGCGACTACTCCATCCCTACTGTTGCCAACGTGCCGTTGGGCCCGCTGTCAATATCGGGAATGGAAACTTCGAGCTCCGTACTGGCCTAATCAAGATGGTGCAGGCAAGCCAGTTCTGTGGCTTGCCAAATGAGGATGCAAATGCTCATCTTCAACACTTCCTTGAATTGTGCGACACCATCGTCACCAAAGACATCGCACCAACTAGCATCAAGCTCCGCCTGTTTCCTTTTTCCCTTGCGGGGAAGGCGAAACAGTGGTTCTACCAAAA
This sequence comes from Eremochloa ophiuroides, assembly GCA_038502445.1. Taxonomy (NCBI): domain Eukaryota; kingdom Viridiplantae; phylum Streptophyta; class Magnoliopsida; order Poales; family Poaceae; genus Eremochloa; species Eremochloa ophiuroides. Next base: position 74,966,302 of record JAHLJS010000003.1, on the reverse strand, counting down.
TAAGGAAGCTGCCAACACATGGGACAAATGTTCCATGGTATTCCTCGCCAAGTTCATCCCCATGAGCAAAACCATTGCTCTAAGGGGGAGATATCCAACTTCCAGCAAACATCACTCGAGTCCATCCCTCAGGCATGGGAGAGGCTGCAGGACTATGTCCGAGCCTGTCCCTACCATGGAATGGAAGATTGGCTGGTGCTCCAGAACTTTTACGAGGGCCTGACGGCCATGTCAAAAGGGCACCTTGACGCCGCAGCTGGAGGGGCATTCCTCTCCCTCACCATCGAGAATGCCACTGCACTCATGGAAAAGATGGTGGCAAACCAAAGCTGGGGAAAAGGAAGAGAAACACAAGAAGGCATGCATACCGTGAAGGAGACGGATTTGCTTGCCGCAAAAAATAGACCTCCTAATAAAGAGGCTGGACGACTGTGCCACCGAACCCACCACAGGCACCGTCCAAGCCACGGACTCACACATGACATGTGAAGTCTGTGGAAATGTTGGCCATTCGGGGAACAGCTGTCCTGAAACCCAGGAAGAAGCGACCTACGTCAACAACGGGTTTCGCCAACATCAACAACTAGGTAATAATGGGTGGAACACCCATAACCAGCCGCAAGGTAATTCTTCTAATCTCAATTCAAATTTGAAATTGAATTTCAATCAACCTTCCTCGAGAGATTTTGTTTTAAGGCAAGCTAAGTTTAATGCAGATCTTGCTAGAAAGCTTTCCTTTAATGATAAAATGTTTGAATCTATAAATGCTAAACTTGAAACTCTATCTTCTTTTGTTAAACATCAGTTGAGTTTCAATAAAATAATAGAAAAAACAATTTGCTCAAATTGCTGCTTCTATTCCTGTCAACAATACGGGAAAAATCTCGGGGCAACCCGAGAATTCTCCCAAGTTTGTTCATGCAGCTGCAGAGCAATGAAGAGGGGAAAGTCTTGCCAGCAGACTATAAATGTTAAGCCCTTGCCGAAGGTCTTCGGTAGTTATCTTTCAAAAAAAAAGAGAAAAAGGAGAGAGAGAAAATAAAAGGACTCGACTCCTTTACATCTTTGCTACCAATAAGGCCAAGGTCCATATACACTAGTTGTGTGTGTGATCCGGCCTGATGGTTCAGCTGAGTTGGAGCCTGTACGTCCATGCCACCGATGCAGCATCTTCAAAGAAATCCACATATGCTACCGGTAAGAACACTCAGGTATGTAAAAGGTAATAAATGTTCACCAACCCCTTCGCTCATACTTGTCTTCTTATGATCATTCAAATTCATGCTTCCCTGTTTATGTCATATGCTCTTGTTTGGATGTATTCTCGCGAGTAACATCCATAGGCTGTTTTCAAATTAAGCATGGTGCTTAGGTTGAAATAGTCTTCTTTAATCATGTTTTGACATGGTGTTGAAATTTCATTAATGAACCTTGAGTTGTTTACATAAACAATGGCAGTAATCTGATATGGAGATAAGTCTTGGCTATGTTTTCGTTGCATCTTTTATATCAGCCTTGTTTGAGCTCTAATAAAAGTTGGTTGAACAAGTTCCTAATAAAATAAAAATAACTAAATAATAAAATTTTGTTTCCTTGATCTTTTAGCCAATAAGACCCTTGCCTGTTGTAGTCCCTCTTGTTTTGTTTTCTTTGTTATAATAAAAGCAGGTACAAAAAAATAAGTGTGGGGGAGATCTCTCAAGCATAACTACAACAAATTCAAGATCTCCCTAACACATTGCACAAACATTGAGCAACCCATCAAACAAAAGGACGAGACAAACAACTTCCATTAGTTCCTTCATCTTCAACGATGGTTTGTGCAACTCTACCCCCGCTCTTTTCAAAGTTTTGAAATTTAACTTTGAACACTTTTGAAAAGACAAAACTTTTGATGCTCCATCTCCATGGCATCCTGTGATTAAAGTTTGCATACTCTTTATTCCTTGCCAATATTCCTACTACTTGTGAACACTTATCATAGGGACCCTATTTTATCTAAGTGATTGACGAATGAGATATAGTAGGATGACATGACACTTGCTCATTTCTTGCAAAGAACTTGGGATTAATTTTTACAAAACAAAAATCAATATAGCATGTTCCTTGAATGATTGCAAATACACACCAAGGCCATACATGATCTTTCATGACAAAACCTTCCACATATGCCTCTTACTTTGTGTTGAGTTTGGTCAAGTTTTGTGACCCCTGTTGAGAGAAATTTCATGCTCCCAAGATCAGATTTAACGCACCCACAAATAAAGTTGCCAACTCTTACACCGAGAGTTGTGCACAACATTCATTCATCCATCCACCAAATAATTGCACTACTCCTACCTTGGGAGTAGGCGCAAAATATACCTTACACTTTGATCCACCCAAAATGTTCTACTCCTACACTGGGGGTGAACCAAAAATATACTTATTAGGTCCCATCCAAATAAATGCTCTGAATCTTTGTTCACATTCTCCCTTAAAGTTTTTGTTGCAAATAAAAGCATGAGGCTATTTTCCAAAAGGTGAAAAAAAGAGAGAGAAAAAAATGGAGAACAAAAAAAAAGAGAAGAAGAGAAATATATATATATATATATATATATATAAAGAAGAGAGAGAATAAGGATAGCTCATGCCCTCATAAAGATTTTTTCTAAGTCCTAATAAGGAGGGAGATGTGTTTCAAAGAGCATAGTAGAATTAGGTTAGACACCAATAATACCCACCATATTCTTTCCACACATACACATTATGATCTAAGAGTATGACGCTTCCCTCCGGTGCGGTCCAGGGTTTGACTTGACAATACATGCAAGGTAAGTGTGCCTTAGTATTTTCCTCCCTACCTAAAGCTCCAGATAAACTTTTTAGAGGTAGGGTGATCAAGTGAAGGCAATCCCTATATATGCCTTGGTGAGGAACCACATACAAAAAAGTGACTTGAGAGAATCATTCAAGGAACAAGTGCTATCTTTTTGTTTTCAAAACTTCACAAAAACCCAAGTTTCTGAGCAGGGATACGAGTTCACAGGTTATTCCATTTTTCAATTACCCAAGATGACTTGGTAGACACTTGGAAGTTCACAGGTTTAGGTGAAGCTTGGAATAACTTGTACGCAGATTTCAAATCAAGGAGATAAACCCGCTTAGTCCTTCAAACCTTTACTCGAGGACGAGCAAAGGACTAAGTGTGGGGGAGTTGTTGGATGTCCTTAGCAACATAAATATAACATCATTTTAATACTAAAACAAATAGAGAATAGGGCTTTATCTAATCTTTCCACGAGTTTTGTTGTGTACCTAACTTACAGGGATAGCACGTGGAAATGCATGGAAATCTCAAGGAAAGCGCACTTCCAGGAAGCGTATTCAAAGAAGGTGCAAACTAAGAAAATGAGAAAGCCCAAATTAGACAATAAACCAAATCCATTCGCAACCACGGGGGAGGCCCAGGCCCGCAGAGGAACCGACCACCCGAAGGCGGTGGCCAGATGGCCCTCCCCAGGGATCGACCGCCCCCGGGGGCGGCCGACCCCCTGGTGGGTCCTCCCAGGCCCATCCTCCTCAGGCGGTGCTCATGGCGGTTTGGCAAAGGCGGTTTCACCTCCTTCCATACTTAGAACGTCCAAACCGCCCTAGTTGGACTATAAAAGAGAGGGAGAGCTCCCCTCCAACACACACCATCATTTGGAGCCATTTACCTCACCTCTCACTTGTATTCTTTAGATTAGTTTTAGTATTAGAGCAAGGCAAGAGCTAGAAAGAAGAGTTTGTATCCTTGGGAGAAGAAGGAACACCTCGGTATGAATACAATGCAGTTCTCTTCCAAGTTCAAGTTCTTATCTTATTTATATAGCAATGCATATGAACTAGAGTATAGTCTTGGACATGTTATGATCATGATATATGAACTAGCTATAGTTTATGTGTTATGTTCTCGATATGTTCATCGTTGTTCTTCATCGTTCATCGACTTAGTATGAATAGAGGAAGAACTAGGGATGAGGTGACGGTTCGTCGTGCCTTCTCGGTTGCTCTTAGCCTAGCCTGTCACTCCGAAGGGGTGGGGTCCTAGGGGGTTAGGAGTTGTTTCCAAGTACGCGAGCATGGTGCTCGGGTATGCGGAGATCGGCGAATATGCCAGTATCCCACGGGCAGAGGGGTAGGTGGGTAGGTGGTGACAGCCCTGTCCATCCCTAGCACTCCCTCACGTTCGGATATTGGGTAGGAGTTCGTAAAGTCTCTATCGGCTGGCAGACCAGCTGTGGGGATCTCCCTGTCATCCCAGACCTAGTCCCGATACTAGACATGCTAGTTAGATGTTTACTAACAGTTCTTTGCATAGTTATATATGACCAATGCCTGCTCAATTAGATATATTCTTTTATTCTTTATTTCTCTTTTATCCTTGAGGTCGGCTCAGATGTGTGTCCACTATCTTCGAACTATGATTTAGCCCTGCCTATGCTATGTCTACCTATGCATTATCATGTTTATGCCAAAGCTAGATGCATTCGTCCTGCCCTCCTACGGGAAATTATAAATACGACACCCCTGAATACTCACGGGTTGAAATGCTACAATGATAGTTCCGTGCGCTTGCGGATTTATCTATACTGAGCTATCATGATTGGCATACCTAAGTACCATTACTTAAGGATTGTAATTCTTGTGCACCCCACGGCGCCGTGTCACAGTTTTGCATATCGTAAGTAATGACGGTTAGGAAGGCCAATCCGGTACTTCTAACTGCTATTACCAGACTGCATTACCTAGACCAGCGCCATTAAGGGCCAAGGGTTACCTTTCTGAAGTAATGGTGGTTGGGAATGTCAACTTACGTTTCTAGTATTATTATTAAGGACGGACTTATAGTCTATCTTTAGTAGTGATGCTAAGAAACGCCAACAGTGGGCAGGGCATCCACTCAATCCACATCTCATCTACTAGCAATATAATATAGCAACACATAGGACGTAGGGTATTACGTCTCGCGGCGGCCTGAACCTGTATAAATCTCGTGTCTCATGCTTTCAGCGTAACTCTTGTTCATCTCAGACGCACCTTCACCGATCAATCTACTATCTTGGGCATACCCTCGGTAGACTATCGCCGGTATTCCATCGATAGTTCCGGATTAGATCTTATTAAAATTTCTAGACTATGTTGTCCCCGGCAACGGCGTCAGAAATACTTGTTGACACTTCTTAGCACGACCACCAGAGACAGGGTATTATGCTATCTCTGATAATGGCGCCAGAAGTGCCTGGGGTATTTCTTATGTCTATTGGATAATTCCGCAAGCGCACAGAATATACCGCTGTAGCACTTCACCCAGGAGTATTCTAAGGTATCGTTATTTATTTTATCCCAAGGGAAAGCGATTGCTAGAAATATTAATAGAAGGAGATCCTTAATTCTATCTCAACTTAGCGCAACTAGTGCAGAGGAGGTAATCAAAGTATGATAGGAAGGTGATGATTCAAAGATAACAAATGAAATGCTAAAAGATAACTAGTGTAGTATAGCTAGGTGGGAGGACAACGAGTGAGAAAGGTTCCTGTGATTCAAACTCTACTTCTGTGATCTATCCTATCAGATGGACGAGGTACACTAAGACTGCTACCTTACTTCCGGTGTGTAGGGGATAGTGCGAGACAATAGAGGATATAACCTCTACCCGAAGCGCCTATGCTCTTATGGGAGCTTACCTTTTAAGAACTTGCCTAGAACACGTGGAGGGATACTAAGACTAGACAGGGCTGTCACCACCTGTTAGCACCCTCTAACAATCCATGCGACAAGCGGCATCCAAAGGCAAGATCTAGTTTAAGCACCACGCTTACACTAACCCTTACTACTCTAGCAGTGATCAAGGAAACTAGAGCACCCTATGACAGGCGATGAACTACACACGTGAGTTGGTTACAGGATCACAATCTAATGTATTCCAACCAAGTAATATGATAACTCACAACAAAACTGTTATTATAATAGTAATGCACTAAGCAAAATCTTAGTAAAGTAAAGCAAGAATATTATAATGAGATAAGTCTTACAGAAAGAGAAAGATACAAGAGCTATACCAGTCTCTCCAGCAGACGACTCCGGAGACCCCAAGCACAGCTCGACTCAACTCTAACTCCGACACTAGACTACAACTACTACTAATGGTGGAACTACACTACTCTTCACTTGTATCTTGATTGAATCATGTCTTGAGAGGCTGGAGGCAGCCTCTATATATAGGGGGAAGTGGAGAGGTGCCACGTCAGCGATCCGCGTGCTCCTTTGTTCTCCTCCCTTGGATAAACCATCATTGAAACTGCCTTAGATGGACGGCAGTGGCGAGTCCATCACGTGGGGTGCATGCAGTAAGGCGCTGGAGAACGTCGGTGGCTTGGACCCACAAGGGAGGGTCGGTCGACCCCCTATGACAGGAGGGCCCAGCCAGGTGTTGTCCCCACCAGCCGTAGAGTATGGCTGTGTACTTGATTTGTTGGTACTTGTCGGTTCACGTCTTGATCCATGTGCCTTGATCTTCCACCGTTGATTGGAAACACAACTTTGATTTGATGGTGGAATTGAGCTTGGAGGAGTGTCACACGGATCATGCCATGTCAGCAGAGCCTTGGGGGCCCCACATGTGGGTCGGCCGAACCCAATGTGGGCCCTCCAGGTGCTCCACTCTCTTCTATCTGCTTTCTTATGTCATTTCTTGAAGTGTGATGATCTGGTGCCTCCACATGTGGGTTGGCCGAACCACATATGTGAGCTCCAGCTGCTGCATTTTGTCTTGTTTTGATCTTCCCTGCATTTACAAACTAAGAGTACAAGTGGGACTAGTTATTGGATGAAATATGTCTATGCCATGTTATTCTTCAATCAGAAACCGAGGCTGTTGACGGTGTTTGAATGTGGATTTTTATGGTATAACCACCGTCAACAGTAGCTTCCTCGCGCGCAGCCAGGGTAGCGAAGGTTCCTGCTGCTGTGAGTACAACGTTAGGTCTTTGATTTCTATGATAACGGGGCCATGAAAGCCTTCGTGGTCCACCGCTCGGGCGTGCTACTGAAAGCCCTAGATTGGTTTTGGCTATTTGATGACACCTATGTACTAACCACATGCTTAAGTGTTGTGATTATATGGATGGTTAGTTAAGCCAAGTGAGGAGTTATGACGGTGTCCATGTAAGTGGTGTAAGCCCATCAACAAGTAGGATCAAGTTCTCCTCGGCTCAAGAAAATGTATATTTCATAGGGCTCTTTCATTTTGGTGATCAAAACAGTATAGAGAGTGTGATCATATTTAGGATAGATAACCATAGTATTACGAGGGGAGAAATTTGTTTGCAACCTCGGTCATCAAGTGCCACTAGATGAACTAACTTGAGCATTTGCATTTAGATCTAGAGCACTAACATAAACCCCGCGAAACTGCTTTGAAAAATGCTAACACACCATACATTTAATGGTAAAACACTTTGTGGTATTGGCACATTTGAAAACGCGGTGAAGTTTGAGAGGTAGAGAGCTCGGTAGGATTCAGCGATTTTGGTGAAGTCTCCTGTGAAAAACTATGCACCGGACGCTGTCTCGTTTGCACCAGATACTGGCTCAGCTCGTCTGATGGCTAACCCTAACTCACACTCGCTGTGACACAGGCACCGGATGCTGGGATCGTTCGGTGGGGTCACACCGAACGCGTCCGGTGCGTAGCTGTACTATCTGGAACCTCTCTAAAATTGCATCGGACGCTGGAACAGTGATCACATCGCGTCATATGGCAACAAACGCGTGTCCGTTTAGAAAACGCATTGTGCTGACTTCGTGAGTACACCGGACACTACTCTGTCCGGTGGTAGGGCACCGGAAACGTCCGGTGCGTCTGTGAGCTCTCTGGATGGTCACGGACGCTGGAGGTAGTGCGTCCGGTGTGACGAGCTCCGCGTCCGGTGCAGACGTAACAGCACGCGGGAAGAATCCGATCGTTGGAATCCGACAACCTGCAGTCAAAGGAGTGGCGACGTGGCATGCATCTGTGCACCGAACACAAGCACTAGATGAGCAGCTCCGGTGGCTCAACGTCCGGTGTGCACGCAGAAACTGAAGATGGCTAGTTTTCACCCACACATATAAATAGCCATTCTAACGATTTGGGAAGTCTCTCTTACGCATTTCACTCTTTGCTAAGCATCTCTTGAGACTTCCTAAGCCTTTTCCACTCACTTTTAACTTTGATTCTCATGCATAGTGAGTTTGGGAGTGATCCAAGTGCATTGTTCATCTATTGGCACTTGTTCATCATTATTGCTGCGGATTTCTCTTATTACTCTAGCTGATTGTCGTCACCTAGACGGTCTTGGAGTAGCAGAGAAGTTGGAGGAGTTGGAGATTGTCTCCGGCCATTCCCGGTGATCTTGTGAGAGGTTGACACCTTCCCTAGTGGAGAGTCACAAGATAGCTTAATACATCGCTCGTGTCATTGAGTACCTTGCTCGTGGTAGGTTCTTGTGGCGCTCATTTGTTGAGGTTGACATTGGTTGTCGATTAGCCATCGAACCATCAAGTAGTGGTCGACACAACGAGGACGTAGCGTGCCAGCAAGCACATGAACCTCACGGATAAATTCATTGTCTTCATGGTGTTGATCTCCGGATTTCTTCTGACCATCACCCTCGAGTGTATTGGTATATCATTCCTTTGGTGATTGGCTATCTACTCTACTCGGCGGTATAAATCACTATACTTCTCTCTATCTTTATGCACTTACTTTTGCAGTGGTAGTGTTGCTTGCTTGTTCATCTAGGTTTAGTTAGTTCTAGTGACTTAGACTTGTTGTGTGAAGCTAGAGACCTGGCTAGGACGGTTAGTAAGCTTGCATTTTTAGTAGGCTAGTGCAACATTCACTTTGCTTGCTATTTTACTAATCCTTTGGTTGAGTGTTATTTGTAGAAATTTTAAAAAGCTATTAATCCCCCTCTAGCCTCTTTGGACCTTTCAGGTACAACACATTTCATCAATTGAAAATCATTATTTTGCTATTTGTGTTAGCCTTCAGCAATTAAAGAGCATTACTTAGATCCATCTGTTTTAGAATACAGCTGTTAGTAGCCACGATTCATTGCATTCAACGCTACTTACCTAAATCTAATATCCACGGTCTCCATTACTGTCTCTAGTGTTACTTATGTACTTTATCTGCCTTGCTTATTTAAGTAGTTGTGCATGTCTGTTCTACCTTTGCAGCTTATTGTTTTACAATTAAGGCTTCATTTAACTGGACAGTTTCGTCTCCTTTTCTTTAAGACACAAAAAACAAAGAAGTGCTTCCTGCCTTCTGAAATGTTTCTTCAATGCTCAAAGCTATAAATCCTGCAGGGCTGCAATTGGTTTCAGTTAGGATAACCATTGAATTGACATACATTCAAGTGGGCATGTTTCCTATGCAAATGATTGCATTCAGATGTTTGCATTTTTAGACAGCCTAAAATTATAGAAACATTTAGGTGGCAAGACATTTATGCGTGTGCTTCTATCTTTATTCCCTTTTATCATCTTTGGTTGAATTTTGTTCTCACTTTTCACCATATTTCCATCGTATATGTCTCATGATTTTATGTATTTGATATATGATGCCAGCTTATAGGGATTCGTTGCATCTGCAATGGTTATGTTATTTAGGAGTGATAGAAAGCCCAGAGGGCAGTTTGTCCGATTGGCCGCTTGGATTGAATTGGAAATCAACTAACTGGCTTACAAGAGTTGGTGGCCTGCCCCTGTTTATATGGCAGTGGGTTAGCCAACCACTACAGTATATTCCTAGGTATAAAGTAGATACTAGCTTAGCTTCTAAACTACCTACCAAAAGCTGGGCACTAAAAAGTAAAAGTGCAGGAAAGTAAGATACAAGTAGTTAGGCTTAACCAACAATCTCCCCCTAAGCCTAGTACTATGTGATCTGGTTCACGCCGATCCTCATCCTCATTTCTTGGAACTTGGCCTTTCCCAGTGACTTAGTGAGAATGTTCGCGAGCTGATCAGTAGTGGCGATGTGGCTGGCCTTGATGCTCCCGTCCTCCAAGCAGTCCCTGATGAAGTGGTACTTGATCTGAATATGCTTGCTTCTGTCATGGAATACCGGGTTCTTGGCCAGAGCCAAAGCAGACTTGCTATCCACCTTCAGCTCCACCACATCCACTTTCCTGCCCATCAGCTCTGCGAGTAGCCGAGACAGCCAAAGGGCATGTGTTGCTGCAGTAGAGGTGGCAATGTACTCTGCCTCGCAGCTTGACAGCGCCATCACCCTCTGCTTGATCGATTGCCAGCTGACCAGGAAATCACCCAGAAAGAACATTGTCCCACTCGATGTCGCCGGTAAGATCACCGTCGCAGTAGCCGACGAAGCGCGCCATGCCAGGAGCCCTCTTGTAGTGGAGACCGTAGTCCAGGGTCCCGGCGACGTAGCGGAGGATGCGCTTGACGACCTGCAGATGCTCCAGCGTGGGCCGTTCCATGAACCGGCTCACGTACCTGACGGCGAACGATAGGTCCGGTCGGGCATGTACGAAGTACCAAAGGCTGGCGACCAGCCGCCGGTAGTGGCTGGAGTCCACCTCCTCCGCCTTGCTCTCACGACTGAGCCGAAGCTTCTCCTCCATTATCGTGTGAGCGGGGTTGCAGCCGATCAAACCGCCGAGCTCCAGGATCCGCTTGGCGTAGTGAGCTTGACGGAGGGTGATGCCAGTGTAGCCTGGTGCACCTCGATGCCGAGGTAGAAGCAGAGAAGCCCAAGGTTGCTCATGTCGAACTTCTCCTTCATCTGCTCCTTGAACCTCTTCACCTCTTCTTCATCCGCACCGGTGATGATGAGGTCGTAGACGTAGACTCCGACCAGCAGAGAAGAGTGCCCGCTGCCCCGCCGGTACACCGCCGTCTCGTGCATGTCTGGTGGAAGCCCATCGCCTTCAGAGTGGCGTCCAGCTTTGTGTTCTAGGCACGCGGCGCCTGCCGCAAGCCGTAGAGGGCCTTGCGCAGGTGGTAGACTTTGTCTTCCTTCACAGCGACGACAAAGCCTGGTGGCTGTCGCGCGTATACCTCCTCCTTGAGGTCGCCGTTCAGGAACGCCGACTTCACGTCCATCTGGTGGACCTTCCACCCTTCCTAAGTTGCCAGCGCGAGGAGGACACGGACCGACTCCATGCGCGCCACTGGCGCGAAAGCGTCGTCATAGTCTACACCCTCTTGCTGCACGAACCCCCTCGCCACTAGCCTTGCCTTGTGCTTGATCACCGCCCCCTTCTCATTCTTCTTGAGTTTGAACACCCACTTCAGGGTGATCAGGCGATGTCCCGTAGGCAGGTCCACGAGCTCCCAAGTCTTGTTATTCTCCACCGACTAGAGATCTTGCTTCATGGCGGCCTCCCACGCAGGATCACCCTGTGCCTCCGCGTAGTTGGTGGGCTCGTCAGCGTGCGAGAGATGCAGCTGGGCGAAGAGTCACGACACCTGCTCGGGAGGAGCTTTGTCACCGAGGATGTTGGTCATCCGACGGTAGCGAAGAGGCTCATCGTCGTAGAATGCATCGAGACAGTCCTCGTCATCCTCCATCGGCGTGGTGAACTCGATCGACATGGTCTGAGCCATTGCCGTGGTCAGAGCAGTGCTCGGAGACTGCTCGGATGTGGTCGGGGTCGTGGTCGGCTGCTCCCCGGAGCTGAAGACCACGTGGTCAGAGTGGTCAGAGTAGAGACAGAGCTCGGAGCAGAGGACGTCAGCGTCGTAGCGTGCCGTCCTTCCACTTCACCCTCCCAGAGGTGCTCGACGACGAACTCCTCGTCCACCGGAGCATGCTCTCCTCCCTCCTTGATCCAGTCCCAGCCGCGGCTCTCGTCGAAGACGACGTCGTGCGACACGCGCATCCGCTGGGTTGTCGGGTCAAAGACAAGGTAGGCCTTGGCGCTGTCAGCGTACCTGATGAAGATGTCGGGGCGGCTGCGGTCGTCGAGCTTCCTCAGCTAGGTGAGGTCCTTGACGAACGCCATGCAACCAAATGTGAGCAGGTGTTCGACCTCCGGTGCCTTCCCATGCCAGGCCTCGTACGGCGTCATGCCCTGCAGCGCCTTGGTCGGTGACCTATTCAACAAATGCACAGTGTTGACACTCGTTATCGTCTAAATTTTATTATCAATTATCCCTGCATTAAACATGAATATCCAGTAGAATAGGGTTATTACTAATAATTTCCACAAGTTTTGGTGAATTATATATTTTCCAGGGATTATTCCAGAAAAGCATAAAAGAGGGATTAAAGTGCATAAAAGACACGAAACTTGACCGCGAAGGAAACATCATCACGAAGACCCTGGAAGAGTGTAGAAGGCACCCGAAGCAACCGGAGGCCCACACCTGATAAGGTGGGGCCGGCCGGCCCCAAGGGGGGCTGGGCGGCGCCCCCCTAGTGTTTCCACCCGCCGCCTTCTGGAATCTTCTACCACCGCCTTTTAGGAGTCATTTGGGCCCTTGGTTAAGTCAGTTTGATCTAACGGCACGCTTGCATCCCATCGGCCTGTAAATAGAGGGCCAGATCCCCCTGGAGGAGAGCCAGATCAAGAGATGATGACCCTGAAGTATTAGATAGATATCCACTAGATCTAGGCTAGCAATCAAGAGAGAGATTAGACAGATAGAGTAGATGAGTAGAGATTCGGAGGAGTCCCGTCCTGTCGGAGCTTCTTCGTAGCTGTGTTCGTCTGGATTCAGCTCCCTCGCCCGGAGTTGCATTCTGAGGTACTTTTGTATTCAACATCCTGATTCAAGTAAGCATTTGTTCTTATTTGTTCTTAAGTTTACAACTCTATTTGAGTGCTTTGATCTTGGTAGCTCCTTGGTTGAAGTAGTAGTTTGTAGTGTAGCCGTGGTGTCTGGGCTATAATTACTTGTGAATATCCCCTGATTGGCCGGATAGTGGTAGTTCGCGTAGGTGACAGCTGCGTTGATTCCTCTATAGTCCACTTCCCATTGATAGGATCGATAGGTGTATAAGTGTTTGGTAGGAGGGAACTCTGATTTTCGCTCTTATTCATTTCACTGCCCGATTAGAACGATATGATTCAAAGTTTACCGGTTGTCGGATCTAGATAATCATTAGTTATCTCCTCATTCTTGATATTCTCCGGATTAATTGTGTTATCGGGTTAAGAACCAATAGACTTAGTCAGTATCACCTAGTGTTCCTTTGGGTTCGATATAGTCAGTATCACCTAGTGTTCCTTTGGGTTCGATATTAAAACCAGGATTGTCTGGTGAAGTGCTACATCGGTGTTTTATCTGTGAGCTTGCGGATACTTTGATAATAATAATATTTAATAGAGTGCAGTTAATTTATACCAACACACAGCAGTCACCACAGCCTCACCCCAAAAGCGCGTCGGCAGTCCTCTCTGCTTCAGCAGTGCTCGCGCCATGGCGACCACCGTCTGGTTCCGCCTCTCCACGACACTGTTCTGCTGCGGCGAGTATGGGACGGAGTAGTAGTGCTGGATGCCCTCCTCGGCGCAGTACGACGCGAACTCGGCGATGATAAACTCACGGCCATCGTCAGTGCGGAGCGTCCGCATCTTTTTCCCGCTCTTGTTCTCCACCACAGCTCGGAGGTGCTTGATAGCGTCGGCGGCGTTGTCCTTGGTGGTCAGTAGAGCCACCCACATATAGCGAGTGGCGTCGTCGATGAGCAGCAAGAAGTAGCGCCTACCACCGATGGTCGCCGGCGCCACTGGGCCGCAGAGGTCGCCATGGACCAGCTCGAGCTTCTCCTGTGCTCGGTACTGGGCTTTGGCCGGGAACGGAGCTCGACGATGCTTGGTGATGACGCACGTGTCGTAGAACTGCCCGACGTGGTGGATCGCCGGCAACCCACGCACCATGCCATCCCTGGAAAGCTTCTGGAGCGCGTTGAAGTGGAGATGACCGTAGCGCTCATGCCAGCGCCACTCTTCATCATCCTTGCGAGCAGTAAGGCAGGGCGGCTTGGCAGTGTTGAGGTGGAGGATGTAGAGGCGTTGGCACTGCGTCATACCTTGACGAGCAGCCGCCGATGACGATCCCAGATCCTCAAAACACCGTCCTCAATCTCCACCTTCGAGCCTCCCTCGTTGAGCTGTTTGAAGCTCATGATCGAGTTGCGGACCGCCGGAATGATGTAGACGCCGTGCAGCACCCGGTGCTCGCCGTCCTTGGCCTCGAGGATGATGGAACCGACTCCTTGGATCTCCACCTTCGACCCGTCACCGAACCTCAGACTCGTCGAGCCGATGTGTCTAGGTCGGTGAAGAGCTCGCAACGCCCAGTCATGTGGTGGGTGACGCCGCTGTCCAGGTACCAGCCATCAAGTTTCTTACCGTCACTGCCGACGTCGAGGTAGGCACGTGCACGTGGCTCCTCGAGCTCAAGATTGGTACTCAAAGCTCGAAAGGTTGAAGCTTGAGGCTTGCAGCACCCCTCCTCCTCGATCTCCACGCAGCCGTCGATGAGAAAGGTTGCGGCTTCCCCTTCCACCTCGGCGACATTCGCCGCTCTGCGCTCCCGGTTCCGCCGCGGATGTGGGGCAGTCGCGTGCCCAGTGCCCGGTGCAGTTGCAGTTGAGACAGGTGTCGTCTTGGTTCGCCTTGCGTTCACCGCCGGCGCCACCAGTCTTGTCTGCATGTCCTCCGCCACTGGCACCTTCGGCGTCGTCGCGCGGCTTGTTCTTCTTGCCGCCGCGGGGACGCCGGCGTCGATCCTTGGATGACCCAGCGCCCTCCTTCTTCTTCTTGTCGAAGGCCCGCCACTGCTCAGCGGTGTAGTAGAGTTTGCCGGACGCCACCTCTGTTTCCGGCGCGCACTTGTTGACGATCGATAACGTCAACTTTTATTAGAACTTTAGACACAAAAGGATACATGAAAACATACTAGTCTAGAGTTTTAACTGACAATTTCCATGAGTTTTGCATGTACTGTATTTTTCAGGGGTCATTCCAGAAAAGCATAATAGAGGGATTAAAGTGCATAATTATCACGAAACGTAACCGCGAAGGAAACATCATCATCGGAACACTAGAAGCCTCTGGAACACACCCGAAGTGACCGGGGCCCGTACCCTGCCAGGGTGGGGCCGGCCAGCGCCCCCCGGCTAGGGTTTGGCCCCGCCTTCTGGAGTCTTCTTCCGCTGCCTCTTAAGAGTCATCTCGGCCCTATATTTAAGTCAGTTTGATCATACGGCGCACGTTCATCCCACCGGGCTATAAATAAAGAGACAGACCCCCCTGGAGGCATCAATCAATCATTCATCGAAGGCAACAAGTCTTCAAGCCATCAAGAGCCTACTAGTTCATCAAGAGCCTTCTAGTTCAGAGTTCTAGCCTAGTTGGATTAGAGAGTAGAGGAGATCTAGTTCTTCGGCGGGATCTGGAGCCCTGGCATCCGTCTAGAGCGCAGAGTTCGGTATAGTTCTGGTTCTTTCTCTATTATTGTATTCTTCATTATGATTAGGGAAATATTGTTCTTAATAGTTCATATGTTCTTGATTACATTAGTCTTTGTCTACTTTAATTATATGTCTAGTATAGTTGGTTTGATCTTATTGAATTCATGTAATTGCTCGTATAGCGTTTATCCAAATGATCGTTGGGTAGATGATGAACAATGTGTAGACGTGGTGTCTAGATATTTTGTTTATCTGCGAGTGCACCCTGATGTGCCGGGTCATGTGGTAGTTCACGTAGGTGACAGCTACGTTGATTCCTCTGTAGTCCACCCCCCGTATGTAGGCAAGCAGGCACGGTCGCGAAGTTAGGTGATGACTCTGTTTCACACCTTTCCTAGATGATGCCCTTTACATTTGATCATGATATAGGACTAATCTGACAATGATAGCTAGATGTAATTGTACTAGTTAGAGTTATTCATTGACGTAGTTATAGAATTACCTTAGATATTAATTTCTTAGTTTATCCATTAGCTAGCTATTACTAGAAAGTGCTCTGATGTTTATCTTTATTAATGATGCTTGATCATACTTATCACCCTATTTATCTTTATTATCTTGTGGCATCTACCTGTTATGAGTAGAGTATATGACATCGGTAATTTTACTTATTCATTGTATATAGTTGTTATCAATATAATAGATTGTAGTTTAACCAAGTCCTTTCCAGTGGTATAAATATAAATCGACAATCTGGTAGAACTCCCAGGTAAAATGTTACAATGGTATAATTATCTGTCCGCTTGCAGAATTGTTCTTAGTTTATATTTATTTATATTTCTGCCTAGACACATGGAATAATATATAAAACCTTTATTTATTCTTAGCATATATAATTAGGATTGACAACCCAATTCATGCTAAAGAATGTTGGTAATAGATAAGTGGCTAGTTGCTAATGATCAGTTAATTAAATACCATACATCTTCTAATCTTGTCCCTAGTGTTAAAAGTTATAAAGTTATATTAGGCGACTTTAGTAGATGTCAACAAGTATTTTTGGCACTGTTGCCGGGGAAGGCACATTAAACTTAGGAAATATTGATAACACATATGCATCATGGATAAGATTGTATTACCGATTGATCCCTAACTCAAACAGGCACACCCCTGTTTTTTATCATTTACTTATCTTATGCAGGGTGACGAATGAATGGTTTTTCTCTTCCAAACAATTTCACTGATGATCCAGAGAAACTCCTGAGAAGAAAAAAGTTTGTGGAGGCGAGGAACAATTTCAAGCTACCATCAAGAACACCCATCGCTGCTCAAGTTAGTTCATCAAAGGAGCCAGCTCCAATATTAGAAGAAGAACACTTAGGAGAAGATTTATCTCTTATTTTGAAGACATGGCTTAGAAGACACTGCGCGAGTTCTCTGCCCCAACAACAGAAAACATCCGGACTGGACCAGCAGTCAGCACGGGGGAGAATGGATTCGAGCTCAAGCCTGCTCTTATCACCATTGTTCAAGCCAGCCAGCTTTATGGAAAAGCTCATGAAAATGCAAGTGCACACTTACAACACTTTTTAGAGATTCGCAGCACCTTCATGATTAGAGGAGTACCAAGAGATGCTATTTTACTCCGTCTTTTCCCATTTTCACTTTTGGGGAAAGCCAAGCAGTGGTTCTACGCCAACAAAGACAAGAACACTACATGGGACCGATGCTCAACTGCTTTTCTGTCAAAGTTCTTTCCTACAGGCAAAACAAATGCTTTGCGTGGGAAAATCTCAAGCTTTTAACAGCAGCATGATGAATCATTCACTGAAGCATGGGAGAGATTCCAAGATTATATTGAAGACTGTCCTCATCATGGGATAGAGGATTGGCTACTGATGCAGACCTTCTACCACAGGCTTATCTCAAGCACCCGTGAGTCCATAGATGCTGCAGCTGGAGTAGCTTTCCTGTCACTTAAGCTTCCAGAAACTCAAGCACTTGTGGAGAAGATGGCCTCATATCCGAGCTGTAATGAAGAACGTACTCAACCTCGCACGAGAGGAGGAGGCATCCATCATCTTCAGGAGACCGACATGGTCACTGCCAATCTAGACCTCATCATGAAGAAACTCGACATAGAGAAGAAGAAAGCCATGCATATTGATGTTTCCCGCATGACCTGTGAAGAATGTGGAGATTACGGGCATTCAGCTGTCAACTGCCCTACGTTGCAAGAGGATGTGAACTTCATCAACAATAACACCTACTATCATCCTCAGCAAGGTCAAGGATGGAACCAGCCAAACCAAGGATGGAATCAGCAACCTCGACAAGGTAACTACCAAGGTAACAACCAAGGTAATAATTATAATAATTATAATCTTCCACCTTTAAGAGATTTAGTTGCTGGTCAATCTAAATTGATAGATCAAATGTCTAGAAAGGTAGCCTCAAATGATAAAGCTTTAGAAAACATAAATACCAGAATGGATACCTTTGCTTCTGCTATAAAGAATCAGCATAGCTTTAATAAAATATTAGAATCACAATTAGCTCAGTTTGCTGCTGCTGTCCCTCCATTTGAGAAAGGTAAGATTCCGGGCCAGCCGAAAGATTTAGAAACTGCTAACCTTGTTGATATTCACAATGCAACACAATACCTAATTGAGCCTGCAGATATACAGTGGATAGATCACTCACTACCTGAGAAGATGGGAGACCCTAGAAGACCTGTCATCCCTATCTCCATAGGATGTCACAGCTTTCCAGAAGCTATCTGCGATTTCGGCGCAAGTGTCAACATAATGCCTAATATAATCTATGAGAGAATATTAGATGATCCTTTATTGTACACAGACAAGCATTTGCAGCTTGCAGATCAGTCCATTTGCTACCTCGAGGGAGTACTAGAAGAAGCTGTTATCAGAATGGGGCAATCATATGTCCCAATTGACTTTGTGATCATGGATACCGGAGGAGATGAGAAGGCACCCATTATCTTGGGACGACCATTCTTATGCACAACCAAAGCCATCATCCATGCGGAACACGCCAAAATTGTCCTCTCCATCAAGGACAAAAAGGAGAGATTCTCGTTCAAGAACCGCATCCTGAAGGATCCAACAGTCCCGAAGCAATTCCATCAACAAGAAGAGCAACAATGTAACAACCCTAAAAATCCACACAATCTAAAAATCCCAACTAATTAAAATTTTTCATTTATTTATTTATTGTGAAAACCCATTTTTCTTGTGCAAGCATATAGGTTTCATTATGAAATTGGTAAATAAAGGAGTGTAGTTTGCATTTTAATTCCATTCACATGGAATAATAACTTATGCATCACATTTGGGATTTATTGCAATTTATGTTTGTATTTACTCAATAATTAAAATGGGCAATATATGTATATATACACTAAACTGAAAATAGAAAAGGAGAAAGAGAGTTAGGCCAGCCATTCGTTTCGGCCAGCCGGGTCGCTAAGCCAGCCCAAGCCAGCCCGACCTTCCTCTCCTCATCTCACCGCGCGCGGCCCACGTCGCGGCTCGGCAGCGCACGCGCACGACCGGCACACGCGCGCTCGCGCTCGCGCTCGCTGCCAACCCGGCCCCACCTATCAGCCGCTCTCGCCCCCCCCCCCCACTGTTCTTCTTCCTCACGAAGGCGACGCGCCTGCCGGGGGTGCCACGCGAATGGCGTGACCCCGGTCCCACAGCCGACAGCATGGCAGAGCCCTGACCCCGCTGTCCCCCTCCTGTCCCCTCCTTTCTTGGCCGCCAAGCGAACCCGCGCCCATCCGGAGCCCTAGATCCACTCGAGCCACGGCCCTTCGATCGGCCGAGCGCAATCAGGACCGTTCGCCATTGGAGCTGGCCAAGCTCGCCTATAAATTGGAGCACCCCGAAGCCTTACCCTCATTTCCCCTCGCCGCCACCGCAGCACAGACCGGCACACCGCACCAAACCGAGAGAGAGAGAGCGTAGGAGAAGGGCGGAGCAGAGGAGGAGAAGCTGCCGGAGCGCCGCCGCCGCGGAGCACGCCGGAGCCGGACACGGAGGAGAAGTCCGAGCTGCGGACGAGGAGCGGCACGGCACTGCGATCGCTCTGCACGGCTCCGACTCGCCACTGCACCGCCATCCTAGCTTCACCGACACCACGGTGAGCCACCGCACGCCATGTCCGAGCCTTGCCCTGCTTTTGCCATGGCGTTCCACCCTCGGGACGCGCAGGCACGAGCCTTTACCGGCTCGGGAAGATCACCTGCACTATGCACTCATTCGACCGGCCGAAACCCCCGGACTACAAGCTTGCTAGACCGAGAACGCAGCACGACGCGTTCTCGGCGGAGCGCGCTCACCACCGACGCGTTCCGACGCCGAATCACCCGTTCCGAGCAATCCGACTAGCACCCGTATAGGTTAGAGCATCGTGGAGCACCGCCACGACCCCCTCGAGCTAGCTACGTGGATCTAAGCGCTAGAGGAAGCCTGAATCGCCTTGGCCGCGTGCGCCACGACCTTACCGGAGCGCCGCCGCGAGCCGTCGCCAAAAGAAGGTCATGCCATGGCTAAAGTTCGCCATCAGAGTGTTGTATGCCTCTCTGGCCTCACCAACTTGACAAGACCGCATTCGATTGAACCAATACTTGGTCGTAGCCGCGATGCCGCCTTCCGCCATCGTCGGCGACACGCCGCCGCCACAACCGAGCACCTTGGAAAGCTCGGTAGCCAAAATTGGTAGTTGGTATACCATCGCCATAGACCCTGGACGCGTAAACATCTCCTAGAGGACCTCCTTAGCCCGCCGAACCTCACCATCGCGACGACATCGCCGCCGACAGGTTCCGCCTCGCCTAAATCCGTTCCGAGTACCCCCGGTCGCCTCGCGCTGCGGAGAAAGGCCGCCGAGGTTCACCAAGTCTGCCTCGGCACCGCCGCTAGATAGCCGAGCCCCGAATCACGACTGTCGCCTTGGCTACGTACGCCTCCACCTCGTCGGAGAACCGCCGTATGCCGAGGGAGAGAAGGAGGCCATACCACGACTCTAATCCGCCACCATCTGGTCGGATGACTGCCTGAGCACGCCAATTGGGGAAAGCCGAGCCCTGTCTTGCCGAAATATGGCCATCGCCGCCCTGTCATCGTCCGCCGCACCGGAGAGACACCGCCGCCTTGAATAGACGCCCTAGAACCCTGCTAGCACCGACTATCCGATTCGCCCGAGTCTCCGCGGGAGACCTCGGGAGAACGGCACCCTCGGGCGCCCAAATTTCTGATTCGCCCGAGCCTCACCGGGAGAGCTCGGGAGAGCAGCCCCCTCGGCGCCCAAATGTCCGATTCGCCCGAGCCTCCGCGGGAGACCTCGGGAGAACAGCACCCTCGGGCGCCCAAATTTCCGATTCGCCCGAGCCTCCGCAGGAGACCTCGGGAGAACGGCATTCTCGGGCGCACCAAATCTCCGATTCGCCCGAGCCTCCCCGGGAGAGCTCGGGAGAGCGGTACCCTCGGCGCCCCGAATCTCCGATTCGCCCGAGCCCCGCCGAGCTACCCCGACCACCGCCGAGCTCCGCCGAGCTACCCCCAACCACAGCCGAGCTACCCCCGACCACCGCCGAGCCACGCCGAGCTACGCCAACTCCGGCAACTCTCTGGGAACCAGCATCGAACACCTGGTGGGCGACCCTCGGGTCTGTGTTCTGTTGAGGCGCCACTTGCCGCACAGCTAGACCCGCGCGCCTCGTGGACCAATCCCGAGCTGCCCCTGATTAACCGACCAGTTTTCCCATTTTCAGAAAATAGGATAGTCTTCGGAAATTCATAACTTATTCATACGATGTCTAAAAATTGCGCACCATATATCAAAATTCTCAGAAAAATGAGATCTACAATCTAAGACTATGTTTGTGTGCATTTGGCTCTTTATTTTATTGGATTTTTCTGAAATACTCTATAGGAGTCGCTAACGCGACTATTTCGTGTTCGATTTCAGAGCCGGAGGAGGATCTGACTAAGGAAGACGACCACGAGTACTTTCAGGAGCTAGGAGACGACTACGAAGGTGCCACGTCCCACCAAATCCTTAGATCCTATTACGCATTGCAAATGACATTGTTGCTATTGCTTTATGATTATGTATGGATTGGTTGCATAGTAGTATATTTGAATTCCCTGCCTTGATAAGACTTTACCCTGCTTTCCGCTGCTAGGTTAGCTGCTGCTTAATTTACTGTTACTCTTCCACTACTTACTACTTGCTATATGCTATGTGGTGGAATTGGGACGGTGTATAACTGATTATAACCACTGGGAGAGAGTGCTGCGTGCGTCTTGGGTGCGTGGTAAGGGTTGATGTCGACCAAGTGGGATGTGAAGACAAGCCCATGGGGCAAGTCGTGCCGGGGGTGCAACCTGGGCATCCCCAAGCGAGATACCTGTGGCGGGTAAAGTTGTTGAGGAGGTTCCGGGTGGGATAGCCTTGGTGGTTTGAAGCCCGTGGACGGAGGTGCTGTGATAGCACGGGGAGAGTATCCCCTAAGTGGAGATGCCTGCTTGGTCACAACCTAGGATCTGACTAGTGACCGGAAACATCTGGATTCCCTTGCTACTCGCTCGCTTCTGATGGGCGGGAGACGGCTGGACTACTTGGTAGGGCGGTGCCACTACTGCTAGGTTGAGAGGTGATAAGGGTGGACGGTGACGGATGGCGGATTCCCGTACCGTTCTAGATGCGCAGTACCACTGATGGGGCCCGGTACTGCGTCTCCCAGTCTCAGCATGACGGTGTTGGATCCGTAATATCCCAGGGCTGAGTGGTAGGGTGGTACCGACCTAGGCAAGCAAGCACCCGGAATTCTGCCTAGATGATTGTACAGCATCGATGATGGCTAATCTTGTGAGTAGTAAAACCTCTGCAGAGTGTATGGTTGATCGATCGATACATAAGCCAACTCGTTGGCTATGGACCTTTCCTAATGTTTCTGCAACCACTATTAGATGAGAGCATATTCTTTTCTCCCCCTGGATAACATTTTTCCGGCAGTGTACCCGTTGTGGTAGTGTGCCGCTGAGATAGGCCCGAGAGGGAGTTGGGCCTGTCGAATGAGAGTGAGGTGTGGGTATGTGAGGTGTGGTGATGGAAAAAGGGATGATGGTGTTAACTGGTGATAAAACTTGACTAATTAAACATTAATTACAGCTGCATAGGAAAACCTCAGCCTATAGGTCTGCTTGTATAGCCTTGCATCCACTTTCCACAAAGCAAATGCTGCATAGGTGGGCTCCGTGGCCAGTACAAATCGTACTGATAAATTTGCTGTCAGGTGACGAGAATGAGTACGACTTCAAGGGAGACGATGACGAGGAATAGGGTCACGTGCTACACTCAAGTTGGCCGTGAAGGATGAATCGCTTCCGCATCTTCTAAAGCTTCTCTGATTGATGATTCCGCCAGTGTGGCGATGTAATAAATGTTTATGTAAGACTTAATTATCGTTGTATGGATCCTGGTGTCAACTGAGATATGGGTAATTTCATGGATTGTCCCAAGCAATCTGTTGAATTACAATTCGAGCCTGTGGATTTCCCTTCGTGGAAATCGAGGTCGTTTCAAACAACAACAAGTGCCCAAGAAGAAAAACAATAGAAGATGGAGGAAGAACAAGCCCCGACATATACCTGAAGAAACCGCTCAACTAATCAATGCTATCAACATAGAAAATGATCATATGCTCCCGAAACCATTCCTAATAAAGAAAGGTGACCCAGGGGTACCAATCATTGAATGCACAATCAGAGACATCACTTTTCTCGACACCGTCTGCGACACTGGATCAGGCGTCAACGTAATGTCCGAAAAGGTATATGATGAATTATTTGATGATTTACCATTATACCCAATATATATTCAGTTGTAGATGGCAGACCAATCATTGAGATTCCCTGAAGGCATAGTTAAGGACGTAATGGTAAGAATTCAAGACAAATATATACCGTAGATTTTCTAGTTCTTGACATGCAGGAAGACAACGAATCGCCTATTCTTTTGGGAAAACCGTTCCTCTACACCGCCAATGCTATCATCTACATCGGGTCTGGACAGATCCACTTCAACCTACCCACTGGGAAGGTACGCTGTTAATTTAGAACACATCTTAACCATGAGCAGAACAGGAAGCAACGCAACAGGAGAAAACGCCAAGCCCACCGTCAGGCTGCCCAACCTCACTGTGGATGGGAGGAGTTCCCTGGTAAGATTGTGAAGTATGAAGACTGCTACAAGGAGCAAGAAGAAGCCGTACAAGCACCACGCTGGAGTGAGTGGGAAGCAGAAGCTGAGAGGATGGACCAGATTGCTAAGGCAGAGAAAGAAGAGATCCAGGCACAAGTAGAAGAATGGATGAAGAGAGATGAAGAATCAAGAGAAGCATACCAAAGGGAGTGTGACAAGGAAGAGCTGGAGCTAGAAAAGAGAGAAGCAGAAGAGACAGAAATGAGATGGAAGGAGAAAGAAGAAGCACCTACTACACCACCGCAAAATGGGGAATTGACCGAGGTAACCTCAGACGATGAATCTACTGAGTAAGTACTCTCCTCTATCTAAGTCCTGTCGGTAGACTTTAAATTCCGTACCCTAGCCATAAGGTTAGAATGGTAGTTATCTAATTAAGTTAGCATTCATTAGTAATTTTGCTTAGCACATTTATTAGTACAATCATTTTTTGCATATTAAAAATAAAACAACAAAAATATTTATTGCTTTATTTACTGCATCATAAATATTAAAGCTTTGTGTAAATGAACCTATGGTAACCCTGTGGGCATATTTACTGTGGTGGCATAAAAATAAAAATAAAAATAACAATCTATATTTACTTTGTTGCATTATGAAAATCCTAAGCCCCATGGGAATGAATATTCCCTGTGGTGGCATAAAAAAAAGAGACATATATGGCATGCATACATTTTTTGATTGCTGCATAAGAAACTTAGAAAAACCCCAAAAAGAGAATCCTGTTAGAATCCTGTTAAAATCTATTAATTAAAATCAACTCAAAGAATAATCAAAGTACTCATTGGCTGACCGCTAACCCTTTGATAATTCGAGCCTCGAGTTTTGGTTTTCTTGTTGGAGTATAACTATGTAGGAATAATATTATGACTAAGGAGAGAGTCTATTAGTGGCACCCACCAGGACTACTACTAACTCACTCTGAGAAACATTCAAGCACTAAGTATTGCAAACATCAAGCTTGGGGGAGGAGCATCCCCTAGTTATCAGGTAATTATACCTATGCGCTTATTGAGTCTACTTTATATAAGCACAAAATACCAAAAATATGTGAACACATGAAGGTTTACCATAGTATCATAGGAAAATCTAAAAATACCAAAAATTAGTGGGCATATGAAGGTCCACACCATTTAGAAAAAATATACCAAAAATATGTGGACACATAAAGGTCTACTCAGTTAGGAAGCTTCTGCTGGAAATATAAAATCAATCACCTACCATGGAGTGGTACTAAATCTATCCCCTCTCCATAAGATTTGGTATCTTTGTTGGCAATTGAGTTTCACAGAAAAAATACATGATCCAAAAGCTAGTCGACCCGACACCTCTATGCTGTCGATACACCTGCTTCCAGAAGGATCACTCAATTTGTAACATCAAAGACCCTGTCAAATATCAAGCTTGGGGGAGGGCGCCCTCCATTTTAAGTCTAGCTAAGTATCAGTTTCGCACACTATTATTCTTATCATTATTACTATATCGCTTTTTCGCGTGAGTTAGCTAGTAAGATAAAATTTGAAAACCAAATAAATATTTAGCTATATATTAGAGTTTGTTTAGAGTCAGTCTAGACTAGAACCAAATTAAAATTGATGGACACTAAAATTTTGTTTTGAAAATGATGAATAGTTGCTCTGCCCAATTCCTTTCAAGTGCCTAGTTGTCAAACTTAGATTCTCCTGAGTTTTGGATACTACTGTTTTAATCCGAGAATTTACTCTGAACCTGAAACTTATGGAGCCATATCCTTGAGCTAAGTTTAGGTAATTGATTGATATGATTCATAAAGGTTGAGCTACTATTTATCTTATTCCTAGCATTACTAAGTTCTGGAGATTTATTTTTGAAAACTTTAAATCTACATGATGAGTTCTTGTATGACAAAATGTGAATTCCTACCAAATCCATATATTATACATTTAGAGATAGGAAACTTTTGCACATTCATGCTGCTTGCTTTGCATTAAGTTTAGTCAACCTTTGTTGAATACCATATGAGAGTCTTGTCATGCTTTTAAAACCAAGGTCACGTACACACTTCAGCACATATGCATTATTCCTACCCTGGGAGTAATCGCAACCATTTCCACTTTCATCGATGTTTATCATAAAAATGTTTTCTCCTGTACTGGGAGTGAACACCAAAAATATATAAACCCCATAAGATAGCCCTGTTATAAATGCTCTAAGTCTTTACTACTGTTATCTCTCCAAATCATTTATTGGATGCATGTGGCTATGCAAAAGTGTGAAAAGAAAATGGAGTAAAAGATGGACAAGTGTCCCAGCATTAAAATAATGGTACTAGATGCCCGCCTCCCGAATGAAAAAAAACAGAGAGAGAAAGAGAAAGAATAAAAATAGCCTATGTGTTCCTCCAATGTTTCAAAGGAGAGTGAATCATTTCCAAAGAGCATAAGTAGAATTAGAGTTAGCCACTATATACCACATATACACATATCCACCATATTCTATACACATGCACATCTTGCTTTGATTGTATGCCTCGATTCTCTGTGGATCCATCGTTTGACTTTACAACATATAAATTGCAAGTATGCTTAAACCTTGTTATTGCCACTCCTACGAGCTCTATTATAATCTTTAGTTATGGGAAGGCATAATATTAATGCCTTAAGTGAGATCCACAAATACCATATATATTGAGAGACTTGAGGGTGTCATACAATTAAGTGCTAAGTTTTATTTCGAAAACTTGCAAAACTCTAGAATACTGGTACTGTGAAGAATTTGAGACATAGTGCTTGACTTAATTGTTCCATCTTTCAATTGCTCAAAACTTATGCGAGGGTTGTAAAGCTCCATAGTTAAAGGTAAAACGAGTAAGTCTGAAGGTTAGAGCAGTTATTGTCTAATCTGGAGGAGAATTTCTGTTTGAAAGCATGTGTACTTGGAAAGAATGAAAGCATTGTAGCAACTCCTGATCCAAATACATTAGTAATTAGGCTTAGTTTGTTTGCCAAGGGACTGGCAAAAGGTAAGCATGGGGGAGTTGTTGACGGTCGATAACGTCAACTTTTATTAGAACTTTAGACACAAAAGGATACATGAAAACATATAGTCTAGGGTTTTAACTGACAATTTCCACGAGTTTTGCATGTTCTGTATTTTTCAGGGGTCATTCCAGAAAAGCATAAAAGAGGGATTAAAGTGCATAATTATCACGAAACGTAACCGCGAAGGAAACATCATCATCAGAACACTACAAGCCTCTGGAACACACACGAAACGACCGGGGCCCGCACCCTGCCAGGGTGGGGCCGGCCGGCGTCCCCGGCTAGGGTTTGGCCCGGCCTTCTGGAGTCTTCTTCCGCCGCCTCTTAGGAGTCATCTCGGCCCTATGTTTAAGTCAATTTGATCCTACGGCGCACGTTCATCCCACCGGGCTATAAATAAAGAGATAGACCCCGCTGGAGGCATCAATCAATTATTCATCGAAGCCAACAAGTCTTCAAGCCATCAAGAGCCTACTAATTCATCAAGAGCCTTCTAGTTCATAGTTCTAGCCTAGTTAGATTAGAGAGTAGAGGAGATTTAGTTCTTCGCCGAGATCTGGAGCCCCGGCATCCGTCTGGAGCGCAGAGTTCGGTATAGTTCTGGTTCTTTCTCTATTATTGTATTCTTCATTATGATTAGGGAAACATTGTTCTTAATAGTTCATATGTCCTTGATTACATTAGTCTTTGTCTACTTTAATTATATGTCTAGTATAGTTGGTTTGATCTTATTGAATTCATGTAATTACTCGTATAACGTTTATCCAAACGATCGTTGGGTAGATGATGAACAATATGTAGACGTGGTGTCTAGATATTTCGTTTATCTGCGAGTGCACCCTGATGTGCCGGGTCGTCTGGTAGTTCGCGTAGGTGACACCTACGTTGATTCCTCTGTAGTCCACCCCCCGTATGTAGGCAAGCAGGCACGGTCGCGAAGTTGGGTGATGACTCTGTTTCACACCTTTCCTAGATGATGCCCTTTGCATGTGATCATGATATAGGACTAATCTGACAATGATTGCTAGATGTAATTACACTAGTTAGAGTTATTCATTGACGTAGTTATAGAATTACCTTAGATATTAATTCCTTAGTTTATCTATTGGCTAGCTATTACTAGAAAGTGCTCTGATATTTATCTTTATTAATGATGCTTGATCATACTTATCACCTTATTTATCTTTATTATCTTGTGACCTCTACCTGTTATGAGTAGAGTATATGACATCGATAATTTTACTTATTCATTGTATATAGTTGTTATCAATATAATAGATTGTAGTTTAATCAAGTCCTTCCTAGTGGTATAAATATAAATCGACAACCTGGTAGAACTCCTACGTAAAATGCTACAATGGTATAATTATCTGTCCGCTTGCAGAATTGTTCTTAGTTTATATTTATTTATATTTCTGCCTAGTCACATGGAATAATATATAAAACCTTTATTTATTCTTAGCATATATAATTAGGATTGACAACCCAGTTCATGCTAAAGAATGTTGGTAATAGATAAGTGGTTAGTTGCTAATGATCAGTCAATTAAACACCATATATCTTCTAATCTCGTCCCTAGTGTTAAAAGTTATAAAGTTATATTAGGCGACGTTAGTAGATGTCAACAGCACTCGCGGTCCTGGACCGCCTTAAGCCGCCCAGTAACATCCTCGATGTTGAGCGGCCTGAAATCGAGCATGGTCTCGATCGAATTCACGATCTGCGCAAGGCTCTTCGGCATGCACCGCAGGAGCTTCTCCACCGCTCGTTCCTCGTTGAGGTCGGTGTCGCCATTGATCACCATCTGCTTCATCAGGCTGGTGAGCCGCATCGCGAAGTCCTCGACTTTCTCCCCGGGCTGAAAGGCCAAGCCTTCCCAGTCCCCTCGGAGGCGTTGCAGCGTAGCGCGACGAACGCGTTCTCCTCCAACGTGCCTGGTCGCGATCGCCTCCCAAGCGAGCTTGGCAGTCGGCTTATTGGCGATGGAGGCTCCCAGCTCCGGCGGGACTACAGCACAGAGGGCCTCCAAGGCCCGCCGCCGATCATCTGCATAAGACACCTTACCGTAGCGGACCGCCTCCTAGAGCCCGTGCGCCTAAAACTTGACCTTCATCAGCAGGCTCCACTCATGGTAGTTGGAGCGGGTGAGTTGTGGCCACGTGCCTCCGGCGTCGCGGTAGACCTGCATCACCGGTGATCGACCGCGCCTCCCGCGGCGCCTATCGGGTGACGGCGAGGAACGGCGGTGACGCCCTGGACTCCGCGATCCCTCCCGCGACCTGCCTACCTCCTCCTCCTCTATCATCTCCGCGCGGATCGCAGCGACTACGGCCACCGCGGCTGCTGCTGCCTGCGCCGCCTGCTGCACTGCTGCCTCGGCGGCAGCGAGACGTGCACTCTCCGGGACCGCAACCTTGTCGCCAATCTTGGAGTCCGAGGGGCTCCTGCTCTTGCCCTTGGCTGCAGCAGCTGCTGCGGCTGCACGGTCTGCAGAGGTGGAAGCCATGGAGGTGGCAGCGGTGGCGGTGGACTGGAACTCTCTAAAACCCTAGGCTCCTGATACCAATTGTTGACCACTCATCAAATGGATCAAGGGTGATAGAAAACCCAGAGGGCAGCTTGGCCGATTGGCCATTTGGATTGAATTGAAAATTAACTAACTGGCTTACAAGAGTTGGTGGCCTGCCCCTGCTTATATGGCAGTGGGTTAGCCAACCACTACAATATATTCCCAGGTATAAAGTAGATACTAGCTTAGCTTCTAAGCTAGCTACCAAAAACTGGGCACTAAAAAGTAAAAGTGCTTGAAAGTAAGATATAAGTAGTTAGACTTAACCAACAAGGAGCAAAATAATATTTAAATATTGCAATGGTGGAGGCCAATTCTCCACGAGTTATATTCTCACTTATGCTGCACCGAAAACTAATATTTTCTTATAAATGTGCGAATACATAGATAATAGATTCCCCACATTTTTTTGTCCTTGGTTCTTATTTCTAGATTTCAGGGAACTATAGCAATATTATGATACTGAACTATGCCTCCTTTAGCATTGGTTTGGTGTAACTCTTTCGGGTCTTATAAATTCCTTGAAGATTTACCACCATCTCATTTGGCACCTTAGTCCATTGCAGGCTGCAGGTGTTCTCAACAACTCCGCATCAATCTTTTGCACATGGAGATGATTAGAGCTGTCGGCAACCTTTTGATGTACATTTACAAATAAAAACTCTGTCATCACCTAATGAGAAGACAAAGTTTAAAAACTCTATCTATCATCACCTAGTGAGAAGACAAAGTTTTGCTTTCGTTTACAGCCTCTTCATCACTGTGTAATAGCTACTTAGACTGTTACTATCTCAACAACTGATGCTAAGATGTAGTTATTCGTTATCAGAGACACTTCTACGTGTCTGTGTCTACTTACCTACTTAGAACCAGTATATGTACAACTAATACTGATATCAGCCGGATGAAATCGGACGTGCTATTGCTAGCTTTGGTTTCCATATTTTGTTATCGCCGTTTCTATGAATTTTCGTTGCCAATCTCCTACTAAACGTTGAATAACATAGGCTCTATATTACTGCAGTATAGTATTTGTGCAACAAAAGTTGATCACTTTACAGTGTTAGATTTGCCTTCAAATTTTATTCATGCATTCTCGCGCACCTGGCACTAGTTAGAAACGAATATGAATATAGATATGCACAATTTATTTCAGTCGTGGTTGATTTGTAGGTCTAATTTTACTACTCTATAAGAAAAACGGTGTTCCATGATTAAGGCATCGTTTGGCCAATCGAATCGTTATAGCTGAAACGTTTCAGTTTGGAACGGTTTCGACCGATTCGTATTTTGCTGTGTGCACGTGTGAATCTGTCAAAACGTGGTTTTTTAATGATTCTGATTCACCATTCCAAACATTTCCTTCTAGAATCTGAATCTAAAATATTTTTAGGAAAATCTGAATCCCTATCAAATAGACGAACGAACTGCAAGTAAGATAAATTCGGATTTCCTGACATCCTTTTCATTCCACCTTCGGGAGTTTCCGCGTAATTACACGGAAGCGCGTCCGCAGCAGCTTTCTCCACACGGAGCTGGGGAGGTCCCACACGCACTCAGCGCGGAGAGATTGACGTTGACGAGTCGCCATTGACCTGGCCTGCTGCTATAGCGGTGAGCGGTCGTTCGCATCCGGCGTTCCAGCGCCCGGCGTTCGTCCATGGCTGGAGTCGGGGAGGCGCTCGCGTCCGTAGTGCTCAAGGAGGTGTCGCGCAAGCTGGGATCCGCCATCGGGGAGCAGATCAAGGCGCGATGGAATCTGGAGCGAGACATGGAGGACATCAAGAGCACCCTGGGGATAGTGCAAGCCGTACTGAGGGACGCGGAGAGGCGATCCGTCAGGGAGGAAGCCGTCAACCTTTGGCTTAAGATGCTCAAGGACGCCGCCTACGACATCTCCGACATGCTTGATGAATTTGAAGTCAAATTGACGAAGGTAAATCTTCTCGCCTGTGCTCTGAATGAAAAAAATCCCTGTTTTGCCCCCACATAATAATAGCCTGTTTAGTGTCTTGATGAACTGCTGCAGCAATAATTCTTTATTCATCTGCTGACAAGCTGTTGCACCAGTTATTTAGGTACTCTGTCTGTTTTCCCCACTTTTAAAACTGCTTTTCATTTATTTCATTTTGAACAGGGGAAGATCTCTAGCTCTGTTGCCAAGCTTACTATGGGTAAAAAGCTAAAGAATATGAGAGAAAAGTTAACAAAGATAGCAGCACAGCGGACACAGTTTGCATTCAGGTTAGACACCTGTTCAGCAGACCACGAAGAAATCAAGAAGAGACAAACGACATCAAAGATCAATAAAGCAACTATTGTTGGAAGGCAGAAAGAGAAGGACGACATTGTAACATTGCTAAAATCAGATGAGGAACACGAAACACTGGTAATTCCTATCTTTGGGTTCGGGGGTATTGGTAAGACCACACTAGCTAAATTGGTTTTCAATGATGACCGGATGCAAGATTTCGATCTGCGAATATGGGCTTATGTGTCTCCACATTTTGATTTAGAAATGATTGGCAAAAGCATAATATCACAAATCAAACAGAATGTTGAGGGTTTGGATGGTCTACAGTCTATAAGTAATTGTCTAGATGAGGCATTGGGTGGAAGAAGTTGTTTGATTGTTTTGGATGATGTATGGGAGAGCAACTGCTTTCGGTTGGCTGAATTAAGATTGATGTTAAGTAACTTCAAGGAGAAAAGCAAGATTAGGATCATTGTAACAACACGAACTGAAGAAGTTGCCAGGAACATAGGCACCGTTGCACCATACAAGCTGAATCCATTGTCGGATGATCATTGCTGGACATTATTCAAACATATTGCTTTTCAATCCGGATTCTCTTTCAGAGAAGATATAAATGTATTGGACAAAATTGGGTGGGATATTGCAAAGAAGTGCCAAGGAGTGCCAATGGCAGTTCAAGCTCTTGGGTTTATGCTACGCAACAAAAATGTCGATGAGTGGAAAAGTGTGAGGGATAGTGATATTTGGGATGGATCCTCAACCACCGATATGCTGCCATCGCTGAAGCTTAGTTATTACCAGATGACTGATTACTTGAAGCTTTGCTTTTCTTATTGTTCAGTATTTCCTAAAGGCTGTGAAATACATAGGGATAGTCTAATTCAGCAGTGGATATCTCTTGGATTCATTCCTTCCGGCCCTGGAGAACACTTGGCACTAGAGAAGATTGGAGAAAAATATGTGAACGAGCTACTAGGAATGTCCTTTCTCCAATACTCAAGGCTAACATCCTCAGTGAGTGATCAATACTAGTAGTACATCTCCCTACTCTTGGCACCAAAATGCTAGCCATCCTTGGTGTGGTTTCCTATTTAAGTTATTTTTTTAACATACATGACATTTTGACTAGCAGTCTAGCAGTATCCATAAAAATAAATAATCTTAAATGGAAACAGTTATATACTGTGAAAGTATTTTTCATAACCCTTGTGTTTACAGTCAATGTAAAACTTTACAATTTGATGGTGAAAATTAAAATATAGAACAAACTAAACTAGATTAACATTTTTTATCACAAGCAGAAATGTTCCAAGTAAACCTGTCACGGGCATGGAGAGCAAAAACCAAACCCATACAAAAGTCTAGGTAGATATTTACCAAAAGAGAAGGGCTTATAGGAAAGATCATTGAACTTAGGTGTTTTGAACATGGAAATTTAATTGATATGTGGACTAAAATTGCAGGGTGGCGTTTTTTTGGATTAGCTGAATTAATATAATCTCTTTATTGCAGATAACCAAGGAGGACACAAATAACTCTATGA
Organism: Eremochloa ophiuroides; assembly: GCA_038502445.1. Taxonomy (NCBI): domain Eukaryota; kingdom Viridiplantae; phylum Streptophyta; class Magnoliopsida; order Poales; family Poaceae; genus Eremochloa; species Eremochloa ophiuroides. The sequence goes on along the minus strand of JAHLJS010000003.1, from coordinate 74,933,161 downwards.
TGCTTAGCATGCACGATTTGATTCATGATCTTGCTAGATCTGTTCTTGGCGACGAACTGCTTTTCATCGATGGTAAAAAGGGATACGGTTCTAGAAATGGCAATCACCGGTATGCTTTAGTAATGAATGGTATGAGAAAAATAGATTTACATAATTATGCTCCTACCAAATTAAGATCTCTGCATATTTTTGACTCTGGGGAAATTCATCCGTCCTTGTATAGTAAATCCTTGCGTGTCTTGGATTTAAGCAAGTTTTCCACTGGAAACTTTCCAGCATCTATTGGTAAATTGAAGCAACTGAGGTACCTTGGTGCTCGTGGGATGCAGCATGAATCAGTTCCTAAGCATGTCACGAGCCTTTCAAAGCTAATGTATTTGGACATAAGTGGTTCCTCAAAAATTTCAACGCTGCCCAAATCAGTAAACAAACTTAGAAGCTTACTACATCTAGACCTATCTGGGTGTTGTAACCTCTGTTCGTTACCCGAATCATTCTGCGACCTGACAAACCTCACAGATTTGAACCTGGCGAATTGTGTTCTTCTCAATACTTTGCCAGATTCAGTAGACAAACTCAGAGACTTGTTTCATCTGGACCTATCAGGGTGCAGTAACCTGTGTTCACTGCCAGAAACATCAGGTGACCTGATGAACCTCTCACATTTATACCTGGCGAATTGCTCACTTCTCAAAACTTTGCCTGAGTCAGTGGAGAAACTCAAAAGCTTGCTACATTTAGACCTTAGTGGTTGTATTAGCCTCCGCTCGTTACCAGAGTCATTTGGTGAGATGATAAGTCTGTCACATTTGAATCTGGCAAAATGTACTGATCTTCGTTGTTTACCAAAGTCTTTTGAAAGGCTGTGTGAACTTCAGTATTTGAACATATCAGATTGCTTAAGACTTGATCTGTGGTTTGATATTGAGACTATCTGTTGTCTTACTAAGCTACAATATCTAAACTTGTCCCGTTGTCCAAGTCTCATGCATATACCTGACTCTGTGAACAATCTAAAAAATCTCCATACTTTAGATCTCTCGAGATGTCACTGGATCGAGAGATTTCCAGAAAGCCTATGTGGAATCGCTAGCCTGAGGTTTCTGCTAGTACATGAGTGCAGACCATGGTTTCAACAGCTTGTCCGTGAGTCTCAGCTTAAGAATGATGTGCTAATGTTGCCCAAGTTTATTGTTCAAATAACAACTTCAGGCAGCAATATTTCACGCCTCCAATCTGTACATCCTGCAGAGCTTGAAATCGAATGCCTTGAAAATGTGACATGTATAGAAGAAGCGAATGAAGTAAATTTAGTAGATAAATCAGAACTTGCCAAATTGGTGTTGGCATGGACACCAGAAGTTGAACGTTTTGTGGAGGATGAAGCTTTGCTCCGAGAACTCCAGCCTCCCGAAAATCTAATGTGTTTAAGAGTACAAGGCTACATGGCAACTTCCTTTTCTGGATGGGTGATGGGCATGGAATCATGTCTACTGCATCTTGTTTGCATTGAGATGGTAGATTTACCGAGATGTGAACATTTACCACCGTTTGGCCAATTAAAAAATCTACAGCAGTTGATTCTAAAGAGAATGCCTGCCTTTAAGAAACTGGGAACTGAAATTTGTGGGGGAAGTGGAGCATTTAAGAAATTAAAAGAGTTCACGTTGGAAAATCTTGATATTTTGGAGGAGTGGGTCACAAAGCTTCCAGTAGATGGTGAGTTCATGTTCCCCAGTCTTCACAAGTTGGAAATATGTCATTGCCCTAAGCTAAGGTTGACACCATGCCTCCCTAGAGCATTTGAATGGAGAATTCAAGCGAGTGACAAAATTATAGCAAGTAGATATGATGGAGGCTCATTATCCTCTTTGACTGTTACAAAACTGCATGTTACAAGCTGCCAGCTGGAATCCGACCAGTGGGCACTGCTCATATTTCTCCCTGCTCTTGAGGTATTGGAAATTTCAAACTGTTCGAAACCTCTCACATACAACATTAACAGGCTTGTATCACTGCGGTCACTGAAGATAGATGTCTCCAATCAGGATTCAGAAAACCAATTATTTTATTTGATTTCATTTCTTATTTCTACAATTTTTGGTGACCTGAACCTTAAGGTTTTACGAAAATCTCAACTTACTGCCCTGGAGAATTTGGAAATCAGTTTTGACTATAAATTGCAAGCATGGTGCCGTAAGAGGCATGGTAGGTGGACCATGCAGAACGCCAACAAGAAGGTAACTTTTTTAGAGCAGTTTTTATTATGCCCTCTTGCAGAATGCCAAATGGCTAGTTTTCTTTAGGAGCATCTCCAAGAGTTTGTCAAACTCACTTGCTATCCTTTATTTTTTGGTAAAACAAGAAAAATCATCCCTCCAACAGTTTAGCATATAACTTGGTAAATTTTAGCAACTTGGTAAATCTCCCCCCTCCACGTGCATATATGCGCGCGCGCAAACGAGCGCGGATCCCCGGCGTACGTAGAGGTGGAAGGGCGAAAAACTAATTTTGTTTGTCTCAGGGTTCCTGATGTAAGTTTTCAAGAGGTGGAAGGGCGTAAACTTCCTGATGTAAGTTTTCAAAAGGTGGAAGGGCGTAAACATAATTTTGTTTCTCTCAGGGTTCTTGACGTAAGTTTAATCTGGGTTTGGCAAGTGAATTTGTTGGAGGGGGCTCTTTTTTCACTTGGCATACATTTTAAAGAGTTGCCAAATCACAAGATTTGCCAAGTGAATTTTGATAAACTCTTGGAGATGCTAGGTGTAAGGTAGCGGATCATTTTTTTCTCTCTCTTTCACTATCTCCTATTCCGTCCTTTTATTTATCTCTAGGGTTGCAGGTCCTTCTGCCGCTCTAGTTAATGTTATTTGACCTTTTGGTCCTTTCATTTTAATGAAATGTTTGTATATGGCCAAAACACTTCTATAGGTTTATATAGTTATTTATTAAGAAATATATATTGAATCTTAGACCCACATTGCTTATTTGTAAGCAGCTAGCAGAATTATTTGAACGAATGGTGGTGGCCACTACCATCGACTGGAGGGAACGTCAATTGTGCCTGGAAAGAGGATTCCTCAGCCGCTACATCCATGAGGTCAAGCAGCTCGTTGACGCCTTCGCTGGCGTTGGGCTGACTCTTCGTGATAAGGAAGTTATTGGTCACATGATCCTGCCCATTAGCATAAGCATCAGCTTTGATCCTAAGGAAACGGAAGTCATCATGCGCATCCTGAGCAGCAGGTGCAACCTGCCTGCATATCCTAGGATCTCGGACGAGGTTATTCTCAGGGAGTGGATCTCTAATGTCCGTGCCTCTGCTCCAAACATCACATTAAATGATCTCTATACTTGTCTTGTGGAACATGAAGAGGAAGTGCCGGCGATGCTACTCGACTGAAGACCCTGCTACCGTGACTACTACAGCTCGTGGGCCGACATCACGCAATGAAGGAGAACCCAGCAAAGAAGACCGGCCCACTCGCATCAGTCGAAGTGTCCGTGTCCGCGTCCCTTCCCTTTCTGCAATGTGGCTCGAAGTGCAGGGGCTAAAAACGACTACTGTTGTAGTGATGTCTTACATCATGCATGCTGCCTACCATGCAGCTCCCTGCTGGTCTGGCGCGGTGTAATATAATGCTGTTCGTGTTACATATATACTTGCACTGTTATTACTGGTGTTGTGATTTTTGTCGTTGTTGTGTGCTCAGGGCATCGTGTGCCAACGTAATATTCTGCAGAAAACATGATTTCAGCTTCGGTTTATATCTTTGGTTAGTTGGCCTATACATGAACATTGGCATATGATCTGCACTGAACTTCGTGGTGTTTCATTTATGTCGTTTGAGTCTGCCTCCTGACTTCTGAGTATCATGGGCATGTTGTGTGTTGTGTTTAACATCATGGCAATCTGGTGTCTGCCGTTGTGTTGTGAAATAAATCTTTATACTAAGTTCGAGGGAAAGGAAAAGGAGCCCCGTTTTTGTAGCTCCACCCACCCAGGAGGAAATCAACCCCGGCTTCACGGACTACTTCACTACACTCAATTCTTAGATCGACGTTTAATGGTGCTTCCACTAAGTTCTAGTATCCCTTCCGTTTCAAAATAAATCAACTTTTAGAATCATTCTAATTCATACTACTTTAAGTTTGGTCAATTTTATAGTAAATGACAAGAATATCTATGAGACCGCCGAAGGGTGTTATGAATTATACATTTAACGATGTGTATCTTGTAATACTAATTTGCTTTTATAAATATTGATACTGTTTTTATAAATTTGATCAAATTTAAAATATATGAATTAGATAACCATAAAAGTTAATTAAATTTGGGAGGGTGGAGTATATCTATATACAATATTTATTAAATTTATTTATATCAAAAGGTGTGTTGTGCCTTCTCCAAACATTTGTGTCTCGTGGCGTTTTCAGTGTTGTTCGCTTGAGCTTATTAGTCAGAATCAGTGTTTTTTGAACGATATTTTACTCACAATAAATCAGCATCAGCTAAAATCATGGCCTCATGTGATATGCTGCTTGTATGCATCTTCTTTTCCACTTCCACCATGTCATTAACTCATTGTCAACTGGAACTCTTTCCACCGGGGAAAGTTATATTACCCGGTGCGCCGGTGCATAGGTGGACTACCGCCTGCAGGTTCACATCACGGTGGGATCTGCAGTGAGTGTCATTCCATCTCTCCAGGCTTTCATTTCCAGACTTTCTAATTTAGGTTTCCAGTATCTAGTTTTCTAGCATGTGTGTCTGTTGAGATCTACAGTGAGAGAGTCATTTCTTTGCTGTGTTAATCATTCCTATGTAAGAACCAGCTCTTTGGTGAAAACAAGTAAGACAATCATTCAAGGTAGATCCAAGTTTGTCGGTGCTAGTTTTGGCGGGTGCTAACACCGGCTAGTAACTTGTGCTTTACGGTTGAGATTTCGGATGGTGTACAAGGAGGAACACGGAAGATTTATACTGGTTCAGGCCAAGAGGGCCCTACGTCCAGTGGAGAGGCGAGTCGTGTTGCCTTGCACCGGGGTGCTTATAGTAGGGGGTGACAAGCTGAGTCGAGAGAGGGAGAGTATCCCAAGTCTCTTGTGTGCGGAAGAGAATGCTTTCGTTTTCGTGTAGTTGTGTTGTGTGTATGTAGGTGTCATGAACTTGGTGAATCTCTATCTGCGACTGGCCTCCGCCCTCCCTTTTATAGTTACAAGGGAGAAGCTAGAGTTACATGTGGTGACCTATGATGACGATACTCGGTATGGTGGGATCAGAGGTGATTAGTGGCTATCGTCAGCCACGCCACCGTCTTGGCACTTCGACGGTATGGCTTCGGTCATTCGACTGATCTTCCACTGTTCGATCGTTGAGTTCCAAGTTGGTACAGTGTTCGGGACGCGGCTGGCTACGCGGCGCTGCGTCACAGCGTCGCGTCCGGTCCTGCGCAGTGCAACGAGAAGACTGGTTGACTTTCAAAGATTGACTCCCGAGGCTCGGGAGACTTCCTTGCCGTCGGGAGCGTGACGGGACGGGTCATTAGGGGTGTCCTCCCTCGGGCGTGTTTTCCTCTCATGCGCGGTACTTTTCCGAGGGGCGAACGGTCCTGTTGCTACATTGCTCATACTCCCGGGTTGGCGGGACAGCCGTCACCTCTCTTGTCCCGCGGGACTCGTGCGTTATGGGCAGGAGCTATCGCTGTCGTACTTGGAGAATCTCTCCGTCAGCAAGGGGCGTCATCCGGTTGACTGTCCTTGGGACGGGGTGGAAAGAGTGGAACCGTCGTATCGGTCACCGGAGGAGGTATGGCAGTTGGTACGGAGGACGTGCACGAGCGGGGTGCCATCGCCTCGCGGCGTCCAGTCAGTGGGGCCGCGCCTGTAAAGTGGTCAGAGGGGTCCCTTGCGGTCCAAGATTGCCCTGCTGACGTCGACTGTGCATTGGATGCCTTAGAGAGACCGTGCTCGAGGAGGATGAGGAGGCTCAGGCGAATCGGAGATTTGTCGCCCGAGGGTGCCGCTGTCCCGAGCCCTCTCGTAGAGGGTCGGGCGAATCGGAGATTTTGCGCCCGAGGGAGCCGCTGTCCCGAGCCCTCTCGTGGAGGCTCGGGCGAATCGGAGATTTAGCACCCGAGGGTGCCGCTGTCCCGAGCCGTGCCGCCGGGCCTTACGGGAGGCCACTTTGGGCCTTCACGTGCGTAGCCTTTGTGGGCTTCGGCTGGCCTTATTTGGGCCAAGTTGCGCTGAGGTTGCTTGTTTTTGCGTTGAAGTTGGGCACCCCATACTTTGGTACCCGACAGTAGCCCCCGAGCCTGTGGGAGAGTGATGGTACTCGTCCACAGGTTCAAGTCTTTACGCCTGCCGTTGTGGTCGGGAGTAGGTGCCTTTTTCCGCTGGGTGCACGCGAGCGCACCCGGTGGGTGTAGCCCCCGAGCCTGTGGGGGAGTGAAGGTACTCCTCCACAGGTTTAAAACCTTTTCGTCTGTCAAAACAGTAAAGGGTAAGATAATTTTCCGGTGGGTGCGCGCGAGCGCACCCGCCGGGTGTAGCCCCCGAGGCTATATCCCTCCAAAGGCTGAAAATCGTAGTTGCGCGCGCTTGGGTTTTTATCAAGGGAAGATGATCCCTCGGAAATGCAGGCCCCGAGCCTCCCATCGTAAAGGGAGTTTATCCGGTGGTATTTCCGAGGTGCAGGGCAGGTTCCCGGGCCTCCGTTTTCGTATCGGAGGTCGACCCGGTCCTCCCTATCTTTTGTTAGTTCGACCTTCGCGCTCTTTTTTCGAAAAGAGGAAGGTTTGATCCTGCTCGACTTCCCTACCGGGGCGCGAGTCGGCATTTCCGGTGAGCTACAAACGGGTTGGTCCAAGTGGAGGTCCGTGCCCCGTTCGTTAGGGGTCGGCTAGTGGCCTGAGCACACTCCAAATGTTTCCCGAGGGTCAGTTAATGTATGTCGGGTCTCTTTGATGGGTCCCGAGGGCATGATGCCTCCCACGGAGGGATTCCACGTAACCGACTCGCTACTGGGACTTGGACACAGCATGGGATGTCCCTTTTGACGTTTCGGGCGTCGGGATACTGGCCGTTTTCGTGACCCATCCACTAGCTGTCCCTAACTCGGTTTCCCTGGGGTGACTGTTCGAGCCGCTGTGGGCCAGTCTTCGATCCCCTGAGAACGTAACGGGCGCCCAAGCCCGGGGTTCCTTCGTCGGGAAGGAGAGAATATTGGTGGAATCGAGGTGCGCGGTTGTAATGATTTGGCTCACCTTTTGAGGCGCGAAGCCTGACGGACACGACAGTTTCGGCGCAGTCGAGGCGGTTTGCGTGCGCGGCGATGGCGGCGATGTGGGGATCGTGGTGGGTCCCACGTAGTTAATGCGGTGGATTCACTGCGGATAACGGCTCAGGTATATAAGGAAAGATCGCAATTTCTTTCTTTTTACCTTAGCCATTCGCTCGCACGACCGTTCGCCTTCTCGCTCCCGTCGCCCGTCTCCTCATCTTCGCTTCCTTGCTAGAGCCATCGTTGCCGCGGCCATCGTTATCCCCGCAGCCTTTTCCCCTTCGCTCGCCATGGATTCCTCCTCCGCCGCTGTCGACGCCGCCGCCGATGTCGCCACCACCGACGCCGCCGCCACCGACGCTGCCGCGGCTGCCGCCGGCATCCTCAGGCTAGAGCCGTTGCCGAGGAGCACCGTGACGGAGGCGCAGCTAGAGCGCCTCGTCACTCTGGGACTGCTGCGTCCTCGTACCGACGGGCAGCACCCGGAGTGGGCCGTGCCGCCGCGCGACCACGAGGAGCCGAACCCCGGCGAGGGGTACGTGGTGAGCTTCATCGCTTACCATGAGCGTGGGCTTGGCTCGCCACCGAGCCGCTTCTGCTGGGCCCTCCTCTTCGAGAACGGGCTGGAGCTCCACAACCTCACCCCGAATTCCATCACACAGGCGTCGATTTTCGCCGCCCTGTGTGAAGGCTACTTCGGGGTGCCCCCGCACTGGAACCTGTGGCGCCGCGTCTCCTGCGTCGACTGGTACACCAAGTCGGCCGGCGCGAGGAAGCCACGGGAGATCCAGCGCGGGGGGGGGGGTTGTGGCTTCGTGATCCGCTCCTCGTCGTACATCCCCTATAGGGCCCCTTCCTCCAACAAGGGGTGGCACAGTGGCTGGTTCTACCTTCGCAACGACGGGGGTCTCTTCCCCAAGTTCACGGGAAGGGCGCTCATGTCTCCCCTTCCTCAGTGGGAATGGGGGTGTCCGTCGAAGGAGTCCAAGCACCTGGCTGTCTATTTCGACGCGCTTGAGGAGTTGAACAAAAGGGGCCTTACAGGGGCCGGCGTGGCGGGGAACTTCCACATGCGAACGGTGCTACATCTGATGGAGCGCCGCCTGGCGCTCCATCAAATGGTGACCGGGTCGCAGCAGGAGGGCACGGCGATGCTGGCCCGTGACCTTGGCGAGGTGGAGGTCATGCGTCGCGTCGGCTACATGGTGGGGGGTCATCCCACCTGGGAGGAGCTGAACTGGGTGCCTATGCGTCCCTGCACGGGCTTTCCGGCGCTGGTAAGTGTCGTTCGCTTGATCGGGCCGCCGGTTTCCCCATCTTCTTCCTAACCTTTCTTCTTCGTTCGTCGTAGGGCCTCTCCAGGACCGGGAAGGCTTCCCTTCCGCCCGTCCCGGAGGACAAAGAACGACGAACCTAGAACCACCTCCGGGCCACGACGGAGAAAGCGAAGAAGGACAAGGCGACCGCCCGGAAGCAGAAGAAGGCGCGGAAGGTGGAGGAATCCTACCAGCGCCGCCGCCGCCTGAGGGAGGCCGGGGAGCCTAAGGTGGGTACCCCCACCGATGACGTCGACGACGACGATGATAAAGAAGAAGAAGATTTTTCCATCTTTGACTTGACAGAGTCTGACCGGCCGCTTGCGGCCACACAGCCCGCGGTGGGCGCTGACGAGCCTGGAAAGGCTCCGCTGTCAGCGTCCGCTGGCGGAAGTGCCGGGGTTCGTGATCCGAACCCTCGGGCAAACCTACCGGAAACCGCGTCCATGGACGCGGCTCCTGGCAGGGCAACATCAGGAGACGGGGCTCCGCCCGCCATCAGCAGCGAGGTTCCGCCGGAGGGGCCGAGAACGGGCTCAGGCCTGGCGCCCGAGATGCCCTGAGGCTCCGGCGGGGGGACCGAGGGTCTCCTGTTTCGGCGAACCCTCCCTGCTGACGCGTCGTTGATCGCCCCGACGGCCACAGGCGGGGGGGACCTGGAGGTGCCACCACCCATGCCCCCACCGAGGGATGTCACCATCGAGACTCCCTCGGGCGAACGGGCGGCGTCCGTGCCACGGAGCGGGGCCGGGCGCGACGCCGAGGTGCTGGTCACTCCTCCACCGTCGGCGGGAGCCGGCTCCTCCATGAGCTTGCCGCTCCAACCGGCTCCGGGGCGGCGAATAGGAAGAGGAGGGTGGTGCCGAAGACCACGTAAGTCATTTTTCGCGTCGATTTTTCCTGCCGAAGTTTTGTTTTAACATAATGACATTACCCTTTTCCTTTTGCTGCCGCAACGCGCGGTCCGGGCTATCTCTCCGGGTCTCTCACCAGAAGGTGCTGAAGATCTGGGGGGATGATATGGCCGGGGAGAGAGCCCGCGCCTGGGGCGAGGAGGCTCACCCTCCCGTGGGTCTGACATTGGCGTCGGAGGGACCTTCTACGAAGAGGGTGACTCCGTCCGAGGTTGCTGCTGCCGCATCCTCGGCTACTGCAGCGGTGGTTCCGTCGCCAGCCCCCGGGGCTCTGGTCGTCGATTCCGGAGGCGCCTCGCGGGAGCCGACCATTGACGTCGCCGCGCAACCGGTCGCCACGGACTCGGCGGCGGCGGACGCCGCAGCGAGGGCTCCTCCTCTTCGTGAGGAGGGCCCTTGGGCGTTGGCGCTGATGGGCCCGCCCCCTCGGGAGCTGATGTCCTCTCGGATCGAGTGGGCGGATCGGGCAGACCCTCAGGGGCCGCCCGTCTTCTCGCTTCAGGACGACCTTGAGGGCCCCGAGTGGGACGCCGTCCAGGAGCTGGGGTCCAGCTCGGCGGCGACCCTCCGCGCGGTCGCCGATGTCCTCGACACGGAGCTCTCGGATCGGCTTCGGGTGAGCCTCGGTTGCCTTGTAACTTCTCCTGCGAGTAAGTGCTCGACTTACCTGCTGTCATCTTTTCTTTCCTTCTTAGGGCCTGATGCGCACCTCCCGGGACAAGTCCCGCTTCCTCCGCGGTGGGCTTGGCCTTTGGAGGCAGCTCAACCTCAAGAAGAGGGCGCTCGACCGTTCCCAGAGCGAGCTCGCCGCCGTGACCTCCAGGTTCGCCGAAGTGAGTGTCAGCAACGCCCTCCTGAAGGAGGAGGTTGCGGAGGCAGTAGGCCGGGTCAACGCCTCGACAAGGAGGTCGCAGGAGCTGGAGAGCGCCCTGGCCGAGGCGACGAGGGAGCGCGACGCCGCCCTGCAGCTCGCCGCCGAGAAGACCTCCGCTGCCGCATCACTGGCCGACGACCTGAAGGAGACTCAGGCGGCCCTCACTCAAGCGGTCGGCGAGGTTGACTTGGCGTGGGGCAAGGCGTCGAAGGCTCGAGAAGCGGCGCGGCTGGCTAATGAGGAGACCGGCGGTATGCGTTGTGTCGGGTTCTTTTTGCTTCGTTCGTCTTCGTTGCTTGCTGCCTGAAACCCTGTCTATTTTCTCGTTTCGTACCTTTGCAGCTCTGCAGGCCGCTTACGACGGCGAGGTCCGCGACAACCAGGAGCTGCAGCGGGTGGCACGCGCCCTATGTGACTCCGTCGGCAATGGCGGCGAGCCCTCGGGGATGTCGCTCCGCAGCCGACTGGAGGCACTTCACGGCAGTGTCCGTGACCGCGTCAAGGAGGCCCTGCTGACCGGAGTCCAAAAGACGCTGGCGGTCGCCAAGTCTCACTACGAGAACTTTGACGCCGGCCCCGTTAGCGAGGGCTTCGTTGAGGCGGATGACGAGGTGCTCCTGGCGTTGGAGGACTCCACGAGGACGCCTGCGGAGGCGTTGGTGAGCCTTTTCGAGCCCGAGGTCGAGCTCCCTCCCCTGGACCTGCCGTGAGAAGAAGTAGGGCCATCTTGCCCTCGGAAAAAATTTGTCGTGAGTAGTTATCAGGGAACAAACATGCGGCCCTTCGTGGCCTTAATATTTATGTAAACATTATTTCATGTTTGCTTTTTGTTCATTCTCGGCGCTTTTCTCTTAAGTATTTTCCTCTACTGACTCTGTGCCCGGGCCATCGAGCCTCGGGAGACTTTTTCGGGTGTCGTAGCTTTAGGGGCGTAGACGCAGCCGTGGTCTAAGAGTTTCGATGAGAGGGAAAAACTTAAGAAGAAAGCTTGGCCGAGTTTTCCCGAGCCTCCTGCCTTTGCCGAACGTTGATCTTATTAGTTCTCTTCCGAGCTCGAGTTATCCTTCGGACACGGAGTGGCGAGTGAGGATGCCGTAGCCCGGAGGCATAGGCGGTCCCGCGGCTCGGCCGGCTCTGTCCTCTGGGACTTCTTTTGCTCTTTCGAGCTTTATAAGCCTCGGTTTCACTTGGGTGGGAGATGTGCTCGGGAAAGAAAAAAATTTCAGCGAGTTTTGAAATTTTTAAGTTTTGGATTTTCGTTGCGGCTCTGGAGAGTCCGAGGGTTCCCCCCGTCCTAGCCACCGAGGGAGGGTCGGCCTTAAAGATAAGGCTGAGCCTCACTTTGTTATGCGCAGATCTTTACGAGTTCGCTTTTTCCCGAGGGTTGGCTCGGGTTAAAATCAATATAAAGAAGGACGAAACGATTCCTTTTATTGATTTCATGACTTATACAATACAATCGATCAAGGTTCAGGGATAGAAGCGACGTAGCTGTTCGATATTCCAGGCGTTGCTGTAGACTTCGCCCTCTTCGTTCACCAGCTTGTACGTCCCGGGCCGCAACACCTCGGCGATGATGAAAGGCCCTTCCCATGGCGGCGTCAGCTTGTGACGTCCCCTGTTGTCCTGTCTGAGCCACAATACCAAGTCACCTACATTGAAGGCTCGGCCTCGGATGCGCCGAGCGTGGTACCTGCGAAGGGACTGCTGGTATTTGGCTGAGCGCAGTAGGGCGACGTCCCGAGCTTCGTCGACCTGGTCCAGCGCGTCTTCCCGAGAGGTCTGGTTGCCTTGTTCGTCGTAGGCCCGGACCCTCGGGGCACCATACTCCAAGTCCGTGGGGAGAACGGCCTCGGCGCCATAGACCAAGAAGAAGGGCGTGAACCCCGTGGCTCAGCTCGGTGTAGTCCTCAGGCTCCATATCACCGCGGGAAGCTCGGTTAGCCACCTCTTGCCGAACTTGTTCAGCCTGTTGAAGATCCTGGGCTTGAGGCCTTGGAGGATCATGCCATTGGCACGCTCCACCTGGCCATTTGTTCTCGGGTGGGCCACCACCGACCAGTCCACTCGTATGTGGTGTTGGTCACAGAACACCAGGAATTTCTTCCCTGTGAACTGTGTGCCGTTATCGGTGATGATGGAGTTTGGGACGCCGAATCGGTGAATGATGTCGGTGAAGAACAGGACCGCCTGGGTTGAGGTGATCTGCATGAGTGGCCGAGCTTCAATCCACTTAGAGAACTTGTCGATGGCAACAAGCAGGTGGGTAAAGCCCCCGGGCGCCTTTTGGAGGGGCCCGACAAGGTCCAGTCCCCATACGGCGAACGGCCAGGTGAGAGGGATCGTCTGGAGGGCTTGGGCCGGGAGATGTGTCTGCCGAGCATAGTACTGGCATCCTTCGCAGGAACGTACTACCTCGGTGGCGTCTGCTATGGCTGTTGGCCAGTAGAAGCCTTGTCGAAAAGCATTGCCGACGAGGGTCCTCGGTGCGGCATAATGCCCGCAGGCCCCAGCATGTATCTCTTTGATTAAGCGTTTACCCTGATGAAGGGGATACAGCGCTGGAGGATGCCCGAGGGACTTCGTCGGTAAAATTCCCCGTCTACCATTCTGTAGATCTTGGCTTTACGTGCCAGCCGCCGAGCTTTGGTCTTGTTCGAGGGTAGGATCCCTCGGACAAGCCAATTGACCAGTGGCTCACGCCAGTCTGGTTCATCGTCATCCATCTCGGCTTTGGCTTCCGACGCCTCAGCGTCGACCTCCATCGCCTCAGCCTCGGCGTCGCTGTCATCCCTAGCCTCGGCCGGGGGTCGCCTTTCTCCCGAAGGGTCGGTAGCCCCCGAGTGATTTCCGAGGTTCGGGACGGCTTCGGGCCCCTCGGAACGCTTGGGAGCTCGTTTCTCCTTGCTTCCGAGAGGTTGTCGTTGACTGTCGGTTTGTAGAGGTCGTTGGCAAACACCCCCGCCGGGACCGAAGTCCTTTCAGATGCGATTTTCGCCAACTCATCGGCCTCCTCGTTATACCTACGCGCGACGTGGTTGAGCTCGAGGCCGTCGAATTTTTCCTCGAGCCGCCGCACCAACCTGCAGTAGGCCGCCATCTTTGCGTCGTGGCACGTTGACTCCTTCATCACTTGGTCCACCACGAGCTGAGAATCGCCTCGTACCTCGAGGCGTCTGATGCCCAGCTCGATGGCGATGTGAAGTCCGTTGACGAGTGCCTCGTACTCCGCCACGTTGTTGGAGGCGGCGAAGTGCAGCCTCAAGAGGTACTTGAGTCGGACTCCGAGGGGTGAGACGAACACGATGCCAGCGTCGGCACCCGTCTTCATCAACGACCCATCGAAATACATGACCCAATATTCGTCCCGGGAGAGCTGCGGTGGCAACTGTGTCTCGGTCCACTCCGCCATAAAATCCGCCAACACCTGGGACTTGATGGCCTTGCGTGGCGCGTAGGTGATGCCGTCGCCCATGAGCTCGATTGCCCATTTGGCGATTCTTCCCGTGGCCTTGCCACTCTGTATCACCTCCCCAACTGGGAATGATGACACCACGGTCACAAGATGTGACTCGAAGTAGTGTCGCAACTTGCGCCGAACGAGGACGATTGCGTACACCAGCTTCTGGATCTGAGGGTAGCGTGTCTTGGTTTCGGACAAGACCTCGCTAATGAAGTAAACCGGCCGTTGCACCGGTAGGGCATGCCCTTCCTCTCGTCGTTCGATGACAATTGCTGCACTCACGACCTGGTTAGTGGCAGCAACATATAACAAGAGGTTTTCTTCCTTCGTTGGCGGCACAAGGACCGGTGCTTTGGAAAGTAGAGCTTTCAGCCTTTCGAGGGCTTCCTGGGCCTCGGGGGTCCAGGTAAAGTGCTCATTTTTCTTCAGCAACCGATACAGGGGAAGTCCCTTTTCACCAAGCCTAGAGATGAATCGGCTCAAGGCTGCAAGACACCCCATGAGCTTTTGCACACCCTTGAGGCTTCGGATCGGGCCCATCTGTGTGATGGGCTATATGTTTTCCGGGTTGGCTTCGATGCCACGCTCGGAAACGATGAACCCGAGGAGCATGCCCCAAGGGACCCCAAAAACGCACTTGTCGGGTTTAGCTTTATATTTTTCTTCTTGAGGCAGTCGAATGCCTTTTCAAGGTCGGCTACAAAGTCGCTGGCCTTCCTAGATTTTATCACTATATCATCTACGTACGCCTCAACGGTCCGCCCGATGAGGTCCCCAAAAACTTTGAGCATGCAGCGCTGGTAAGTCGCGCCCGTGTTTTTAAGGCCAAATGGCATGATTACGTAACAATATATGCCGAAAGGGGTAATGAAAGAAGTCGCTAATTCATCGGACTCTTTCATACGAATCTGATGGTAACCGGAATATGCATCAAGAAAGCAAAGTCGCTCACAGCCAGCAGTGGAATCAACTATTTGGTCAATGCGAGGTAATGGAAATGGATACTTAGGACAAGCTTTACTTAGACTAGTGTAATCGACACACATTCTCCATTTTTCATTTTTCTTTTTAACCAAAACAGGATTCGCTAACCATTCTGGATGGAAGACCTCCTTGATGAATCCGGCCGCCAAAAGCTTCTGCACCTCCTCCCCGATGGCCCGGCGCTTCTTCTCATCGAATCGGCGCAGGCGCTGCTTCACCGGCTTGGACCCGGTCTGGATGTCCAAGGAGTGCTCGGCAACCTCCCTCGGGATGCCTGGCATGTCCGAGGGACTCCAAGCAAACATGTCGGCGTGCTTGCGGAGAAAGTCGACGAGCACGGCTTCCTATTTGGGGTCGAGGGTGGCGCTGATCTTCAGCACCTTGCCGTCGGCGGAGCTCAGGCTGAGGGGGGTCTCTTTTACCCCCTCGACGGGCTCAATGGTGCCCCTGGTCTTCTTGGGGTCGGGGACTTCCTTCGCCATCTGCTCGAGGTCGGCGATGAGAGCCGACTCCTCCAGTGCGCTGGCGTACTCGCAACATTCAACGTCGCATTGGTACGCGTGCTAGTAGGATGTTTCGATGGTGATGACCCCCTTAGGCCCAGGCATCTTGAGCTTGAGGTAGGTGTAGTTCGGGACCTCCATGAACTTGGCGTAACACGGCCTCCCGAGGATAGCATGGTAGGTGCCGCGGAAGCCTACCACTTCAAAAGTTAGGACCTCCTTCCTGAAATTGTCAGGGGTCCCAAAGTAAAAGGGCAGGTCGATCTACCCGAGGGGTTGCACGCTCTTTCTGGGCACTATCCCGTGGGATAGGGACGTCGTGGCCCGGAGGAGCGAGCGGCTGATTCCCATTGAATCGAGAGTATCAGCGTAGAGAAGGTTGAGGCCACTACCTCCGTCCATGAGGACTTTGGTGAGCCTCGTGTTGCCGACGACGGGGTCGACAACGAATGGGTAACTCCCTGGCAACAGGACGTAGTCCGGGTGGTCATCCCGGCTGAAGGTGATCGCATCGAGCGACCAGTCGAGGAAGCGAGGTATCGCTCGCCCGACGGAGTAGACCTCCCGGCGCTCGCGCTTTCGCTGGCGCGGCGTAGGGGCGGTCCCTGGTCCGCCAAATATCATGAGGCACTTGTCGATGGGCGGAAAGTCATCGTCCTTCTCATCCTTGTCCTCCTGATCCTTGGCGGGCTTTTTGCCGGCTTTGTCCTTGAACGCTTGCCGGCCGTAATGCTTTTTGAGCATTACGCATTGACCGAGCGTGTGCTGTACCAGACCTGTGTGGTACGGGCACGGCTTGGTCAGCATTTCGTCAAAACGGCCCTGAGGGGGCCGTGCCCCCTTGGGCTCGGTGGCTGCCACCAAGGGGTCGCCGCGTGGTGGGAGCTTTCCCTTCCCCTTCTTCTTCTTGTTGGTCGGGGCTCGGGAAGAGGTGCCCACGGGGGCCTCCTCCTTCCGTTTGCCCTTAGGGTCGGAAGAAAAGGGCTCCCACTGCCTCATCCCCTGAGGCGAAGCTGGTAGCGATCTTCATGAGCTCGGCGACGCTGGTTGGCGTCTGACGCCCTAGCTCGTGAACTAGCTCTTTGCAGGAAGTTCCTACCGCGAATGCTCCGATGACATCGGAGTCGGCGACCTGGGGCAGCTCATTGTACTGCTTGGAGAAGTGCCGGATGTAGTCCTGGAGGGACTCGCCCGGTTTCTGCTTGCAACTTCGGAGGTCCCAGGAGTTACCAGGGCGCACGTACGTGCCCTGGAAGTTCCCTACGAAGATCTTGACCAGATCGTTCCAGTCAAAGATCATCCGTGGGGGAAGATGTTCCAGCCAAGCTCTTGCAGAGTCGGCGAGTGTGCGGATATAAACCCCCAGTACCACAAGCCAAGACGTGGGCCGCACCATCAAAGCTGGCCCGGCCCAGAAGATAAAGACGTGCGGTGCAAGGCAGTGCACCGCACGGTTATTGTACCAACTTGATTAGTTTACTTGTAACCTTGTCCCTTCAGACTATATAAGGAGGGGCAGGGATAGATTCAATCAACTCAACTCATAATAATACAAGACAGCAACACATAGGATGTAGGGTATTACGCCTCGCGGCGGCCTGAACCTATGTAAATCTCGTGTCTCGCGCTTACTGCGCAACGCTTGTTCATCTCAGGTGCACCCTCACCGTCTCATCTACTACCTTGGGCATACCCCTTGGTAGACTATCGCCGGTATTCCGTTGACAGTTGGCACGCCAGGTAGGGGGTGTGCTTCTTGATCCCATGGCGAACAAGATGGAAATTTCTTTCGTCGTCGTCGACCACAGCATTCGGCGGCGGGGAACCAGATGAGAATCATCTTCATCAACATCATCCACGGCGACTTCGTCGCGATCCCGCTTTTTGCAACTACATCCGTGCACTTCGGCAACGGCATCCGGCGGCGGCGAACTCTTGGACGTCATTCAACGCAACCAAAGGTGTTGTCAAAAAAAAACGCAACCAAAGGCAGCCGCCGACAAGCTTCGTGATTTTGCGTTCCCCAAAATCCGATCCCGGGTTGACCGCTTCGGGGGCCTGCGATCCAATCTACACGGACGCGCCAATTTACATGCAAGCCAAGGAATTCTACTCGGCCACAAGACACGAAGGAAGTACACCCGGACTCCAGATCGATAACGACGGCAAGGCTAAAAGCAAGCAAGAAGAACACGTGATCTCTGTTACATACAGCCCCATGGTCAGTCACCATCATTAATTGGTTATACATGCACGTATGCATGTTCATCTACACGCACGATGTAGCCAGTTCACCTGAAGACGGATCGAAGCCACAAGCGCCGTCGAACGAGCCATCGGATCTACACGGGATTTTTTTCCAAGGATGTTATAGAAAGAAATAAAGATCTTGAAGATGGAATGCATATATGCATCTACGGTTTACATGATCCGACGCTTGCCAATCCCGATCAAAAGCTAAGTTTTATTTCCTATTTTAATTAAGATATTTTATATTATCTTCGGATTTCTCCACAAATCTACGTCATATTTGATGATAGGAAATTAATTACACTTCTCGGCGTCAACGTCCCGCGGCGGCTTCGTCGTCATCCGTCCGTGGCAGTAGCAAACTTTGGAGTCATCCGAGCTCTCCAAACTGCTAAGCGAAGCCACGTCGAGCCATCGCTAAGCGAGCCATCTACGACATATCATCGCCAAGATTATCTCCATAATTTTTCGTCGCCGACGTAAGTCCCGCAACTGCTCGGGCAGTCTAACTTCGTCGACGCGTAAGCCCCGCACCTGCTCGGGCCGCACGTCTTCGCCAATACGTAAGCCCCGCACCCGTCGGGCAGCATCTGGCTCGACGCCGCGTAAGCCCTACACATGATAGGCCACCAACTACGCCTCTTCACCGACTGCCCCGATATATCGGGTAGCCTTCGCCCACGATAAGCGTAACCCCCGCCTGGCGCGGGCAGCTTCGCCACCACGTAAGCCCCGAGGACGCCTGGGCCGTTAAGTCTTCGCTAACACGTAAGCCCCGAGGACGCTTGGGCAGTTTAGCAGCGTCTCCAAAAGCCCCGGCAAAAGCACGGGCACCACTCAGGGCGTGGAGGACTCCTCGCCGACTTCTCAATAAGCCCCGACCTCGCTCAGGCACCTCGCTGCTCTCCATGACTCGCCAACCTCTAGAAGGTCTCCAAGTCGTCGTCACTCTCCATGACACGCCTCCGCCATGTTCTTCAGTCGAGCTTTACCTTCGGGGACTTCGTCAAGACATCAGACTCCATGGTGCTCTCCGGTCATGCTATACACTCTAGCTCTCCATCGACATGTTGCTGAGCAGGGACCGGACACGATGCGTTGATCGCGCCAAGTCTCGCGGCGGCAACTTTCATCAAGATGAGATCTCACGCAGCAGCCTACAACGCCACCAACATTCGCCAGCTCAGAGCATACAGAATTTTCTTCATCGGTGATCAGAACCGTGATCGTGCCAAACCTCATGACAACTACACCCGCGAGATGTGCAAGCTAATCAAGGATCACGTGCGAGATCATGTACGTGAAGTCAAGCTGATGTCAGCAAGCAAGCAAATAAAGATGCGTGATCAAGAGACTTGTAAAGCATGCAAGGGAAATTCCAAATCCGAGTCTGACGGAGCCGCTAAGGAAGCTGCCCAGCGAGCCATGAAGCTACAACCCGATTGATCGATGATTTTTGGAATCGGTGCCCTATCTCCACGAGGCAGCAAGATCCGATCACCCGTTCATCAAAAAGCTAACTCCGGCAACTCCCGTCATCAATCTGCAGCGATGGACCATGTACATCTTCAAGGCCACGCACAAGCAAGACACATGCATGACAATTCTGACGTCCGAGATATCAAGCAAGCTATCTAGCGAGCTGTCAAGATTCAAGTCGAGCAAGCCACGTCAAGCGACTCCTCAACACGCCAACCACTTCGCTCGACGTCAATCAAGCTAAGTGATATTTTTAATATTTTTCTCCGTATTCTTCGACCTTCATATATCTCTGAAAATTATCTCCATGATTCTCCGCCGCCGACCACTCCATAAGCCCCGACAAAGCTCGGACAACTCGCCGACAAATTTCTTCATAACCCCGACCACGTTCGGGCACTCAGAAGATTTTCTTCGCTGATGAGATACTAAGTATCTCTCCGTTTTCTCCTCTCAAGAGTTGTTTAACGTACCTTGGTAGCCACGCCTTAATCCGTGAAACCTGTCTTCGCCCCGTAAGCCGTCAAACCAAATGGTCATGTTAACAAACCTCTGAACCAGACGCTGGGTCAGGTGTTTAAACGTGACAGGCCAACTACCAGGGGAAATTATGCAACCTGACAAGAGTAAGAAATGGACAATCTTATCATGCATTCTACAATATTGAGATCCGCCTTCTTCACCAAAAATCTACATCATGTACTACCCACTGTACATATTTATTTTGTAGGAACTCTTCGCCGAACGCTCGTCGCCACTTCTCGCCGTCCTCGCGCTGCTCGGACACCGCTTCCGACCAGGCTGGGGACTCATCGTCGTCATTCCTCGCCGTCCTCGCACTGCTCGGACATCGCCTCCGACCACGCTGGGGACTCGTCGTCGTCATTCCTCGCCGTCCTCGCGCTGCTCGAACATCGCTTCCGACCACGCTGAGGACTCGTCGTCGCTTTTCGCCGTCCTCGCACTGCTCGGACACCGCTTCCGACCAGGCTGGGGACTCGTCGTCGTCATTCCTCGCCGTCCTCGCGCCGCTCGGACATCGCCTCCGACCACGCTGGGGACTCATCGTCGCTGCTCGCTGTCCTCGCGCTGCTCGGACTACGCTTCCGACTAGGCTGGGGACTCGTCGCCGCTACTCACCATCCTCACGCTGCTCGGACATCGTCTCCAACCAGGCTGGGGACTCGTCGCCGTCGCTCCTCGCCATCCTCGCGTTGCTCGGACATCATCTCCGACCACGCTGGGGACTCATCGCCGTCGCTCCTCACCATCCTCACGCTGCTCGGACATCGTCTCCGACCAAGCTGGGGATTTGTCGCCGTCGCTCCTCGCCGTCCTCGCGCTGCTCGGACATCATCTCCGACCACGCTGGGACTCGTCGTCGCTGCTCGCCGTACTCGCGTTGCTCGGACTACGCCGGGGACTTCGTCGTCTTCATCAAGCGTCACCGAGCACCAAGCTGCTCGGGGACTTCGTCATCTTCGTCAAGCGTTTCCGAGTAATAGATCTGCTCGGGCACTTCGCCGCCTCGTCAAGCGTTTCCGAGCACCAACCTGCTCGGGGATTTCGTCGTCTTCGTCAAGCGTTTTCGAGCACCAAGCTGCTCGGGGACTTCGTCGTCTCGCCAAGCGTTTCCGAGCAGTACAGCTGCTCGGGGATTTCAATGCCTCATCAAGCGTTTTCGAGCAGTACAGCTGCTCGGGGACTTCGTCGCCAAGCTATCAAGTCACTCCATGCTGTTCGGATCAGGGTGCTAATCTTGGGCAGCACATCGGGGGTCTTGATATGTGCCTCGCCTGCTCAGAAAATTTTTCCCGATCACTTGTTGTGCTCAGGAACTTCGTCGACACTTCACAAGATCAACAAGGATAAAGATTTTGACCCTGACATCATGTGACTGCGTCACCTACTATCAGGCTCGGGGACTAAGTGGATACACTTCACCTAACGGTGAAGGTATTGGTTCTAACGAACCAAAAGTGGATACACTTCACCAAAGAGAAACTCTTTTTCAAATTTTTTTTGAGCTCCTTACATCCGTCTGGTCAAGCAACTCCAAAGATCTGCACCTCCCGACGAATGCAAGGCACTCGGGGACTAGCTGTGGGGATATAAACCCCCAGTACCACAAGCCAAGACGTGGGCCGCACCATCAAAGCTGCCCCGGCCCATAAGATAAAGACGTGCGGCGCAAGGCAGTGCACCGCACGGTTATTGTACCAACCTGATTAGTTTACTTGTAACCTTGTCCCTTCAGACTATATAAGGAGGGGCAGGGATAGATTCAATCAACTCAACTCATAATAATACAAGACAGCAACACACAGGACGTAGGGTATTACGCTCGCGGCGGCCTGAACCTGTATAAATCTCGTGTCTCGCGCTTACTGCGCAACGCTTGTTCGTCTCAGGCGCACCCTCACCGTCTCATCTACTACCTTGGGCATACCCCTCGGTAGACTATTGCCGGTATTCCGTCGACAGCGAGGAACAGGGGGAGGTTGCGGATTATGATGAGGTCATCTTGCGCGCCGCCAAGCTGGCACGCAAGACGGTAATCCGCTAACCAAAGCTCGGGGTTCGTCTCCCCCGAGTACTTGGTTATGTTGGCCGGCTGTCGGAACCGGGGCGGAAACTTGGTGAAACGACCTTGATTTCCGCGAAGGGAAATCCACAGGCTCGAATTGTAATTCAGCAGATTGCTTGGGACAATCCATGAAATTACCCATATCTCAGTTGACACCAGGATCCATACAACGGTAATTAAGTCTTACATAAACATTTATTACATCGCCATATTGGCGGAATCAACATTCAGAGAAGCTTTGGAAGATGCGGAAACGATTCATCCTTCACGGCCAACATGAGTGTAGCACGTGACCTTATTCCTCGCCATCGTCTTCCTCGAAGTCGTACTCATTCTCGTCACCTGACAGCAAATTTATCAGTACGATATGTACTGGCCACGGAGCCCACCTATGCAGCATTTGCTTTGTGAAAAGTGGATGCAAGGCTATACAAGCAGACCTATAGGCTGAGGTTTCCTATGCGGCTGTAAACAATGTTTGATTAGTCAAGTTTTATCTCCAGTTAACACCATCATCCATTTTCCCATTACCACATCTCACATACCCACACCTCACTCTCATTCGACAGGCCCAACTCCCTCTCGGGCCTATCTCAGCGGCACACCACCACAACGGGTACACTGCCGAAAAAATGTCATCCAGGGGAAGAAGAGAACACTCACTACAATAGTAGAAGCTTCACAGGAAATGTCCATAGCCAACAGGTTGGCATATGTATCGATCGATCAACCGTACACTCTGCAGAGGTTTCACTACCCACAAGATTAGCCATCATAGGTGTTGCGCAAACACCTAGGCAGAATTCCGGGTGCTTGCTTGCCTAGGTCGATGCCACCCTACCACTCAGCCCTGGTATATTCCGGATCCTACACCGTTATGCTGAGACTGGGAGACACAGTACCGGGCCCATCCAGTGGTACTGCGCATCTAGAACGGAACGGGAACCCATCGACCGTCTCCGCCCACCCTTATCACCTCTCAACCTAGCAGTAGTGGCACCGTCCTACAAAGTAGTCCAGCCGTCTCCCGCCCATCAGAAGCGAGTGAGTAGAAAAGGATTCCCATGAACCTGAAACTAGTCCGTCCTAAGTTTGACCAAGCAGGCATCTTCACTTAGGGGATACTCTCCCCGTGCCATCACAGCACCTCCGTCCACGGGCTTCAAACCACCAAGGCTATCCCACCCGGAACCTCCTCAACAACTTTACCCGCCACAGGTATCTCGCTTGGGGATGCCCAGGTTGCACCCCCGGCACGACTTGCCCCGTGGGCTTGTCTCACATCCCACTTGGTCGACATCAACCCTTACCACGCACCCAAGACGCACGCAGCACTCTCTCCCAGTGGTTATAATCAGTTATACACCATCCAAATTCCACCACATAGCATATAGCAAGTAGTAAGTAGTGGAAGAGTAACAGTAAATTAAGCAGCAGCTAACCTAGCAGCGAATAGCAGGGTAAAGTCATATCAAGGCAGGAAATTCAAATATACTACCATGCAACCAATCCATACATAATCATAAAGCAATAGCAACAATGTCATTTGCAATGCGTAAATAGGATCTAAGGATTTGGTGGGACGTGGCACCTTCGTAGTCGTCTCCTAGCTCCTGAAAGTACTCGTGGTCGTCTTCCTTAGTCAGATCCTCCTCCGGCTCTGAAATCGAACACGAAATAGTCGCGTCAGCGACTCCTATAGAGTATATCAGAAAAATCCAATAAAATAAAGAGCCAAATGCACACAAACATAGTCTCAGATTGTAGATCTCATTTTTCTGAGAATTTTGATATATGGTGCGCAATTTTTGGACATCGTATGAATAAGTTATGAATTTCCGAAGATTATCCTATTTTCTGAAAATGGAAATTGGCCGATTAATCAGGGGATGACAGCTCGGGATTGGTCCACGTGGCGCGCGGGTCCAGTAGTGCGGCATGTGGCGCCTCAACAGAACACAGACCCGATGGTCGCCCACCAGGTGTTCGATGCTGGTTCCCAGAGAGTCGCCGGCGTCGGCGTAGCTCGGCGTAGCTCGGCGGTGGTCGGTTTTTGTTCCTGGTCGCGGTATTGAGATGCTCAGGTCACCGACGGTGAGGCCGTTGCGCCGGCAGGGCTCCGGCGAGGCGCGACAAGGTCTGAGGAGTGGTGAATCCGCCACCCCGAGCTCTGTTTGACAGGGATCCGATGTTCAATTTGGTGTTAGCAGGGTTCCAGGGCGTCTGTTCAAGGCGGCGGTGTCTCTCCGGTGCGGCGGACGATGACAGGGCGGCGATGACCATATTTCGGCAAGACAGGGCTTGGCTTTCCCCAATTGGCGTGCTCAGGCAGTCGTCCGACCAGATGGTGGCGGGTTAGAGTCGTGGTATGACCTCCTTCTCTCCCACGGCATACGGCGGTTCTCCGACGAGGTGGAGGCGCACGTAGCCAAGGCGACAGACATGATTCGGGGCTCGGCTATCTACGCGGCGGTGCCGAGGCAGACTTGGCGAACCTCGTCGGCCTTTCTCCGCAGCGCGAGGCGACCGGAGGTACTCAGAACGGATTTAGGCGAGGCGGAACGTGTCGGCGGTGATCACGTTTCCCCGAGAACGCACCTCGCGGTGTTCCGGGCTATGGAGGTTCGATCTTCCGCAACTAACCTTGTCCGAGGTGGTCGGTGAGTTGGTGGTCACACTAACGGGTCGCGTCGGTGGTTTCACGGCTTGTGCGCGCGGGAACGCCGTCGAGGTGGCGGTGCTCCGAGCACATGTGACGGCGATGCCCGTCGGAAGTGGCCTGACGTCTATAGCCGATGTCCAGTGGTTTGATGGCCGGTCTTGTGCGCGTGTTGTGCGAAGTGTTCAGGGGCCAGAAACAGCCCGCGGCCTACACGCTCGTGATGCCGAGCGCCATGACCGGTAGCACGGCGAGGTTGGATGAGGTGCTCGGTGGCTCACCGTGGGGCTGGTGAGGTAAGAATGGCGGTGCAGTGACGAGGTGACGCTGTGCAGAGTGATCGCAGTGCCGTGCCGCTCCTCGTCCGCAGCTCGGGCTTCCCCTCCGTGTCCGGCTCCGGCGTGCTCCGCGGCGGCGGCGCTCCGGCAGCTTCTCCTTCTCTGCTCCGCCTTCCTCCTTCGCTCTCTCTCTCTCGGTGTGGTGCGGTGTCGTAGGGCGGTGCCACCAGTGGCGGCGGTGAGTGGAACGAGGCTAGGGCGCCGTGAGGTGCTCCAATTTATAGCGGAGCTCGCGTGGCTACCTATGGCAGGCGGCTCTGATCTGCTCGGGCCGATCGGAGGGTTGTGGCTTGCGCGAGCTAGGGTTCCGGTGGTGCGCGCGGGCTTCTTGGCGAGCAAGGCAGGGGACAGGCGAGGGACAGCGGGGTCAGGGCTCTGCCATGCGTGGCGCTGTCGGTCACGCCATTTGCATGACTCTGTCAGCCACCGTCTTTCGCGAGGTGAGAAGAAGAACAGTAGCGAGAGGAAAAACGCTGACGGGTGGGGTCGTTGCGGCAGTGACTCAACGCGCGTGCGTGAGAGCGTCGAGGGCGGTCGCGAATGTTGGGCTGGCCCAGTGTGGTTGGTGCGAGTGCGCGCGAGAGATGGGCCGCGGCGGCGTTTGGGCTGGTTTAGCAGGCCGGCTGGGCCGAATGGCTAGCCTTGCTCTCTCCCTTTTTATTTTCTTTTTCTTTTTCTATTTTCACTTTAGTGTATTAATACATATATTACCCATTTTAAATATTGAGTAAATACAAACATAAATTGCAATAAATCCCAAATGTGATGCATAAGTTATTATTCTATGTGAATGGAATTAAAATGCAAGCTATACTCCTTTATTACCAAATTCATAATGAAACATATATGCTTGCACAAGAAAAATGGGTTTTCGTAATAAATAAATGAAAAAATTTAATTGGTTGGGATTTTAGGTTGTGTGGATTTTTAGGGTTGTTACACTTGGCCCTTCGGATGGCCTCGCTGAAGACGCGAGGTCCTGAGGGCTCGGGTGAGGGTTCGAGATCCTCATCTGAGTCGTTGCGCCCGCCCCGATGGACGCTATAGCCGCGCGCGGCTCCGTCAGTCTTCCACCGGCCGCGGGCTTGTAGAATGGCTCGGACGTCCCCTTGGAGCCTCGGGTCGAACTGAGGCTTCACGTTCGTGGCGTGCTATGCCGCCACGCTGGTGACTTTCAGTGCCACGGTGTCGCGACGCTGAGCTTTTCGCCTGGAGGACGGCTGCATCCTCCAGGATGTCCTTGAGTTGATTCCTGAGCTGTCGTGCCTCCTCGGTGGAGGGCTCAGGTATGCTCCGGAGCAGCATTGCTACTTCCGTGAGCTTTCGGCTTGCCCGGGGAGGGCCCCCGGTGTCTCGGCCCCGTCGTCAATAATGATTCGGGCCTAAACATCTCGGGCTCGACGCCGAGCTACTCCTCCATCGCTCCGTCGCTCGTCGCGCTCCAGCGTAGCTCGCAGCTGGGTGAGGCACAAGTGGTCCTCGTCCATCCGCACCTCAAGCTCTCAGAGCCGCTCTAGCTCCGAGGTTTGAGGTGCGGGGCGAGATGTTCGTGCCCCCTGATCCAGCGGTGGGGCTGACCGTGCAGGCCGCAGGGCCGCTGGAGGGGGCGTGACTTGTTGGCGCTGGGGTTGCGAGGGAGGGGGCATGTCGTCGTTGTCCCCCGAGTGGACGTCCTCCACCCGCCCCTCATCAGGGTGCATCTAGTTGTAGCACTCCCGAGCGGGGTCGATGTTGGACTGGTCCGAGTTGGTGATGACGCTCAGGGCACTCTCCCCCAAGTCGTCGGTGCGGGTGGCGAAGCCCACATTTACCCAGAACTCGTCATCATCGTCGCTGTAGCTGCGACGAGACGACGAGGTCCAGCCATAACAGTCCCACCCCTCCGAGTGTTCTCAAGGGGTGAGGTTGTCAGTGGTATCCGTTTCCCCACCGCCATACGCCCTGGTACTTTCCCCAGGGGATGACGGTGGGGATGCCACGTGGTCTCCCACGAGGTTGTCCAGGCGCTCGAGGCGCTGGACTAGAGTGTCCGACAGCTCGTGCAACAATGCGCGAACTGCACGAACATGGGCATCCATGGCGGTCTGGAGCCCAAAGAGGGATGATGGCGTTGTTCCCCTCCGCCGGTGAGGGCGGAGAGAAAGTTCGGCCGGCGTCGTGTTTCCGCTCTCGCCCGTCCTTCGGGCAATAGGCGGATGCGTGGCCGCCGGTGCCGGAGATCCCGGGACAGCGGCTGGTGCAGTATTGGCTCCCCCCGTTGGGGGTGCCTGGTTGGCCGCACCTCCCGCGGCCAGAGGCTGGTTGGCGCTGCTGCGCCTCCTCCTCCTGGTCCGCCGGGAGCGGCGTGCAACGTTTCCCCCGTCCTCTGAGGCGGGTGGAAGCGTTGCAAGGGTCCCTTCTCCGACCGCCTGCTGGGCCGGAGTTGGGACGACAAGGACGCGGGGCTCGGTCGGGCGCAGGTTCATCTCGAGCCCCTGGCCGGTGGCCACGAACTCGAGAGTCCCGAACCGGAGCACCGCGCCAGTGGAAAGCGTGGTGGAGCTGGATGCCATCCGAAACCTACGTCAACACGCAAAAGGCGCCTACCTGGCGTGCCAACTGTCGGTGCTAGTTTTGGCGGGTGCTAACACCGGCTAGTAACTTGTGCTTTGCGGTTGAGGTTTCGGATGGTGTGCAAGGAGGAACACGGGAGATTTATACTGGTTCAGGCCAAGAGGGCCCTACGTCCAGTGGAGAGGCGAGTCGTGTTGCCTTGCACCGAGGTGCTTGTAGTAGGGGGTTACAAGCTGAGTCGAGAGAGGGAGAGTATCCCAAGTATCTTGTGTGCGGAAGAGGATGCTTTCGTTTTCGTGTAGTTGTGTTGTGTGTATGTAGGTGTCATGAACTTGGTGAATCTCTATCTGCGACTGGCCTCCGCCCTCCCTTTTATAGTTACAAGGGAGAAGCTAGAGTTACATGTGGTGACCTATGATGACGATACTCGGCATGGTGGGATCAGAGGTGATTAGTGGCTATCGTCAGCCACGGCACCGTCTTGGCGCTTCGGCGGTATGGCTTCGGTCATTCGACTGATCTTCCACTGTTCGATCGTTGAGTTCCAAGGTGGTACAGTGTTCGGGACGCGGCTGGCTGCGCGGCGCTGCGTCACGGCGTCGCGTCTAGTCCTGCGCAGTGCAACGAGAAGACTGGTTGACTTTCAAAGATTGACTCCCGAGGCTCGGAAGCCTTCCTTGCCGTCGGGAGCGTGACGAGACGGGTCATTAGGGGTGTCCTCCCTCGGGCGTGTTTTCCTCTCATGCGCGGTACTTTCCCGAGGGGCGAACAGTCCTGTTGCTACATTGCCCATACTCTCGGGTCGGCGGGACAGCCGTCACCTCTCCTGTCC
The DNA here is from genome assembly GCA_038502445.1 of Eremochloa ophiuroides. Classification (NCBI taxonomy): domain Eukaryota; kingdom Viridiplantae; phylum Streptophyta; class Magnoliopsida; order Poales; family Poaceae; genus Eremochloa; species Eremochloa ophiuroides. The sequence continues at coordinate 74,905,124 of JAHLJS010000003.1, read as the reverse complement.
CGCGGGACTCGTGCGTTATGGGCAGGAGCTATCGCTGTCGTAGTTGGAGAATCTCTCCGTCAGTAAGGGGCGTCATCCAGTTGACTGTCCTTGGGATGAGGTAGAAAGAGTGGAACCGTCGTATCGGTCACAGGAGGAGGTATGGCAGTTGGTACGGAGGACGTGCACGAGCGGGGTGCCGTCGCCTCGCGGCGTCCAGTCAGTGGGGCCGCGCCTGTAAAGTGGTCAGAGGGGTCCCTTGCGGTCCAAGATTGCCCTGCTGACGTCGACTGTGCATTGGATGCCTTAGAGAGACCGTGCTCGAGGAGGATGAGGAGTCGGGCGAATCGGAGATTTAGCGCCCGAGGGTGCCGCTGTCCCGAGCCCTCTCGTAGAGGGTCGGGCGAATCGGAGATTTGGCGCCCGAGGGTGCCGCTGTCCCGAGCTGTGCCGCCGGGCCTTACGGGAGGCCACTTTGGGCCTTCACGCGCGTAGCCTTCGTGGGTTTCGGCTGGTCTTATTTGGGCCAGGTTGCGCTGAGGTTGCTTGTTTTTGCGTTGAAGTTGGGTACCCCATACTTTGGTACCCGACAAAGTTCTTCCTCCGTGTTCAACCCGGCTACCAGGAGCCTAGCTCACCCTATCGTGAAACAAACAGCACCCTTCCAGACCATGGGTGGGAACCAGCGTCCACGCACTGCAATGCAGCAAAAGTATATGGCTCTAGTTAGCATGATAGCGGGCTTTATACATTGGCAGCTCACCTCTTTAATGTCTTCCTTGCACAAAACGGGTAAAACACATCAGCGCTACAAGAGTGAACAGCAGAACATCTATAGGCCTGTTTGGTTCATTGGTCTCCTTGAGCCTGGCCAGCAAACTAGGCCTGGGCAGCCCAGTAGCCAACCGGATGTGTTTGGTTCCCTACAACAATGAGCCTTGCTTCGTCGAGTTGTTGTTGATTGATTGCTTTTCTTAGATAGAATTACCACATCTGAACATGGATAAGTTTACCCACATAGAAGCATTTTCATCGAACATGTTTTGAGCACAGCAAGCACCTCCGTTGTCGCCATGATTCCCTTCGGTCATCCTCGTCCTCCTCCCAACCGCCTCCACCATGAAGTCCAAGCACACACACGACATCAATAGGGAGAAGATCCGCAGGGAGAAGGTCCAGAGGGAGAAGATCCGTTGACTCCACCTCGTTGTCATCGTCTACCTCATTGATGGAGCTAGAGACTCCAACCTCGTGGCCGAAGCGGAGAGCCGCCCATCGGTGTGAAGGGCATCCCGTGACTGGAGGCGAGGTAGCCGAGGAAGCAGGTGGCGGTTGCGGAGGCTGGGGCGGTCGGGCGAGGTGGCCGGAGTGGAGGACAGTGTGGAGGCTTGGGCCAAGGGCGGACGCGTCGGGCGGAGTGGAGGGCGCTTGTGGTCGGAGGTGACCACGCTCTTCTCCACCTCCCCTCGCGCCCCAGTTCCTCTCCCTATCCGCCAAGCCCACCCATGTCGCTCTGTCTATTGCCGCCTTCCCATTGGGGTTGTCATAGCTCCTCGCGTTGTCCGTTGCCGTGGCTGCGACCGCACACGTGACGAAGGAGCTCGAAGCGAAGGAGCAGCCGGGTGGGGAGGAGTTCTTGGAGGATATGGAGGCCTGGCCATGGACGAGGAGGACCTCGCTACCATGCCCGGCCCGAGCGCAAAGAAGATAAAGGAGCAGCGGCCGGAGGAGCAGCCCAAGCACGTCGAAGATGGAGGAGTGGCTGCTGGAGGATGTGCGAGAACCTAAAGGATTGGAGCGGCAGTGACGAGAGCATTGGCCCAAGCCTAGCTTCGCGGAAACGAGCACCTCATTCGTTTTCAGGAAGCTTAGCTATCGCTGTCAAGTGGGCTTGTGGAAGCCTGGTTAGCATGCCCTTACAGTCAACCAAACAGCACTAGGTTGCATTATATATGCAAGCCTCGCCAGGGGGAAGCCAAGCAACTGAACCGACCCTATATGACCAAGACCATGCATACAAGACCAACACTTGTTTAATGTCTTCCGACTAGCGCACATTCCAAAAGATGAATGAATGATCAATCGAAGGGAAGAGGACCTAGAACAATTGAGGACCAGTCAAGCCACCTCGATTTTTTTTATTGTAATCGAGAAAAATGATTGAAAAAGGCTAATATATAGAAGACTTTGTAACATAAAATTGAGATCCTGCAATGACGGCCTAGTTCGTGGCAGGACGGCTTAGCATAAGAGAAACTTGTTTTATCTTCCCTGATTTAAACAGGTTGTAAAATTGTCCTCTGCATCAATGAAATAGGCAAGGTCACGGCGTTCTTTTTTTATAAATTTTTTTTTTAGACCTTAGCTTTTATGCAACACTAATGAAAGCAACGAGCAGGGCCTTCTTATATTTTTCCCTTGAAATGAACACTCACAAACTCTACCAAATTTGCATTCTAGGCCTAATTCAGGTTTCACACATCACATGTTTTTTGTCACATCACTATTTGATAACTGACGCTTTCTACAATCACATCGTCCACGAATTCTGCATATGTCATGGTCGAAACATATTGAATTGTTAAGTCGTTGAATATAAAGAGCACATAAGCCAATGGACAGAACGAAGAATGCACATCAAGTGGAATTGGCATCGGATAAAAAAAACGAAAGGTGATGCCGTTCTGCCCCCTTGGCATGCAATTGGGCCGTCAATACACAGTGCTACATGACAAATGACGTTGACTCTATGGCCCATTTCTATGTCAATAACATTTTGCACTGTTCTTGAAGATCTTTTAGAGGAGGGCCCTCGAATACAATTGCAGCATGATAAAAAGGTTTAGGGTAGCGGTTTGTCCCTTCTTTTGTTTCAGCGAGAGAGAAACTTAATTTAGACAAACGTGGATTTTTTTACTAATACTGATTTGTTAGTAGAGTAAAACACTATTAGAAAACATTAATTTTGGCTGAGCAATAACTCATGCGAACAAGATAGCTTGCTCCACAGCTATTGATAGCTTCACAAATAGTAATACCGGGTTCTCATCTATACTTCTTATATAAACAAACCCCACTAGCTATTTCTCTCGCCATGCAAAGTGTCTACATCAGTATCCACTCAACATCCCACTAACACATTCTATCTTGCCATGCAAAATGTCCACGTCATCATCCACTAACACATCACTAACACATATTATAGTAAATATAAGTAGTATTATTTCATCGGTGATTCCCGCAGCAACGCACGGGGTTTTCTCCTAGTTTAATAAATGAACCAAAACCTGGAATCATGGATGGTGAGAGTATATTTAAGGGCAATGTATCCCTGAGCCTAAGGTATTGTATTCCAAGACTGAGAAATATAATATTTGAAAATAACACTCCTAGATGTTAGGAAAACTAAACAATCTCTACTTTACCTCGTTTTCATCTTGTGTGCCAGGATTTTTAGTAAATAAAATCTTCTTCGTTCATACTTATAAATTTTATACTAGAATAAAGTATATATCCTTATCCCAATTTCTACTAGGACAACTTCACTTTTCTTATGATACGAAAGCATTTACTATATACACAGTGTATAAAGTTTGTCAATAGTATACATGTTCCTATGTGGAACAGTAGGAGCAAGTGATGAAGTTTAATATTCCCTTTATTCTAAAATAGCTGCACATGTTATGATTCAGGAGTTAAACATTTTATGATCTAACGAATTAATTTTTTTTTTAAAACGCAGGAGAGTTGTGTTTCATTGTATTATAGAGAAATAGGTTGGGTCCCCAACAGGATCCTCACTCATAGAGGACTAGACATAAGTGAGGCGAATATATAGTAACAAGATATAAACACATAGCGCATAGATACGACTCGACCTAAGCTAAAGGACCTAGTCTGCAAGCGCCAGCCCTAGCTCTTGAAGCTTCTTCGCCCTAGCCATGCACCAGAGGCTGTGCTCATTTTTTAGCTCGCTCCAAATCAAGCTAATCGAAGGAGCAGATTCAGTACTCCATAAAAAGACTAATATTTGTTACACGTAATAAACACCATTACTTAATTGCAAAAATATATTTTTTATAGTAAACATATTAGAAGATACTGTTAATAATATTTCTAAATAAAACAGTGTTTTCAAAAAAGAGGTTTATAGTTATTTTATAACAAAGTGAATATATAATCTCATATATGGGGAAACCCCACCGGCTACTGTGCTAGATTTTGTCTTTTAAAGGTTCTTTGAAACATATGAATTTTATAGGAATCGTATATGAAATTTTTTATATAAGTTAGTTCATTTTAAGATCAAAGAGTAGACTTTTGGTCGTCCGTCCGCCTCCCACTTGCGATTCATTCCGCGCCGACGGGTGGGTCCAAAACGCCACCTCCCCTGCGTCGTTCACTGCCGAAGGAAACAATCTATGTCCTCCTTCAATCACGGCACTCTCTCCATCGCCTGCTCCCCCCTCCCCCTCACCACGCTCCCTCGCCAATCACGGCACTCTCCCCACCTCCCCGGCCACCATCCCTCTCCAGTGCTGCGCTCGCCCACGACGCGGGGAAGAAGGAAAGAATGCGAAGAGGAAAAAGTCCGAGGCGAGACGACCAGGACCGGCGTTATCCTCAGCAGAAACGGCGGCCGGGCTCCCGCCGATGGCGACGTCCCTCGCCGCCTCTGCACGCCTCGCCGCCGCCGGCGGCGAGGTGCATGGGTCGGTGCGGCCCTACTGCCCCGGGAGGCTCGCGGCGAGCTTCCCCAGCACCGGGCGCCGGCGCCCCGCAGCGGGCGTGCGGTGCGGAGGTGGGGCGGACACGAAGGAAGGGGGCCGCTTCGTCGGCTCGTTCCGGGAGGCGTGGACGTACATCCGGGGCCACCGGGGCAGCACCTTCGTCGTCGTCATCTCTGGGGAGGTCGTCGCCGGCCCGCACCTGCACCTCAACGGCATTCTGCAAGTACCACTCCCCCCTCCCCCCCCCCCCCCCCCCCCCCCCCCCCCGCACAGTGTTTCTGGCTTCCGGGCGTTGCTTTGGCGATAGGCAGTGAAACGAGATGCTTGTTGTGAGTGCCACTGAATCATTCTCTGTTCATTTATTCATACGTAAATGTATTTTTAAGTTTCCATTTCCAGGGTGGATTTTTATGTATGCCATTTTCTGTGATGGTCAGATCCGATATAGGTTAGTGCTCTTTCCTAGTGAAATTGGTCTTTGTTAATACCATTGTGAATTCTATTTTCTCATCTTGGCGCTTCAGCTGATCTGGCTTTGCTTGGTTATGTACAACTTCTGTTTCCAACTGCAGATGCTGCATGGCCATTCTCCATGCTTGGCCTTGGTGACATTGTAATACCTGATTAGTAATAAAAATTTCTTTCCTTGTGTTATGTTATATTCGGCTTTGCAGTGGTGCAGATTCCCCTTTGTTGAAAAGTAATATCAGCCTCTGTAGGAGTGCCAAGTGCCAACTTGGTTCTACATGATTAGATTATCTGCTTTTGTTGATTCATGGGGATTGATCAGAATTTTAGATTTATGATATGGGTTACTTTTGGTATCTATGTATTCTTTGCAGCACTTGACAGAGAATCAATGTTGTAACGATTTCATCCTACTAGATTGAGATCATACTCTGCACCACATTGCTAGGTCCATGCTCAGATGTACTTTTAGGCCATCAAGTTGCATGCAGGCAGCAGCCTTAGGTTGATCTAATGATATTTATTGCATAGATGATCATTTATACATGTGCACAGCCATTTGCTTCCCACCTTTGAAACTTTAGTAGTTTTCTTTTCCTAAATCCTAAGGCATTCAGATGTTTTTTGGTTTTCATTCAGTCAAGGAACTTAACTGGAGGAAAGAAAAGTAGTACCAGAAACTTGAACTCTGAGAGGCACACACTTTGTTTTTGTTCCTTTGTCTTTGTTTAAACTTGGTGCTATATAGAGCAGAATTGTATTATGTGAAAACACTATTTTCTTTATTTTACCAAACAATTTCAGTGGATACTTGCAGTGTATCCAATTTTGAAAAGAGATCCATCTCTGTTGAGTATCAATGCTAAAAAAAACTAACCCCACCATGTTTAGATATCAATTCGCATAGGGTTACAGATTTCATTTTCGTGTCCTGAACTGAAGGAGCCACATTTTTTTTTAGGCATCACAGCAACGGATAAATTGAGTTCAGGACCACAGTTCGCACCAGCACTTTTCAGATAAACATCACAGCACTGGGAAGTTGAGCAGCAGCGTCGCATCCGTGAGCGCTCCCTGCCAGCGCTAGCGCCGCACCTCCCTCTCTCTCTCGATCTCGATCTCGATCTCTCGACTTTTTGATGTTTACCGTTTCCCTTTTTCTTAGGAAGTTTGCGACGAGAATTGCTGTAGCAATCGCTTCGATCTGTATCTAGCATTCCAGCAGCGGCGCCTGACCATATCTGTTATCCTCCCCCTACTCTTGGCTGACCTGCAGGGCCCCTCCTGTATCGAGGTCACGATACACACCACGTGCCGCTGAATGCATCTCAGAAACCATGGACCATGAAGCTCAACATCATACTGAATTACTGTCATAATAGGTACGCCCATTATATTTGAAGATATCCTTTCTTTTTTTATGTGGGATGTGGAGTACTATACATGTTAACACTATCTTAATCAGTGCTATTATTAAAGTCAAAGTGTAGAATTTGTTAACAACATATTTTGTTACCTAAATCTGCTCCAATTGTCTCCTCGACAGAACAGAAATTCTCTTTCCAAACATTGTGCTTGCTAGAATTTCAACCTGAACGTGCAATTGAATTTTGTTTATCAAACTCAAACTTTGGATGATTCGTTGGTAAGTAGTCATTTTCATTGTATAACATGCAAAATTAAATTACCATGATTGATTTTAGCTTGGATCCCATTGCAATGCACAGGCAATCATCTGACTATCTAATCGATGCTTGCAACATTGCAGCGAAGTTTCAGGTGAGGGTTCTGAGGATCAGTCACGGGTTAGATTTTTGGACTTTGGTTGATCTATGCATATCTTCTAATGTTCAAAGATTCTCGAACTGCTAAAAAGTCAATGTTAGTTTAATTGTTTTTTACAAAGAGAATCAGCTCTGAGTCTTCTATATTGTTATTTCAGCATTGATGAATTTCACACGGATGAAAATTGAGATATAAGGTAGGGACTAAGTTTTTTTTTCATTCACCAATGGAATGTTTAGAGTTTGGGGATGGCAGTATATATGTTTTGTCTCCCTTTGACGGCATGGACTTGCCATTATATATGTCTGCACGTGTTTACAGTTCAGATTTCCCATTGTTATTGTGTTTACATGTATATATGTTTGCACGTGTTTTTATGGATGGAATGGGTTAGGAAATTAAATTTATTTGATTTGGGGTTGGGAAATGAGGTGGGTTATATCTTGCTCGTTTTACTTTTTTTTCCAAATTTTATCTTGTTTTATGTTTACCGCATACGAACCTTGCTTTTTGATCAAATATCATTTTAACATTGGTATTTAATTTTATGGTATTGTTATCATTTTAGCTGTCCCGTACCAACATACTACAATTTGTTTTAGGTTCATGTCGAAATTTGTTGGCCATGTACATTTCTTTTCCAATGAGGTTTCGTCAGAACAGCAAATTTTGACACATCAGTCTGTTGTTCCTTCTGTCGCTATTCAGTGTAGAGTTTCTATTATCAGTTAGCTTTTTACTTGAAATGGATTAGCAAATACTACAAGATTCTAATGCACAGATCCTGGGCAGGTAGGACGTTTCAACTACATTTGTGCTGTTGACAAAGCTCTTGGGGATCAGCTTTGTTGTATTGGCAGTATTGCCTTGACGAACATCCATTGCTGCAAAGCTCCTCCTTTTGACGCGTGTCCATGGCCTATCAGTTTGCTTTTGACGTACTACAATTTCTAGATGCATAAAGTGAGTGCTGGAAGCTTGAGGCAGATTGTGCTCATTTGATGTTCCTGATGATCTGACGCCTAGAGTTCATCAACCATGTATGAATGCTTATTGTCCGGCCACCATGGAATTGGGGCCATCAGTTTCATTATCAGGCATGCCAGAAGTGATGTTGTGTATCAGTTTATGAATGCCTTTACTGATCATCGTGATTCCGAAATTCTTATTGTCAGGTTGGTGTGCTTTAATAGGCTTGATTTTCCTAATCTCATATCTCACCACTTGTCATGTGCTGTGGTTGAAAACCCAATGTTATTGGTGTGCTCAGCCATCTTTCACTCTTACTGCTGTTTGAGAAAAAAAAAAAAACCATTCTTACTGGGCTGTGCACTTCCCAAATGGATGATCCGGATTAAATGACCGATCACTTGCCCCTTTTGCTGGAATTCTCAGCTTGGGGGATAGGTGATACCATGGCAAGTTATTATGTGTCTAATCTGTGTGATTTGTTAAGATTATCTTTGATTTGACCCGTATGAAGAATTCTCTTCGCTTGGGGATAGGCATACACATTGAGTGGATTGTAATATATATTTTCTATAAAAAAAGGCTATAATTAGGGAAGATGATATGATGTCTGCATGTAGACACACGAAGTTATTCATTTTTTATTCATTAAATCTGACAAGCTGGTAGAATAATAATATAATAATAAATCTATGGGGCTATGCTGTAAGCATGTACTAAGGCTGTCTCCAACAGCTATCCTATACCAACACCCAAACCCAAAATGGGTTATGGATAGTGAAAAAATGGGCTTCAACAGGATAGGCAAAGCAAGCACCCATTTTGCATAGGAAGAGAGAGGAGACCCATAAATGCCTACTCTCTCCGTCCTCTCTCTCCTGTACCCAAATCCTTACGCTATCGGAGGTGGCAAGCAGCAGTTGGCGTGGTGAGGCGGCTCCACGGCGGCGCATGGCCGGCATGGCGAGGCAGGACCGCGGCGGGGAGCCGCTGGTGAGGCGAGGCGGCTCCGTGCGGCATGCTCGCGGCGAGGAGCGCGCGGTGCGGCGAGCGGAACCGCGGCGGCGACCACACGGCGAGGCGGGACGGCGGCGACGTGCCGGCGGCGAGGCGGCTCCGCGCGACGAGGAGGAACCGTGGTGGGGGCGGGTCCCCGTCCATCTGCGTCTCCACCCAGGTGCCGGTGCCGCGCGAGGCGGCGGACGAAGGGACCCGCGATGGTGTTGCCGGAGCTTGTGCCCGCGAAAGGGAGCGGGTCGTCGGCGGGGAGTGCGCGCCGACAGTCTCTTCTCCATCTCCGGCGCTCAGCGGCTCGGCGGGAAGGGATGCGGGATCTGTGGCTCGGCGGGGAGGGAGGCTCGGCGAGGAGGTATGGCGTCCCCGGCGACCTCGGTGCTCGGCGGGGGGGATGGCGCTCCTGGTCCCCCCACCGGCGAGGAGGAAGGAAAGATGTGGCGGCGCTCGCGAGAGGAAGAGAAGAGGACGCTCTGCTGCGTCTCTGCTGTTGGAGAAGAGAGTTTATGGGTCACATACCCTTTTACTGTGGGTAACCTAAACTAGCAAATGCATAAGCTTTTTAGGTTGTCTCTGTTGGAGACAGTCTAATTGTTGTAAAAATACATTTTGCCTCTACCCATATGTTGAAACCCTCCCACGTGCAAAATTGAGGTATCATGATGATTTTAGGAGATATATTGTTATTTTTTTTGTTGCAACTCATAAGCAATAATCTATTTTGGATTGAATGACACACAATATTATTATTTTATCGTGCGAATATATGTGTTTTTAGTAAAAGATTAGTTATCCCATAGCAACGTACGGGTACGCTACCTAGTCGTATATAAACATAAAAAGAAAACTATGTGTTCCAAAGAGGCCCTCGATATAGGGAAAAAAAAAAGAGAAAAAAGAAAAAAAAGCATCCAAGTCTGAAACCGAAATAAAAAAGGGCGAATAGCAGACTACGCTGCGGTTTCTCTCGCTCCCCCTCCCCCTCCCCTTCGCCTTCGTCTCCGCCTCCCGTCTTCCTCCAGAATTCGATTCCCTTCCCCAAGAACCCAGCCCCCACCATGACGAGCTCCTCGTCTCCTTCCCGAAAGGTACCGGCCTCTCCTCCCCCCAATCCATCGGATTCGCCGCCCGGGGAGCGCCCCGGCGGCGGGTTTTCCGTCTCGATTCGGCTAACAATTCGATCGATCCCTTTTCGCTTGTGCAGGCGCTGAGCAAGATCGCTTGCAATCGGCTGCAAAAGGAGCTCGCCGAGTGGCAGCTCAATCCCCCCTGCCGGGTTCAAGCACAAGGTCTCCGATAACCTCCAAAGGTGCCGTCTTTCTCACCGCATCCCTCCCTCTCTGCAATTCCTAACTTTGTTGTGTTTGCCTTTTTTTTTTTTGGATTTCTGTATTTTTTTTCTTTCGCCTTGTTGCCGTCTTGTAGATGGATGGGTTCAACCGTTCAAGAACCCTCTTATTTGTTGATATTTGCTCTTGCTATCTAGGGCTTTTCTTTGATCTCGGTCGTTCTCTGTTGTCGAATGGATTTGAACTACCCGACCGATAGGATGATAATTCTCTCTGGATAACTGAACAGGTGGGTAATTGAGGTCACCGGAGCTGCGGGCACCCTTTACGCAGGCGAGACCTACCAGTTGCAGGTTGACTTTCCTGAGCATTACCCTATGGAGGCACCTCAGGTCTGGTTTTCTCGACAAAGATCACACCTTTAGTCAATTAGTATATATATGTCTTTCTCATTCCCCTTGTTCCTTCCATTTCATTCGTTTGGATGATACATAACTATTCTCGTCTTTTGCTTCCAGGTCATTTTTCTCAATCCAGCGCCAATGCATCCACACATTTACAGCAACGGGCACATCTGCTTAGGTAAAACTACTCCCTAGGCATCTGTGTGTGACTCCATGTTTGATAATGCTTTTCATTAGCTTCATGGCTGCGGCCTAACGGGAATGATCTTTGCCTGACCTAATAATGTTCTATCTAGCTGTCAGTTAGGTGCTATGATTCTATTTGTCAGAAGAAAGTTGCCAACTTAACCAACTGTGCTTTTTATAGTGCTATATAGTAGGCTCAAAACTGATATGCCCCAACACACATTTCCTTTGTTTCTAGAGGGGTCTTGATTGGATTGCCGTATGCATGTGAAGTTGCTATGTGCAGGAGTTTTGTGTTTGGCCTTCTAAAGTTATCTTAATGCCTGGATGCTGGTGGCTTGTCCGGTTGTCCTTTATCTTGCTCATATCATGTGGGTACCGCCAATGCATCTGTACCAGCTAGTCATTAGCACAATATTGGCTTAAGTCTTGTTTTGTATTTATCCTTACATCATGAATTATAACTTCTTTTCTTCTTTAATGATCTCATGATCTTTCTTGCCTCTGAAATTGATTGCCTGAGCTGTCTAGATGCTACTCTTGTTTATGGCTTCACGGTTCACGCATTGTTGTTTGTCTGTTTGTTAGATTTGTGAGTTGTTACAATTGTGTATTATAGGAAAATCGTTGCTAAAACTCCTTTTCTTGGTTATTTATTGGAGAATATATTCCATCTTATCTCACATTAATCTGTGGGGAAAAAAATCCAATCCACCAGACAGTGTTGTAGTACTATGCATGCGTGTAATAAAAAACAGCTTTTTTATTATGCGCCAATTTTTTTTTTTCATATTCCTTGATTGCAGTAAAGAATTCTAAACATAAAGAAAAAGTCAAATTTTCCAGTACGATTTTTTTTTAAATCGTTTCAGCATCCAGTTATGACTATGACTTATGAGCCTGGATATGAATGCCTGTCTTATTGTGCCGATGTAAGCAGAATATAGCAGGGTATAATGTGTTAGGCAGGGAAGCATGATAGGTTGGTTGGCACTTTCAAATGTCTTCAGCAATTTTTTTTTAAACATAACGGCAGGAGCTCTGCCATTCAATTAAGTTAGGGAAGCAAAAGTTTAAGTTTCTGTACAAAGAGGGAACTCGCCCTCCCGGGTAACACAGCAGGCCAGGAAGTTAAACACTCCCATTAGGCTCTATCCTCCCCCTGTTCTGGCCATCTTATATTGCTCAATATCTTCCCTAACTCTAGAAGAAACCTGTATTGCCGACTCTAGCGTTGTTGAAGATTCGTCTGCTGCTCTCCTTCCATATGTTCCATAAGGTGTAGTCCACTATTCCGTTGAAGCAGATTAATCTATTGGAAAGTTGGTGACAGATTAACATCTTAAAGCAAAGATATTATTTGAGAATTAATGACATAACTCTTCTTTAAGTTACTTCTAACTATTCTATGGCTTGAATGCTTTGTTCTTCGGGCTTGATCATTACTTACATTCTATGCAAGCATGAGTAAACTGGGGAATACATAAACTATTATCCATATAAAAAATAGCTATGTCAAAAGGTTGTTTTTGGCATTATTCTTCGCATTTAACTATAATGTATCCACATGGGTTGTGTCTTTGGTTTCTTGGTCTAATTATATTTTTTTCAAATAATAGCAAGTCAAAACGAACAAGATATGGTATATGCATATACTATTTCAAACCATCACATGCAAAGTGACTAGGCTACATGTGAAATTAGATAAGGAGTGACTCATCCATGACTTGTTTATTTGTTAGTAGGAGATTCTTATTAATCTGTTCATGTGCTAAATGGTGCCATTTACTGTCTCATTTCTTATACAGATTGTAGCTACATAATGGACTAATGGAATGGCCTGTATAGCTTAGATTACTGTCTTCCCTCTTGTGCCCATAATTTCAGCGATCAATACAATAGTATTAGTATGTGTATTAAGCCATGTATTTTCTCCATCTTTCGTACTTAGTGGTTCCCTTGCCATGCATGTTAGTCCTGTTGTACCATTGCCATTCTAGAAATTGAGAATTATGTGCTTTGTCATTGGAGCCATCCCTTTCTACAGCACCCTCAAACCCCAGCAGTGATTGCCAAGTGACCTCTCAGCACTGATTGCTAAGTGACCTCTTGTACAGTTTTCCTTAGTTACCTGCTCTGTCGATAACCTAGCCAACTTTGCAAAACACTCTAGAATTCCACTTCATTTGTCTGTTAAATCTGTACCATTAATTCCAGTTCTAGCTCAGTGTAAGGTGTGCAAGGTTTAACTTTGACCATTAATTTCTGTAACAACAATTTATTTATAATAGAAAAGTATATGTTGTGGAATTACTTTTAATGTATATCTAGTAGCACTAACCTTATGTTTAAAAAACTCTTCACATTTTTAGTTATTGCTAATTGTTATAAAAAATAAAAGAAATGGACTTAGGACAAACCTAAAACCATGAACTTATATTTCTGATCAGAGGGGGTAGTTTTTTTTTTATGGACAGACAAGTTATTTAGGGGACATGATTAAGAAAATATTGAACATCAAAATAATGTTTCACCAGGATTGGTTGCCATATATCTCATGATTTATGTTACTGAATCTAGTCTGCCAGAGATCAATTTTTTGTTGATGTGGCCAATGGATCTGAAATTCATGTAGCTGAAAATGGTCCGTAAGCAGCACAGCGACACTAGTTATCATCTTACTCTTCTACATCACAAAATCTGTACTCAGCGTAGATATTTGCATTCACATTTTGAGCATTTACCCTGTTGGTCTTGTATTCAGTTTTCACAAGTTCTTTGTCAATCCTTTGTAGATTTGTCTCAGTTTGTGAAAGAGATTAAAATAATGACATTGGAGCCCCGTTGGCCATGGCCTACAATTCCCTTGTAATAGCTAACCTAAATGGAAATATTTAGACCGTTTACATTTGCATTTTGAGAATTTACTCTCTTACTCCATTGTCCACTTATGCCATGAGTTTTCTGAGATATTGATTGAAGGTAAACAATGTTGGTGGAGCCTTGATGGCCATGGACCACAGTTTACTGTATGGTCTGTGATTGACAACTTCCTGCTGTTACTCTTGTCTGCAGATATTTTGTATGACTCGTGGTCACCAGCGATGACCGTGAGCTCGGTCTGTATCAGTATCCTGTCTATGCTGTCTAGTTCACCAGCAAAGGTAACACTTAGTTCACTACTTGATCTATTAAAACATCAGTGCTCTAAGTCCATAGACTCTTAACTAGCTACAATACAACAAATTGGTTGCAGCAACGTCCAGCGGACAATGACCGCTATGTTAGGAACTGCCGCAACGGGAGGTCTCCGAAGGAGACTAGATGGTGGTTCCATGACGACACGGTGTAATGAGCTCCATGGCATCGCCTGTCAGCCTTGCTTACCGTGATATATCTCTTCCAAGGGGAGATGAGATGATTTAGGCCTATTTCTAAGCACCCCTCTATTGGATTTCGAAGCTTACCTTGCCGTGGTGGTATGTAAATGAGTTGCACACGTGTCGAGTCTGAGAATATATATTATCACCATCAATATATAGAATAAGAAAGAGTGTACCCTGCCTGAGCCACTGAAACGAGCTCAAAAGTAATGTGCAGGTTTAACTATGATTTGTTTTGGTCAATGTGCCTTTGTACCAGTCTGCAGTCTGCCTATGCATTTGCCTATTTGTTCATTAATAATTGTAGTGCTGGGCTTCACCACCAAATACTAAGTTTTGTCACATCAATATTTGGACACATACATGTAGCATTAAATGTTGATAAAAACTAAAATTATTTTGACAGCTTCGTAAAAAGTTGCGAGACGAATCTTTTGAGTCTATTTGAACTATGATTGGATACTTATTGTAAAAGTTAGCATGTTGCTACAGTAAAAGGATTTGCAAAATGGGTAATCTAAACAGGTCCTAAGTCACATCAAATATCTGAGCGCTCAAGATTTGGTATTTGCAGTTTTTCTGTCTCTGTTTATGGATGTTCTGAAATCAGAATGAAATGGGTAACCTGACGCTGACTCTGTTCGCTTGAACTTATCAGCCAGCCATTCAGGAGTGTTTTTCTTTCAGAACAATCAGCCAGCCCTACAATCGAGCCAGCTGAGTTTGAGCTGCAATGGTGTATATTCTCAAGATATCCCCTGTAGTATGTTGCCAATTGAAGTTTTATTTGTTACAGTCCATAGCTGGCTGCCGTCGTCGTCGAGGCCTCCTCTGTATCTCAAAGAACGCGTAAAAGAAATTATTCTAGTTCATTCGTACCCTGTGAAAAATAGTGCTACAGTTCTGTGGAAAAGTATTCCAATTGTAGTAGATTGCTTCTAGAGGAAAAATAGTGCTACAGCTCTATGGAAATTGAAGTCAGTCTTCAGACTCTTGTTTGCTAGCGCCAACTGTCTGCGTTCGCACCTTGTCCGACAAGAAAGCTCCATCTTTGGTCGGAAAACAACAATTTATGCTCCTACAAGCTCACAGGGATGAGCAACTTATTCGTGGAGTCTCTTTACCGATTGACGCCAACGCTATTCTCCGGACTCCGGTGAGACCACAGGAGGTGAGGAGGATAACTGGTGGGCGTGGGAGTTGGAGAAACATGGCTCCGGAGAAATCGGTGAAATCGGCCTACCGCCGAGGGGCTCCGGAGATGAGTCATGGAAGAGAATATGAATGTAGAGGGTTCTCTATAAATTCCTGCCAGCGAGGGAGGTTGTGAACCGGCAGCATATCGAGCATAACCCCTGTGAGCAATGTGGTGTTAGATGCACTTTCAAATTTTAAAACCTTCGTCACATTGAATGTTTAGATATATGTATAGAACATTAAATGTAAACAAATCTTTTGCATGTTTGCACATTTTGCAGGTAAATCACAAAACGAATCTTTTGAGCCTACTCAGACCATGATTAGACATTTATTGTAAAAATTAGTACACGTGCTATCATGTCATTTTTGCAAAACATTTGCACGCTAAACAGCCCTATACAGATATACTCTGCACCGTATTTTAGCGGGAAATTAAAGAACTCACGGGAACTAAAGCGCCCAGACTCCATCCTGTCACTTGGGCGAGTGATATTTTGCTACCAGATGTATGTACGGACAAGGAACGGAGCATTTTGATCACTGGTAATGGTATCATTATCATTCCTGGGAGGACGGGCGCAGTGGCATGGTCTAGAATTCTAGATGCTCTGATGATTGAAGCTTTGGCATGCCGTGATGGCTCGGCCTTTGCACGAGATCGAGGGAGGCAGAACATTTAGTGCCAAGAGCTACTGAAACTCTGGAATGCAGGTCCCAACCAGAGATCAAGTGTAGCCGCCATCATCAAGGAGCGTGACGACCTTAGGCTGCGTTTAGTTGAGAAAGTTTACAAAATTTTGTAACTGTAGCACTTTCGTTTGTATTTGACAACTTTTGTTCAATTATGACCTAAGTAAACTCTAAAGATTCATCTCGAGATAGACAGGCAAAAAGTACAAACATATAACAGGTGCTACTTCATTTAGTGCTCTATACAGACGGAAAGTACAATCGATATGATGGAGAGAGAGAAGGAAAATTTTCAAACTAAACGCAGCCTTAGTCGTTGTTTTTCTGATTTCAATATCGCGTACTCCCGTAGGGCCTGTAATGGTGTCGCCGATACATTGGCCGAACAAGTATTAGCCTGTTCGGTAGCGGTGAAAATAAGCGCTGATTATGACTTGTGCTGATTTATTGTGAGAGAAAAATACTATTCCATGGATAGAAATAAGCGGCTGATTGAAGAAGCGAACAGGCTGCATTGTCAGACTGTCTCCAACCGTCGTACCTAAATAGAACACTTTGACAGTTTGGATGCTGCACAATAAATGGATGATCAACCCAAATATCTCGGTCTCTAACGTAGCGTTTGGTTGGTTGTATATAGATGAATGGGATGGATGATCCTGGATGGATAGATTATGCACGATATAAGTCTGAATAGAATGGTACATGTTGATTGTTTGATTACTTGTATATAATGATATATGACATTTGTTTGGACGCTTGTATGGAATGGTATTGTCCAATACAAGATCATGTTTGGTTCCTTGTATGAAGTGGTACGATCCGGTACAAGATCATGTTTGGTTGGTTGTATAGATCCATCCAAGAATTTAAGCATGTACTATATATTTGCTACTATGAATACAACGGCAGTAGAAGACAAAAAAAAAATTATGTTCCTACAAGTCTCCACTGACATTATACTTTGAGGTCCGTACTACAATTATGTTCCACGTGTCATAGCATCAGACAGGCTGCATCCACATACCAAGCTATATATAGAGAGAGAGAGAAATTATTTACTACTCACAGGGAGTAGTTACTCCTATGTTTATATCTCTAGATTTAGATCGTTTATAGTCCAAATAAATATATGTAGACGAAATATATGGTTATACTAAACCATCTAGAGTATTATATGGTTATACTTTTTTTTTTATCCATATATTATATGGTTATACTTTTTAATATACTACCGCAAGGTATTTTAGTGATATATTTAAAAGTATGGGCTCTGTTAAAAAAAATTTGCATACTAAGATTTGAAGTATATTAAATTAAGTATCTAAACATACTCAAACTGATAAATTAATATGCACGCATACACAAAGTGGTTTATTAAAGGTGGGAGTAACTACTCCAGGAGTATATAAAATGAGCTTGGTCTCACCTACATACTAATTAGCACGTACCAAGCTAGTAAATATAAAACAAAAGAGCTTGGTCTAATCTACATACAGATTACCACACATTGTCTGTCCTAAGTGATTATTAGTCCAAAATACCACTATCAAAGTCAGGCTACCACAATAACACCTACATCAGCTCAGCCATGTGATTCTTGATGTACCTAGCCACCCATATCATTTTGTTAGAAAGTTGAGGCAGCGCATAAAATGCCCTTGCAAGTGGAGGATTCTCACATAGATAAGCATAGTAGTGCTCCAGATGCGCCTCATCAAAACTCGGGATGCTCTTAAGATCTTCATACAGCCCTTGTGGAACAGGAAGGTCAGGTTGTCCAAGGCTCTGACTCATCATCACAATCAGTTCATCATCAGTACATGTCCTCTGCTTCTTTGATGCTGGTCGTTTACCACCAGACGACTCCACACCATTGCTGGTCGGTGTCCCATCATCATGACTACTTAGTTCACTTGGATCACCGGACATGGGTTTGGGTGCATTATCTGTTTCAGTCAGCTCAATACCAAGTGGTTCATTTGATCCTTTAGCATAGATACCGGTTGCTAGACCGTTCCCAAAAATAGTGGCCATCTCATGATAGTGCTCAATTGGAACGTTCAAGTAGTTGGCATCTTCACGGTGGTCCTGGAAGTCAAAACCAATATCATGAGTGCAATAATATATAATTTGGTGCATCCTAAATTTGGAGTAATCTAACAGTACAAAAAAAGAATATGACTTGCCTTAACATAGTTGTTGTAATGCTCTGCATCAAGACTGATTATGCAATTATTCTCATCCCAAAGAGCTCCACTAATATTTCTCAGCTTCTGAACCTTTGCATTAAGGACCTCTTTTAAGCCTTATCATTTTGATGCATGTTATATCATCCTTGTAAATTTTTGTGTTTAGGTAGTCAATCCTTTTTTTGTCCCATTCTTCCATTGGAGCATACGTAATTAGCGGCCTTTTTCCCCTTAATCTATACCGAACGAACAAAACCACCATACAAGCAGCTAGATACGTAGCAGCACTGGTGAGCAAATTTTTTTTTTTCTGTCTAACCTGCCTGGACACCATCTACATTTTCCGAATAAAAAGCAGACATTATATTAGTTTGGATTTGAGAAAGAGAATATAACGCAAGTTGCAAAGTTAATACATTAGTACTGAACCATCCCTTGAGAACATTATATCTGATAAAGTGTAGTTTTTAAACTGAAGGAATGAACACCATATAAGCATAAGAAAAGACAAATTACTTTCTCCACAAATAAAACCGTGGCCTCATTCTTGAATGCTTTAATCTAGAAACTTTGTCTTGTTCCCAGTAAATAAAAAGTTTTTTAGTCTTGGGAGCCCCACACCAGGAAGAAAAGGTAGAGGCGAACTATACATCTTGACTGACGCAAAATGAGGTAGATGAACCTGACACCATTAATCCATCAATCTACCATAATAGCTTCAAAATCGTCAGAAGAACTTTGGATCTGACACACACACTCATTCACGGAGTCTCATTCACCCAAATAGGCAGCACATCATCTAGCGGAGAGAGGGATGCGTGGCGGAGAGTGTACCTGTCCCCTGCTTGTGGAGATTGGAAGCGCCGATGGGAGAGGGAAGACCGGGCGCAAACAGCAGCTTCTCGTGAGGGGCGCGCGACAGCGGAAGACTGGAGTCGCCGAGGGGAACGGACCGGAGACGAGAACGAGCGGAGGGACGGAGGGAGTGCGATAGACTTGTTCCTGCACGGCGTCGTTCGGTTCTTTTTGGCGAATGAGCCTATACAGCATCTAGAAGGAATATGCGATGGGTCTGGATGTTTCTGTCTTGGATGGACTTGTGCGATTCAGCATCCAAACGGTGGGACGCCTGGGACCCACATGGCTATCCAAGATAGGCTGATACATGCACGATTCTATACAAGTGTCTGCCTAACAGACCACCCATCTACCCGGTGCCGCCCGTCCCCATCTCTCCTCCCTCCGGCTTCCTTACGCCGCACAGACCTCTCTCTCCTACCTCCCTGTCCATCGTGCCGCCGATCCCACTCTCCCCCCACGGTGGGCCTCCCTCGTGAATCTAACGAGGGTGGATTCTCGCTCTCTCACGGCCGCCCCGAGCTGGCGAGCTCCTTCCTCGAGCGGATCCCCACGGTCGAGCGTGCGGAACCCGGTGACCTCGACTCGATTCCCGTCTCCGCGCCATTGACGAACTATGCCGGTGGCTGGGCGCCGCGTGGGTTGCCTCAGCCGCGGACCAGCCTGTGCACCTCCGCCGCGGTGTCGAGGGGTGCATTGCCCTCGCTGGTGTCGGCGACCACGGGCCCCATGTCACCCATTTCTTCGGCCAAGGTGGGCCCTGTGGAATGGAGACGCAGAACGACGAGGGCGAAGCATATATAGGTTCTGCCCGGCGTCGGAAACCAAAATGTGTCACCGCACGCACTGCATTTTCTGTTGGAGGTGGGTTTCAACCCATAAATGTACTCTGCACAACTCAAAATGAGTTTGGTCAAATTATTGGAATCAGTCATAGTAATAGGCTGTGCGTGTGGCACTTGACGCTGGTCTGTGTAGCTAACCTGTTGATCCATCATTGTACCCCAGCTGTTCCCTGATGATATGCTAGTCGAAAAAAAAAGGAGAGAGAGAGAGAGAGAGAGAGATCCAAATGGACCAGTGCTAGAGTTGACTTGTAAAGGATGACAGGATATCACGTGGCGCAGAAGAACGAATTTCACAAATTAATCTGTAATTACTTATTTATTTGCTTTTGGCTATTTCTCCTTTTGCTCAACAGTTCAACGTGGACAGGGAGCATATTTGACTGACCGCCACATAGCAACCAGAGGAAACAAAGCGACGACCGGCGACCGGCGAGCCGAGAAAGCAGGAGAAGCATGGACGCGGGCGAGGTGCGGCACTGGAGCGTGGACGTCAACGGCGTCTCTATCCAAGTCGCCGAGAGGGGCCCCGAGGATGGGCCGGCGGTGCTCCTCCTCCACGGCTTCCCGGAGCTCTGGCTCTCGTGGCGCCACCAGATAGCCGCGCTCGCTGCCCGCGGGTTCCGCGCGCTGGCCCCCGACCTCCGCGGCTACGGCGACTCCTCCGCGCCCTCCGACCCCGCCGCCTACTCCATCTTCCACATCGTCGGCGACGTCGTCGCGCTCCTTGACCACCTCCAACTCACAAAGGTGCCGCCTTTTTTTTCACCTGCCGTGCTCTTGTTTCTCACCTCACGCTCGTGGGTGACTGAACCTCCTGCGTGCGCCGCCATCTGCCATGGATGGGATCCGTCCGTAGGTGTTCGTGGTGGGGCACGACTGGGGCGCGCAGGTGGCGTGGCACCTCTGCCTGTTCCGGCCGGACCGGGTGCGCGCCGCCGTCGTTCTGGGGGTACCTTACTTCGCTCGAGACGCTCGCCCGATCACGGAGGCCTTCGCAGCGTTTGGCGATGGCTTTTACATAAATCAGTTCCAGGTGCTGGTCCGATCTATTCTTGTCCGGCTCAACCAAGCTATCTACTTTGCCTAATAATTTTGTACTAGCAATAGCAATTTTGCATCCATCAATAAATTGAAGTAATCTTTTTGTCGTTGCTGGATTGTGCAGAACCGAAACTCTTGCTCTAATACATTAGTTCATAGAAAACATAGAATCTGAAGCAGCTGAAAGATTTGAGTAGCAGTTTACCCCATGCCAGTTGAACAGTAATTGTAGAGAATGAGAGATTTGTAATTGATTTATAGCAAAAGTACCGTGATTTGATTGATCATATGAGTTTACTTTGACGTGTGATGCCTTCAAACTTCCTTTGCAGCACATTTTAACAAACCCTCGTAAGATCACGCGCGCATATGTGTTTGCTTAATCCTTAGATATCATTATGCTATGTATCAGGCCTCATGGTCGAGAGCATTCTCTAAGCTCAGCCATTGAGGGGAATGCAAAATTTATTTAGCATTTTCAGTTGGAATCTTGGTTTTACCTTATATTCTCACAATTGAAGCAGCAGCTCACCTTCTTATTTAGGAAATAAAATAGGTCCACAATAGTAATTTTTTCAAACTCCAAGTTGGTCTGCACCTATAGCTTCAAACCTTTCAAGTCTATGGTCTGGTGCTCAAGATTGATATTTGCAGGAGCCTGGAAGAGCTGAAAGCGCATTTGCTCGTTATGATGTTGCAACTGTCCTTAAAAAGTTCTATTCCATTAAAATAGACAATCTCACTGCTCCTCCTGGAGTGGAGATCATAGACTTTCTCGAGGCATCTCCCGCACCACTTCCTTGGATCAGTGAGGAAGAACTGGGCCAATACGCTGAAAAGTTTCAGAAATCCGGGTTCAGTGGACCCCTCAACTACTACCGTATGGCGGCGACGTAATTTCCTTACCTTGTTTCATATTTGTCTTACTAACTAATTGATGCCTTATTAAACTGTATGTGATTTAGTTCTAAGATGTGGTAACTGCAGGAATTGGAGTCTTCTTGCACCCTGGAACGAAACCAAGATTGCAGTGCCTGTGAAGTTCATAGCTGGTGATAAGGACATTGGTGTCCAGTCCTTTGGAATTGAGAAGTACATCAAGAGCGGGGCATTCAAGTCCAATGTTCCAGATCTTGAAGTCACCATCATTGAAGGCCACCATTTTCTCCAGCAAGAGCAGGCCGAAAGGGTGAATTCGGAGATGATTTCCTACCTCGTCAAGTTTACTAGCCAGGAGGCATCATCTTGATGTTTTGCTCTCAGTTGAGCCTGACCAAAAAAAAGGGTGCACGATGGGCCTCCATTTCTTTCTGAACTGAAAGAAGTCTTTTTTTTAACTGAAAAGTCTTGAAGAGCCGAATAAGTGTGAACTAAGCATTTGCTGGCTTGCTTGTATGAATATGAATAAATGAGCATGTGACAAAAATACTTGGTGCTGAAAGCTTGAGTAGTTGTGTTGCTTCTTGTAGCCATAGCCATTGCAGGCTTGTAATCGACGCGTGCACGTATGGAACGTGTGATCCAGGACGAGCCAGGAGGTTGAGAATTTAGATAGATGATTTGTATTTATCCTGTTCCTGTTTCTTCTCTTGTATTGCAGGACAGGTAGCGGCGCGTCAAGCAGAGCAGCATGATTTCTCCTTTTCCTCGACAGTTCAACATCAACGTGGACACTGAGCACATTTGACTGACCGCCACATAGCAACCAGAGGAAACAAAGCCGCGACTGGCGACCGGCGAGCCAAGAAAGCAGGAGAAGCATGGACGCAGGCGAGGTGCAGCACTGGAGCGCGGACGTCAACGGCGTCTCCATCCACGTCGCCGAGCGGGGCCCCGAGGATGGGCCGGCGGTGCTCCTCCTCCATGGCTTCCCGGAGCTCTGGCTCTCGTGGCGCCACCAGATGGCCGCGCTCGCCTCCCGCGGGTTCCGCGCTCTGGCCCCCGACCTCCGCGGCTACGGCGACTCCTCCGCGCCCTCCGACCCCGCCGCCTACTCCATCTTCCACATCGTCGGCGACGTCGTCGCGCTCCTTGACCACCTCCAACTCACGAAGGTGCTGCCTTTTTTTTTTCGCCAGCCGTGCCCGTGCTCTTGTTTCTCACCTCACGCTCGTGGGTGACTCAACCTTTTGGGCTGTGCCTGTGCGCTCCGCCATCTGCCATGGATGGATCTGTAGGTGTTCGTGGTGGCGCACGACATCGGCGCGCAGGTGGCGTGGCACCTCTGCCTGTTCCGGCCGGACCGGGTGCGCGCTGCCGTCGTTTTGGGGGTACCGTACTTCGCTCGAGACGCTCGCCCGATCAAGGAGGCCTTCGCTGCGTTTGGCGATGGCTTTTACATAAACCAGTTCCAGGTGCTGATCTGATCCGATCTTCTCTTTCCCGGCTCAGCCATGCTATCTACTTTGCCTAATTTTGTATTATATCAATAGCAATTTTGCATCCTTCAACAAATTGAAGTAATCTTTTTGTCATTGCTAGATTGCGTAGAACTGAAACTCTTGCTATAATACATTAGCTCATAGGAAACTCATAGAATTTGAAGCAGCTGAAGATTTGAGTACCAGTTTACCCCATGCCAGTTGAACACTGAAGAGATTTGTAAGATTGATTTTTGGCAAATGAGGTGATTTGATTAATCATATGATTTTATTGGATGTGTGATGCCTTCAAACTTGCTTTGCAGAACATTTCAACAAACCCTTGTCGATGTGTGTGGGTGTGTGTGCGCGTTTGCTTAGATATGATGATTGTGCTATATGTCATGCCTGCATATGGTCGACAGCATTCTCCATTGGGGGAATGCAACATTTCAGTTAGCATTTTCAGTTTGAATCTTGGTTAATTTCTATATTTATTCTCAAAATTCAAGGACCAGCTAGGTCCACAATAGTAACTTTTTCAAACACCAAGTTGGTCTGCACCAGTAGCTTCAAACCTTTCAAGCCCATGGTCTGGCGCTCTGCATGAAAATTCAAGATTCATATTTGCAGGAGCCTGGAAGAGCTGAAACTGCATTTGCTCGTTACGATGTCGCAACTGTCCTTAAAAAGTTCTATTCAATTCAAATAGATCATCTCAGTGCTCCTCCTGGAGTAGAGATCATAGACTTTCTCGAGGCATCTCCCTCACCACTTCCTTGGATCAGTGAGGAAGAACTGGGCCAGTATGCTGAAAAGTTTCAGAAGTCGGGGTTCACTGGACCCCTCAACTACTACCGCATGATGGAGACGTAATTTCCTTACCTTGTTTCCTATTTTTGTCTTATTATTGCCTTATATAACACTGGAGATAAATTCACCGAGGGTCTCCAAAGTTGTCACTCTGTGTCAAATAGGTCCCCAAAGTTGAAAACTGCATATTTACCTCCCCAAAGTTGTCACTCTGTGTCAAATAGGTCCCCAAAGTTGTCACTCTGTGTCAAATAGGTCCTCTAAAGTTGAAAAGTGCACATTTAGCTCCCCAAAGTTATCGCTCTGTGTCAAATAGGTCCTTTTTTAATATATATTTTAAATTATTTTTATTATATTAAAAATGATTAAAAATAAAAATAATCCTTAAAGTTGGCGCGACTAAAAGAGTTAGGTCTACAAAACCTTTTTGGCTCCGATTATTTTTAAAATAACTATTAAAAATGATTGAAAATAAAAAATGATCTCTAAATTTGGTGTAACCAAAAGCGTTAGATCCGTAAAATCTTTTTGGCTCCGGTTATTTTTAAAATATCGTTCCTGTATTTAGACTAGACAGAATGTACTACATTTAATCTTTTTTAATAGATATTTTAAAAATAACTGGAGCCAAAAAGATTTTACAGATCTAACGCTTTAGGTTACGCCAACTTTAAAGATCATTTTTTATTTTTAATCCTTTTCTTAATAGACATTTTAAAAATAACAAGAGCCAAAAAGGTTTTTTTAAGACCTAACTTTTTTGTTTGCGCCAACTTTAGGGATTATTTTTATTTTTAATCATTTTTAATAGAATAAAAATAATTAAAAATATCTATTAAAAAAGACCTATTTGACACAGAGTGATAACTTTGGGGACCTATTTGACACAGAGTGACAACTTTGGGGAGCTAAATGTGCAGTTGACAACTTTGGGGACTTATTTGACACAGAGTGTCAACTTTGGGGAGCTAAATGTGTAGTTTTCAACTTTGCGGACCTATTTGACACAGAGTGATAACTTCGGGAAGCTAAATGTGCAGTTTTTAACTTTGGGGACCTATTTGACACCGAGTGACAACTTTGGGGACCCTGGTGAATTTATCTCTATAACACTGTATGTGCCTACTCCCTCCGTCCTAGAATATTTGTCGCTTTCGCTTCCCGAGAAACAACTTGCGACAATTTTTATAAATATTAAATATTATCGATTAGTATCATAATTAGTATTATTGGAAAGATCTTAGAATCTAGTTATTTACCAAATTTATTTAGAGATGCAAATATTGTACGTTTTTTTACAAATTGAGTCAAACTTGTGGTACGAAAACCTAAAACGACTAATATTTTGGGACGGATGGAGTATGTGATTTAGTTGTGTAGTGTGGGAACTGCAGGAATTGGAGTCTTCTTGCACCCTGGAACGAAGCCAAGATTACGGCTCTGTTCGGTGAAGATGAAAATAGCTGAAAGTGCTGTAGAAGTGCTGATTTCTTGAGAGAGGAAAGTACTGCTGAAGTGCTGAAAAATAAGCGCTTATAAGCTTCACCGAACAGAGCCTATAGTGCCTGTGAAGTTCATAGCTGGTGATAAGGACACTGGTGCCCAGTCCTTGGGAATTGAGAAGTACATCAAGAGCGGGGCATTCAAGTCCCATGTTCCAGATCTTGAAGTCACCATCATTGAAGGCCACCATTTTCTCCAGCAAGAGCAGGCCGAGAGGGTGAATTCGGAGATGATTTCCTACCTTGTCAAGTTTACTTGCCAGGAGGCATCATCTTGATGTTTTGCTCTCAGTTGAACCTGGGCCAAAAAAAGAAAATGGTGTACGATGGGCCTCCATTTCTTTCTGTACTGAAAAAGTCTTGAAGAGCTGTATTAAGTGTGAGCTAGGCATTTGCTGGTTTGCATGTATGAATAAGAATAAGAATAAGAATAAGAATAAGAATAAAATGAACACGTGGCGAAAAATACTTGGTGCTGAAAGCTTGTGTGGTTGTGTTGCTTCTGGTAGCCATTGCAGGCTTGTACGCAGAGGGTCCAATCGAGGCGTGTACGAATGGAACGTGCGATCCAGGACGAGCGAGGAGATTGGATGATTTGTATTTATGCAAGCGACCGTGCGTATCCTGTTTCTCCTCTTGTTGGACTCATTGAGCAGGTAGCGGCGCGTCAAGCAGAGCAGCAACCAGCAAAGCATGGAGGCCGAAGCCGCCGCCGCCGAGGGCCAGGTGCGGCACTGGACCGCGGATATCAACGGTATTTCGCTCCACGTCGCCGAGCGCGGCCCCGCCGAGGGGCCGGCGGTCCTCCTCATCCACGGCTTCCCGGAGCTCTGGCTGTCCTGGCGTCACCAGATGGCCGCCCTCGCCGCCCGCGGGTTCCGCGCGCTGGCCCCCGACCTCCGTGGTTACGGCGACTCGTCCGTGCCCACC
This sequence comes from Eremochloa ophiuroides, assembly GCA_038502445.1. Lineage (NCBI taxonomy): Eukaryota > Viridiplantae > Streptophyta > Magnoliopsida > Poales > Poaceae > Eremochloa > Eremochloa ophiuroides. The sequence goes on along the minus strand of JAHLJS010000003.1, from coordinate 74,878,483 downwards.
GACCCCGCCGCCTACTCCGTCCTCCACATCGTCGGCGACTTGGTCGGGGTCCTCGACCACCTCCGCCTCTCAAAGGTGCCGTTTTTTTTTTTTCCTCCGCCGCCGCATCCAGTTCTTGCTCCCATTTCTTTCGTTTCCACATCACCCACCGGCCGCCGCTGTGGATGAGTGAGTTGATTTCTTCGTTTCTTGTGCGGTGTATGTATGTATAGGTGTTCGTGGTTGGGCACGACTGGGGCGCGTTGGTGGCGTGGTACCTCTGCCTGTTCCGGCCGGACCGGGTGCGCGCCGCCGTTGTCCTGGGGATTCCCTACTTCCCCCGCAGCCCTCGCCCGATTACGGACTCATTTGCCGCCCTCGGCGATAGCTTTTACATCAATCAGTTCCAGGTGGAGATTTCTTTCCTCTAATGGCTCAATTATTTGATTCTTTTGGTTTTGATGAATCCCCTCTTCATCTTCTTATTTATAGTATATCCTAGTCACAGGATTACGAGGAATGAGATTCTTGTACATTTTTAAAAAAATGAAACTGCATATATTTCGAAGCAAATGAAGATTTGAGCGGCATTAGTTAGCTTGTTAGTAACCAGAACTTTCTGTAATGTATGCATTAGTAGTTCATGGTGAATTACCGGCGGAATTAGCTGTTGATGTTGATATTCGCGTAATGATCTTGTCTTGTTACTTCACGAGTAGTGCTAGCGGGGTTGCCTACACACTTTTTTCAAGAAAAGCAATGGTGCAAACTAGTTCAAACTATTATGTAAAATATACTAACAGCTCACAACACATAATAGTTTGCAGATATGAGACATCCATTTTCTTGCTGGACCAGGTTTACCATATAACTTGCTTATTGCTGCTTACTATAAATGTTCGCTTGAATCTTTTCTCTAAACTCAGTCACTAGTGGGAAGAACAAATTTCAGTTGACATTTTTTAATTGGGATCACAGGACTAGCTTGCGTCCTTAAAACTGAATCAGCTACCCATCATCTTCTCTGCATCATAGGTACAAAAATTAGTAATTTGATTTCAGTTCTTGGGGTGCAGGTTCCGTGGAAATCAGAACGCAACTAGTGCATGCTAAAGCACAGCTTGTAGTGGTGATCTGTGCTTACTATTCACCGCGACATCTTATTCCATGGATAATACATGCTTTCAGGAGCCAGGAAGAGCTGAAAGGGCATTTGCTCGCTATGATGTCGCGACAGTCTTAAAGAAGTTCTACGCCTTGGAAATCGAAGAGCTAATTGCTCCTCCTGGAGTAGAGATCATAGACTTTCTTCAGGCACCATCGTCGCCAATTCCCTGGATGACAGAGGAAGAGCTGGGACAGTATGCAGAAAAGTTTGAGAAGACTGGCTTCACAGGACCCCTCAACTACTACCGCATGCTTGAAACGTAATTTCCATACAGATGCCTTCTGTCTGATTTCCATACCTGATAACGCTCTGTTACTGAAGTGATGTATATATGGGGGCTTTGCAGAAACTGGAGACTCACTGCACCTTGGAGTGGATCGAAAATCACAGTGCCTTCGAAATTCATACTCAGCAAGAACGACGTTGGTCTGAAGTCCATCGGAACTGAGAAGTACGTCAAGAGTGGCGGTTTAAAGGAGAATGTTCCAGATCTTGAGCTTTCAATCATTGAGGGGCACCACTTCATCCAGCAAGAAGAGGCCGAGAGAGTGAATTCGGAAATACTTTCCTTCCTTGACAAGTTTCCCAGCAAGGGAGGATCAGCATGATGTAATTGTTTCCAGTCAGTCCTGAGGAAGATGTTGACTGACTGGAAGCTTTTCCAAACTGTAAAACGGTTTATGGTAGAATAAAGGAGCTGTTTGGTTTGAGGGATGAAAACGCAAATGTAAATAAAATTGAACTAGAGATGTTACCAGTGGAAACAAATTTGTAGGAACCAAACAGCTCCTTTAGTGAGAGCTGAGGGCACCACTACATTTTTTTTTTCATAGAGATTCCAAAATAGCCTTGGAGGTGGGCGGCCCGGTTGACTGCCTTGGTTATTCGAGACAGGGCAGCCGGGCCAGCAACCACCTCAGTTTATGCATTAACCGAGGTGAGCATTAGCAAATAACCATCTCGATTAATAAGTATTAACTGAGATAAGCATCATAACATAACTGCCTTGAGTAATACATTAATTGTGATGGGCATTATAATATAACCGCCTTAGTTATTAACTTAGATTGACAATGTAACCGTGTCGGTTAGGCAGGTCTTGCAACATAACCGCCTCAATGAATTGTTAACCGAAGCGGGCATTATAAATAACCGCTTCGGTAAATCCTGAACTACTATATATTCATGACTTAATGTTTTCTTCTCCTCCACTTGCTCGTTCTATCAGCCATCTCTCTCTCAGCGGCACCCGCAGCCAAGCGTGCGGCGTGGCGAGAGGGGCCCAGCGACCAGATTCATCCTCAAGCAGGTCCCTCTCTCTCGGTCTACTCTCCGTCTCCCTCTCTCACACTCCATCTCCATAGAGATCCTGATCTAGGCACGGTGGGTGAACAGACGACTTCAATCTACTCTCTCTCTCTCTCTCTCTCTCTCTCTCTCTCTCTCTCTCGGTCTACTCCAGGCGGCGGACAACGATGGCTCCTCCTGCGATTTGCGAATGGCAACTCCTTGAGCGACGGATCTCGTAGAAGGCGCTGGTGCGGTTCACGATGGCGAAAATGGGCTCGCTGGTGAGCTCAGAAACTAGCTCGCTGGCAGGTTTTGGCCTTTTTTTTAATCCATTAACCGAGGCGGGCAAGATAACTACCACGATAGTTCACAGAGGAACTGTGAGTCCGTGACCTTTGCCCGCCTCAAAAAATGAAAAATGCTCACCTCCATTAAGTTTATTGTAGTAATGGAGGTAAGCCATCTGTTGGTTTGCATTCAGGGATAGAATAAAGCATGCATATAAAATAGTTTATGATTAAATAATCCTCCTTCGATGAATGATGTTATATCAGACCCTCTAATAATTTCCAACACGTGTTGTACCCTCTCTGTTATTATAAGATTATTTTGCCTTTTTTTCTATTGAAAGGACCGAATCGATGTCTAGAGGGGGGGGTGAATAGGCTCTTTCAAAAATCAGACAATGGTTAGCACAATCATTCAACCCGACAAAGTCAGCTGGGCCGACTCCTCTACCCGGCTTAGCCGGTTTTACAACCCGGCTTGGCCGGGTTTCACAGTTTTACTCACTGACGTCAAATACTACTGGTGTTGAATCGGTACTACCGATACATTGTCGGTGCTACCGATATTTGACCGGTGCTACCGATATTTGACCGGTACTACCGGTATTCCATGCGAAGAAGCAACTTGGTAGCTCTTCACCACTTCTCTATGATCACAACTCAAAGTGTGGAGCTCAAATAAGTGTATGGACAAATCCAAACACCCCTGCAATCACAAACCACAACACCCGAGTAGCACATGCGGAAATCACAAATAAATATGCGATGAATGAGCAATGAGTGAGGCAAACTAAGAGAAGACAGGAGAATTTGTTTGACCGAAGTTCGGCACACCCAAGGGTGTCCTACTCTCCGTTGGGGAAGCCGGTGAGAACCCAACCAAAGTCAACTCGTGGCCGGACCCGAAACGGTCTCTTTCCACCTTCTACTAAGGAGCTTTCTTTTCTTTTTCAGCGGGCAAGCAACCCTTACAATAATGGCCACCACGGCAGCCCACAACACCACGCGGGTGCTCGTCGGTGATGCCTTGCCACATCGGAACCGAAGCTCCAAGTGGAAGAACACAACGAACTAGAGAATCTTCGACTTGCTCAAGTGCTCAAGAAAGGGATGGCTCATACAAGCTCTTTGGATCACTCTTGCCACAAAGACAAGTCTCTCAAGGCTCAAACTCACTCACTAATCATGGATTAGAAAGTAGTAATCTTTTCACTCACAAAGATAGAGTAGAGAGAGCAAGAGGGTTTTTCTGGTCGTGATAGGTGTTGAGAGGATCAGCAACCTTGGAAGAGGAAGTGCGAGAAGGTATTTATAGTCTCATCTCCAAAACTAGCCGTTGGGGCAGAATCGACAAACCCGGCCTAGCTAGGTTGGGCACCTGGCCTGGCCGGGTTGAACAGTTCAAACACCAACTAGCCGTTGGAGGGGCGGCCTGGCCAGGTTGCCTACCCGGCTTGGCCGGAAAAGCCGGCCTGGCCGGTTTTGCTACCTGGCCTGGCCAGGTTTGGCTGCCCAGCCAGCTACCTCTCTCACTTCCTCCCTTCTCTCTCAAACTCTTTTCTCTCAGGTTTTTACTCTTGAGCACTATCACTTGTCTCCAATGCTTTAGTGATGCGATTCTCCAAGAAGGGGCAAACACAAATACAACTCACACAAACTTTATTTTGTCCTTCACATGAGTTGTTCTTGATTCTCAAATATTTTGCCGCTTTGAACTTTGAATTGTTGAGAGCTTCATCACTTCATCTTCATGATCCCTTCATCTTGAGCATGAGACTTGTGTCGAAGTGTCCAAGTCACTTTGAACATTTGATGATCTTCCACATTGACAATCACCACTTGCATGGCTAACTCCAAGTTGGCTTCTTCTTCACCTTAGCTAGGTCCCTCGGCCGCCAAGTCGTCACTTGCCCTTCACCTTTCGCTTAGTCCCTCAAAGTTGCCCACTTGTCATTAACACCACATCAAGATTTATGTGCATTGCTCATGCTTCACATCATGCTTTGAATACCCTTTGATTTTTATAATTGTTGTCTTTTTGCTTCAATTAGATTGTTTCCATTCATCAACATAAGCAAGACAACCAAAGTTTTGCAATCTCATATGGACTTAAACAAGCCCAACCATCAATGTGCACGTGTGAATAAATACCTGCAAATCTCACAATGTTCATTAGTCCTTTAATCGTGTTGTTATTAATCATCAAAACACTTAGGAATTCTAGATGCTCTTTCATCTATGTACATTGATTTTAACATATATCTAGGCATAGAATATATCTAAGTTTTTAACAAATACTATATATTACCAAAAACATCTTAAAATTTAGAGTGGAGGGAATATTTATTAGTATCCGAGAATGCAAAAGGCAGAAATTAAATATGGTTATTTTTTTGTTAGGAATTATACTCGCCTCGATTAGGATTTATGAACACTTGCAGGAGTCATGTACTCTCAACATGATTAGGAATTATACTCGCTGGTTATTTTGTATCTAGACCTAGTATATATCTAAGTTTTAACAAATAATACTCCCTCCGTCTCAAAAAAAAACTTGCAACTATGGATTGCGTGCTTTGTAAAGTAGTTCACGTTTGACTAAATTTCTAGTAAATAATATTCATATTTATAGCTCTAAATTAATATATTATGAAAATACATTTCATAATTAATATAATGGTGTTTATTTGATATTATAAATATTTATAGTTTTTTATCTGTAATTGGTCAAAGTTGATATACTAAAACACGCTACTGTACTAGACTTGTATGTTTTTTTTAGTACTATGTATTGCCAAAACATGTACAATTTGGAGTGGAGGGAATATTTGTTCGTACCCAAGAATGCAAAAGGCAGAAATTCAACGTGTTAACTATTTTTTTTTTTTTGGTTAGGAATTATACTCGCCTCGATTAGGATTTATGAACACTTGCAGCAGTCATGTACTCTCAACATGCTTTACCTTACATGCTTGAATTACAGTTAAAAAAAAAAAGTAACCAGCGCATCATCAACAGCCAATAGCACACTTACGTATTGTTTTTAAGTAAAGAAAAAACAGAAACTGGGCAAGATGAACCATTAACTTAATTAGTTTACGCTGTTCATTGGTCTTTTTCCCCCCCGCTAACCTCATCAGCCAACGGTAGCGTCGTCAGCATACAGGCGCGGCGTTCTTCTCCGGCGATGCACGCTTGGGGTTGATGGACGGGACCTTCACGTAGCGGCGCATCATTCCGATGACCCCCCTTCCCGGCACCTGCTGTCCAGGCCGCTTTTCCGCAGCTGCAGCTCCTTCTGCAACTCCAGGAACAGCAGCAGCAGCATTCTCTTCCGTGCCTTCGTCCTTGACGCCGCCGCCGTTGACGGCCTCGTCCTCTATCAGCTCCTGCAGCGAGAAACGACGGGAGTCCTCCTCCGGCTGCTGCTGCTGCTGCGCTTCGCTCTCGTCGTCCTTCTCCACCGTACAACATGCCTGCTGCTCCTGGGTGGTGTCTTCAGAGCACTGCTGCTGTTCTGACGTCTGGTGCTCCTGGTGAGCATCCAGCTGCTCGGGTTGCCGTGACTGCAGATGATCCGACAAGCAGAGCAGGCCATCTGGATCCTCTCGTTGCTCGGCCGGCTGGTGGAATAATCCCAATCCGTTCACGTCGTCCACGGCCTGACGATGATGATCTTGTTCAGGGCAACTGGTGGCCGTGGCCGAGGTTGCTGCTACTGGCCTCCTCGTCCTCCTTGACATGGTGAGATCATACCGCCGAGGCTTGGTCTCGTCGTCGCTGCCTAGTAGTCCGCTTGCCATCGCGGCATGAAGCCTGAACGACATGACAATATAGAATTGCTTACTACTAGCTCCTTCTCTCTCTCTGGGTTCAGTAGACAGACAGGAGGGAATGTTTGATTATATGTACACTGGAGGCCATCTGATCAGATGGATACCTTCTGGGTCGATGCATTTGCGTGCACGAATAATCCTGGTTCTGGGACTGTGAGATTTGAACGGATCAGGTCGAGGTCAGTGTTAAGTGGGATTGAAGGCAGTGTGCATGCATGGTACACGAAGGGGGATCGATCGATCAGTCCTGCTAGCTTTCTGAACGGAGAGAAAATGAGAAATGCACTTGTCAGCTCAGCTGTCTGTGTATGTACTTGGGGATGATGGCTTTGGGATGAAGTTGAAGAGATGATGATCGATTGGAAGATGATGAGTAGACTACGAATCAGTAATTGCTCTCGTCCTGGATTTGCAGCCGGAGAATCCGATCGTGCTTGGAGCAGTACGACGGTGAGATCACTTGACAGCTGCAGCAGGCCTGCAGGGAAAGTTTCTGCACTTTGTTTTCTCTTTTCGTTTCTGGAGGGAGGGAGAGGCGTCAGGGGTGCGCGTGAGGTGGTTACCGAGGTGGACGGGGCGTTGGGAGACGGCGGCGGCGAGCTCGCGGGATGAGGACTCGGCGTGGTCTAGCACCGACGAGAGGGACTCGCAGTGGTCCCTGACGGACTGATCCATCCCCTCTCCCACTGCGTCTTCGCGGCGGCGGCGTTGAGGGACGGGGCTTGCCGGAGACGGCGTAAGGGATTTAGGATTTTCGGGAGGGAAGCTTTTTTTATTATTATTCTGCCATTATAATTCTTCGACCTTTTGCCATTACAGTTCACCTATTTTAATACTTGTCATTACAATTCTTCCTCTACTTAATTCTTGTCATTTTCTACGTCTGTTGCTTATCTAGGTCCACTGTCAGGCTGTATAATTCTTATCATTTTCTACGTCTGTTGCTTATCTAGGCCCACTGTCAGACCATATAAGCATACACATCTCCCGTGTGAACCAAGGCACCCCTCTTGTTTCTCTCTCCTCCAGTCGCTGACATGTGGGCCCCACACATCAACTCCTCCCTCAACCTCTAGCCATCTTCCTCCTTCAATCTCCCCTCCATCCACTGTCCAAAGAGGAGAGTGCCGGAGGGGGCGGCAACTGCTACAAGCCTCATTGGAGATGCCGCTGTTGCTCAGGCACGTGCCGCTGTTACTAGCCACACTGCTCGCCATCGACGGTGACAGCGCGACGCTAGCGGCTGGCCCATGCCTTGCCAGAGATGCACCTGAGCAAATTCCCCACCTAGCTCCCCCAACTCATTTCCTCCCCATCCGGATCTTAGGCAGAGTACTACCATCACCGGCTCACTTATCGGAGGCCGCGGCTGCTCCTCCCCCGTGCACCCCCGCATTGTGCGGATGCGGTCTGGCCGTGGCACCACATCTCGATCTGTGTGCTCGGGCTCCTCGGCGGTTGGCACCCCTGGCGGCAGCGCCTCATTCCTCACCGGTGGGCACTGCTGCTCCTCCCTAATGGCGGCCACGACGGCTCCTCCCCAAGGCGACAACGGCTCCTCCCCAGGTTTGCTATGGTGATGTTATTCGACGGCCCGGCCATCTCACTTGTCCGTGCCCGTCAGCTTGCCCCTGCCCACCGACCTCATCCGTAGCTGCGTCGAGACGTCGTGGTTAAGACCTATAGTTGCATGGTGGAGGACGACTAGAGGTGGAAGGAGGAGATCACTCACTTGAGGGAGAGAAGCAAGAGGGGTGTTTTGGGCCATACGGAAGATGTGTGCACATTTACGGCCTGATAGTGGGTCTATACTCGTGAAAGACGTAGAAAATGGCAAGGTTCTGGTAGAGGAAGAATTATAATGACAAGTTTCGAAATAAGTGAATTGTAATGGCAGATTTTCGTACCTGGAGAATTGTAACTGCAGGATAAAAAAACCCCCCTTTTTTAGAAAATAAAAAGTAACTTGTGGGTGCTCGTGACGTCCGATCGCAGATGTGCGGCTCTGATAGAGTGGTATAGGAGAACGCAGTACGGCAAATCTTTTTAGTAGTCGGAGCGCTGGCTATAGGCGGCGGGGGGCGGGGAAGGGAGGCGATGGGACTCCGGCGATCGCCGGAGACGGCCAACAATTACCCCACTAGACACTTGGCGACCGAAGGCCTGTCCGCGGTGACGGCGCCCGCAATGCAAGGTCTCTTTCGTCCCTCGATCCTTTCTTTGGTTCGCTTGGCCATTAGGTTAGGCCTCCGATCCGTTCTGCAGAAAGTAAACGATGCCAAATGCAGTAGTTATGCTAATCTGAAATCCTGTCATGCTGTCAAGATTGAGTCCAATCGTTCTGTTTTTTTTTTCTCTTTCCTTTCTTCTCCAGCAAGAAGCACATTGATCTATGGATTGAGCGATCGATAGGATGCTGGATTGATCGATGGATTGAGCGATCGATATGATGCTGCATTGATCTCCTGGACTGGAACATAACTGTCTCAGAATTCAGATGTATTAATAATAGTGATGGATTCTGAACAAACAACTGCAGCTGTTGACTCCATCATATGCTTCCTCCCTGGCCGCTGCAATGAGAATGACGGGTTTTCGATTTTTTGTTTCATTCAAAAGATTTGCGTTTAATAACAAACAGAAACAGGTGGAAGGGAGCAAGCATGGTGCCAGAAATTTCGCGTGGAAACTTGCTAGAGGGTCGAGGCTTGTGGCGCTGGCTACCCAAGGCGTCGCGTCATTGTTCGTTAATGCAGGTGTGCAACTTCCTCCACGTCAACAATTACTGGTTACTGCTTCTCTCTCTCTCAAAAAAAAAAAAAGAATTACTGGTTACTGCAGAAAGTAATAATAATGCCAAATGCTATGGCGATGCTAATCTGAAACCCTGTCAAGATTGAGTCCAATGGTTCTCTTTTTTTCCCCCTTTCTCCGGCAAGCACGTTGATCGACGGATTGATCGATACGACGATGCTGCATTGATCCAGTTGACGGCCGGCACTTCGTGCATGGCCGATCTCCTGGACTAGAACTGTTTCAATCTATAAATCTGCACGAGTCTCACATTTCAGCTGGTAGTGGTGGATTCTGAACAAACAACTAGAACTGTTTGAGTTTTCACCCTATCACACTACTAAAACAAATCTTTTACGAGGCATTTGCCTTTTATTTTCCGAGGCGGTTAGAAAGGATAACCGCGAGGCGGTTATTTTTTATTAACTGAAGCGGTTAGAAAAAACTACCTCGCAAAATCTATTTATCGTGACGGACAACCTAACGCAACCGTCTCGGAAAATAGAGCTATTAATGGAGGCGGTTATTTGTAATAGGCCCGCCTCGGTTAAAAAGGCCAAGCCCATTCTATTCTATAAGAGCCCAATTCGGCCCGAGTAATCGCTCCAGGTAATATACCAAGTCCAACCCTAGGGTTTCTCACTCCCTCTCCCTCTCAGCCGACCACATCTCCTCCCTCAGCGCCCCGACCTCCTCCCTCTCCTCCTCCTCCCTCTCGTCTCTCTCCCTTTGGTGACGACACGGCGAGGCGCCCTGCCGGCGGCGCGCACAGCGAGGCGCCCTACCGGCGGCGTGCACGGCGGCCCAGCGCCCTGGCCAGCGGCGCGTGCAGCCGGTCCGGCAAGCAGCGCTCGCAGGCTGCCCGTGCGGCCGGCACGGCGGCGCGGCGGCCCGGCCAGCGGCGCTCGCGGGGGGCGCGCGCGGCCTGCGCGGCGGCCCGGCCACCGGCGGCCATCCACAGCACTCCGGCAGCGGGTCTTCACCTCCCTTCTTCCCTCGTGGCCCGTGGCCGCCGGATCTGCGGCTAAGGTGGTTGGATCCGCCCGTGGCCGCCGGATCTGCGGCCGTGGTGGCCGGATCCGCGGCCATGATGGCTAGATCCGCCCGTGGCGGCGGCGGATGGGCTTGGCGGGTCCGAATGGGCCTGCGGGCCTCCCTGGATTTTTTTTCTTTTTTTTTATTTTATTAACCGTGACGGTCATAGAACCGTCTCGGTTGATACATTCATTTACCGTGACATTCCATCGAAAAATCGCCTCCATTAATCTATTTTGACTGCCACGGTTAAGATTTTTGTAGTATACTCATATGCCTCCTCCCTGGTCCCTGCAGTGAGAATGACATGTTCTCAATTTGTCTTTTCATTCAAAGGAATTGCGTAATGACAACAGACATAGCAAACAAGCATCTCTCATTCATTCTCTCGTCTGCACTGCAGCTCGGTGGACAGAACTGAAGCGAGCACGGCCCGGCCGGTGGCATTTCGTGTGGAAACTTGCTCCATGCCGGGCCTACAGCCTGCACTCTCTTGTGGCGCCCATCACTCAAGGCGTCGCGTCATTGTTCGTTGATGCAAGTGTGTGTGCAACTCCTTCCACGTCAAGAATGACTGTTCTCGTTCTCTACTGTTCCTTGTCCATGCACGACACGAGAGAATGCTTTGCGGCCTTTTGGCAGCTACCGCAAGTCTCTGGGCAATCGGCATGCATGCCCTGCTGGCCACGGAGAATCTTTATGCGATTTTGTTTCTCTGAAACGACGGGTTTTTTTATCAGATGAAGGTACATTACATGACGAAATGGCAGCTTCAGTTTTTCCTGAAACTGACCCGACACTGTTCCGTTCTTGTTCTGTTCAGCGATTTTTTGCGGTGACTGTGAGGACTTCTACACATCAAAGGATCCTGACTACTGCTGGTGGTGTTAAAATAATTACTTTATGAATGAAGTACAGGGCCAGCATCAATGTTCTGAATATGAGACGTCCTGTTTCATCACAACATCCCTACATACAGCGTGCCATTGTCATGGCATGCTGCTAAAATACTCCTGCAACGTTTGGGGGGAGAAGGGACCAAGAACTGGGCTTCAGTCAACACGATTGCTATGGAAACTGAAGCAGGATTTCCTAAGATGCTTTGCAATGATCCTGATCGCACGCTTTATCTTGTCTTTTGCATGTCCCTGGTAGCTGATCAATCACTCCTCACAATGCTTTACTGGCGAAGATTCAAGCTTTTCTGCCAAAGCTCTGTATGTGCATTCCACGGAGTTGCAACTGCAGCCCAAATTCTTGTACTAATCTGCAGTGACGAACAGAAGAAACAACCTGCCCACATGGATTCCTCTTTTTCACTCGGCTGATAGCCTGATACGCCACAGTTTAACAATCTAGCGGCTCTGTTTGCTTGAACTTACCGGCCAGCATTAGCCAGCCATTCAGCAGTGTTTTTCTCTCACAACAATCAGCTAGCCAAGCCAGCCGAAGTGCCGAACAGAGGTACTGCTCCCTCATTCTTGAACCTTCATTACTTTTGAGCGAAGATTTGAATCTTCATTTGCTGCATTAGGCTGGTATATAGCCTTTTGTCTCTCTGTATGTAGTACGTACCTGCAAACAGAACCAAAACGTGAGACAATTAACCCGCCAACTCAACTAAACTTAAAACAAAATAACTTAGTATAACAAATGACAAAAAAAATTGGAATAAAGGGAGGATAATGAAATTTGACCATTCCAGGTTAGTGGGCCAGATGGGCTTATTAACCGGTAAGGCTTAGCCATCCTCATGATGATTTTAGCTTGACCAATGCCTCTTCTTTCACTTTCCCTTTTCCTTTTCGCTTGAGAAAGAAGATGGATAAGCGAGGCTTATGTTCTGGTGCAGCTAGATTCTTGTCAATAATTGAGACAAGCACGGGCCACACAGTATTTTCCACGCGCTACACAGCTAATGGTGATCGGTTCCCTACTTCCCTCACGCCAAGTTAAGGTAAGGGGCCGGCAGGCCGGCAGGCTATGGTCGACTAGCTATGGCAATAATGTCGTCATCATATATATAAACGCATTCATAATCACCTCCTAGACTGCTTAACGGGCATCTTATCTAATGATCTTTGTTTCTCTCAAACTAATAAAGACGTTGGAACAATATAATAAACTGATAACTGAAGTTTTCAATCAGGACTAATCGGTTCGTTCAGGGAAAAGCAATCAGGATTATATATTGGCAAATATAATATAATCTCCCTGCTGTACGATGGAGCTGTTTGCATGGCCTTTTCCATCTCTTAACTGTATCCTGTAGTACCGGTTTTCTAGCAGATGAGAGCCTCAGCGGTCGTTGTGGCTGGTGCTCCTACTCTGATTTCCTCACGATTGCTGGACAAAAGACAACACTGTACTCTGTCCTAGAAAACGCACAATAGCAAGCTCCATCGTCATTTTGTGGTCCATGCTTGCATATTCTCTAGCACACTTAAACCCAACGAATTTCTGTACAATATTATTTAAATAAAAGCTCAAAAGGTGTATATAAGACCCGAGCAGAAGCACTTAAAAATTGAGCCTGTTTTTCACAACGAAGTATAATCAACCCCTGGGTGTCCAACCTATCTGAGAAAGAGCAAACCACTGATGCCTTTTGCGTTGGAAGCTTGGAACAAAAATGCCAATTGTTATCCTGCAGTCCACGGTGCTACATATGCACTTGTTAATTAGTCACCAAGGCTGACGACCACGCAGTACTATAGTACTGCTAACTGCTGCTTATCCTGAAATTCAAGGTCGTCGTCTGAGTTTTAGGTGCTTATCCGATCCTCTCAAAGTCATACATAGAGCCGCACAGTTTACACAATTAGGAGAACTAGCAGGCACTTTTAATCCTGAAATAATGTACACATGTCGCGTGCAGAATATATCCCAATACTAATTTCCTTGAGATTCTTCCAAATATTGATATAATTGATCGACGTTATATTTCTTTTTGGTGACTGTATACAAGATCTTCAGATCTTAATTAGGACCGAGGATTAATTTGCTTGTCAACTTTTGGTTCGCATGCATGGTTACGTAGTATTCAAAACTGTAGACATCATTTAAAAAGCCCTGGGAGCTGTACGTGTTTAATAATTACCAGATCATCCAAGGTGGTTGCCTCTCCCTCAAACATATGGGAGGAACATATATCTCTCTCTCTTTGATATGTTAAAAAGATGACGCATGGGCTGGGCTGCTGGCAACCGTTCTAATAATCAAAGGTCTTGCACAAGCTCATTCATCACACACTTTTGGTCAAAACCAAACCCTACACACATACACACTTGATTATAGTTCCTAGCAAAGTTGCAAAAAGAACATTAGCTGGACCCGTCATCGACAAATGGACACAATTATATAAACTCTTAGCTCTAGCTAGCTGGCTAATATCCAAACAAAAGAGCTGAGAGAAGGGTAGCATGATCAAGCCTTGCCCGGTAGATGCTCCATCTGGTTGTAGCACTGGACAGTTTAGCAGTTACCTAATCATGCAAGGGATAATTAATTAACCCCATAAACAATTCATGGCCGGCTTTGGTAATTCTTCTCACCTGCCTCCCCATAATCATGTATTTGGATGAATGTGTGGCTAGATAAGACATGGTTTTCCACTCTAGCTAGCCTTGTAGAGAGAAGAGGTTTGGTGATATTGGCCTCCCCATAATGCATGCAATGAACCAACCTATCATGCTGGTGCCTGGCCTTGCTGAAGGCTGAACCTACAGATGGCATGCCTGGCCTCTGCGTGCCTACTCCTACACAGTCCTACTAGCTGCCTGCCTGCTGTAGCTTGTTGTAGCTGGAGTACGTGCTCAGACTAGTCCGGACGGGCCCATTGATTGTGTCAATTGGGACCCGTGAACCAGTCAGGATCTCTGTATCAATGCACCTTTTTTCTCTGCCTTGTCTGCCAGTACCAGGTCTTGGAGGCACAAGCTGCAGTGCGTCAGATTGCAATGGATCGTACTGTAGCTTAGCTGCTGCGATTACATAACAGAATGTTGCCATGAACAGAGCAAAAGTTGTCCATAAAGGTTCCTCTGCATCCTCTTCTCTGATCAGCTAAAACTGACTTCTGCAAAAGGTCTGGGGTTTACATAAATACTAACACCCAAGGTTTTCTGTTACCCTGTACCTGAAGAACCCTGTTTCTAGTTTCTGCTTCCAAATATTTTCCCCCCTAATGAACTGATATGGTATATGTACAAATTGCAAAGCCAGGTTATTTATGCATTCTTCCTTTCGCAGAGGTAAATGCAACCTAATTATTAGGTTTCTATTAAGAAACAGACCAAGTGGTTTCTAAATAGACAATAGTACTATATTTTAATTAGACCAACTGAAAACCGTGGCGTTTAAATGCCCATTGGATCCATGTTATTCAGATACCCAGGGGATCAAGCTGAACTTGGATGCCCCGTACTTTTTTCCTTGGTTTTTAGAACTTGTCCTTGTCCTATACTACTCCATATGTCTTGGACAAAGAATCTGTTGGTTTGGTTCTCAGAACTTGAAATGTTTGGTGACCAATTTGTTTCACACCACACCTAGAACTTGAAAAATGTCTGGTGAGCAATTTCAGACGTAGAAATGGAACTGTGGTAGGTGCCAAATGTGTGCAATAACCAAGAAACCAATTGCTCCACTCCAACCACAAGGCTATGACTATGACCACAAGGCTATGACTATGAGGATTAATGATGATAGCAAACACTAGCCAGGGATAGGATAGATAGATGACCAGTCATGCTAGCTAATGGATGGGGCAAACGCAAGGCAATCGTGTTGAGCAGTAAATGCTGACAGGGCACAACAACAGTGGCACCGTATCCTCCTTGGTGTATATGCGCACCACTGTACTGTACTTGCCTAGGTTCCTGCCTTCCTGGCTCTGCACAAAGAGGGTAGCTTTGACCAATGTAAAGGTGCAAAGCGCCTAGGGTTCCTCCTTGTCCTTTCCCCTTTGCAAGGCAGTGCTACTTGCTGCCTCTACAGTGTAGGGTACCGCGGCTAGGCAGGGCAGGGCAGGGCACAGCAGCCTTGTGTTTGTGAGTGTAATGGCAATGGAATGCATGTTCTATCTTGCTGGTGTACTGACCACAGGCGCACATCCTTACACAATGCTTTACAATTAAATAAGTGTAAGGAAATTAACTCTGTTGCCCTCTTAAGTTATCAAACAATATATTCTGGTTCCATGAGTGGCATACAAATAGTTCTAGTTCCATGAGTAGCATACATATATTTATAGTTAAAGACTTAAAGTGATGTGCTTGTTGCAAAAAAGAAAAATAAGCAAGATAGAAAGAGATAGATCGAGAGGGATGTCTGGTCTGGGGTCTGAAAACTTCGTCAGGGGTCATCCATTGTAGTGCTGCATTTCTTGGCTTACTGCTGACTGATAGTATAGTGATATGAACAAGGATAGCTCGGCACCCTGCTGTCGGGTTGATGGTTCAGTGGTTTGCATGCGTTCACATGCTTACATGCATCATATGTATCACCGTCGGTGCAACGAAAAAGCTAGCTGTGTTTTGTTTGTCTAATAAGACTTGGAACTTGTCATCTTAGGGTGTGTTTAGTTCACAAAAATTTTTCTCTTTCCCCATCACATCGATTATACTTTCCGTCTGCATGGAGTACTAAATGAAGTAGCAGCTGTTGCATGTTTGTACTTTTTGTCTGGCTAACTCGAGATAAATCTTTTGAGTCTACTTGGGCCATAATTGGACAAAAGTTATCAAATACAAACGAAAGTGCTACAGTACACTTTTTTCTAACTTTTTACAATCTAAACGCAACCTTAGTCTCTATCCAGACACAGCCAACCACTTTTCCACGTATTTTTATCTTGTGCCCAAAACGCATGCATCGCTAGCTGGTTACCGACAGAGACGCCGAATTGTTAAGTCCATTTCGTCCATGATTATTGATATGTACACGCACCATATCATATATGTGTACTGCTTTCTAGTAGCTGTTCTAACACCTGAAACTTAACACTTGCCAGCTTATGGATATATTGGATCGATGGACGAGAATGTATAGTAGCTGGCACCAATCATGATGGGAGTCATCAAAAGGCCCTTCATCCGGCCGGCCGGCTTCCTGCTTCCATGCATCTCCCTTTCAAAAATATATTTATTTAAGGCGAGCAAAGTAGTCGATGGTGACAATGCCTAAGTATGGCAATTCACTTTTCGAAAAGCTGAAAACAATTCCAATTCATTGCAATATTGCCAAGTGCATTATTTTGGTCGTAGTTTATTTATAGTAGGTAGATGATGCTATAAGTTGGTGAAGCAAATATAATTAGCCGCTGAAGGCGCCCTGCTGCCATCCATGTGTTTTGGGAAATCAAGGTAGTTATTAGCTTATTCAGTTTATATGGATCTTTTAATTTGTTTGTATCTAAGGTAAAATCAAATTAACTTGAATGGAATAATAAAGGAGTATGGTGCCTTTGGGGAAGGATCGGATGCCAAAAAAGAAAAGGTTCAAACCATAGCTAGGATCATTAGCTTTTTGATGACCTTTTTCTTTTAGTATAACATATATATCCCCCAATGTTTGTTTAGTTTGGACATATATTTAAGTGTTTGACACAGTCTAAGATCCTCAATTGCTCTCTGCATATTCAGGGACGCATAATAATTGGATAATACCCTCATCACCTAGAGCTGCCAAGCTGAATTAAACAAGACAAATAATTCCTCGGGAAGAAATTTCCCTTGTTAATAGCAGGCAAACAAAGAATTGGGTCTTGCTTGTGTGGCATAAACACTAAAGCATTTTTTTAGCCAGCATTTGACAAGACCTGTTTGTCCAGGTGTGCCCTAAAATAAGAGCACAATCAGTGAATTCTTTAGAGCCTTCTGATCCTCCGGCCTACAAGCATTTATTTTAGACAGTATATAACTGCTGGTAGTTGGAGTGATTACACATGGTTAAGATGGCAAAAAATACTTAATACCACCGTGATTGTGATCCAGTCGGTTAGGTCAATCTAAGTTATTCTTATGTGGACTTTTGATTTTTATAGTGTGGTTTTTAGTCTCCGTTGTCTATACCGTGTGTTACACATCACCGGAACCATTCACAAAATTACACAGCATGAATCAAACGAGATATTTGTATGTAGCATACTGCGTGCCGTGCTTTCTCTTCTCTTCAGTACAAACACTAGAGTAGTAAAAATCATGAGGAAAAAAGCAAATTGCTTGCACAATTAAATTAATAAATACATTTTCTGTTCATTGTCCAGTCCTCGCTCTTCACATTGAACATTTATATAGCAAAGCCGCAGTACATATTTATATTGCAATGGTTGGAGAGGCGACGGGAGGCGATTGGTGAGTCTATGATCAGTGGGCCCATAATGTGAGAAGCGACGAGAGGCGATTGGAGTAGAGGCGATGGGAGGCGATTATTGTGTCTATGGTCGATGGGTCCTTATATGCTTTCATCGCCTTCCATCGCCTCCGAAAATTAGTGGATTAGGTTACCCAATTAAAAAAGTGGTAATTTTTTTTCGTAATTAATTTTTTTAATAAAGGGTAAAAAGGTAAATGCAACCAAAAGGTTCGGCAGCGAGAAGGCCGTGGACACTGCCGACGGCGCGGTTCACGCCGGCCTGCTCGACGACGGCTCCTGGTCGCGGTGCAGAGGATCGGCTACAAGACGCAGGGGAAGCTGAGGCTGGTACGTGTTGGACCGGATCGAGCTCCTATCGGAGGTCTCCCACCCAAACATCACCCGCGTCGTGGGCTTCTGTCTCCTCAGCATCGTCATCGAGCTCGCTAGCCTCCTCACTTACCTGCAGCGCACGAGATGACCTTCCTGGATCCAGCGAGATCTTCCTGGACGCCGACTTCACCTCCAAGATCGCTGGCCACAAGCTCATGAGGCCAGCGGCGTACTACTCCACGTCGCATGACCAGGACACTTACTAATGGTCCAGGTCGAGGTGCTCAGTCTATTTATCTGCACACTGCACAGCTCATGCATGTTTCCTTGCTTGCCAACGGGATAAGGAGAGGAGCGCATGAGGGGTGTTAGGGATTGACCTTGCACAATGACTGTAAGACCCTTCCACAAATTAAATCAATAGAAAAGTTTATTTTATAGAAGCGATTGAAAGCGATAGGAAGCAATTCCAACCATTATAAAGGGTCTCATATAAAGCATATCCCCCAAGACAATTAATTAGTCATGCATGTGTAGGCTCTGTGATTCTTATGTGTGAGGATCTGTCTGGGGCATATATATCATGGAACAAGATTTGCTTCGCACATGGAAACCAAACCAACAATGAGGTCTAGATCAGCTGGTAAGTTTATATTAATTTAATTAAATCGCTGATTACGGAGACTAACAATAGTACTAAAAGCGGACAAGAGGTTGGTTTGTCCGGTAAGCCGCAGACACGTGGCGTTCCCTAGGCACCTAATTCAAAGAGAAGCTTCTGTGGTTGAAAAAGCAATCAAAGAGGAAGACACATATAATATGGAGACAAATACAAATGCGTTAGGAATAAAGAAATGGTTGAGGGAAGAAGGCTGAGTAAGCAAGCAGGAACAGATCAAGAGCCCCCACACACTAAATTCAAGGACCATGACAGCAACTCCTACTCGCCTACCATTGTGTGGTGTGGCTAAATAATAATTGAGCAGCAACGTCACCGCGATATCAGCAACAGCTTAGCTAATCAAAGAGCTGTACATACAATGCGCTCATTGTACATGTTTAGGCCCCTTATATTCTGCACCTTCTTATTATTTGATTGACGGCAGATCCAGCTTGTCAATGAAAGTACGCAACAATGCAATTTCGGAACATAGATCAATAGTACCTACAATAAGTTTGTGACATGCGTATAGTAGATCAATAGTAGAATAGTGCCTACCATAAGGTATACAGAACTCTTTGACACCTAGATTATATCGCCGTGTCATATAATCCAAGGGAATTTATTTTTCTCTACGGTAATAATTTATTCTGTAATTTACCACGGGTAGAAATTGATTGGCAGTTTCATGGATGTTCTTGGGTATGTATAGTGTATAAGAAACCCTCATAAGCAGCCATTAGTTACACCAAAAGGAGACCTTACCAAGGCATCCAAAGGACAAGTTAGTGATCAGACTAATCCTGCTGATAATTTTATCTAGAACCCACTCATTTGAATAAGATATCAATGGCGGATGGTTGCTGGAGCTGGCTTCAACTTGCAAGAGAGGACCATCGATTTTCCTTGAAAAACAAAACATCCAATCAAAGTGTTTCTCTGGTCTAACAAGGCACCATATATATATATACAAGATTTGTCATCCATATTGCATATTATTCAATTATTTCCTTATTACTCGTCGTGTTTTAATGTGCTGTTTTTTATGTGGCCGAGTACTGAAAATAATCATATACTAATCTTCTTCACCCTAACAAGTAACAATACCATATATATATATATATATATATATATATATATATATATATATATATATATATATATATATATATATATATATATATATATATATATATATATATAGAAACAATCGGATATTTTTTATTTATTTTGATGACTTTTGTGACCTGATTTGTTCAGGCGATGGTGGGGTAATCGAGAGGGAGGCTTTTACTAGAGTCACCTGTAAGAAATCTTTGATTGCTTATCTTTACCAGATATCTGATTGAATTGTCATGTTTAAAATATGCTACACACATACCCTCCTCGCAAGGTAGCAAGCTAAAAAGTTAATAAAGAGGTTAATTAGTGGGTGGTTACAGGAAAGTAAAAAAGATGGGGTAGTAGATTGTAGAAGTAGCCAATAGGATAAAAAGGGAGGCTTGCACTCACCCACTACAGACTACAGGTAGAGGTAGGGAGTGGATGCATGGATGGATTTGTAATTTAAAGTCTAAGAAATGACTGGATGGATTGTTTTTATATTTATTAGGTCCACCCACTGGTTGTTAGCTTGGGAGATGAGATGAAGAGCATCCATCCGTCCATCTGACCATCCCTAACCACAGCACCCACTCCCAACCTCAATGTGTGCATAGCAAGCCCCCTTCCCCATGCAACCTTTGATTTGAAGAGAGGTTGCCAATGCAAGTCATCCACCGTTAACAGAACTACTTAATTAGCGCTATATCTCTGTCCTGATATGGTTCATCACATCCGTTACCTTGGGATTATGTCCAAGTTAGAGTTCACGTGTGCTAAGATGTGTTATAATAACATGGTAAAAAAAAGGTGGTGCTAGGATTTCACTTATGTGACTTCACTGAAAGTTAATTGGTGAAAACTATCTAGTATTAGTTAGGGGCAGAATTGAGAGGTGACCCTTCTGTAGTACGTACGTATGTGATATTGCATTGTCACCTTCCGCTCAATAACTTTTTTCTCTACTTATACTAGAAATGTATTCGAGAATATATATGTAACGGTCCCACAGCAGTGGAATATTTATATCGCCTAGTACCTTTTCTTTTTAGGGCAAACGTGTTTTTACCCTTATTTTCCATCGAAATTGTGATTTTACCCCTCTTTTTTTCACTTTGTGATTTTGCCCTTGCATACAAGCAAGTCAATGCGATTTTGCCCCCAGTCAACGGTCAAAACAGGGGCAAAATCGCAAAGACCAGGGGCAAAATCGCGTTGACTTGCAAGTAGTGAAGGACAAAATCACAAAGTTAAAAAAACAGGGGTAAAATCACAGTTGGACTTTGTAGTAGGGGCAGAAACACAAATATCCCTTTCTTTTTTATGGAATATCATCTTTACCCTTTATTTGCATATATAACATGTGAATTTGTTAACGCTAATTAAGCTAATTACTAGTAAGCTCCAATTCAACATTGCTAATTACTACTAGTAAGCTCCAATTCAACATTGCATCAATATTGCGCGGCTAATAAGCCAGCTCTGCAATTTGGTGCGGAAAAAAATGAGCTGAGGTTTTGGTTTGGTTTGGTTGGGTTGGGTTGGTGGACCCGTGCCATCGCGTAAGCTCGTGGACCACATGAACCACCCAAGGAGGGAATGCAAGGAAGCTAGAGAAGGGAGAGAGATGGCCTGGCCGGCTGGGCCCCACCACTAAATTGTTTTGGGGTTCTCTCATTGGCCATTGGGGCGTTGATGTCACACGTGATAAATCCCCTTTCCGCCATGCCTTTGTCCTCAAATGATCTCATGATTCTGCGTATCTCGCCCATCAGCTAGCTGGCATCAAACCCCCAAAAGCCAGATGCACTAGGACCAGGAGCGCTGATGGATGGAAGTCATTAGGAATTTCCAATGCAATCCGCAGGTTTTCATCAGTAACTGAATAATTTTGTTTTTACTGTACGCCTAAATAAGAAGATGACATTTGTTGCTGGAGCTGGATAGATAGAGAGAGAAGGGAACGAGAGATGCCTAGGCTTTGTCGTAAAGAAACAGCTCGGCAAGTAGCTGCCGAGGGCTCCTACTACTCCTGTGGTGGTTACACCAGCAAATAACTCCAAGCTGCAAACAGTAGGGAAAGGGGTTAGTTAAAGGCAGCGTAACCCTGGCCGGCTCAGCCCAACAGCAACCAATTTCATTCATTTATTAATAAAGGGAGAGAAAAAAAACATTTCTTTTGGAGTGAGGCACGCATTATTCCATATTTGGTGCTGTTGTTAGTGGGTGCTGCTAGCCAAGCACAGCTTCAGCCTTCAGCTTCTTCTCCCACCCTTTTCCATACAACTCAAGGAGAAGAGAGGAGGGAGCTCAGCCTGAGCCTGCAGAGGAGAGGTGGAGACTGGAGAGGAGGGAGAAACAGAGAGAGAAGGAGCTAGCTCCTTTTTCTTTCTGGGCTTGTTATTTTATCCTGGGAAGGATCTGATTTTGTCCCCATATTGGGAGGATTGATTATCTTTCTCAGCTCTCCCCCCTTCTTCCCCTCCCCTCGACCCTCTCAGCCTCAACAAGATCAGCTTTGCTGTGGAGGCAATCCCTGACTGCCTGCTCCTCCAGTGCTCCCCATGAGAGCAGCACGCCACACCTTCAGGTCCAGCTCGTCTTCCCTCCCATTTTCTTATTGCCTCGCCTTGTACCATCTGCAACTCCTCCATGGCTCCATGCTTCTGCAGCAGGAGGAGCAGACGAATTTCTTTTCTCTTTTTCGCCGATGAAAAATACTCTGAATTCTGGTTCTCTTGTTTGCTGTTCTTCGATTCCCGAGCTGCTCTTACTTTCTTGGATTAGAAGAGTTGGTAGGGTGCTGCTGTTTCTTCTCTCTGAATTTGAAGAAAAGATTGCGCTCTGACTTCAGTTCGATACGGATGATAAGCTGATCTTTTCTTGTGCTGATGTTGGGTTTTCTTGTAGAATCCAAAGCTCCCAAGGAGAAAAGATGCTTCTTTTTGACATTGAGGTGACATGCGCTCACCAAGTTCTTCCCTTTCTTGCTCTACCAACTACTACTGATGCTCGCGAACCACATATCCGATTCCTTTGAATTCTCTGTTTCTAGCGTCCTCTTTTCCAACTGTCAACCCACTCGTTTCGTTAGGTATCTTGGCTAATAATTTGAGCTTGTTGATCCTTTGGAGTTGGATTTATGACTGAATTCTACAAGTCTTCATCGTTCCTCTTTGGATGTTTGCACGAATGAAAGCCAAGCTCTCAAAGCTCTGTTCTCTTTACTCCTGCCCTTTTTGTGGTACTTGTGCTGTTAGAATTACTGCACCCCAAGTGCTTTTTCGACCAAGGAAATCTTACGTCTTTTCATCAGAATTAACTGCTTCTTTTGTTCTCTAGTACTAGTACTAGCTTGTAACAGCAAAGTTTTTGCCTCGGAGTTCTCTCCTGGTTTCACCCACTTTTATGTCGTAAATATAGTCTCTACTATAAAGATTTTTTTTGTGTGCCTTAAAACTGAGGACTAGGAGGCTAAGCAGTTTTATATCTTCTCCCAGATTGATCAGAGAAGGCTCAGTTCGAATTGGTAACGCGCCCGTGAAGCATCTTTGAGGACCCTCAGTCTATTGATTAAATTAAACAAGGTACTGCATAGAAATGACCACTACTCTCTTAAGAGTCTGTTTTCCAAACTCCACCAAACTATTTTGTTATATTCTCCTTTCCATGATGGACTGCGCTTCCATAGAGAGAGAGTTTATATCCAGCTGTGTTTCTAAAGGATATTGCCCAATTATTTGATTTTGGTTTCTTGCGACGTGTTATTGTTTATCTTGGTATAACAAATGGAATTCATAAGCATATATTCTTGTTTATCATGATAACGGAGGCGGTACTCTCGATCCAATCAAAAGCGGAAGAGGACCACCTGTGCCTCCAGCCTGCCAAGCGGCTCATCGCATTTTCAGTCCATATGTTCTCACTTTTTTACAGCAAATTTTGTATTAACCCTTTTACGAACAAAGTTTCTGTTGGATTCATTTCCGTTTCACTGAACTTATTTGCAAAGAATTTCTTCAAAAAGAAAAAAACTGCTTTGCAAAGAAATTCGTTTATCATTTATACTGCAGAGAAGATAAACCTTATGGATCTAATTTTTATTACTGAAGCTTCCTATCTGACCCACTTTGCTTCACTGAATTGCAGGAAAGCTGTAAGCGAAAGGTTTCTGTCGGCTGCTGGTGCTGAAACTTGATTCAACAGTCAACTTCCAAGGTGGTTCTACTTCTGCATACTCGGTATCTTTTGCAGTAATCTTGATCGGCGAGCGGCTAGAACTGTATGATGGCTACTTATTACTCAAGCCAGGGCAGTGAAAGAGACTCACAGAACATGTACTCTAGAGACCCCGGCAATGCATCCTATCCTATGCCGTCGGCATTAGGGAACTTGCTTTATCTGAGCAATCCTGCTTCTGGACCATACACAGAGTTCAGTGGCATTCTACAGTCTCAGCAGAATTGCATAGAGATGCCTGAACCTGGCCATCCTTCAGTGATGTCCCAAGACACATCTGCAAGGGAGTCCGACATGCTTGGTTCCCACCAGGGGCAGCGCTCTTTCGGCCTAGTCAAAGATATGAAGAACGAGATGCTGATGCACATGATGGATGGATCACAGAGCAGTACAGCTGATCTCATCCATGATGATGCCCAAAATGGTATACAGCTTGATTTTGGTGTCCTGAACAACCACGGCTCGTCGAACATTCCCTCGGTCCAAGGCCAAGGTTTATCACTGAGTCTCAACACACAAATCTTGGCACCTTCCTTGCCATACTGGTCTGTCAAACCAGATATGTTGTCGCCG
The DNA here is from genome assembly GCA_038502445.1 of Eremochloa ophiuroides. Taxonomy (NCBI): domain Eukaryota; kingdom Viridiplantae; phylum Streptophyta; class Magnoliopsida; order Poales; family Poaceae; genus Eremochloa; species Eremochloa ophiuroides. The sequence continues at coordinate 74,853,832 of JAHLJS010000003.1, read as the reverse complement.
CATTCGTACCATGACAGCCTTCGAGTCGATGACATCCGAATGAAGAGTATGCAGTCCGAGTCCTCACGGGCAATCCGGAACTCAAGGTATCTGAAAGCAGCACAGGAGCTGCTTGATGAAGTTGTGAACGTTTGGAAGAACATTAAGCAGAAAGCCCAGAAAGAACAGGTAGAGGCAGGAAAGACGGATGGCAAAGAGACCGAGGGAGGGCCGAAAAGTGAGGGTGTGTCCTCTAATCCGCAGGAATCTGGTGCCAATGCAGCACCGGAGCTCTCTACTGCTGAGAAGCAAGAGCTTCAGAACAAGATGGCGAAGCTGATGGCAATGTTGGATGAGGTGGGTGACACTATTTGTCCACTATCATGTGCTTGCCTTTTGCAATAAAACTGCAACAATCCACAACATTTCTTTTTTACTACTATATAGACACTGTTTCCTAGCCATATTTTAGTGAGATCAGAACATGGATTAGTAGAGTTCATCCTGTAGGATTTTGGATAAAAAGTTTATTTATTTTTATTTAACAATCATTTAACACTGAGGAAACATATATTCCAGGTGGACCGGAAATACAAGCACTACTACCACCAAATGCAAAGTGTGGTTTCGTCTTTTGATATGGTAGCTGGGCCTGGAGCTGCCAAGCCTTACACTGCAGTTGCTCTCCAGACAATCTCGCGACACTTCCGGTGCCTGAAGGATGCTATCAATGATCAGATTAACGTCATCAGGAAGAAGCTCGGGGAGGAGGAAAATTCATCTGGCAAGGAGGGCAAATTAACTCGTCTCCGGTACATTGACCAGCAGCTCAGGCAACAACGAGCTTTCCAACAGTATGGCATGATCCCACAAAATGCTTGGAGGCCACAGAGAGGGCTTCCTGAAAACTCTGTTACTATTCTTCGTGCTTGGCTCTTTGAGCATTTCCTTCACCCGTAAGAAGAAGCTTCCCCTGTGGCGCTTTATTCAGTATTCCTTTTTTTTTTTCCTTTTTCTTGTTCCTCATCATCTATCACGACATTGTCTTTCAGGTACCCTAAAGATTCTGAAAAATTGATGCTAGCAAGGCAAACAGGCTTGACAAGAAGTCAGGTAATGTTTCTTATTAGTATTTTTCCTGGTCTATATTCCAATTCACATGTGCATAGAGCTGAATGATGAATGTGCCATAAACCTGTACAGTTCAGAGCCACAGAGGACAACATACCCTTTTACTGGATTGATTAACGCCTCCTGCAAAAGTTATTTTGGTTTTACCATTCAGTATCTCTATAATAATTTGGCTGTACTTTCATGACTCTCCAGATTTCAAACTGGTTCATCAATGCCCGTGTCCGCCTCTGGAAACCGATGATCGAGGACATGTACAAAGAAGAGATCGGTGATATCGAGCAAGACTCCAACTCTTCCTCCGACAACGCGCCAAGAAGCAAGGGCAAGATGGCATCTTCTGAAGACAAGGAGGACCCGAGGAGTTCTTCGACGCCTCGGGTCTGCGAGAGCAGCCACCAGCAGCTGAGCGAGTCGAGGGGTAGCATGAGGGCCATGAACAACGTCGGCGGCGGAGCACCACCCATGGGATTCCAGAACGAACCCAACCCTGACGACAGCTTCATGAACCTGATGCTCAAGGACCAACGATCAAACGAAGCAGATGCTGGCCTGCTCCTCCACAACGCTCACCAAGACGAGAACGCCCGGTTCATGGCGTACCACCTGGCGGAGCTTGGGAGGTACGGGAACGGCAATGTGTCGCTCACCCTGGGGCTACAGCACTCCAGCAGCAGCCTCTCGGTCCCGAACGCCCAGCAGAGCTTCCCCGGTGTCGGCGTCGGCGTCGGAGACGATGACATCTACAATGCCACCGCTCCGCTCGGTGTCAGCGTGGCGTCTTCGGACTACGAGACGATGAACCAGATGGATCAACGGCAACGGTTCGAGCAGTCACCCCTTCTGCATGATTTTGTGGCCTGAATTGAATGCTCATTTGCTCATAAGTACATCAGAAGATTTGTAGCACGCACCTGCCAGCCGGCCGGCCGGGTGAATAACATATATATACATATATATGCCTGAAAGGAGCATTGTTGGGTTGTAGCCTGTAGTTTCAATTGGATACAGAAGATTGGAGGTATAGCAGGAAGTGTAATATAGTGTAGGTGGTTGGGGGTGATAGGGTAAACAAAAAAAGGATCTTGTAAAGATGAAACACACTATACTATACGTGTAAAAGCTTGTGATTTGGCCACCATACTGTAAAGTAATGGCTACTTAGGGTCCAGGAATATGTTGGTATATGATGATGATATTCGAATGGGACCTAGCCAGTTAGAGTAGTAATCAAGATTTGAAAGCATTTCATCTAAAAGAAGATTTGAAAGCATTTATGTGAATTCATCATATCAAGCGTGAGAATGTTCTAGCTGCTGTAGACTCAAAAATCATGTCCAGATAACCGCTGCTAGAAACCTGCACTGCTTCAAGATGAACGCCTCAGCAATAGAAGTAAACGGCTACATCTTACGAGTTCAATACTGCTACGCCTTGGCACACTTCCTACTCGTAATTTCCTCCAGTGAAACAACACTACTTGGCCAAGAAAATATATATATATATATATATATTATAATAATAAAGTGGCAAAATTTCTATCACCTTTTTATTTGACACTTTTTTCTTCTGGTTTGTCCGTCACACATATCGGGGTCAGAGTCCATGGTTACTCACACGATGAACCTTGCCGAGGACGAGGTTGAAGGCGTCGCGCAGCGGCACATCCCGGCGCGGCATCCTTTCACTCTCCTCTCCTCCTCTCCTCTCCGGTCACGGTATGGCAAGCTAGGGTTGGTGCAGGTCGATCGAGCGGAGAAGAGTGGTTCAGGTGTGGGGGTGTAGAGTGGGTTAAAAGGGAGGAGGAGGAGGAAGAAGAAGAAGAAGAGAGAGCAGAGGCGGGAGGGCAGAGTGGGTTAAAAGGGACGAGGAGGAGGAGAGAGGAGAGGCGGGAGGGCAGAGCGCGGGCACGCAGTGGAAGCTCGACACCGTGTGCTCTGCGGCTGCAGCCTTGCCCGTTTGAATCCCATCATCCCGTTCCAATTCCATTCCATTTGGAGGCCCAAGCCCAACTTACCCGAACCGTACGTGGCCCACGAGCGGAACAAACACCCCCCGCGGACCCAGTAGCCAAAGGTCAACCAGTCAAAGCCGCCGCAAATCCTCAACGGAGGTGTCAAATTCATCCTTTCAGATTCGGATTGATCAAATCGCACTTGACAATTTGACATGAATGCTTTCATTGTTCTTGCTATGCCAGTGCCAGCAGCAGCTAGATGAATACCATTTGCCATACGCCAACACCTAATCTCAGCTGGGGAACAAAGATAAGGTTCACAGGATCTTTTCGCAGCCTGACATTGCTATTTGCTAGCACAATTTCAGACACACACACACACACACACACACACACACACACACACACACACAAAACAGCTGCAGCTATAAACACTGGCTCGAACAACTACTACCAGAGGTTGAAATGTATCCCCTCCCTGTCAACAATCGCGTACAGTGCTCGTCCGGTACACATTAAAATGTCCTTGCTACATCTCACTCAAACACCAGATTATTATTCATCAATGGATGTTCAAAACCACAGTATATATGTATGTAGGTGCTCCACAGGATAACATCCAAACAGTATGTACAATAATATAATAACAACAACAATCCTTCTATCAACACTTGCACGTAAACGCGCCGCTCTGAACAATTCAGTTTCGGTCGTATATGGAGAGAGCAAGATAAATGCACACAGTAGCATCGGCAAATATCTGTCTCTCTCGCTTACTACCACTTATTACCAGCAAGGCAACAAACAATATAACATCAACCAAAAGGCAAAATCCTAGAACGTGATGAGGCTCGCAATCACCAGAAAGCCAACCAGGATGAGCAGCGCCTTCAGGTACACATCTGCCTGCTGCTGCTGTCCGTGCTGCCCGTGCCGAGGAGCTGCGGCGTGGGCATGTCCTCCAGCAAGCCCGCCATGAAACGCGTGGCCGTGGCCGTATCCATAAGGGAACCCGGCCGGCTGCCCGTAGGCTGTGGCGTCCGGGAACCCATGCACCTGGAAGCTGAGCAGCGGGAACAAGCCGCCGAAAGCTGCCGAGAAGGTGTAGTTCCCCCACCGCGCGTTCGCCAGCGGGATGCCCCCGCCCATGAACCACGGGTTCTGGTTGGCGTTGGGGAAGTGGGTGTTGGGATCGGCCTGTGGAGCTGTGGCAGGTCTCTGTCCGGCCGGACGGTTGGGGATGTCTGCCCCAGGGACGTTCTTGGACCTCGGGTCAACACGGTCCTTGCCACGGCCGTACAGGGGGACAAGCTTGTCCTCCTCGACGACAGCCTTGCACACTGGGCACTCAGGGGAGTGCGAGTGGATGCGCAGCCATTTGTAAAGGCACGGCCAGCAGAAGAGGTGCCCACACAGCGTCACGATCGGCTCCTGTGGCAGCTCGAAGCATATGTTGCACTCGAAGCTACCCCCAGCATCAGCGCCACTGCTGCTGCCGCTTGTTGATTCCCCAACATTGGCCGCCATGTCAAATGCTGTTGGAACTGATATTACCTACCTGCCACAGATGAAAATTGCCACAATTGTCAGGCGCACAATTGCTGTTGGAAGACAGGAATTGAATTGCAAAACTATGTTGTCAGGGAGACTTGCTCAGGGTATTTGCTGTGATTGGCAGCTCACATACTCATCTCTTCTATTTTTAGGTGTTGTCCTATACAGTCATAGTAAATTATTACATGTATGTAATGTGTTGGTTTGAACTGGAATTTACAATCCTGGTGTGTATTTAGAGCCAAAGCTCTTAAAAGACATCCCGGAAGTTAATTAGCCGCAATGGAGAACCCGGTTCATATACCGACTAAATCATAAAAAAATCTAGGTATTTTTGGAAATCAGCCGCTCATCCAACCAATCAGGAGCATATTTCTTGAAGAACAGTTGTTTTGGCGTCCAATAGAGCGGTTTATGCTAGTAATGGAAAACCAGGAGCTCCACAGCCAATGCTCTTGTCTTAACATGTACCCAGATGACCATTCACATTTTTAGACTGTGTCTGCATTACCTCTTTTTTTTTTTTTTCTTTTGTTCTGCTCTTTTTGTTCTTTTTTCCTGTCGGTACCAACTACTGCTTGCATTAGAGCAGTAGCAACCAAATGTAGAAGTGTGTCCATATCCAAAAGTAGTAAAAAAATGTGGGCAAATAGGGGCTGCATGCACATTGGTGTACCGAATTGAACAGAACAAGAAAGTAGAGATTAGAGTAATTAACTATTAGGGGCAGGACAGATGTACTTTACTGATGAAACAGGAACAGGGCTTTGTGTTTTCTGTCATACAGTCCCTCCCCAACCTGAGTAATAACTATTATTAGGGCCAGGATAGATATACTTTACTGTTGAAACAGGAACAGGGCTTTTTGTGTTCTTTCATTCAGTCCCTCCCCAACTTGAGGTTGAGGCCTGCAATCAGCTCTAGTCGGCACTCCATGAGCATGAGCACTATATCTAGCAGCATAACGGAGAAGAAGAAACGATGCCGCCTGTGGGAGCTCAGCTCATATGGAGGAAGTAACTAGTACTAGTACGGTGGAAACTAAAGCCGAAACTGAAACCCACAAGTGATTGCGATAGTTAGCGTGAGTGCTCCGCTCCACCCAGGGATGGATGGATGGAATGGAATAGAAGGGGCCCTAGCAGAAGAGATCTGAAACCCCATCCCCATCCACCGGGAGGGTGGTGGTGTATATCGCGGCAGGAATCGAGGAAAAACAACAGCCGAGGCGATCGATCTGACTAGCAGTACTAAGAAACAAGTAAGTAAAGTAAAGTAAGCTAACATCGTTAGCAGCTGGTTCCCGCCCTGCCGGCACAGGCGACGGGCCGAACCGGAGTCGGGCGGAGAGCCGTCGAGCCGGCGGCCTGATCTGACTTACTCCTAGTACCAGTGCTAGCAGCCAATCTGTAGGCGCAGGAGGAATCCAGCCGCGCGGGAGCAAGCAGAGGGAGGGATGGAGGAGAGGACAGGAGGAGCGGCAGCGGAAGTTACCGGCGGCCGGGCGCGGAGACGGAGGAGCACCCAGGACGAGATGCGAGAAGCTTCGAGGCGTGCGACAAGAGGCAGCCAGGCAGACGGGGACGGGACGGGAGAGAAGATGGACCTGGACGCGACGCGAGTACTAGTATTTTTTAATCTTTAATAATTTGTTTACTCCTTTATTTAATTAAAAAGGAAAATAGTAATAATAATCACACGGTGTCGGTGTGTACGACGTATACGGACTGGGACTGAGTGAACTGCTTGTACGTTGGGCCTATGCGAGCCCAGCCCAGATAGATGGTTACTGGGCCCGATGCGTAGGGCGAGCCACATCATCATCTCAACTCTCAGAGTGCCAACGGATTCCTCCTCACGCCTCTGCTGCTGCCTGCCGCGCTCTAGGTTAGGCACTACGCGTGTGCTCGGTTCCAGGGTTACAGTGGGTTGTGCTGGGTCGAACCCATTTTTTGGGTTGTTTGGTTTGAAAATCATCTAGATTGGGTTCACTTCCTTTAGAGAATACTAACAAAAGTGCCTGTGCGTTGTAACGAAAGAGTATTAAAATAAAATTTTTATCAACTCAATAGTTAGTGACCGTACGTTGCAGCTGGAGAGTGTCAAAATAAATTTTTTATTAACTCAATTGATTTTATAACCAATCTAGAAAAAAATAATTATTATACGTGTTTGACTTGTGTATCAACATCTCTTTGCCAAAAAAGCCCAAAAAAATATGAGTTTTCATAGCACAATGTCTCTTGTTTTATTTGCATCTCACCTGGTTGTCCTCCCTCACTTCACCGTATGGTACTAATGTTAATCGGACATACAAAACTAAATTGGACTAAGTACACGTGCTATTAAGATTTAGACATGGCCTATTCAAAATAAAAAAAAAATATAGACCGTCTAAGTCTAATCATACAAACTATCATATAAATAGTTATTTTATTATATTATATTGATCTAGCTCAATCTCAAATCAAATAAACTCTAAAACCAAAAATAGATTTAGCTCAAAATTAAGGGCACCGTACGCGAGGGCCGGAAGGCCGGCAAGGAGCTTCTGGGCCGTTGGGACGCCGCATGCATGAACCACGATGGGTGTGGCTCTCGTTGGAGCGCGGAGGGACGCGTGCATGCTCCTCTGCGTGGAGTCCCAGAGCAGTAGGTTCGCGGAAGAGGAGACCAAAGTGGGCCATGCTGTCGGACGAAGGCTGGACGAAAAAAAGAGCCGAAAATCTTCTCGTTTTATTAGTAGGTATAGATATTGTGTAGATGCGGGTTCATCCGGCTCCTCCAAATCGGAGAAACCGGGCGAACCCACTTTTTGGCGCGTGGGCAGAGCCGCGTGGAGTGGCGCGGGGACGGAGCTCGGGCGGCGGAGCACGGACGGACCATGGCCGGGCAGCGGAGCGCGTGCGGGCGGACGGCCTGGTACGACTGTGCGAGAGGAAGAAGAAGATGGGCTTAGACACTGACGTGTGAGACCTATATGGCACGGAGCTCAACCCAGGTTTCAGATGTCTCCAACCAAACAAGAAACCGGGACGAACGCAACCCACACAACCAAACAAAAAACAGGTTCACTTCGTTCCAAAAAATTAGGGATAGATCCAACCCAATCCAAAAAGTCTCACAGCCAAACACACGCTAAAGGGACGGGCTATGTGGCTGGTGGCGGCCTCTCCGGATCTATTTTTTTTGGTATTTTTTCGGCCTGTTCTCAGGATTTCTAAAAAAATACATCAGTGTCGCCTAGATTGTGCCAGTTCAAAATTCGACACTGATGAGGGATTTTGAACCGGCACTGATATCTAAATCTAGGGCAATGTGTTCCCGTACTAAGAGCAAAATCAATAATAGAGCCAAGCTGGTTGGCTACAAGCTAAGTTATAAAAGCCAAGTCATACAATAGTTGGCTCCAATTTGTCTTCAAAAGATTTCTTTCTCCTATTTTTCTCACAATATTTACTATTTGGGTCCACATATGTCTATGTTTCCGTGCACAGCTTGGTGCTTGCATGGTAGCCAAGCTCTTCTCTCTCTCCTCTATTCTCTCTTCCACATCAGCATTTACTTGGCTATAAGCTCATTGTTATACCTACCCTAAGAGAACACTACCACTAGTCTTAGCATATGAAAATCCTAACTATGAGTCATTTGTTAGAAAAAATCAGTACTAAGAACGGTGAATGCTAAATATACTAGACCCACGCGTCACTACGAGAAGCTGCATATTCTGGTTATACACCTTGGGCATTGCGCTCGCCGCTCCTCCCATCCTCCTACTCCCGGCGTCAGATTGTTTTTGTGCTTAATATGTTGATCCTGAAGAGTAAGAACGGTTGGTCAGACTACAATTTTCGGCTTGTGTGCAAATTGGATTCGGTCAGTTTCCGTTCACCTTGTTCCATGGTCGACCATTGTGGTTGTGGTCCATGCGTTCTAGCACTATAGGTTTGACCAGTACAAGTATCCACTCACGACCTTTTTCTTCTAAATCACAGTTTTGTGTGCTTTTGGCTTATAAAACCATAGTTTTATGATACTATTGTTTCCAAAAGCTGCGCGTCATCCAAACAGAACCTTACTTTCATATATATACTCTTACCAGAAATTATTTAACGTGCTTATAATCTCCTTGTGTTGTGTGATTAGAAAGCTCTAGAAATCGTGGACTCCATGTCTATAAACGTGAAAAGAATTCCAAAAGGGACTAAAACGTTCAAATAAGCTTGACTGAATTCATTGTCATATAATAGTTTACAGAGATGTAATTATTTACATGTCTGCTATCTGTACTGCTTTTATCATACATACAGTAAATCAGAAGTTGCTGTTTCCAGGCACACCCCATCTACAATTCAACAACTGATATGGAGCCAGCTAGCATGGGTTAACCCATACGCGTATGGTGCCCACTCAGGCAGTGGCATCTACCATCAGCGCTGATAGCATGTCGTCCCTACAGTTGCTTGGCTATGCAGCTTAGCAGCAAACACGCACTGGTGTTCTGACCTCATCCTGTAAAGCATTGGTGCAGACTAAGATGTGCTGCCATATCCTTTCTAAGACAATACCTATGGCGCAATATTCTCTCCTTGTAAAATTTTCTTTTAGGTAGCTATTATCTGCGGTAATTCAGGACGCGGTGTGCATCTGATGCATGTTTCATATACTGATGAAATTTAGAGGGCTGAACGGTTGCCTTAAACTATCTATGTATCTATATGTATGAAAACGTTCAGCGAGTCGTGTTCTGTCTCCCTGAAACATTCGGTTCCCGGCACCGGCAGTGGTGGCCACCGCCGTCCACGATGCCGCGTAGAGCACCAGCGCGAGGAGGCCCGCCAGGGAGAGGGAGGGGAAGGGGAACACCATGGGGGTGCCCGCCCGACCGGTTGCGAGCGAGGATCGTCGGAGAGCTTGCGTGCGTGGGGTTTTTTTTTTCTTTTTCGAAAGTCAACTGACAGATTCACTAGACACAAGATGCAAATCGCCTAAAACAAGTTCACTTACAAACTCAGGGCTTTGGCTGGTTAATAACTCCAGGTGCGTTTGGATGGTTACCGGCTTACCGCTGCTTGCCATGCCGCTGCTGTGGCTGCGCCAAAAGTTGCGGCGAGCAAATCGTTCGCCGCATGTTCAGCAGCTTTTGGCATGCAAAATAAGGATGGCAACGGGACATGTTCGGGACAGGTGAAACGTTCACGGATCCGCACCCGAGACCCGAGAAGAAAACCCAAACCCGCCCCGAACCTTGTTACGAGGGGAAATCTGCCCCCGCCCCTCGAACCCGTCGGGTCCCCGAAACCCGCAAACTCCACCGTCCGCTCTTCCTCGTCAAGGAGGCGCGCAACAGGTCAGCGCCGGGACGTGGAGGCGGAGGCTGCATGGTCGCGGGTACTCGTCCTCGTCGTGGGCTGCAGGGTCGCGGGTCGCCGGTGCTCGTCCTCGTCGTGGGCTACAGGATCGCGGGTCACCGTGGCGTGGAGGCGGAGGCCGAAGGCTGAGGAGCCACGGGGCACCGAGCCGCCATGGCTGCCGTGGGAAGCCCGTGCCGCCCTGGCCGCTGCCGCGGGGCACCGAGCCGCCATGGAAGCCGCGGTCGGTGGGGACGACGAGGAGGGGCCGGATGCCTCCGGCCATCCAGCGAGTGGGACAGGCCCGACGGGGAGAACGGGAGCGGCGGCGTGGCCTCTCGCGCATGGGCCCTGGTCGCTGGGAGGACCAGAGAAGCTGAAGAGGTGGGAGGAGTGGAGGACGACGGCGAGCGTGACTCGCGAAGTTCGCGAGGACGAGGAGAGCCGAGAGCGGCTGGCGGCTACGCACAGGATGGGAGGGAGACCTGGGTGGGAGGCTGAAGTTAGGGTTAATTTAGTTGGGCCTGTGCAAGTTGGGCCTGTGCAAGTTGGGCCTTTTTACACTGTGATTCTATTTCGTGGGCCCTGACGGACACCCGCAGGGGAAATTTTAAACCCGCCCCGACCCGACTCGTTTCGGGTCCCCGAACCCACAGACCCGCGGGGGCAAAACTGAACCCGCCCCCGCTGGGTCTAAACCCGCGGGTTTCGGGTTCAAACCTGACCCGTTGCCATTATTGCAAAATGAACAAGGTCGTCATGGGCGAGGCTGCGGCATGCCGCAAGTTCGGCAGCGAACCAAACATGCGATGAAGCTTTGGCAAGAAAGTTGTGGCACAGTGCGGCAAGTTGTGGACTCCATCGAAACACATCCTCAGTATCAGAGGACAACATACGGCTTCCATAAGAAGCCAAAGCATCATCAATATTGTTACAACACCTATTATAATTGGAGAAAATACACGATGAAAATTCAAAACACATTATTAGCTTGCTTGTCGTATAAGACCTCCAACACCACTTCGATAAATTCCTTTCGCATTAAGAGCGGAGGCTAACATAGAAGTGTCCATCTCTAGAATGATGCGCAGCACGCCCATCTGTGGAAGCAAAAAACAAACCTTTGTATGCTGCTATCACCTCTGAGTGTAGAGCTGAAGCAGCGTAGTTGATCTTTCCAGCCCCTGTAGCAAGCAATTCGCCATGATTATTGCGTACAACAAAGCCCCAACCTCGTGTTCTTGCCTTAGGATGAAACGCCCCATCAACATTAACTCTGTATATGTCTTCAGGTGGTGGCCTCCATTTATCTTTATTAGGCTGAATTGATTTCTTCTCAGACATACTTAGTTTCTCAAATTCTATTTGGAAGTAGCTGACTAAATTATTAATTTCTTTGGCCTTCAGCATTCTTCCCCCATCATTGGCTTTATTCCTCGCTGACCACCACCTTCAAAGGAAAATTATAACCTTCAATTTATTATCTTCTTCTAACTTCCAAATAATATTGCAAGTATCTAATGCCGAGCCACAATTCAATAATTGAACCCTAATATGATCTAAATTCATTACACACCAGCAATGTTTAGCATACTTGCACTTCAAAAAGAGATGACCGCTATCCTCATCAAGCCTTGTGCAGATGGGACACCTCGTGTCAGTCATAACCCCTCGCCTTGCTAAATTTCTATGTACTGGTAAACTATTATGAGTGAGACTGGATCGATCCAGATACATTTTTTTCGAGCTTTTTTCAAAATTAGCATAATCTTATTTATCATGGTCTTCTGAATTATTTAAGACCCAACTTTAAACCGAGCTTAACGAGCCGAGCCTAACGAGCCGAGCCGAAGTTGAAAGTCATTCAAAATCAACTTATTTTTATATTAAAAGAAAACCAGTTCAATCGGAGCACTTTTGTATCGAGCCACCGAGCTGGCTCCATGAGCTTTTCATCCAGCCTCATGAGCAAATCGCCACATAAACATTTTGACTTTGTTTAGTACTTTGAGTTTGTTAAATTTTTAGTCATTTTACGGCATGCATTAATCCATAAATCCGACAGCAACAATAATAATAACGGAATCAAAATAAGCATCACGTATGCATATCCGCTACTACGACAGATTTCACCAAAACTTACGCACAACATCACTATGCACATAGGAAATATTACTGGAATTAGAATTAAATTATACCCTTGGGTGAAACCCGAGTTGGAACTCTGGGCAGCACCACTGTCGTTGTTCCCAGCGCAGGTCCTTGTCTGCGTCATGGTGACGAGCTCGGAGCAGCAGTCGATGGTGGCAGGTGTTCGCAGTGCCGACCCGCAAACGCTCGGAGAAGAACGAAAACTCGAAAGTGAATAGCGAGCAGTCGCGCGGATGCGCTCCCCAAAAACTGTATCGCTCGCCTACCCGTGCAGGTACGCTTGACGGACGGAATTCCGGAGGCCTGCTCACCGAGACCCCTTGTGTGCGCAAGGAGCTCGACCGGAGATGACAGAGAGCAGCTCAACTCAAAAACACAGTGAGCAGTGGAGAGAGGTGTGGCAGCTGAGTCTGCGAGGAGCCAGGGGAGGGGCCGTATTAATAGTGGCCAGCGCTGGAAGCCCTAGCCGTTCAGGCGCAGGCGGTTTTACCCCTTTGCCCTTTGACGTTAGTGCATTCCACGTCACTGCCACATGTGACCGTTGTACATGACCGTTGGCCCTTGTGACCGTTGTGCTGAGCGGCAAAATATGGCCCAGCACATCACGTCCGGCCAAGGCCAAGGCCAAGGCCATGGCCACGGCCATGGCCCACGGCCCGGGCCCGGGTGCGTGCGCGTGCGCGACGGGGCGCGACGCGGCACAGCACGGCACGGTACGGCGGCGTGCGCGTGGTCTCTCCACTTTTCCTCTTTCCTTACACATGAGAGAGTCAACCAACATCCTATTTAAGTTAGGCTCACTCTCAGTGAGTTTTCCATGTGGTACTATTCCATTTTCACTTAACACTTAATTGTAGGCCTTTGAAATTCTAGTGATTAATTGCTAGACTAACTATGAGCCTAGCCCAATTAATCGAACAATCCCCACCGAATTTCTAGGGCACAAAGTTAGTGTTCTCGGTTCATGAGTTGTTTGATATATCAGTGTTTCGATGGAGACTGTTAAGTTGAACATCCATCTAGTAACAGGATTCCACTTGGTCACAACTGTACAATGGACTATGCCTTGAATTGCCAGTTTTGCGCGATGTAAGCTTTGTCCAGTTTCTTAACTGATACTAGGCTGCCTAAAGCATCCCCTCTGGTTGAAGCATATTAGTCACACTCTGGGCCTTTTCATGAGTATCTAGAGACCACTCGAATCTCATAGACTGTGACTACCAGTCGAACTCATATAGGTGTGTTCCTTTGAAGATGCCCTATAGGCCGACATCTTTGCTTATCTATAAGCCATACGGATCACATTAAGGTATTTCACCAACCTGCCATATAGTACGGAAGAGAAGTGCATTCGTTAAGAGAGAGACACAATAAAGGATCTCTTCCCTCAGTCTACTCATAGCTTGTTTCGCCACTCTAATTCATGGGATCTCCGATCATATAGAGCAGGTTGCCACTATAGTAAACTTCACGTGGGCCTCAGTCCCATCTCACTCGATGCACTATCTATCATGTTACGTGATAGTCCTTTTGTGAATTGATCTGCCAGATTTTTAGACGTATGGACATAGTCCAAAGGTATCACTCCGGAGTTTCTCAATTTTCTGACAGATTTCAACCGCCTCTTTACATGCCTAGTGGTCTTGAGATTATCCTTAGAACTGTTTATCTTGATTATGACTGTCTGGTTATCACAGTTCATGGAAATTGCGGGCACAGGTTTTTCAACCACCGGCAAATCCATCCGGAGTTTCCGAAGCCATTCAGCCTCAACAGTGGCGGTATCAAGTGCTGCTAGTTCTGCTTCCATGGTTGACTTCATTAAGATAGTCTGCTTGCAAGACTTTCAGGAAACAGCGCCACCTCCAAGTGTGAAAGTATATCCACTAGTGGCCTTTAACTCATCAGCATCAGGTATCCAATTAGCATCACTGTAGCCCTTAAGTACTTTTGAGTACCCGGCATAGTGAATTCCGTAGGTTGCTGTTGCTTTTAGATAGCGCAACACTCTCTCAAGAGCACGCCAATGATCATCTCCCGGTTTTGAAGTGAACCGGCTAAGTTTGCTCACAGCATACGAGATGTCGGGCCTTATTGCACTAGCTAAGTACATTAGCGAGCCAATGATTTGGGAATATCTCAATTGATCCTTCATTAGCCTTCGGTTCTTCCTCAGAACTAGACTTGGATCATATGGAGTGGATACAGGCTTGCAGTCACTATAGCCAAAACGACTTAGAATCTTTTTCACATAGTGGGACTGCACGAGAGTAACCCCACAATTTTCTTCTCTTAGAAGTTTAATGTTTAGAATGACATCAGCCACTCCTAAATCCTTCATGTCAAAATTTTCAGATAGAAAAACTTTGACTTCCTCAATCACATTGAGATTTGTGCCGAATATGAGTATGTCATCCACATATAGACACAGGATTACTCCTTCTCCCCCACCATAGCGGTAGTATACACATTTGTCCGCTTCGTTTACAACAAAGCCAGCGGAGGTCATGGTTTTGTCAAACTTCTCATGCCATTGCTTAGGTGCTTGTTATAGGCCATACAAAGACTTCAACAATCTGCACACCTTTCCCTCTTGACCTTCTACTACAAAACCATCAGGCTGATCCATGTAGATTTCCTCATCTAACTCTCCATTTAGGAAAGCCGTCTTAAAGTCCATCTGATGAACGAGAAGACCATGACATGAAGCCACGGCAAGTAGTACTCGAATAGTAGTCAATCGGGCCACTGGTGAATAAGTATCGAAGAAGTCCTCGCCTTCTTTCTGGGTATAACCCTTAGCCACGAGCCTTGCCTTGTACTTTTCAATAGTACCATCAGGTCTAAACTTTTTCTTAAACACCCATTTGCACCCTATAGGTTTGCACCCATATGGTTGGTCAACAAGTTCCCAAGTTCCATTGCTCATAATTGAATCCATCTCACTCCGCACCGGTTCCTTCCAATAGTCAGCGTCGGGAGAGGAATATGCCTCTTTAATGGTTGTTGGGGTATCGTCCACGAGGTATATCGTAAAGTCATCGCCAAAGGATTTTGCAATCCTAAGCCTCTTACTCTTTTGAGTGACCCCACCATTGTCCTCCTCAGGACTTTCAACAGATATTTGTTCAATATTTTCTGTTGGCACGGAAGTGTCAGGAGCATCAGGAGATCCGTGACTAGATATGCTAGGTACATTCCTTCTCATAGGAAATTCATTCTCAAAGAATATAGCATCTCTGGATTCAATCACTGCACCGACTCTCATGTCAGGCACTCCAGATTCTATTACTAAAAATCTATAGCCCACATTGTGTAAGGCATAGCCGAGGAAGACACAATCTACAGTCTTTGGCCCAAGTTTGCGCTTCTTGATGATTGGCACGTTTACCTTGGCCAAGCATCCCCAAGTGCGCAGATATGAGAGAGTCAACCTTTTCTTTTCCCATTCCTCAAATGGTGTTTTCTCATTGTTCTTTGTAGGAACTCTATTCAGGACATGACTTGCAGTCAATAAGGCCTCACCCCACCATTCCTTGGAAAGTCCCGCAGTGTCCAATATGGCGTTAATCAAATCAGTTAGAGCGCAGTTCTTTCTTTCGGCAATCCCATTGGATTGGGGGGAATATGGAGGTGTCCTCTCATGAATAATTCCATGTTCCTCGCAGAATTGAGTAAACTCATTTGAAAAGTATTCTTCCCCACAATCAGACCGCAACCGTTTGATTTTCTTCTCAAGTTGGTTTTCTACCTCAGCTTTATAGATTTTAAAGTAATTTAGTGCTTCATCTTTTGTTTTCAGCAAATACACATAGCAAAATCTAGTACTATCATCAATAAGAGTCATGAAATATTTCTTTCCTCCTTTGGTCAACACGCGCAGATCAGAATGGATAAGGTCCAATGGTGCCAGATCTCTCGCCTCTTGCACAGCCTTGTGGGGCTTGCGAGGTTGTTTCGCTTGCACACATGCATGGCACTTAGATCCTTTGATCAAGTCAAATTTAGGGATTAAGTTTATTTTTGCTAAGCGTGTCATGCAACCAAAATTAATATGGCAGAGTCGTGAATGCCAAACATTAGACTCATCATCATTTGAAACGTGGTTCACAACCTTGTTACAAGAATCCATCAAAGAAAAGCGGAACAAGCCTCCGCTTTCATAGCATTTACCAACAAAAGTTCCATACTTGGATACAACACATTTATTGGACTCAAAAGCCAGTCTAAAACCACCCCTACATAGTAGAGATCCGCTAACGAGATTCTTCTTGATAGAGGAGACAAGCTGCACGTTCTTCAGCTGCACGATCTTTCCCGAAGTGAACTTCAGATTGACCGTACCAGCACCAAGTACAGAGGCATGGGTACCATTTCCCATCAAGAGGGAGGAACCTCGCCCTTCCTGATAAGAAGAAAACAGAGAAATGTCAGCACACACATGAATATTAGCACATGTGTCAACCCACCACTCAGGCGAGAGACATACTGAAGGAACAGTTGGCAAGTAATTACCGTACCCTGATCCTCCAGATTCGCTAATCACCATGTTTGCTGTCTTCTTGGGTTTGTCCTTGCAGTCTGGGCACTCCTTCGCCCAATGGTCAGAGCCACCGCACACAAAACAATTACCCGCTTTCTTTTCCTTGCCTTTCTTCTTAAAAGTTGTAGGCTTGGGCTTGACTGCAGGCTTATTTTTCTGGTTCTTTTTCTTGTGGGTAGCCTGAGGGTTCTTCCTCTACACCAAGTTGGCACTAGAACCTCCCTCAACATACACTTTTTTCCACGAGTGCCCTTTGCCCTCGCATTCTCCTCAACACTTAGTGAAGCAATGAGGTCAGTCACACTGAACTCTTGCCTCCTGTGCTTCAGAGAAGTGGCAAAGTCCCTCCAAGTAGGTGGCAGCTTAGCAATAATACTGCCGGCCACAAACTTGTCAGGCAACACACACTTGTTGTTCTCAAGCTCCTTGGCTAGCATCTGTATCTCATGGGCTTGTTCAAATACAGATCGGTCATCGACCATCTCGTAGTCACAAAACTACTCCATGATGTACAGCTCACTGCCAGCGTCAAGAACCCCGAACTTGGCCTCAAGTGCATCCCACATATCTTTGCCTGAAGGCAAGTCCATGTACAGTGGTACCATACCCTCGTCTAGTACGCTGATTAGAGCCACCTTGAACAAGTTGTTCGCGTCAGTGAACTTGCCCTCTTCCTCAGAAGAAAGGGGCGGTTCAGTGCGCTTACCCTTGATCACATGCTCACAGCGCATAGCGGTAAACCACAACATGGACCTCGAACGCCATATCTCATAGTTTGCGCCACCATCTTTTAGCATGGGTGGTTTCAGTGACGCAGCAAAGCTAGCAGCCGAAAAAGACCTATACAGTTTTTGGATTGTTATATTTTTAGTCATTTTACGGCATGTTTTAATCCATAAATCCGACAGCAACAATAATAATAATGGAATCAAAAGAAGCATCGCGTATGCATATCCGCTACTATGACAGATTTCACCAAAACCTACGCACAACATCACTATGCACATAGGAAATTTTACTGGGATTGAAATTAGATTATACCCTTAGGTGAAACCCGAGTTGGAACTCTGGGCAGCACCGCTGCCGTTGTTCCCAGCGCCGGTCCTTGTCTGCGTCATGGTGACGAGCTCGGAGCAGCAGTCGATGGTGGCAGGTGTTCGCAGTGCCGACCCGCGAACGCTCGGAGAAGAACGAAAGCTCGAAGGCGAACAGCGAGCAGTCGCGCGGATGCGCTCCCCAAAAACTGTATCGCCCGCCTACCCGTGCAGGTACGCTTGACGGACGGAGTTCCGGAGGCCTGCTCACCGAGACCCCTTGTGCGCGCAAGGAGCTCGGCCGGAGATGACAGAGAGCAACTCAACTCAAGAACAGTGTGAGCAGTGGAGAGAGGTGTGGCGGCTGAGTCTGGGAGGAGCCAGGGGAGGGGCCGTATTTATAGTGGCCAGCGCTGGAAGCCCTAGCCACCCAGGCGCAGGCGGTTTTACCCCTTTGCCCTTTGGCACTAGTGCATTCCATGTCACTGCCACATGTGACCGTTGTACATGACCGTTGGCCCTTGTGACCGTTGTGCTGAGCGGCAAAACATGGCCCAGCACATCACGTCCGGCCAAGGCCAAGGCCACGGCCACGGCCCACGGCCCGGGCCCGGGCGCGTGCGCGAGCGCGACGCGGCGCGGCGCGGTACGGCGGCGCGCGCGTGGACTCCCCGCTTTCCCTCTTTCCTTGCACATGGGAGAGTCAACTAACATCCTATTTAAGTTAGGCTCACTCTCAGTGAGTTTTCCATATGATACTATTCTATTTTCACTTAACACTTAATTGTGGGCCTTTGGAATTCTAGTGATTAATTGCTAGACTCACTATGGGCCTAGCCCAATTAATCCAACAGAGTTCCAAATTTTGTACCAATCAAAAACACTGTAATCTCTAATAGTCCTTGAAGCAGAAGCATCCCAACCAGCCAATGTCATCTCTTCTAGCAACAACAACCTTATAAGCAGACTTAACAAAGAATAAACTTTTTGCACCAAAATACCAGTCGGGCCAATTCCAAATTTTCAACCATTGGTATTCCTAATATCTCTTCTGCATCTTCTGCCCAAAAAGTTTCACATAAAAGTTACTGAAAGGTCCTAGTATGGCTAGAGGGGGGTGAATAGCCTAATAAAATTTCTACAAAGTACTTAGGCCAAGAGGTTAGTAACAAATTTGGCTAAATGTGCAATGCTAGAGCAACTACTAATTTAGGCAAGCCACCTACATAATTCTAGTTAAACCTTAGTTCTAAGCCACACAAGCAAGCTAGCAAAAGCTAAATGACTGCACAACTACTCAAGACAAGAGAACAAGCTACTTTGCACAAGGATAAGATGGGGATGATTGTCGATTATACCTTTGCCTTGAGATGAAGTCAATCACCGGGATAAAGATCATGTCACTCACTCGAAGGTGAGGAAAGCAATATGAACACAAAGATTTATCCCCGAGGTTCACGTGCTTGCCGGCACACTACGTCCTCGTTGTGTCGACTTCAACCGGTGGTTCGGTGGCTAATCGGTATCACACACAGAGCCTACACTAGACGCCATGTAACAGAACCGGCTAAATCACCTGGCCCACCGGCACCTGTCATTGTCACTAACGACTTCTGACAGCCGGGCCCGTGTCCCAAATGATCTAGACAGGTCTGTCGGGCTACATTAGCGCCCTTTTCTCCGACAGGATCACCATTGAAGAACCATTACAGGATTACAACATTTCATAATAAAAATACATTAGAGTACAGTGCGGAAGATTACATAACATTTAGATTACAAACCAGTTGTTCAAATAGGATTCAAATATAGTTATTACAGGCCAGAGGACATAACAGTAGCAGTGGAATAGTTACACAATACTAGATAAGATAACTCGAACCCTGCCCACGGGTTCCACTTCACTCATCGCCGCTTTCTTCTTCGACCACGGTCACGCAACATGGAGCAAGACAGATCTCCGACTGCGGTCCTCCTGCAACGGGGTTAACAAACCCTGAGTACTTGGGGTACTCCGCAAGACTTACCCGACTAAGGGTGTAAAATGAGACTCAGGAATGCAAGGCTATGGGTAAGGCTAGCAGAGGATGAGGAGTTTGCAGAAAAGCAATCTATCCTGTTCCATATTTTATTTTGTCATTATTATAATCATATTTATAGCTCCAATATTCAGACTCATGTATCATCATTCTTTCAATTACTTTATTCATTCAGATAACCTAGTTGAGAACCACTTTTCGGTGTAGAGTGTGAGGATCAAGTCTCCATAACCGAGGAGCACGTCGATTCGAATCCAGAAAGTACCCAGCTGGGGATTCTAACCACACTGCATATGCAGCACGCCGGCATACATATACCAACCCGTCGTCACGGCTTTGCTATCCCGGAACCGGTCCTGCGCCACCCGAGAGCACAGTACTCCACTCTTATCCAGGCACGCCGGCCACGTGGGTACAAGCTACTCTCGCCATCTCTCCACTCCCAGTGCGTGGTTGTCGGTTCCAGCAATAGCGTCACCGAACTCTAGGCTTTCCGCATTGGTATGTGGCTAGGCTGTTCATCATGATCACAGCAGGCCTACAACGAACGGTCCCTACTTCCTTCCTGCCGTCAATCCTGCATTGGGACTCTAACCCAAGTACAAGACTACCCGACAGTTTTTATTATCGTGCCTGTCGGGTGAGTGAGACATAGGGAACGCCGCCCCATGAGCTGACCACCCAACGAAACACGTTTCCAAAGACATCGACCAGTTCCAAACTACTCCGAAAGCGACCATGCATTGGGACTCCAACCCAAATACACATCGACCAGCGGATAACCAGTTCTTCACCAATCAAAGTATAAGTATAATCATGGCACAGAAAATAGTTTTTCTTTTACGCAAAGCTAAGTTCATTAAGCATGCCTAAGCATTTCTCAAACCATTTTATTTAAATCAGGTTTCAGGGTATTTATTTGAGACAATGCATCTGGATAGGTGAC
Source organism: Eremochloa ophiuroides (assembly GCA_038502445.1). NCBI lineage: Eukaryota > Viridiplantae > Streptophyta > Magnoliopsida > Poales > Poaceae > Eremochloa > Eremochloa ophiuroides. The sequence continues at coordinate 74,833,147 of JAHLJS010000003.1, read as the reverse complement.
AATCAACTCCTATCAACCTAATGCAGTAGATTAACTCGAATTATAAATATTTTGTAATAGAGGGGCTGAATGCACCGGGGCTTGCCTTGGATCGTGTATAGCGTCGGGTCGGGATCAGTCCCGCAGATGTCGAATCCTTGGATGACTTCTGGAGTGGCCTCCTCAGTAGTAGTCTCGACCTGGACCCCCTCGGGAACGGGCACTACACGTATGCAATGATGTATGCTTAGCATGGCATGAGGGCAACAAATGAAATGCTTGAAAGTAAACCATTAGTACCTTGAGTACAACTTTCCTTCACGCTAAAGTTGTAAACGATCTACGGAAGGTAAAAGTAATGTTTCCTACTTTTGTTTTATTGACCTTTTTAACGGTCACAGAAAGCCGCTACACAGCTTTATGACTACTATCAAGCACTAAGTTCTCGAATTGCCAAGGATCACACAGCGAAAGATCCTCGGTCTTCATTCAACCCAAAAATTCACACAACAAACCTAAATTCATTTTTCTATTTACTTTATTAATCCCTAATTTCACATATATTTATTAATTGACCAAACTAACTTCAATTGCAACCAAACTTTACCAACAGCTAGGTTTTATCACCAAACAGAGCCACAATAAATTTCATGATTTTTGGATTTACAGAGAATTAATTAAAATTACACAAACTTGCATTTATTAATTACTTCAATAATTTATACAGCAGATTAAAGGCACTGGAACACCCTATATTATATTTTTAACAAATACTACATATTACAGAGAGCATACACAATTATTTTCACATTTTTACACCTAGCAGATTAATTCATATGAAATTAACAAACATCAGCACTATTCACATGAATATATAAAAGAAAACATTTTGCAATTCACTGGAAAAAGGAAAAACCAATCCAGCCCACTACGGCCCAAGTCCAGAGCGAGCCGGCCCACTCGGCCTGCCCGCGCCCGGCGCCGACGGCTTTGCAAAAGAGACCCTGGGGAAACTGGAAATCAACCCGCGGTCCGATCTACACTATTCACATGAGTCATGAACTTCGCGCTTAACCCCCTGGGAAAACTTGCCTTCTCACCCGAGGCCCTTGGCCATCCCTCTGTTTCAACAGAGGCGGGTGCGCCGGCGGTCCGCCGCCCCTAGCTCGCCGACGGTGAGCCGAGGGACGAAGCCGAGGGCACTGACGGACTCTACACTCCAAGGCGAGTCTACCAAGCTAAGACACGACGAGATCCGAGGCGCACAGCACCTGGAGACACGGACGCGGCGGCTCGGTGGCGGCGGCGAGCACGTCGCCGGCGAGCACAAGCCGGTAAAGAGAGGGGGAAAAGGTGCGCGAGCATCTGGGGCTCACCACGAAGCTGGCCGAGGGGTCGGTGGAGACGGAGGTGGTTCGGAGAAGGCGACTTGGCGACGGCGGCGGATCCCGGCGGCTCGGCACAACGGCGAACACGCGTTCCGGCGAACCTAGGGAACCAGAGAGTACGCCGACGCACGCGTAAGATTCAAGGGGTCACGGAGATCACGTTGCGCAACAATCCGAGGTCCAGAGCTTACCCAGACTAGCTCGGGACGACGGCGGAGCTCGCGGCGGCGCTCTGCCCGCCCGCGAGGAAGACACCGGCGTTCCGGCGGTTTCAAGGCTCCACAGCCTTCACCGACGGACGCAGGCGGTGCGCAAGGAGGCTAGCTAGCTTGCAGCAAGATGGAGAGGGTGATGATGGCTCGGTGGCGACCAATTTGGCCGGCGACCGAGAGAGCTCGAAGGTGGCCGGGAGAGAAGAAATGGCGAGGGGGAGGGCCTCGTCGCCTTTCTAAAGGCCGGGAGCGAGGGGGACAGAACCAGGACGACGCGGCGCACGCGCGCCCGTATCTGCCGAGGTCGCGGGGGCACGATCCCGGCCGGCACGGGCGGCCGCGCGCGCGCGCCCGGCACGGCGGCTGCCGGCTCTATTCGCGAACAGGGTGAGGGGGCATAGCACTGTAGCACCTAGACCCTAGGGCTGTCGGTTTTTGACCAATTTCGACTGATTTTGCATACAAACATGAAAAACTGCAAAAACAAAAGTTGTAGGGTTTGAAATTCTGAACAACTTTGCTTTTGGAACTAAATCCAAATTCGAAATATTTTTGAATCTACAGAAAAAGGGGTAAACTAGAGTTTTGAATTTTAAACTGTATTTTCAAAATTACTTTTAAATTTTCTCAACAACTTGAAAAATTGCCAAAATAAAAGTTGTTCTACTAAATGAGCTTTACAACTTCTATTTAGTAAGTTTTGCCGGATTCCAAACAATTTTTGAAATGCCAATCCAAAACTAAGTTTTAAATCATTGTTTTGAAATAAATTTGAATTTCCACCACAGAACTTTGAAATCTCCAAAAATAAAAGTTGCTCCATTTTAAAATATCTAAAACTTTTATTAAGGGACTATCTCAAAATTCCTTTTAGATTTTGAATTAGGTTTTGGTCCTAATAAAAGTAAATTTTTAAACCTTTATTTGGGAATTTTTAATTTTACAAACAAACACTAATTAAATTCAAATCACTCTAGGGGCCTAATCACAATCATATGCAAATGATTAATTTAAATATGATGACATGGCAGATTAATTAAATCCGTAATACCCGGGGTATTACAGTCTTCCCCCCTAAAAGAAATCTCGTCCCGAGATTAGGTACATAACCAAGGTTGAAACAAAGTAATGGAAAAGAATGACAACACAAGTTCAAGCTTAAACAAGAGACAAGGGAAAAACATACGCATTAAAAGACAGGTTTACACTTTACAAGGTAGCAAAGAACTCAGGAAAGTTTTCTGCCAAGAAATCTTCAGATTCCCAGGTAGCTTCATCTTCAGAATGATCACTCCATTGGATCTTGTACCATCTGGTTGTGGTCCTTCGGGTAACACGGTCCTTTATATCCAAAACTCGTACTGGCTGCTCCGAGTATGTCAATTCAGGTTCAAGTGCTACTCCTTCTACATTGATGACTTGTCCAGGTACTCGGAGACACCTCTTCAGCTGAGAAACATGAAACACATTGTGTACTTCCGAGAGATATTCTGGCAATTCAAGCTTGTAAGCTACCTTTCCCACGCGTCCTATGATTAAGAATGGTCCAATATAACGCGGGGCTAACTTGCCTTTTACTCCAAAACGGTTAACTCCTTTCATAGGCGAAACTTTCAAATATACATAGTCTCCCACCTGAAATGTCAAAGGTCTGCGCCGCTGATCGGCATAACTTTTCTGTCGTGACTGTGCCACTTTCAAATTTTCCTGTATCAGTCGAACCTTCTCTTCGGCTTCATTGACCAAGTCAACTCCATAGAACCATCTTTCTCCAGGCTCGGACCAATTCAATGGAGTACGACACCTGCGGCCATATACTGCCTCAAACGGAGCCATTTTTATACTTTCTTGGTAACTGTTGTTGTACGAGAATTCGGCCAATGCCAAACACTCGTCCCATTTCTCAGGGTAATTGAGTGCACAGGCTCTTAACATGTCTTCAAGTATCTGATTTATCCTCTCTGTCTGTCCGTCAGTCTGAGGATGATAGGCTGTGCTATGCAGGAGTTTTGTACCCAATGATTTATGGAAGGATCTCCAAAATTGGGATATGAACTGAGTGCCTCGGTCAGAGACAATGGTCTTGGGCACTCCATGTAGCTTCATCAGATTTTCTATGTATAGCTTGGCGTAGTGCGGAGCCCTGTACATTTTCTTGACAGGTAAGAAATGAGCTTGTTTAGTGAGGCGGTCCACAACAACCCAGATGGAATTGAAACCCCTAGAGGTTGTTGGGAGACCCATAATGAAATCCATGCTGATGTCTTCCCATTTCCATGCAGGAATAGGTAATGGTTGCAGCTCTCCACCAGGCTTCATGTGTACAGCTTTTACTTTCTGACAAGTGTCGCATTTTGCTACATACTGAGCAATCTCGATCTTCATCTTAGTCCACCAAAACTTCTGTTTCAAATCCTGGTACATTTTGTTGCTTCCCGGATGAATAGAGTATCTTGTCAAATGAGCTTCGTCAAGAATCTTGCCACGTAACTCTGGAATTTTTGGAACTACAAGCCGATTCTTGAACCATACAATCCCTTCATCATCAATTCTGAAACATTCTGCTTTCCCTGCTTGGATTTTCTCTTTGATGTGCCTGATACCTTTACTATTTTTCTGAGCAGCCACGATTTCATCACGGATGGAGGGTTTGATGCTGATATTGTTCCAACTGCCTTGAGGGACTATTTCTATGCCCAATTTTTCTAACCCGTAACACAACGACAGATCATATGGCTTCACAGTCAAGCAATTACAATGAGCCTTCCGACTGAGTGCGTCGGCAACCACATTAGCTTTACCAGGATGGTAGTGCACTTCAATATCATAATCTTTTATCAACTCAAGCCATCTTCGTTGCCTCATATTTAATTCTTCTTGTGTAAAGATGTATTTCAGGCTTTTGTGATCGGTGTAGACATTGCATGTGCTGCCTAACAAGTAGTGACGCCAGATCTTCAATGCATGAACCACAGCTGCCAATTCAAGATCATGAGTGGGATAATTCTCTTCATGAGGCCGGAGTTTTCGTGAAGCATAAGCAATGACTCGGCCCTCTTGCATCAAAACACAACCAAGGCCAGTACCCGACGCATCGCAGTACACGTCAAACGGCTTTTCAATATCTGGCTGAGCAAGGACTGGTGCAGTGGTCAAACATCTCTTCAAGGTTTGAAACGCTGTTTCGCATTCTGGCGACCAGACAAACTTGACCTGAGTCTTCAATAGGTTGGTTATAGGCTTAGCTATTCTTGAGAAATCCGGAATGAATCGGCGGTAATATCCCGCCATTCCCATGAAACTGCGAACCTGGTGCACAGTGGTTGGTGGTTTCCAGTTCAAGATTTCTTCCACCTTACTTGGATCTACGGACACACCTTCCGCTGTCAGGATATGCCCAAGAAATGGAACTCGGTCCAACCAGAACTCACATTTGCTGAATTTGGCATAGAGTTGATGTTCTCTTAAACGGTTCAAGACGATACGGAGGTGGTTGGCATGTTCTTCGGGTGTTTTAGAATAGATCAGGATGTCGTCAATGAATACGACAACAAATTTGTCGAGCTCAGGCATGAAGACGGAATTCATGAGGTACATGAAATAGGCGGGTGCATTGGTTAGGCCAAAAGACATGACGAGGTATTCATATAGGCCATATCTAGTGGTGAAAGCTGTTTTTGGGATGTCTTCGGGACGGATCTTTATTTGGTGGTAGCCAGACCTAAGGTCAATCTTGGAAAACACCTTAGCTCCAGCCAGCTGGTCAAAGAGTAGGTCAATACGGGGTAAAGGATATTTGTTTTTGATGGTGACCTCGTTGAGTGGACGGTAATCAATACAGAGTCGGAGGGATTTGTCTTTCTTCTTGACAAAGATGGCAGGACAACCCCAAGGAGATGAGCTGGGTCTGATGAAACCCTTATCTAGCAAATCTTGTAGCTGCACTTTAAGCTCTGCCAATTCCTTGGGAGGCATTCTGTAGGCTCTACGAGATATAGGTGCGGTTCCAGGTTTTAGCTCAATAGCAAATTCCACATCTCGATCAGGTGGCAAACCAGGCAACTCATCAGGGAATACGTCTGGAAATTCGCAGACCACTGGAATCTTCAATACTTCTTCAACTGCGGTGGCACACAACCTTTGCACGGTCTTTTCAATCTTTCTTACGGGCAATGGAAGTTGGATAAGAAGTTGAGTTTGACTATTAGGTATGTTCACTCTTATGGTTCTATTCAACACATCAATCAAGGCCTTGTGCTGACACATCCAATTCATACCTAATATCACATCTATATCCTGATCCTTAAGTACTATCATTGTGGTTGGGAATCTATGCCCTCCCAGCTCTATAGGTACTCCCTGAACTACCTCTTTAGTAGTTATACGCCCCCCGGGCGAATGTATAAGGAAATCTTCCTTTATTTCCCCAATAGGTATTTCATGCTTAACCACAAATGTACGGTTGATGAACGAATGAGATGCACCAGAATCAAATAGCAGAACGGCAGAATGACTAGCAACGGGAAACTTACCCATCATGACGGGTTCTCCAGCAGGAATATCTTCAATCTGAGTGTAATAAACCCGACCTGCCTTCTTGACAATCTTGCCCTTCTGAGAATGCTGCTGGTGACCACGGTGCTGAACTTGCTGTTGCGGAACACCAGGACTTTTCTGCACATTCTGGTTGTTCTGTTTCGGAAAAGGGCAATCACGGGCCCAGTGTCCTATCTTTCCACAGTTGTAGCATGGGTGATTATAGTTGGTCTGTGGAGTGTTGATACGAACGCCAGGGGCATTCGGCTGAGTGGTGTTTTGCTGATTAGAGGTATGAGAGGTAGCGGCAGTGCGCACAACTACCTGCTGATGGGGATATGACGGACGGTTATGGTGGGTAGGATGATAGATAACTTTCTGGCGTTTCTGACTGCCAGAAGAGCTAGATCTTTTGCTCTTCTTCTTCTCTTCTTGGAGCTGACGGTCGCTTTCCTCAAAAGCTATTGCACTATCCACTGCCTCATGAAAAGTGCACTTGAGGTTGTTAGACAGACTGCGTTGAATCTTGAAATTCAGACCTCTGACAAAGCAGGCTCTCCTCTTAGAATCAGTGTTGGTATGCTCAGGTGCATACTGTGCCAAGTGGTTGAACTGCCCAAGATACTGAGCGACAGTAGACTCATTCTGCTTCAGTGCCAGAAACTGATCCAGCTTCAATTTCATCACACCCGCAGGGATGTAATGAGCACGAAAGGCGTCACGGAACTCTTGCCAGGTAAGTTGATGTCCAGCATCCTGCGCAGCCAACAGGTTGGCATACCAAGTAGTCGCAGGGCCACGGAGTTGCTGAGCTGCAAACAGCGGTTTCTGGATCTCGGTGCAGTGAATCAGACTAAACTTCTGCTCCATGGTACGGAGCCAATCATCAGCTTCCAAAGGTTCATCAGCCTTAGTGAACACCGGTGGGCGGGTGTCAGTGAAGTCAACATAGGTGGTATCCTCATTATCCCGGCGGCCACGACGTCCACCACGATCTTGCTGATTCTGAGCTAGCAGCGCTGCAACATTGGTCAATGCAGCGATGGCCTCTGCCAGAGTGGGTGGAAACTGAGGTGGTTGGGGAACACCAGTTGCATTATTGGAATTGTCTCCCATCTGTTAATAAGCAAACCCAACTTGAGTCTTATATTAGTTAAGCAAACATAGCAGCACACAGCAATATTACAAGGTTCACACAACATGGCTTGCATCCAGGCAAGACCCACAACCCATAACTAAGGTTTTCTAGGCAAGCACCTATACTACAGACAAAAGAGAGCATCTAGCTGACAAGTCTAGGCCACACCGGCCTAGTCCCCATCGATCCCAGACGCACCAGAAGCGTCACTGTCCTCGTCTAACTCCTCAAAGTCCTCCTCGGCGTCTGCCTCGACGACCTCGACCGGCTCGACCTCCACGTCAACATCCTCCACGTCCTCATCCTCCTGACCGAGGACGACTCCCAACTCAGGATCCTCCTCCTGCGGTGCAGGAATAGGGTGGAGCTCACCATAGAGCTCATGCACTTCCTCGTGCAAGACGTTGTTGTAGAGCTCAAGCTGACCAACACGCTGCTCCGCCTCGAGCATCCTGTCCATGATCGTCTCCTCACGATCCCAAGCTTCATCCCTCTGCTTGGTCAGGCGATCGATCTCTCGACGCAGATCTCGATTGGTCCTCACGTCACGGTAGTGGTTGAGACGTGCCACTCTGTATTCTTCCTCCCACTGCCTGACTAGATCCTGCAGCCTTCCAACCTCAGCCTCAAGCTCCTCGCTGCTGCGACGAGGTGGGCGACTCCCAGAAGCTCCGTCCTCGCCAGCGCGTGGCGCCAACCGGTGGCGTGGAACGCCACGTGGTCCGGTCATCTTGCGTGCTGTGAGCTTGCAACGGGCCATCTGGAGAAGGTAAGTGGAATTTTAAGATATAATAGGTTAGCAAGAATAGGTTCGGTAAGCTATCCCAAAAACCCACTTTAAGGAGGAAGTTAATTAACAGGTGTGATTATCATGATGCATGTACGTACTTACGAATTTAAATCATGCAAGGTACCTACATACATAAATAAACTTTTAACATAGGGCTAATAATAATATTATTCCACATGCTACCTTAATCCCATAAGGTAAAATATAGAACAAGGCAAGAACTACTGAACAAGATAAGGATAGAAGCAATTTGGACCCAAAATAATAGGTTAAACTTTTTATGATCCAAAACATTTTGAAATTTTTGAAAAGTAATCCATAATGATTAACAATGGAATGCTCTGGTACCAACTGTAACAGAACCGGCTAAATCACCTGGCCCACCGGCACCTGTCATTGTCACTAACGACTTCTGACAGCCGGGCCCGTGTCCCAAATGATCTAGACAGGTCTGTCGGGCTACATTAGCGCCCTTTTCTCCGACAGGATCACCATTGAAGAACCATTACAGGATTACAACATTTCATAATAAAAATACATTAGAGTACAGTGCGGAAGATTACATAACATTTAGATTACAAACCAGTTGTTCAAATAGGATTCAAATATAGTTATTACAGGCCAGAGGACATAACAGTAGCAGTGGAATAGTTACACAATACTAGATAAGATAACTCGAACCCTGCCCACGGGTTCCACTTCACTCATCGCCGCTTTCTTCTTCGACCACGGTCACGCAACATGGAGCAAGACAGATCTCCGACTGCGGTCCTCCTGCAACGGGGTTAACAAACCCTGAGTACTTGGGGTACTCCGCAAGACTTACCCGACTAAGGGTGTAAAATGAGACTCAGGAATGCAAGGCTATGGGTAAGGCTAGCAGAGGATGAGGAGTTTGCAGAAAAGCAATCTATCCTGTTCCATATTTTATTTTGTCATTATTATAATCATATTTATAGCTCCAATATTCAGACTCATGTATCATCATTCTTTCAATTACTTTATTCATTCAGATAACCTAGTTGAGAACCACTTTTCGGTGTAGAGTGTGAGGATCAAGTCTCCATAACCGAGGAGCACGTCGATTCGAATCCAGAAAGTACCCAGCTGGGGATTCTAACCACACTGCATATGCAGCACGCCGGCATACATATACCAACCCGTCGTCACGGCTTTGCTATCCCGGAACCGGTCCTGCGCCACCCGAGAGCACAGTACTCCACTCTTATCCAGGCACGCCGGCCACGTGGGTACAAGCTACTCTCGCCATCTCTCCACTCCCAGTGCGTGGTTGTCGGTTCCAGCAATAGCGTCACCGAACTCTAGGCTTTCCGCATTGGTATGTGGCTAGGCTGTTCATCATGATCACAGCAGGCCTACAACGAACGGTCCCTACTTCCTTCCTGCCGTCAATCCTGCATTGGGACTCTAACCCAAGTACAAGACTACCCGACAGTTTTTATTATCGTGCCTGTCGGGTGAGTGAGACATAGGGAACGCCGCCCCATGAGCTGACCACCCAACGAAACACGTTTCCAAAGACATCGACCAGTTCCAAACTACTCCGAAAGCGACCATGCATTGGGACTCCAACCCAAATACACATCGACCAGCGGATAACCAGTTCTTCACCAATCAAAGTATAAGTATAATCATGGCACAGAAAATAGTTTTTCTTTTACGCAAAGCTAAGTTCATTAAGCATGCCTAAGCATTTCTCAAACCATTTTATTTAAATCAGGTTTCAGGGTATTTATTTGAGACAATGCATCTGGATAGGTGACAATCAACTCCTATCAACCTAATGCAGTAGATTAACTCGAATTATAAATATTTTGTAATAGAGGGGCTGAATGCACCGGGGCTTGCCTTGGATCGTGTATAGCGTCGGGTCGGGATCAGTCCCGCAGATGTCGAATCCTTGGATGACTTCTGGAGTGGCCTCCTCAGTAGTAGTCTCGACCTGGACCCCCTCGGGAACGGGCACTACACGTATGCAATGATGTATGCTTAGCATGGCATGAGGGCAACAAATGAAATGCTTGAAAGTAAACCATTAGTACCTTGAGTACAACTTTCCTTCACGCTAAAGTTGTAAACGATCTACGGAAGGTAAAAGTAATGTTTCCTACTTTTGTTTTATTGACCTTTTTAACGGTCACAGAAAGCCGCTACACAGCTTTATGACTACTATCAAGCACTAAGTTCTCGAATTGCCAAGGATCACACAGCGAAAGATCCTCGGTCTTCATTCAACCCAAAAATTCACACAACAAACCTAAATTCATTTTTCTATTTACTTTATTAATCCCTAATTTCACATATATTTATTAATTGACCAAACTAACTTCAATTGCAACCAAACTTTACCAACAGCTAGGTTTTATCACCAAACAGAGCCACAATAAATTTCATGATTTTTGGATTTACAGAGAATTAATTAAAATTACACAAACTTGCATTTATTAATTACTTCAATAATTTATACAGCAGATTAAAGGCACTGGAACACCCTATATTATATTTTTAACAAATACTACATATTACAGAGAGCATACACAATTATTTTCACATTTTTACACCTAGCAGATTAATTCATATGAAATTAACAAACATCAGCACTATTCACATGAATATATAAAAGAAAACATTTTGCAATTCACTGGAAAAAGGAAAAACCAATCCAGCCCACTACGGCCCAAGTCCAGAGCGAGCCGGCCCACTCGGCCTGCCCGCGCCCGGCGCCGACGGCTTTGCAAAAGAGACCCTGGGGAAACTGGAAATCAACCCGCGGTCCGATCTACACTATTCACATGAGTCATGAACTTCGCGCTTAACCCCCTGGGAAAACTTGCCTTCTCACCCGAGGCCCTTGGCCATCCCTCTGTTTCAACAGAGGCGGGTGCGCCGGCGGTCCGCCGCCCCTAGCTCGCCGACGGTGAGCCGAGGGACGAAGCCGAGGGCACTGACGGACTCTACACTCCAAGGCGAGTCTACCAAGCTAAGACACGACGAGATCCGAGGCGCACAGCACCTGGAGACACGGACGCGGCGGCTCGGTGGCGGCGGCGAGCACGTCGCCGGCGAGCACAAGCCAGTAAAGAGAGGGGGAAAAGGTGCGCGAGCATCTGGGGCTCACCACGAAGCTGGCCGAGGGGTCGGTGGAGACGGAGGTGGTTCGGAGAAGGCAACTTGGCGACGGCGGCGGATCCCGGCGGCTCGGCACAACGGCGAACACGCGTTCCGGCGAACCTAGGGAACCAGAGAGTACGCCGACGCACGCGTAAGATTCAAGGGGTCACGGAGATCACGTTGCGCAACAATCCGAGGTCCAGAGCTTACCCAGACTAGCTCGGGACGACGGCGGAGCTCGCGGCGGCGCTCTGCCCGCCCGCGAGGAAGACACCGGCGTTCCGGCGGTTTCAAGGCTCCACAGCCTTCACCGACGGACGCAGGCGGTGCGCAAGGAGGCTAGCTAGCTTGCAGCAAGATGGAGAGGGTGATGATGGCTCGGTGGCGACCAATTTGGCCGGCGACCGAGAGAGCTCGAAGGTGGCCGGGAGAGAAGAAATGGCGAGGGGGAGGGCCTCGTCGCCTTTCTAAAGGCCGGGAGCGAGGGGGACAGAACCAGGACGACGCGGCGCACGCGCGCCCGTATCTGCCGAGGTCGCGGGGGCACGATCCCGGCCGGCACGGGCGGCCGCGCGCGCGCGCCCGGCACGGCGGCTGCCGGCTCTATTCGCGAACAGGGTGAGGGGGCATAGCACTGTAGCACCTAGACCCTAGGGCTGTCGGTTTTTGACCAATTTCGACTGATTTTGCATACAAACATGAAAAACTGCAAAAACAAAAGTTGTAGGGTTTGAAATTCTGAACAACTTTGCTTTTGGAACTAAATCCAAATTCGAAATATTTTTGAATCTACAGAAAAAGGGGTAAACTAGAGTTTTGAATTTTAAACTGTATTTTCAAAATTAATTTTAAATTTTCTCAACAACTTGAAAAATTGCCAAAATAAAAGTTGTTCTACTAAATGAGCTTTACAACTTCTATTTAGTAAGTTTTGCCGGATTCCAAACAATTTTTGAAATGCCAATCCAAAACTAAGTTTTAAATCATTGTTTTGAAATAAATTTGAATTTCCACCACAGAACTTTGAAATCTCCAAAAATAAAAGTTGCTCCATTTTAAAATATCTAAAACTTTTATTAAGGGACTATCTCAAAATTCCTTTTAGATTTTGAATTAGGTTTTGGTCCTAATAAAAGTAAATTTTTAAACCTTTATTTGGGAATTTTTAATTTTACAAACAAACACTAATTAAATTCAAATCACTCTAGGGGCCTAATCACAATCATATGCAAATGATTAATTTAAATATGATGACATGGCAGATTAATTAAATCCGTAATACCCGGGGTATTACACGCCACAAGAACCTACCACAGAGGAAGTAACTCAAAGACACGAGCAATTCACTAGAGTTACCTTTGAGCTCTCCGCTCGGGGTAGGCACAAGACCCCTCACAATCACCGGTGTGAGCAAGCACAATCACTAAGTTCAAGCTTAAACAAGAGACAAGGGAAAAACATACGCATTAAAAGACAGGTTTACACTTTACAAGGTAGCAAAGAACTCAGGAAAGTTTTCTGCCAAGAAATCTTCAGATTCCCAGGTAGCTTCATCTTCAGAATGATCACTCCATTGGATCTTGTACCATCTGGTTGTGGTCCTTCGGGTAACACGGTCCTTTATATCCAAAACTCGTACTGGCTGCTCCGAGTATGTCAATTCAGGTTCAAGTGCTACTCCTTCTACATTGATGACTTGTCCAGGTACTCGGAGACACCTCTTCAGCTGAGAAACATGAAACACATTGTGTACTTCCGAGAGATATTCTGGCAATTCAAGCTTGTAAGCTACCTTTCCCACGCGTCCTATGATTAAGAATGGTCCAATATAACGCGGGGCTAACTTGCCTTTTACTCCAAAACGGTTAACTCCTTTCATAGGCGAAACTTTCAAATATACATAGTCTCCCACCTGAAATGTCAAAGGTCTGCCCGCTGATCGGCATAACAATTCCGTCGTGACGTGCCACTCAAAACAACCTGTATCAACGAACTTCTCTTCGCTTCATTGACCAGTCCTCCATGAATTTTCTAACCACTCGGACCAAGGTCTCCAACACTTGTGCACGGGTGTTAGCATTTACAAATATTTCAAGGGTTTTCAAGAGATTTCTAGATTGGTTAGATCAATGCACATGAGATGCAACTAAAGCACTTGAAAATCCAATAGCTTAGTTCTCCCCTGATCGTCGCTATCTATCCTATGTGATCACTCCCCTGGAGTCTTGATCACTAAAGGAAACCTATTTGAATTACCTTAGCCCTAGCTTTCCTTCTTTAAGTTCTTTTCTTTCTCCTTGATTATTCATCTTGATCTTCACTGAGCTCAGTCATCTTCTTTTATCACTAATCACTTTTGGCACATATCTTAGCACTTATATTAGTAACTAGGTTCATCAATTACCAAAACCAAACTAGAGTCTTTCAATTACTCATCCCATGTTACAGGGTTGATAAGCTCACTTACTTTTGTCAAGAGTGTGAGAATTCCAGGAATTGAAGCGTCGCACCTTTGTCATGCTCGCCTGCATGTTAATATAGGCCAGGAAAACACCCCTGACATGGTTTACAATATGTTGCCAAGATTACTTGCCGGTAATAGGAAAGTCTAGATCCTATTTACAAGGAAATTATCCTCCTAAAAGTACAACAATATATTCTATAGCTTTGTATTTCCTAAACTGGTGCAAGCCAATCTCGTCACGGAGATTACAATATATTTAAGTTTCTTAACAAAGAGGTTAGCTTCGTTAGGTGTAACCCGCTTTCTTGTCAACCCTTTGGGCAGCCATGGGTCCTTCCAAATTCTCACACTTTCACCATTACCAGTTCTCCATATGATCCCGTCCTTCAACAAGTCAACCCCTTTCAAAATACTCTTCCATGTATATGAAATACCAGATCGGCGCGAGCAATGAAGTATATCTGAATTTGGAAAATGTCTTGCCTTCAAGACCTGCCCATAGAGAGAATCAGGGAAAGTAATTAATCTCCATGCTTACCGACTTAGCATTGCCATATTAAAAAGGTGCAGGTCTCGAAAGCCAAACCCGCCTTTCTTTTTTTATCTAGTTAGTTTTCCCCAGCTTAACCAATGTATTTTATTTGTTTTGTCTAGTTGACTCCACCAGTACCTCCCAATAATCATGTTCAGCTCCTCGCACAAGCCTTTGGTCAGATCAAAACAGGACATAGCATAGGTGGGATGGATTGTGCCACAGCCTTAATAAGTATTTCCTTAGCCGCTTTTAACAAAAGTTTTCCTGCCAGCCCTGAATCCTAGTCCAGATCTTTTTCTTGATATGTTCAAAAGTATTTTCCTGGATTTTCAACTGAAACCGGCAGGCCCAAATAACACTCGCTTGTTGCAACCTCTACAATTGAGAGAGTATATCTTATATGATCTTTGACTTGCTGGTCAGTATTTGGGCTGAACATAACTGTAGATTTGTCTTTGTTAATTATTTGCCCAGAGGCTCTTTCATATATTTCCAAGATACAGCCAACTTCTTGTGCATCACTTGCCCTTGCTCACATCAAAATTAATGAATCATCCGCAAAGAAAAGATAATTTACTCTTGGTGCTCCCCGACATATTTTAATGCCCTCATGTTCAGCATTCTGTAACAATGTTGATAGCCCTTCTGCACACAAAATAAATAGGTAAGGCGAGAGAGGATCACCTTATATTAAACCTCGTTGAGGGATAATCCAATGAGTGTAGGAATCATTGACTTTAATTTTATATGAAACCGAGGAAACACATTTCATAATAAGTTGCACCCATCTATGATGAAAACCCATCCTTCTCATCATATTTTCTAAGAAGGTCCACTCCACTCTATCATAGGCTTTACTCATATCAAGCTTAATAGCAGCCTATACTTTAACCCCCTTCTTTCTAGAATTCAAATGGTGAATTAATTCGTAGGACCGTAAAACGTTATCTGTGATTAACATTCCTGGTACAAAAGCACTTTGAGAAGGGGAAATGATCTCGGGCAAAAAAATTCTTAAGCCTATTCGCAAGCACTTTCGAGATAAGCTTATATAAAACATTGCACAAGCTAATTTGCCATAAACCTTTTAACATCTTTGGTGAGCTAGTTTTAGGAATCAGAACAATAATTGTATCATTCCACCCATCAAGCATTGGCCCACCATTAAGGACATCAATAACTTTTTTAACATGCTCACTAATGAGAGACCAGAATTTCTTATAAAAGATAGAAGGCATACCACCTGCACCCAAGGCCTTCAAATCACCTATGCTTTCAAGAGCATTCCATATTTCCACTTCAGAAAATGGAGCAAGAAAGGCTTCATTCATTTCTGATCTAACTCTTGGCTGTACACAATTCAAGACCTCATCGAATGAAGAATCTGCATGGGACATAAATAAGCTTTAATTTGATATTGATTAGCAATAAAATTCTTCAGGTACTCTCCACCCACAATATTCCCATTATCATCTACTCCCTCCATTTCAAATTGTAGTTCATTTGACTTTTTTGACGTCAAGTTTGACCACTCTTCTTATTCAAAAAAATTGAGCAAACATAGTCAGATTTAGGTCATTCTCGAAGATCTTTTATTAATAAAGCAAGCCACAACAAAAGAAATGATATTTTGAACAAATTTTTGAATAAGACATGTGGTCAAACTTTGGATCAAAAAATTCAAATGAACTACAATTTGAGACAAACTAGTATTAATTTGGTAACTCGATTTTTCCTTCTCCGTTTTGAGGCAAAAGCATGAAAAAACCAGTATTCCGGTCACCTTTCAACAACCATGCGTTATGAGCTCGCTGCTTCCAGTAAATATTTTGTTGGTCTTGTAAGCGTTCGAGCTTATAACGTAAATGTGTTGTTGGTTGCGAAATTCCTTGTCACCTCCATATGTCCAACTCCTTTTTCACCTTTTTAATTCTCTTCTCTAACTCACCCACACATTTTTATCTCACTCCTTTAATTCCCAAAGAACTTTCTTCTATAACTCCATTATACAACTGCAACCACCCTACATTACCCCTCTCCATGCCTCCATAACTTTGGTTTCACAATCCTCTTCTTCCAACCAACTTGCTTCAAATTTTGGTAACACATCTAGTTGCTCTCTCCATTCCCTACACTCCATGGTCCCCACACCAATTATAATTGGTCTATGATCTGAGTGTCTAGGATCTCCATTAGTAACCTTAACCAAAGGAAAGATACATCTCCAAGCACTATTAGCAACGGCTCAGTCTAGCCATTCCTTTGTAAAGCTGCTAGCTGAATAATGGTTATTACGCCAAGTGAAGGGGTCATCCACAAACCCCAAATCATGAAGATCACAATCCTCCAGTTCCATCCTAAATTTCTGCATATTTGATTTTGCTCTTGGTGGACCACCTCCATTCTCACATCCAAACAAGATTTCATTGAAATCACAACCGCAGCCATTGTAAGTCAATCGTGCCTTCAAATCACGCATAATCGCCTATGTGTTTTCCTTCTTCTCACTTCTTGATTCACCATAAACACCAGTAAAACTCCATAATAGCCCATCATCTTCCTCTATGACACTATCAATATGGTATTCTGATAAGTTTCTAACCCCTACATCTACTCCTCTTTTCTAGAACAGTGCTAGGCCACCACTTGATCAGTCACTGTCCACCGTCACTAAATTGGGCATTTCTAGCTTCCATCTCAACCAATCCATCCATTTCCCACCATGTTCAGTTTCTGACAGGAAAAGGGCATCAGGGTCCTCCCGCTTCTAGATATCCGGAAGCCCTCAAATTGTTGAGCCATTCCCCAATCCCCGGCAATTCCATGTGATTAGCCTCATTTTTGCAAGCGAGGTCGTTCTTGCAGCCCCGCGTTTTCATTTTTAAACTTCTTAGAACTCTCATTAGCATCAGTCTCACTTCTAATTTAAAGAGGACAATTCCCTTTTATTGTCGGAACTAAGACCATTGACTTCCCATCAAACACTTCCATAGGGTCTTCTTGCTGTTTCGCCACATTCTCCATGAGGTATTCACTAGATCTACAAGATAAGTTTTCATCAAGTGCTTCCCCTTGGAAAAGTTGGTCCCATCAAAATGAGGCAACTTTCCCACGGGCACATTGATGAGACTTCGTGTATCAAGGTTAGATAAAGATGAATAATCAAAGGATACAGCTCCATAGTCCGTGTAGCTGCTGTTCTTCTTGTTTTTGTTGGCCTTGCTGCCTTTGTGAGCTTGGTAGGACATGCCATCATCTCCATCTTCGGTGTTACTTGTTTCTTCAGCACTTGAAGCCACCTTCTTCCCTTTTCTTCTCTTTTTCTCTTTTTCTCTTCTTCTCTTCTTCTCTTCTTGTCTTCTTTTCTCTTCTCAGCCTTCTCTCTTCTCTTCTCTTCTCTTCTCTTCTCTTCTCTTCTCTTCTGAGCCTTGTTTTCTTCTTTCTTCCTCAAAGCTTCCTTTTCTTTATTTTTCTTTCTCGTTTCTTCTCTTCTAAGTCTTCTCTCTTCTTTTCCTCTAGCTCTTTCACTGGCACTAATAACCATTGCCGACAGTGTGGAATTGCTTGCCGTTGACATATTGTCACTTTTGATGATGATGGTGTGAAACTCTAAGTCCTCGAATGGGACACGAGCCTCTCAAGCCGTACTTGCCTGCGCTCCTCCTTTTGTGGCCATACCTCACGCGGTTAAGTGCAAATTAGAGGTAACCAGCTCTGATACCACTTGTAGGATCACCAACTGGCCTAGAAGGGGGGTTGAATAGGCCTGTGAAATTTCTTCGCAAATAAAGGTCAGTACCAAGCGCGGCAGTGCTGCTCGCACTGTCAAGGGCGCTACACTGTTTCTCCCTCCAGAACGTAAGTTACACAGTTCAAAAATTAACCAGTGGAAAATAGATCGGGTAAATTACTGATGTTCCCAGGGATGTGTAGAGTCTAAAGCACCACTTTCTTGAAACTAGAGCACCTCTAATCAGTAGATCAGGAGCAAACCCTAGAAATCACCAAATACAACAAGTGGATATCACAAATCGTAGCACAAGTGACACAAGATTTATACCATGATTCAGCTCGCCCCCAAGGCTTGCCTACTCCATGTTGTTGAGGTTCGACAAATAATTTGGGTCTCACAAAGCCCAACCTCATTCTCAAGTCAAGAGAGCAAACTCTTGACAAGAGTGATTTCACTAGTTTGTGAGAGTCGTTACAAACCTCCCGAGGTTGCCACAAACTTGGCAAGCTCATCAGGCGATGCTCTAGTTTGGTAGGAGCAAGGCTCCAAGAGTAACAAATGCAAACCATCAGCTTGAACGTGAACCATGTGCTTGAGGATGTTGAAGAACAGAGGAAGAAGCTTCTCCTTGTTGAAAATCAGCTCACACTCTCAAAGATTTGAGTTGAAATCAATGGAGGAGAGTTGGGGGCTTCTTGGGAGTGAGAGAGAGCAAGAGAGAGAGAGAGAGCTTCTCTGGTCTAAGAAGATGCAAATGGTGCATGTGACCGTTGGGGGCGCAGGGAAGTGGAATAAGTACTCCCCTCGGGTCTAACGGTCAGAACAAGTCACGGCAGTGCAGCGCTCAGAGCGGTAGTGCCGCTCGTCCGACAGTGGCACGCCTAGGGACGACAGTGCTGCTCTGCCAAAGTGAAACAGAATGATCTGAAACTTTGTGACTAGCTTAGGCAGTGAAGTAGAGGAGTTTGGTTGAAAGGTTGCACTTGGTTACATAAAACTCAAAAAAATAAAATTAATTTAAACCTGCTTTGAGCCGAATGTCACATCTTTTAGTTGTTAAGGGTCCACCTGCATAGAAATACATCCTCATAATACTTTTGCCTGTTTAACATCTCGATAAATCTTGTTAGTCTTCTAATCATATGGTCATCATTACCAAAACCCACTTTAGGGTTTGATTGCACTTACACCCCTTGAGACTATAAAAGGGAAGGGCAGGGACCCCTTTAGAGAAGGGATTCATTCGAACACACACCCACTCTTCTCACGCACAAGACAATAACGAAAACCACTCTCCACCACTCTTCGCTCTTCTCACACATAGAGACTTGGGATCCTGTCCCTCTCTCGCCCGCTTGTAACCCCTACTACTGCAAGATAACACGACCACTCTCTCGCACTAGACGTAGGGCAGTCTGCTGCCTGAACCAGTATACATCTTTGAGTCCATATTTCATACCTAAATTTACTAGCAGGTGTTAGGACCCCCAGGTCCTACCACCGCATAAGAGTTCACTTACCTATCATATCTGAATGGGATCTCCAATAGTTCATCAATAAATATGGCCATGAAATGTCCAAAATAATATTCTATGATCAAATATAGCTCTTCCAAATCCAATCTATACCACTAAACGATTTAAAAAAAAGATGAGTATTATTAAGGAAATACAAGAAATAAATGCTAAAGTTTTTTTTACATGCCAACGCCACTTTAGGGCTATGGTGCACAATCTAAATGGTTAAAAGAAAAAGGTGTTAGTAACTAATTATAATATTATTTAGGTAAAAACAGAATTAAACACATGCGAGAATTAAACACAACATTGTTTCCTCGGTGCCATTGACAATAAAGTGGCGCAAAAACACAACGAGAAAACCATATTCGCTGGCAAAACGATACACCATTGATAGAAGATCATCGTCGCGTACATGGAGTGGACAGTTAATCTCGTGAAAAAGCTCGACTGCTGCTAGAGTATATAGTGTCTTGTAGAATTTGTAAAAGTCCTCGAGCACCTATCTATGTTTGGCTGACCAAACTAGGAGTGGTAGTTCTTGATGACCCATCGCCTTTTGTGCCACTACGGTGTCGATCAGCTAGGACCCTCACCAAGCAATGAAGTCGTCCACATATGCAGGCCTAAAATCCTCTTCGCCATATTCTTACAGCACCAAACTATCCACTACCTTCAACAGGTCCCTGCATATGTTGATTTATGTAGCTAACTTGATCGACTCCTCCTAAATCACTACAACCACGAACCAGGTGAGTAGCAAGCTCACCTTCACTCTCCCTCTCACCCTGAACCAAGATAGAAGATAGCCTTGAACTGAGCACATCACACACTAGTTGCAACTCGTTGGAACTGAACTCAGGAAATGTATGTAGCTGAACTACTCCTGCCTATTGACTTTGGCTTCTATTTATAGTTGAAAGTGACTGCAAATTACAGCCCTAGTGGCTTTAATAGAAATTTTCTAAGCGAAGACCTTGACTTAAGTCAAATATATAGTCCTACCTAGCTGCTAGGAAGCTGCCCTGCAGTTGCAAGGAAGGTGGCAAGGAAGCATTTATGCAGGCGTTGACCTATTGTCAACCCTAATACAAAAAGAATGGATGACAGCAGATTATGTCTAACACCTATAGAATACTGATACCCGCTCGCTGTCTCATGTTAACTGATCCGGTCACCCTGCTCCCTTTGCAGCCAGCCAACACAAACAATCAGCGGGTTTCCAGTTTTGAAACCAAACAGAACCTGGATACGGAAGCTGATCGGTCTCTTTGGTTTGCGCTATTGCTTGGTTCGAGCCGTGTCTATCATGATTTTATTCTACGTAGCGCTATCATAAGAGCAAATCTTGAGGATGCACCGTTAAAAAAAGAACATCTGGCCGTGGACAAATTTCAATCTCCATACCAGACGCATCATTTTGTAGCAATCTCACATGCACTAGCAATTTATGCACGTACGTTAAATAAATGGGGACTAGCAGCAAGCGCCATCAAGAAACAACCGTGCGAATCTCATTTTGTTAAGATGATTTCGATAATAAACAAAATAAATTAGTACAATTCAGTTGGTTTATTTCATTTGGGTTGCATGGCCTGCAAGGCTACAACCAAGTTAGACCCAGAACTGGATTTACATGCCTTGTGCAGCGTCATATTTGGTCATTTCAAAAGCACAGAGCAGCATCTTTACAGCGGGTCATAGACTCGTAGGTTATCCTGATCCATTTTCCAAGCATGTAAAGATTTTTTTTTAAAAAAATTGTTTTTAAAAAGCGAATAGTTATGGATGCAACAAATGGAGCTCCATGCGGTTCATATCTCAAAAATTGGATTATGTTTAATAAATTTACAAGATACGGTTGTGCACAAGCACAAATACATAAGCACAGCTATTATAATAATACGCAAAAATAGAAAGCTGCAATACACTAAAAAACTATAGCTGTCCCTTGAGAACTCAGAATTTTTGTCATGAACACTTGAACTGCTGTGTCACGAAGTAGACTTGGAGAAGGCGAGATCCTTCAGTTGCTGTGGGTCTACAGGTGATGGTGCTTTGGTGAGTGCACACAGAGCAGTCGTGGTCATGGGGAAAGCAATCTCATCACAGATCGAGCTCTCACCAGCCAAGCAATGCCTCCTGCAATGACATTTCAAAATACGTAGAAATAAGAAAGAAAAAAAAAACAGCAAATACTATGCAAAACAGCATAAGATATAAATAGTTCTATAATATTGGGAAGAGTGTTCCACTATCTTAGAATCAATTCACTATCAGAAGAGTGTTTGATTTATGGAGCCGCTTTTTTTGCTTCTAAAATTGCAGAAGGGTTCATTTGATGCTGAAAAGAAAACAGTGACACTCCAAAGCGAACTCGTAGGAAATGCATCAAAGGTACTGTTCACTAGGTAAATATTGCTCCGTGTTGTCCTCATTTTCCATGCCAATGATCTTGAGCATAACAAGGATAAAAAAGGGGCAGTTTTGAAGAAAGTTGCCAATTACAACTTTGGTCATCAAATATGTAAGCATATAAACCTACAACATGACTTTCATTCTGTTAACTGGGGCATCTAATAAAGTCTGTTGAACAATTTGAGGATGTCAAACAATTAGTAACAAATGGGAGAATCTCGTTTAGACTTTAGACTTGGGGCGCAATAAATTGATGGGAGCATACTTGAAGCCTAGCATATTAATGACTAAGGAGACAAATTGCCCCCACAAACACAATGTCAAGTCTTAAACTTCCCCCTCCAATCTAAGAGGACAGGATATAAGATATTTGTATAATTTTCAACTCTATACGTCATCAAATCTCACAAATCCTTACATATATTGTAGTAACACAGATATATTGCATTTCATTGCTAATACCAGAAAGAGAGGACATTCACTCAGGCAAGGTTTTAAGTATTTACGAGTATATTCGTCATTTATGGACCCACATTACAATGCTTAACAGAAAACACATAAGAACTTGTAATGCATAAAACAACCAAATGGTTATACTTAACAGTATCTAATTGCCAGCCAACATACAATGTGAATCCCTTTTTTTAAACGGGGAAACAGCAGTGGAGACCCCTACTGTAAACTTTTATAAATTAAACAAAAGAGAAAAAAACTGTATGAGCGCAGCACTGTACAAACAAAAAGAGAAGAGACAGCAAGCCTGAGAAAGGCAGAAGAGCTAAATAAGTGCTACTCAATATGTAAAATTCATGATTCAATATTTATGTAAAACTAGGTCTAATGATACGATAAACATGTTTAGGTTTCAAAACAAGGGTACTCAGTTCCATACAATCATGGTATTTCCGAGATATTGTACTAATTTTGTATTTCGTGAATCTTTTTTTCTGAAACATGCAGGAACCTGGATGATGCTGGCATGTTTGTGAAGGTATGATTATTTGTTAAGAAAAATCATACATGAAAAACATAAATAACTAAGCTCAGTAGCCATCTTGAACTTTAGGGTGCATCATAAGACTCAAACAGATTAAGACAATATATCAAGTTAGCTGGCTTGCATTCAGAAAAATAAAAATAGGATGTACCTCCTCACCGTTGTAAATCATGTCATAACTCATAAGCCAGAGCACGAGCTGATGTTAGGTCATTCATATCCTCAGGATTTGGTGCAGTGAAAGGATGATGTAGGGCCTGATACTCAGAAAACAGAAAATCAGATACTGTTACTTCTAGGACTTGCAAATTCTCAGTGTATTGGGCATAATTTGTGGTTCTTCGTTTGCTTCAGGAAGGGATCAAAGTAATGTATTTCTGAAAAGAAGTTTATTCAAGAGTTAATCTGTGCGTGAAAGCACGCCCGCCCAGTATCAACGAACTGTATGTTCCTTTTCTTTTAATTCTGGATTGATATTGGCTTTTCTTGTTCTTTGTCTATGTACGTACTTTGTTTTCCTTTTAATACTCCTAAGTATAATAATCAGTAAAGGCTTCCCTCTTCTGTTTCATATACAAGAGTCCTTTCGAACAAAAAAAAAAGAAAGAAATAATTTAGATGTAACAAAGAAGATATGCTAGGTACTGATCCAATATATGTCACTAGATGTCCAGAACCATAGTCATATCATTTTGATATCTTGTAAATGATTGTGACATTCAGGTCTCATCCCTGGATAACAGAAATCTTTTTTTTTTTTTTTTTTTTTTTGACCTTTCGCATACTGCATCTGGAAGTACAAATTACGACCATGAAACCGTTCGCCTCAAAAACTTGTTTGACATGTCATATATGTATAAGCAGTATTTATCAGCCAGGTCTTTGTAGCTACAAGAAATGCTAGCAGCAAAGTCTAGGACCTCTAGGTATGCTGTACCCTCACAAGCCACAAGTGTAACTGCATCTAAGGCTATGTGGTGTTCTAGCATAAAAAGGAGTCTTCCCATTGCTAGACTTGGGTGAACTCCAACGCATTCCCGTCTGGGTCTCTTGCAAAGATCGCTGGCCTCCCGGATTTGCTTAGTGTGTAGTTGATTCCTGCATTTACTTGTTTATCAGTAGTCAGAGGCAACCATATCTTCAGACAGATGGTAAAAGAATGACACACATTATTATGCTAACAGTCAGTCCTTAATGGCCTGATGGAAAACAGACCAATACAGATCATATCATGATAAAGGCATAATTGTAAGTTCATGTTTGGTGCTACAAGAGAACAGTCCTACAGAAAAGCTGAAACATGTTTCGTGCCATATAACAGAAATAAAAATAAAGTCACGTGTATCTTACTTAAAAGAGATCATAAGAAATCTGCTGAATAGACTACTGATATATTATCCACACATCAATATTGAGCTGACCGTAACCATATACTACTTCGGATGGCGCAAGCCAGATATAATCAACACAACAAATATCATATCACATAGCAGCGTGCAATTTTAGGCAAAAAAAAATGAATTAATGATTACCTAGTGTGCATTTATTTTAAAGAAGGTAAACAGTCAGGCATACCAGCTTTGTCAAATATTTCTTTCAGCTTCAGAACATCTTTAATTGCTATACAAGTATGCCGATCACGTCCACCATGCTCGGGGCGTCCTGTCAATGGATCAGGATTCGGCAGCTCCATCAAGTGAATCATCTCAGAACCAACCCAGAGCCAAGCACCCCTATATGGAAGCTTGTCAGTTGGCCTAGCTGGATTCACCTTCAGACCTGGTTGAGCAATTCATCAGTTTATTTGCTACAAGCAACCACCGCAAAGAACAGCAGAAATACAATGTAAAAAGCAGAGAGACAAATCACCTAGTAGGTCCTTGTAGAACGCCATTGACCTTTCAAGATTTTCGCACAGAATTCCAACATGATGAATGCTAACGACTCCATAATCAGGTTCTGCACCACCAAAGAGCGGACGGCAGTTTTGTTAAGACTTAAGAGTGAATAGTCAGTGGAACTTCAGTAAAATATAGTGCACGATTACCGTACGCAAATGAAATAAGCTACTAATAGTTGCCTTGCACGGAGAAGTGTAGGCCTGCTTAACGCCTATACAAGTTACACCATCATCATCATCAGTACGATGCCGGTTCGTTCAGCAGCCTGGCTGAGTTAGGAGGTATGACACTATCACGAATTATACTAGTACATAACAGATTTTGATGTGCTTTTCCATAAACATATATATAACATAATTTAGAAAATGTAAAATTTGGATACGTTGACATTTATTCGCCTCAAAGATTGAACAGCTAGCTGAACGTGACACAATGGTTGCGAACTCTCGTACTGTATAAGAAGAGCAGCCCCAGAAATCTAGTTCCGAGCTAACCACACGATTATATGATGCAACAAGATTCTTGGAACCGAAGCAGGCCCCAGTTAGAAAGGAGACATTTTCTCCTGCTACCAAACAACAATTTTGTCGTTCAGAGTGACGGATTCCCAAATAACAGATCTCTGAGTATTACCTATCTTACTCAGAGAACGTTCTTTCTAGTTGGGTTAAAATAGCAGCGACCAGAAAGAAAGTAGTAATCCAACCATTAACCAATATCGGAATCACCTAACACCTAAGTAACACTTAATATTCACTCATGCAGAGAAACAGTCTCTATCCCTTATCGCATAATCAATTGGATTGGATTTAACATTTTATATAGCAGCAGGCGACAGCAAGAAGCAGTAACGACTCACCGCGCGCCGGTTCCTGCGCGGTGATGAGCTGCTGCTCCCCACCTGTGGCAACCGAAAGGCATGTTCGGACGCGGCGGGGCGCGGCGGCAGAGGGGAGAGGCTGAGCCCTGGCCGCCGCCGCCGCCGCGGCAGTGGATCCGGAGAGGAGGGGAAGAGACCCTGCGAGGCACCTCGTTACCATTGCTGCCTTGTTGCCAAGAAGCTCTGCTCCGCTTGCTTTCACTACCCCGCGTTATGTGGACTGTATGGGCCTCTTTTTGTGTCGCTCTGGCCTTTCTGTCATTTTCTCACCCACTTTGCCTTTCTTTTTTTTTTTCTTTTTTTCCCCCTGCGTCTCGCGCTCGAGATTTTGTGAGGTATAAACTCAGGATCAGACAGACAGACACCGACTCGGCCGTTGGCAGCACTTTTTTTAGCATTTGGATATAATTTTGTGACTTTTCCCGCGTACCTCTCCATCTTAAATTATAAGTTACTTAAATTTTTGGGGCTTTGGCGTTTCTACCTTTACTTTGAAGCGTAATGGTGATTTTACCCTCATTTTTTTAACTTTGTAATTTTACCCCTGCTTTTTCAAAACGAAGAGAGGGCCTACCCCTGTTCTGCTAAGTCCGTCTAACGGTGTTAAAAAGGGCAATTTTGCCCATGCGTTTTTACCCTCGTTTTATTATGGTGTTTGTGTTTTTACCCCTATTTTAGATCAGCAACATGACAATGTGTACAGATTTTTATAAAATTTCGGCAGCATTTCGACTTAAATCCATGTAATCAGAATTTAAGATCATGCAACATATAAATTCCACACATAATATTGAATTAACAGCAACAAACCATAGCCATATAACATTGCATCATAGTACCATTTAGATGCCAAAATAGAGGTCCAAATAACATGTCAAACATCAACATATAGGTCTCAATGACATGTCAAACATAAGTACGATCTACTACTGAGTTTCTTAGACAACTAGTGGTGAACTACATATCAAGCATTGAAACCCAACAAAGTAGCAAGCCTTCCAAAAGTTGCTCCCCTTCCCCTTATCCTTCCCCTTCCCTTTCGTAAGAATAGAGTACTAGCAAGTTAGTAAAGGTGGCAACGCTGAAATTTGATAAAAAAACAATAACGAACAGCAAGCAATAAACACCTACAGTGTCTCATTGTTGTACTCTGTTGAACCCCTTCCTCTTCCTCTTCCCCTTCCCCTTCCCCTTCCTCTTGCAGTACCACTCCACTTGCACTTGCACTTGCACTAAGATTTTGTTCAAACAAGTGTTAGAAAAAGATTAATTGGGTTAGCTTAAGAAATTGGGCAGCAAAACATATATGACTCACATTGGATCATTGCTTCCATGTCCTGATCCAGCTTGTTGTGTTGATTGCCTTCTCTTTTGACTAGTTGTTGGCCCTCCTTGGCAAGTCTTGGCTGTATGGCCTAGTTCATTGCATTCAGAACACACCTTTCTTTTCTTGCTAGTACCAACTTCATCATATGGCTTAATCCTTGATTTTCTTGGCCTACCAGGTTTCCTTCTTAATTTGGGTTTGTTGATTTTGTAGCCTAAGTCAACATGAGGCCATTGATCTTTGGATGTCATTGGGTTAAACTTGCTTGCATATGTCTTTCTGTACTTATCAACATTTACATCAATACATGGATCATCAACATCATATGAAAACACTGGAGGATCATACTCATCTTCATCATCAACAATTTCACCATCAGGATCAAACTCAGTGCTATAGTCAGACCAAGCATCATCGGAGTCCGATGATGCAGCCAAGTCAGTGTCATAACTGTTATCACTAAGTACCTCTGCATCAGCCTCAGAAGCACTGTCTTTTGTGGCAGCTCTCTTTTTTTTTTGTGGATATTGTCTTTTTTATGGATGGGGCTGTGTGTGTTTCATTTGTGGCTCTCTCATTTGCGATTGCAGCATTTGTGGCTTCCTCATTTGTGAGGCTAGCCCTCACAGTAGGGTGAAACCTCCTCTTTGTTGGAGAGAATTGCAATGGCCCCTCAAAATCATTTATCTGAGCATTGATACGTACCAATCCACTCTCTACATTGATTAGAAACCAGTCCAACAGATTTTCATCAGATTTAATTTCCACAGAATCATTCTCCAAATCACGCCACAATATAATGTATTGTTTAGAACCCCACAAGCAATGCTCCGCAATGAAATCAACTAGCTGCAGCACCCCAAAGCTATTTGGGTCAACAACCTTGGTTGGCAAAGTTCTACCTTGCCACCATGATTTTGGACCACTGTCTGGCAAACTGAAAAACGAATGCACTCTAACAACAAGATTCAGTTCACTGTGATTTACCCTACAAATCACAGAACGGAAAGAAGTCAACCCATCTACACATCGCTGCTATTTCTCATTCCATCGAAACAAACATCTCAAAAATTGACAAAGTACCTTGGGTCTTCCATGGAAACGGGGTCCTCCGGCACGCGAGACGCGGATCTGGGTGGGGGCCGAGAGAGGAGGAGGCGACAGGGACAGGGGAGCCGCGCCCCTACGGCATCCCAAAGCCTCTGGGAGCCGCGCCCCCTACGGCCCCTTGCGGTGCTCTGGTCGCGCCCCCTCAGGCCCCTTGCGGTCCTGTGGGAGCCGCCGCCGGGGACAGGAGGCCAGCTAGATGACGCCAGAGCAGGAGGGGAAGGCGGCCCGCGGCGGTCGGAGCAGCAGGGGAAGGCGGCCGGAGCTGCTCCAAACCCTAGTCGCCGTCGCCGACCGGACGCGACCCGCGAAGTCGTGACAGAATGACGGGGCGCGGGGCTACGACAGAAGGGGAGGGCAACGCGGTCTTTACCCCTTGCCCTTGTTTCTTTTTTATTTTTTCGGCTGTTTAATCTAGACTTTTTCAACGGTGTTAGGAAACGAGGGTAGATGGAGCTTTCATTACAAAAAAGTGAAAATTGTTTCCTCGGCCCTGAAAAAAGTTCGACTTAGTTTCTTGGCCCTATTTTCATCGAACTTTGTTATTTGGCCCTAAAATAAAATTTGCTTATTTTCTTGGCCCTTCCGTCCACTTGGAAAGATCATAACTCTTCAATATGACATCGGTTGAAGATGAATTTTATATGAAAATTGTAGGTCTTGACGAGATCTACAACTTTATAGTTTTGAGTTTTTTCATTTGAGGAAGTTCAGATGCCCAAAAATATTAATATATTATATTTATGTTTTTGGACATCTGAACTTTATCAAATGAAAAAACTTAAAACTATAAAGTTGTAAATCTCATCGAGAACTACATTTTTCATATAAAAATCATCTTCATCCGATGTTGTATCGAAGAGTTATGATCTTTCAAAGTGAACGGAAGGGCCAAGAAAACAAACAAATTTTGTTTTAGAGCCAAATAACAAAGTTGAATGAAAACGGGGCTAAGAAACTAAATCGAACTTTTTCCAGGGCCGAGGAAATAATTTCCCCTACAAAAAACGAGGGTAAAAATGGAAAGTAAAAAAACAGGGGTAAAATCACCATTGAGCTCTGTAATAAGGGTAGAAACAACAAAATAATAACCTTCGTGGTAATAATAATTATCGTTAAATTCTTCATTAGTCATATTTTCATAGTGTACCTAAATCTTTTTAATTTATCTCTACAAATTTTAGTAAAGCTTGAGATTTTTGACTCTCTAAAAAATTAAAATGAGTTATAATTTGCAACAGCGGCTATTCCTGCCTAGAGATTCTAGATAGAGCATGTTTGGATCCATTAGCACTAAAAAGTAGCTAGCTAAAACTAGCTACTAGTAAAGCTAATTTTAGGAGGAAGCTATTTGGACACCCCCCCTACTAATAGGTAGTTGGATAATGATTTAAAGTTGAATATAAATTATTAGCACCTATTGGTAAGTCTAAACCTGCCAATAGAACTCATAGTTAGCAACTCCCTAGCTAATAATTAGCCATTTTATATTAACAAGGCTATTTAAATCCACTAGTACTAATTTGATTTTTAGTGCTAATGGATCCAAAATAAGCTATTTGAATATGCAACGCCTCCATCACATGTGCAACCATACGTGCATTATTATAATCGAGTAGTACATGACGACGTATAAGTCAAGTCGCGTGTTATGAAAAAATGAAAAAGAATGTTCTTAAAAAAAAAAGAGAGAGGAAAAAGATAAAGATAAAAAGGAGAGCTAGTGTGGCCTGCTCTAAAAGAAATGAGCTTAGTTATTTAAAATAAAAAAGTGACTTTTTTTTTACAACAATAAAAAGTGTGTTGACTTATTCGTGTGCGTGTGTTAGCAATGACACGGCCGGCTAACGAATTTGAGTTCCAAGTCTTGTGACGCCGATCTTGAATTGTAGCAGCAGCCCTTCTCTGACCGGGACGGGACCGGCCGGCCGAAATTTTTGCCGAATTCACAAACAGGCTGCATCGGTTCGGTTCGGTCCAGTCCGCTGTGGTTCGTTTCCGCTGGTTTTATTTGTAAAAAAAAAAAAAAATGCTTCTGGAGTGGCTTTTACATTGGGTGGGTCTAATTGACGCGATTAGTTGCGACAAGCAACCGACTGATTTGGTTTCTTCCTTGGAAATCAAAAAGGGGAAAAACATTGATTTTTGGTTTCTGGTTTACGCGACATTTCTTACACATGCTGGGTTGTGACAAAATGCATGATCATGTAGGGGTAGGGCATTCTTACACATCCGCGCGCGTATGAATCATGTGCACGCACACGCTAAACACAAGCCCAACTATAATTTGTACACGTTCGATTTTTCATTTGATTTGCTTTTGAAAGCTACACGTCGTCGCTTTTGAAAACGAAGAAAAAACTGGTGGATGTGGCCGGCGATGCATGTGGAGCACACCACACGCATGTTGGACTGAGGTTAGGAGTTAAAATCAGCACAGCTTTTCAGACATCAATATTATTTTTATCTTATAATAAATCAGCTGAAAATCAATCAGGCAGTCACACCCACGGTTAAAATGGCGAGATTCTCCAAATGTTTTTAATTAGTAGTAAAACACTAGCAGTAGTTATAACACATGGCAATTTCACTAGAAAACGTTTAGTATACTAAATTTTAAATAGTAAAACATTAGGAGTAGACGAGTAACCCATCTTAAGTCTAAAATTCTACTTGTGACCATCAGCTCTGGCAAGGCAAATTATACTAGTGGTCGCTTCTTGGTTTCATCACCGTCCATCATCGCTATTATTTCGACGACGACTCGCAAGGCAAATTGTGGCAGCGGCTAACCTCTCTCTGCATCGCTGCATCAGCTGCTTGGCTTTAATTATTTGACAGCGAAAAAGGTGAATTAAAGCTCCGTTGTTGCGGTCACATTCTGCAACCGGCACCGGGATGTAAGCTTCTCACAGTAAATCAGTTTTCAGCGTACGTTTGCCGGTTAGGTTTGAAATTTCTTCAGTAACCTGTACTCTTCTCTACTTGCTGTTCATAGTCATCCACCGTCGTCTCACCGACGAATCGACGATGCAGACCTGCCAACTGGTAGCAGTCTACTGTTAGTCACCGGTGGAGTGTGGACTTCTCTACAATAATGCATCATGCATTGCATGTATGTGTGTCTTTCTGGAAGGAGTAGCTAGGTTGTACGACGGACTGAATTGTAGGGCTGAATTATTGTTAGAGACCTGTTCTGGTGTTGGACTACCATTCCATTTCATTCCATCTCCTACCGCTCGACCTTTAGAGGAAAGACCGGCATGATATTTGGATTAAGACTCTGTCCTAGATGTGACACCAAAGTGTCGTGGACACAGTATAGACCACCTATGTGTTTATTTTAATAATTTAACGATTGTGCAGAAATATTCCGGCCACAAGCCACACACACCGTGGACAATGACATTCAAACTATATCAAAATTCTATATGGATACCTTTTTTGAGTTGTTAATTCAAATGCATTTTTTATTGAGAGTTTCAAACACACGTTTCTGTCATATAGGATATTATGAATAAAAGATATGCTAAACATCGGCACCCTACGTGGCCAAACAGAGCCAGGGGGAGAGGGGTGTGTCCCCACAAGTCATTCGTTCATTGATCGATCCGGGTTCAGAAGAACCCATCAATGCTTGAGAAAGTTACACTGGTTTGCATAATTGTAGAGTTAATTTTTAGCTGTACCTAGCCTGATTTTTAGCTGTAGAGTAATAAATAAGCATAAAAATCTAAATTTTTTCAAACGGTCTCGGACGGAGAACTGGCTAAAATATAAGTTGTAGATTTCGAAAAGTTATAAAACTTTGCCATTTACAACATTTTCATTTGAAATCATTTATTGCTTGAAAATGTTGTTTGAAATTCAATTTTTAAATTGTCGAAGAGCTGTGATTTTTCTTTTTAATCTTCGGCTAAAACTTATCATTAGTCTCTCTCCCTCATATTAACTTCGAATTTAATAATTTTTCAAAATTTTGTAAAATCATGCTCCATTAATTTATGGTGTTATTGCAATTTTTGTTTTAGTCATTTGTTCATTTGACAAAGTGGTAATAACATTGTTCACAAAATTTACATTTTTCTTTTATAGTTTAAGCAACCTACAAGAGCGATATGTAATATATATGAACAATGTTAGTACCACTATATCGGATAAATAAATGACTAAACGACCAAAATAAAAATTATAAATCTAGAAAAGTTATATAAGTTCGTAGTTGGTAACCTTTTCATTTGACTTCATTTTTGTTAGGAAAACAATGTTTGAATTTCTCCAATTTAAAATTTAATTTTTTTTAAAAGTCATCGAATGGAGAAACAACTAAAATGAAAAGTTGTAGATCTCAAAAATTTATTAAACTTTAAAGTTGACAACTTTTAAATTTGAATTCATCTTGGTATGTAAACCTATATTTGAATTTCCAAATTTTGAAATTTGAATTGTTGTAATTACCTCGGATGGACAAACAACCAAAATAAACTTGGTAGATCTCAAAAAGTTATGAAACTTTGTAGTTCATAACTTCAAGATTTGAAATCATCTTATCAAGAATAAGTATGTTTGAATTTTTTTTCAAATTTGAAATTTAATTTTTGTAAACGACCTTAGAGGGAGAAATTACCAAAATGAAAGTTGTAGATCTCAAAATTTGTTTAGGGCCTCAAACAATCAATATACACTCGGTGCGGTATAATATATGGGGAACCAAAATGGATTATAGACAAGTCAAGGTGAGGTGCAGTTGTAAAAAAGGCTACATATGAGGATGTGGTCCCCGTATCGAGCCCCTGTGACCACGAAATAAAGAATATATAGTAATTTTTGACAAAACAAATAAGAAGAAAAATGATCATTACTTCGATACAAGAAGAATCGACACAAGAAAAAGGCAAAAAAGCCTTTTTCTTGTGCCCAATAGAGGATTAAGAAGACCCACAATTCCTCCTAAAAGGACTTGTTGCTTTTATTGTTCTCGTCTTTGCCTTGGATCCTCTTCTTTTGCATGAGATAGAAATCAGGAATTCCAGAAATTGAGGCTTTTTTCTAACTTGATGGTAAGAAATCCCAGGATCTAGAAATTCATTTCGTACAATTGAACCTTTTCAAACTGTTTCTTTTTGAGAACCAAAAAAACTTGTGCCAAAATAACAGATGCGAAGAAGAACAAAAGGCCTTGGACGCGCAATGGATCCTGAAGCACTATTTCTGCATCCCCCTGACCAAACCCTCCTACATTAGGATTGCTTGTTAATGGCTGATCAAGCTTGATTGATTATGTACAGCTTGTTTTGCCATTGGAGGCCTCCCTGGATTTGAAATTTTCTCACTATCTTTTTTGCTATTTTTGGATGATTTCTGGAAAATGGTTTGTAGAGGCAGTTTAATATTCAACCGTCCCTACAAATAGCAAACCACCCCTAAAAATTTGGCCAACCATCCCTATAAATAGGGCATTTATAGTCACTGTTGGTTAGCGGCGGCAGGGAAAAAACCGCCTCTCCAAAGGCTCTCTAACCGCCTCTACAAATAGTTTCTAGTAGTGATTATAGAGGATGTAGATATATAGGTATCTTGTTGGGAATGGAATGAGAGAGTTAAAATAATCGTACTATATATGGGCTTCTTTGGTAGAGTTAGGGAATTGGGGCAAAAAACTGAGTCCAAACTAGTTGGGTTGGCAAGCTATCATTGGCTAACAACTAGTTGGAAGTTTGACTTAAACTTTGAATTAGCCCTATGCATGATCCAAGCATTCCTTAAATCCATTCAAAGGAACCCTTTTCAATATTATGTAACCTAAGATTTGTTCTTAACAATGCTGGAGCACGAGTTGATGGTCTCAATGTTAAACCAATTAAGTCCCCAAGCGTAGTTGTCAGTTCTTTTTGTTGAGAATTCGTTTGTAGTGCACACACAGAAAGAACAACAGCCCCCGAGCATTGTATTTAAGAAAAAGACTTTCTCACGTAGGTCAAGAAAACCCCGAGCCCCTGGCCCACTCATACGCAATGGCATCGTAGTCAATGTGAGACGACACGACGGGAGCCGGACCTTAGACCTGCGTTTTGGCCGCGGGACAGACGAGGAGATTTTTTTTAACCCCAGTCTGAAATTCGCTCCCGCTGGGAGTCGTACTCAGGACCTGAGGAGTTGGGATCTCTGTATATTAGTTCTGGTTATTACTCGTGGTTATAAAGGAGATGACCGTTCTCCTATTTATAAAGCGAGATGGTGTGCAGTGCAGGCAGCGTTGCTCATCGGATCCTCCTGTTAATTACCCTCCTACGTGGTCATTACTCATCCCATGTGTTTCGTCATTTAGTGATTAGTGGGCACTGCACGCTGTTCGACAGTAATTATACATATCGAGACTCATCCATATCGAGATTCACCGCTTCACAGCAATTTAAACAATTATTAGGACAGTTTACGAACATCATATATGCTCCAGCCAAGTCCATGCATCAGCCTGTTCGGTAGGGCAGATTTCGCTGGCCGCGAATGGGCTTTCAGCCCGGCCGTTCGGCAAGCCGGCCCAACCAAACGGCTTGGCGCTCCTGTCTGCCCTGCTATAAATAGCCGGCTCCAACCCTAAGCAATAGTTCTTTCCCCATTTTTGCGCCTTCTCCGTCGGCCGCGGCGAGGTCGTCGCGCTCCCCAGTCCGCCGCCGCCCGCGCATCTCCGCGTCTTCGGTTCACGGACCGGCTGCGCCCGCGAAGCTCCACCCGGCGCCGGTTCCCCCTGGTTCCGACCACCAGTACCGGCCGTCCCCGACTGCCGAGCACCCAGGTAACCCCAGTTCGCACGCTCCTCCGTCGTCCCTCGTTGCAGCTCGGTCTAACGCCCTATCCTTGTAGATGTGCTCCCCCGCGGTTGTATCACCGGAGAGGTCAGTCTAGCCTGTGTAACACCCCGATTTTTGGACCATGTTTAAAATTCACTAAAAATTTGAACTTTTAAAATTTGCCAACTAATAATTGCGTAGGAATTATTCTATTGATACGAGTAGCTCACAAATAAATTAGATGAGCAATATAGTAAATATTTTTGGTGTGATGTAATGTCTCTTGAGCTCTATGGTGGTATAAAAACACCTTCCACGGAAAACCTATATGCATGCATATAATTACATGTATATAATTCCTTAGGAAATTTCTTGGGAAAAGAATAGGAAAAGGAAAAGAGAAAGGGAATAAAAAGTGAGAACTAGGCTGACTCCCTCTCACAGCCGGCCCACTCCAACTCCTCCCTCTCTCCCTCACTCGCCCGACTGGGCCGTGGTGCCGCACCGGCCCAGCCCGCGCGCTCCCACCGCCCTCACTCTCTCTCCCACTGACGAAGCTGCCCCACCCGTCAGCTTCATCACCTTCCCCCGGCACGGCGGTCCCGCGCCTGCCGCCGGCCCCGCCGCGTCAACGCCGAAGCAGAGCAAGGCACAGCGGCCCGTTGAAATCGCAGGGATGCACCGCCTCACCCGCACTGCTCGCCCCTCTCCTTCCTCAACGGACACAGCAACCACGCTGACCTCCGCTCGAACGACGACACACCGGTGACGAGACCTCACGGCACCGACCACGCCGGAGCCAGCTAGCAAGCGCAGCCTTGGCAGGAAGGTCCCCAGAACCCTCCCCGAGCACGCCGCGCTACCGGAAAAGATCGGACCTCGCGAGAAAATATCTCGCCGCCGCGAACCGACATGCCCGGCCTATAAATAGGCACGGCGAGCGCACCATTGGGGCGGCAAGCTTCACTCCGAGGTTCGCGGAGTCCTGGAACACGACATCTCCCCCTCGATTCCACCCCTCCCCCTCTCCACGGAGCTCTAGTGCAATTTTCCCCAGAACGGAGTGCCGCCGCCGCCGACGACCGGAGTTAGGAATTCGCCGCCTTGATGCACCGTTGAGCAATTGGATGAGCAGGTAGGTTCACGAGCCATCCCAGTTTCTTTTCCACCCCTCCTTTCCCTTCCTCCCTCTCTGTGTCGCGCCAGCGCCGTGCGCCGCCGCGGCCGAGCCGCCATGGCCGGTGTTCACCACCTCCGCATGGCTCGGTGAAGCCCAAAGCTACCCTAGCACTTTCACAGCACCCCCACATACACCCGCGCGTGGACGGTTTCGAGTATAGAGGCTGCTCGAGCTGAGAAGGCCACCCGCCGACCCCACGGCTGCTCCGGCGAGCCGCCTGGGCATGCTCAGATCATCCTAGGCAGCGCCGGGGTCCTTGTCATGAGCGTCATCACCACCGCAGCACCGTCCGGCACCCGGGAACCTCCATCGAGTCTCTCCGTCGCCGGCGAAGCCAACTCCGGCGAGGCACGCTCCCTCCCTGCGTCGGCACAGTGGACAGGCGCTGGCCGCCCGTCGCCGTCACCTCGCCGT
The DNA here is from genome assembly GCA_038502445.1 of Eremochloa ophiuroides. Classification (NCBI taxonomy): domain Eukaryota; kingdom Viridiplantae; phylum Streptophyta; class Magnoliopsida; order Poales; family Poaceae; genus Eremochloa; species Eremochloa ophiuroides. Next base: position 74,796,708 of record JAHLJS010000003.1, on the reverse strand, counting down.
CCCCTCCCTCTCTCTGCGTGTGGGCCAGAGCCGGAACGCCGTCCCGCTTTTCCGTCAGGATGAGCAGGCCGAGGGCCCCGCCTGTCATACTCTCTCTCTCCCTCCCACTCTTCTCCTCCTCCCTCGGTGCACTTGGTCCACGCAAGCCGCAGGCACATAGCCAGTCCATGCACTGTGCTGTGCACCGGCCCACGTACACAGAGTGCATGCACATGCAATATTGTTAGGGCACACGGCGATTGCACACAGAAGGTTAAAAACCTATTTTCCTGTTCTAGAAAAATTCCCAGAAAATTCCTAAATAAACTAGACACCCTCCAGACCCTAACCATAACTTAACTCCACCATTTCCACCTTTCTAAAAATCTCCCAAAATATATATTCCCTTCTAGCCTTATTTAAAATTTCGAAAATCATATCTTCCCCGTTCTTAATCCGTTTCCCGTCAAACCATCACCAAAATTCTTCTAAATCAAACCCTATCCAATCCCACTAATACCACCATATAGTTCTATGATTGTTTTATTTTCTTGTTTTGTTTTATTTTACTTTTGAGCGGTAATCTTACCATCTTTTCGCGCCGAACGCCAGAGGAGGACAACTACTAGGAGACCGACGACCCAGACTACACCGGGGATCTTGGCGGAGACAACAACGAAGGCAAGTCCTAACCCCACCCTAATTATTCATTTACGAATCTCTGAATATGTTTAGAAATCCTGTTAATTCCGAATAACCGAATAACTCTGAAACAGGGTTAATAAATAAATCGGCTAGTCAAGCGGGAGGTAGTTTTTGTGTGAGAAAACCACCTCTTGGGTAGGTTCGCCTGGAGTGGGTTCCTACTTGGAGACGCTTGTCGTAGTCTTATTTTTATTAGTCATAAGCCACTCTCGCCTGGTCAGAAACTCGTACAGCCAAATGTCTATATGGGTAGACCTGCGATCCACACCCCGTAAGGTTGAAGTATAACATTTATCAGGAGGCCGGAGGTGCAACGAGTTGTCAGGAGCCGAATGGGGATACTGGCCCCATGTCCGGTCGGCGTGGGGATACTGGCCCCACGTAAAATTTCTGTTTGGCCGTGTGCGAGCCGCTTATTAAATTCTGGGCCGAGTGAGCCGATTATATAATTCTGATTATTGCATGATAGGGTTCATGCAAGTCGTTGTGTGGTTTCCGACCCCTGATTAATTCGTGAAGATGTTATATGGATCCTTAGGTAGCTCCATCCGGGTACGGGTGCTTGTTAGGCTTTTTCTTTTCACTTATCACGGATAGGACTGGACTATCGTGTGGGAAAATTTGTACATCTCTACAGAGTTTACCGAATCTATTTGAATAGCCACGTCCTTGGAATAGGCAACCGTCGGGATGAGGTCACTTATGTGTAGGTTTTCAAAATACTTTATTAACCATGTGATAATTGAAGTCTGAAAAGTAACCCTGTTAACTAACCCGGGAACTAGCGAGAAGGGAAATGCTCTCCTAGAGCCCAACCTTTAAGTATTTAACTGCCTACCTTTAGGACTTGCTGAGTACGTATGTACTCACCTATTGTTGACTCACAGATATGGATCCCGAGGACGACTACGACTTCAACGAGGATGCTGATCCCGAGGAGTAGAAGCTTCGCAAGGACGCTTGGACCGCGTAGGAGGACGCTAGGATATAGGGTTTCGCTTGCGCTCAAGTATGCCTGTGGATAGGATCGTCGCTACTTCCGCCTAGAGACCGCCACCTATTATTATGTAATATCATCTGAGAAGAGCCTTGTAATATAAATAATATTTGTGGCTCTAACGCTAGACCACCTTGTAATGTAAACACTTATATTTTCACCATTAATAAAGTTCGGTGTTTTTATCTTAAATTCTGTGTACCATTACTGTTCGTGCGTATTTGTGCTTGATCCTGGCGCAAATACGGTTATTTAAGGACTCTCGAAAAGAGGGCCCGACAGCCTACCGGATCCGCCGTTCCCTTCGCCGGTTGCCTGCCAAATCGCCAGATCCGGAGGCTTCGATGTCCGAGTCGCCATCGACACCACCGGATCCGTCGTCGAACGCACCCCAGGTTGTATCCGCCTCCCCGCCCGCTTCTATGGCACCCCCCTTCGGATCTGTGGACACCCTAATCCCGTGTACCCTGCCATCTTCTACTGTGTAGCTCCGACGGATGGTCCTTCTTGTCTAGCTGTGGCCGCAACCCCCCTCCTCCCCAACTCGCTGCCGAAAAGGCGGATGCGCACCTCCGCCGGCGTAAACCGAACGCCCCCCCTTACGGCCGCGGCTACCGCAACTCCACTCACAAGGTTTTATGCATGTTCTTCTCCTTACCTACGATTTGTTTCATTTGTTTATTGTGCCTACACAATGGTGTCTGATGCAGTTGTGGTTTGCTTCACGGGCGGCCTTTGCTTGCAGGGAAGGCGTAAGCGCTGCATTTCGTCGCTGCCCACTCTGGCAGCGTCCGCAACAGCGTCCTGCTCTCCTCCTCCAAGCAAGCACTACAACCTTCGTGCGAAACGGCCAAGGAATTTCGGCAAGGCAAGCTCATTTCCTCTCCCCGTTACTTCCCTATTTCTCTTCGCTGTTTCGTCTGAGTAATGCTTCAATGGCGTACTTCTACATCAGATGCCCAAAGAGCGTGCACACTGGGACCTTCCCACCATGTCCCTGCTGCTTGATCTAATTCAACAGCAAAAGACCCTATCCCACTGGCATAGCACTGGCCCATCCAGTATCGGCTGGACCAACATCGAGAGGGCTTTCAATGCCCGAACCAACCTGAGTTTTGACAGGAGAAAGCTTCATAACAAGTATAACGAGGCCAAAATTGCCTTCTTCACTTGGCACGAGTTCATGTCGCACACGGGCTTAGGTCGTGACCCTGCCACTGGTGGTGTCGCAGCTGACCCCGAATGGTTCGATACAGCCCAGATGGTACTAATAGTCTAGTTTTCCTCCGTAGTTATGTAGCTATTAGGGTCGTACTAACTCCTAACTCACAGTTCCCTTTGCCCAACGCGTGCAGGCAACCAGCGCCCTAGATTACATGGGCGTCAAGCCACCCAAATGTTTGGACTAGCTGTACACCCTTTTGGGACACACCCCACGTGACCGAGGCGAATTGGTGTCTGCTGGCGGCCACCAAACTGCACACAACAGCCGTAGTCCAAGCCCGTGCACACCTGATGACACGTCGGAGAACCCACATACCACAAGTGATGTCAGGTCCTCCAAAAGACCCATGAGGGAGCAATCTGTTTACAGCCCCAGCAGTAAGAAGTCAACAAAATCATCTTCCATAGAAGAATGCTTCCAGAATATAACTGAGATTCTCAAAGTCGTTAAACATAAGACAAGCCGTGAGCAAAGCTCTTCTACTCCTGATGTTAAAGAAGTTATACGAGTGATGAAGGAGGATGGTTATAGCGAGACTGATGATTTTTTCTTGATGGCCGTCAATCTCTGTCGTGACAAGTATCGTCGCGATGCGTTCTTGAGTTTAGAGACTCCTCACGGCAGGGCTCGCTGGCTGCAGTTCACGTCGGAGGACTCGCGCCGCTCCAAGTGACCGCAAGAGGCAACCGCTTCCTCATGTATCGTTGTTTGCTAGCGGCCATTTGAACCAATTATAAGTTCTTTCCGTATTCCGTTCGTGATATTTGTTTGCTTGTAATAAAGCCTCATACTGTCCTTTGTTTGGCTATTTGTTTGTTTGCTGCATCGGCCTGTACGAACATTTATCATTCAATGTACTGTCTATTTGTGTTAATTTGTTGTATACATGTGTTGGTCGACTGTAACTTTTTGAGCTGATGATCTCGGAGAGTATGTGCAGATTTTAAAGAAGTCTTCGCCGATCCGGACAAGAGGTATGGCACACCCTATAGTTGCAACCTCTGGCTTGCATTGTGTCCTATGTGTTTCAACACCTAACCTATGAAAACGTGCAGATGAGCACCACCGAGGACTCCAGCATCCGCGACACCTCAAGTGATACATCCATCTGTATCAACTTGGCAGAGGCAGTTGTCCTCCTATATGAGTTGAAGAAGCTGATGGTCATGCAGAGCCCTCAGGTAAATCCACCTAGCCCCCCTCGCAAACTATCTGGCGAGGAGTGGATGACCCTAAATTTGCATTACCCCGAAAAATGTCATGACAACCTACGTATGTCCCCCGATGAGTTCATGCGCTTGCATGATTGGCTCCTTCAGTTTGGTCTCACTGGTACAAGTAGGTGTACGTCTATTGAAACTTTGGGTATGTACCTCTGGACATGTGGCCACAAGTCAGCCACTAAAGAATGCAAAGATAGATTTGAAAGGTCCTTAGATACAGTCAGTAGGAAGATCACTAGGGTTGCGGAAGTTATGTTTGCCTGGGCACAAGTGGTGCTAGCTCCTGGAGATAGGAGGTACCGTCGGGTTAGCAACAAGCTTAGGGACTACGCACCCTGGTTTGATGGGTGCATAGGTGCAATAGATGGGACACACATACCTGTCGATATTAATGCAGAAGCGAAGAATGACTTCATCAATAGGAAAGGAGAGGTTTCCATTAATGTGTGTGCCATCGTGGATATGGATGGACGGTTCACATTTGTTGGTGCTGGGAAGGCAGGGGCGTGTCATGACATGGCGGTCTTACAGGACTGTCAGGCTAAGGAGGGGTTTCCGCATCCACCAGCAGGTTAGTAGTTGGGCTTCTAAAAAGTGCATGCTTTGTTTGCTTTCGATTGGATATCGGTTTATAGTAAATTACCGTTCTGTTCATTTGTAGGTCGGTACTACCTGGCCGATGCAGGGTACAAGGAGCAGCAAGGATTCATGACGCCCTACCGCCATATGAGGTACCATGCGAATGAGTTCAGGGGCGTGGATCCGAGGACCTTACGCCGGGAGGAGAAATTCAATCACGTGCACTCAATCCTGAGAAATGTCATTGAGCAGAGGTTTGGTGTTGTCAAAGAGAGGTGGAAGATACTTAACGGTGTGCCGTACTGCCAGAGGAGGAAGCAAGCCATGATCATCATATCATGCTTTGCTTTGGACAACTACCTGTGGATGAATAAGCATGGAGTGCATCCACCGTCGTACCCGCTGTCAGAATTGGTTGCTCTCAATGAAGATACAAGTACAGCTGCAGTGAGGGAGTACATTTCAACTTTCCTGTGGGGGGGACGGTGACAGCTGCAAGGTGAGTCGCTTATACATTTGCAATATTCTGCTTATGGCTGTGGGCTTTGATGTTGCTTAGTTGGCGAAGGTTATATTAATGTGTGACTATGGCATAAGTTAAGTTGACCCATTTGGTGGTGCCTTGCTGCGCCGTTTTGCTCTACATGTGTTTGATGCAGGTGCACACAGCATTGTCATGGCAAGGGCTCGGGGGGCTTGCAAGATTTTTGGAGCTAGTTGCTGAGCTAATGTTGGTGAAAATGGAGATACCTTTTGCTGCTACCTATGTGATGTGTGGCTCAGGGCTACCATTTTGTACTACACTGTAGACCTGTGTAAGCATGATGATGTGACGCGTGCGAACTAATCCAGAATGGTTAGTGAGTTATTAGATTTGTGAAATGTACTATTGGAGTAGTTGCAATTTTGATGCAACTATTTGTAAATGGTTACTGACGCGGCGCTAACCTGGTTGTTGAACGGCTAGAACCTGTTGCTGTGTTGCTGCCATGTGTTTCAATTTGAATCTGATGTTGGCGCCGGTATTTAAATCGATTGGAACCTTGAGTTTAAATGGAAACCGTATGTAGCGCCAATTTTTTGAATTGCCTGACATGTAGCCGGCTGGCTGGATTAGCAGCTGGTTGGCTGGCTGGTCCAGCAGAACCTCCAGCCCAGCCAGTTCTGCCCTACCAAACAGGATGTATGTGACCATACAGTATATGTGAAAAGATAAAATTCCATTATTCTCTGCGCTTGCTTTGCGCTAATAATCTAACAACACTTTCCGTGCTTTGTCGACCTCGTTCACAACCAACCTAATAATAATATTCCAAGCAAAGAAAGCGAAGCAAATGTGCTTTTCCACTGGATCCCAACAAGCTACGGGTCTTTTTCTTTTCCGCTCAGGTGCTGTTCCTTTCCTTTCCTCATGAAAGAGGCGACTAGAGGTTGGTAGAACAGCACCATCCATCCTGTTCAGATCATGCAATGGAACTGAAGCTGAAACCAAAGCGCTAGCTGGGGGGCATCATATTGGAATCTCTCTTCAGGTACCAGGTACCACTGGGAACCTAACAGGCTAACACCACACCGATCCGTGAGAGACTTATTTCCATCACAATTTTTAAATTATTGGAGTTTCAGAGGATAAAGCAACTTGTGTAGATTATATTATATTCTAGAAAGCTAACTGAACTGAAGGCAGCAAAGAAAACTTGTGAGCTGAAAAAGAGACTGAGGATTCCTTTTGTTTCAGGCCAGCTTTCCAGTGAACGGAAGCTCCGGCAACCTTTTATCCAGATTCTAGAACGGCGACGTGTTCTGGACGTATGGTGTCCTCTTTTTCTTGGGAGAACGCAAGTGCACTCCTTTTTTTTCCTCCCTTTCTAGATGCAGAAACCAACACTGGCTGGCTGGTTGACTGACTTGGCAACGGGCATGCGGTTCTGGCCTTTGGGTGACTTGGCTCACGCCACCTGCACATCATCTGCAGATATTATCATGAAAGGAATGAAGGGTGGCAAGAAGAAAACAAAAAACAGTAGATAGGGAAGAACAAGTGGGTCAAGGGATGATGATGATGAAGAGCACATGTATGAACTCGTATTCTTGGTCAAGGGATGATGATGATGAAGAGCACATGTATGCACTCGTGTTTGCAAAGAGAGTAAGGAGTAGTTGTACTTTGACAATTCTGTTGCCTTGCCTCCTTCATTTCTGTCCTCTCTTGTTCTTCTGGAATACTATGTTTTCAACAGATAGATTTTCATAGATGGATAGATTTCTGTCCTGTGGAATTGATGATGCATCAAACAGAACTCAATATTCAGACAAGACAAATGTGTGCATTCCATGGGCACTCACGCCTTGGTTTGACAATAGATAAATGGTGTCTATATACGCGGACTGGACGGATTCGTGTGCCGTGGTGTGTGTGTGTGGCGTCAGGCAAGCGGCGTCCCTCTCTCTAGAACGCTTGAATGAATTGTTTACAATTTGTGGACAGGGAGAGAGGGAGGGCAAATCAAGTTGCGGTGGAGATAAACACACCGGATTAATTAATCAGCAAGCATTGGCAGTTTAGTCTGCAGGGTTGTTGTTGAACCGAGGGCGGGGGATTATACTATTAGATTAGATTAGATTATGAGAAAAAAATGCAGGTAACGGGTGCCGACGCCGCCGACCACATCCTCTCCTGCTCTCACTCTCACTCAACACCTGCTATGGATTGGATTGGTATCCTTAAACAAACAGTACAATATACAGCATTAGGAGCAGCTGCAGCTGCACCCACCGCCTTGGAGCTGGAGCTTATAAATACTCGTCTCCGAAGAAGATTCCTGCAACTGATTTTGTAATCTGAGTATGAAATCTTTTAGACCATGGAAGAAAACATCCGACTTCTCCCACAAGTGAGGAACACAGACTAAATTCTTACAGGACAAAAATGCTTAAAATGAAACAGCCTCAAACACAGGAAAAAAATAGTTTGTAATGCGACAAACAGAGTGAATACGTTCTTTCTTGTCATCACGGCTCTGCAATTGACTCCAATGACAGAGTCAAAAGATATATAATTATCAAAAAGACACTCTATTTTGTTTTCCTCGCTGTTTATGCCGACTTCCACAAAGGCTTGCAAAACTTAGAGGTGGAAAAGAAAACACGAGTTCATGTGTTGCTCTGTTTGGGCTTGGGGATCCAGACTCCTGACGCCGTTCCCTTGTGCCCAATTAGTACTACTATTACCTTGTCTTGTCTCAATACTATTCAACAAGCAACATTCAGTGCTCCATCTCCAGGGACAACTTTCCATGGGATCGTCATCGACATACACAAACTTGTCATGACCCCAGCCAACCGTATGTTTTTCCAATCAATTTATTATCAAATTAATCACGCAGACGGCACAAAAAAAAAACATGCGAACCGTGTTTTCTTGCCTAATCTGATTAGGTGTCATACGTTCGTATGTCCTAGACGCATTTTATTCATTCATTCAAACAGAAAGACACGAACAGGTCCCCATCTAGAATAATTCCTTTGGTCTAAAATCAACGAAAAGATTAGCAGAGCAACTAGTAGCAGTTCTAGAAACTAATAATAGTACATAATTGTAGGGCAGAAACCAAAGTCAAGAGCTGGACCTGGAGAAATCAAATCCACATGCCAAATGGAAAATTAAAAGAAGAAGAAGAAGAAGAAGAAGAAGAAGAAGAAGAAAAAAAAAAAGCAGAGAGAGCAGAGGAGGCTTGTCACTCACGTTGACCGACAGACATGGAGAGAAGACGCCAAGGCCAAAGCCATCAAGAAAGGAGGCAGCTTCTCCTTCAATGGCGGGCGGCTATATATATCGGGCTCTCTCCTCCCCAAATCCGTTTCCATCCTGGTCCACAGCCTCCTTCTCCTCCTCCTCCAGCCACCACAACAACCACCGTCCTCCCGTTCTTCCCCACACCATGGCCGTGGGCGCCGCCTACTGGCTCGCGGAGCACCCGGCCATCGTGGGGTTCCGGTGGAGCCCCACGCACCTGTGGTTCTCCACCTGGGCGTTCCTCCTGGGCTCGCTCGCCGCCTACGTCGCGCTCTGCCTCGCCCTGGACGCCGCCCTCAGCCTGGCCGCCGCCGCCCGCCGCCCTCCTCGCCGCCCCGTCGCGGTGCCGCTGGGCCCGCTCCCCGCGGCGCACGCGCTGCTGATGGCGGCCGCGTCGGCGGCGATCTTCGCGGGGACGCTGCTGTCGGCGGTGGCGGAGATACGGGACACGCGGTGGTCGTGGCGGGGCCGCAGCCGCAGCACCCCACTCCGGTGGCTCCTCTGCTTCCCCCCCGGGACGCGCTCCTCGGGCCGCGTCTTCTTCTGGTCCTACGCCTACTACCTCTCCCGCTACCTCCACGCGGCGCGGGGTGTCTTCGCCGTGCTGCGCCGCCGCCGGGGCGCCGCCGCGCGGGTGTTCGCGCACGCCGCCTCCGTCGCCATGGCCTTCCTCTGGCTCGAGTTCTCCCAGTCGTTCCAGGTGCTCGCCATCCTCGCCTCCACGCTCGCGCACGCCGTCGCGCTGGGGTACAGGTTCTGGGTCGGCGCGGGCCTCCCCGCCGGCGCCGGCGGCGCCAGTGTCGCGCTCGCCTGCCAGCTCGGCCTCCTCGGGTGCAACCTCGCCTGCCACGTCGGCGTCGTCTGGATGCACTTCGGCGCCGTCGGCGGCGGCTGCAGCGGCATCGGCGCTTGGGTCTTCAACACACTGCTCAACGCCGCGCTCCTCTGGGTCTTCCTGCATTGCTACGCCAAGCGCGGCGTCTGCGACGAGGACGACGGCGGCGCCACCACTGTCGCCGCCAAAACCAAGGACCAATGAACTGGATGATCGACTCGTCGGATCAATCAGGCGATCCAAATCCTGCTCTGCTGCTGCTGCTGTAATATTTTTGTAAATAGGCCCTCCCCGGCGACGGAAGGTCGGAAGGTGGAGGAGAAATTAAACCACAATCAACCAAACAAGAACAGCAAGACAAGGGATGGACGACAGCGATCGATTCGATAGATATGATGATCCTCAAGATTGCATCATCAAGATTGCAAGAGAGAGGTAGATCGTCGAATCGAATGCGAAAGATCCCTGCTTGTTTAGTTTTCTTTTTGTTTTTATTACTACTGCTAGTCCGTCCGTTCTTGTGTTCATTCCTTCATGGTATGGCACTAATAAACACCGAAGAAGAATATGAGAATGGCACGAATTTTTGCAGACCGTGACCGTGGACGAACTGCGTGCTCCGCCTGTTGTTGCTCTGTGAACACTTGATGGATCGTTCTGAGCTGATATTTTCGTCCTATAGAGTACAGCAGTAGTAAAAAGTGATAAAAATGCTAGCTTTATGCTTTTGGGTGTTGGGGGTAGGCTGCGTCGCGTACCATCTGATGGATAATTACGAGCTTGAAGCTGAAGCTGATGCTGAGATGCCAGAAATGAGAGACTCATTTCAATGCGATTGGTTGCAGACAATGATAAAAATCGATTGGTGGGCAAATGTTAAATAAGCGGTGAGTGAGACGATGCTCCCAGATTGCTGGCAGGCAGGCCGATCAGCCGGCCACGATCCTGCAAACGAAAACCTACAGCGAAAGCCAACTAGCCAAAGGCAAGGTAGGATCGATCTCAGGAACACTGAGATGTGCGATATTTTCTGGAGAAATTCCATTGCACTAGTTACTACACGGTGTCCTCTCCTGTCTACTCTGATGTACTCGCACCTCCTCCTTGCTGAATGGAATGGAGATACCCTGTCCCCGTACCCCTTTCTTTTTATGAAGCAAAATGAAACAGAAAATGAAAAAGGTGCACGGACATGCCCAAGGAACGGGCATCATTTCATTTGGCCCTGTTGCGATTAGTGAAGCACACAGTGACAGTGAAGTAGGAGTAGGTGAAGTTAACCCAGGAATCGAATATGTGCCTGCCTTGCCTTGGTTTCAGGCCAAGCCAAGCTCCAGCAGCAGCAACAGAGCATATCCTGCGTGCCGGCGTCGCTTTGCACTCCGGCGTCACATGCACACTCCGGGTCCGGAAGCAGTACTACGTGTCCCCTGGTTCTAACCGTGACCATCAGTGTCCTGTGCTGTGGACAGGGGACGCTCCTGCAACTGCACTGCAGGTTGCATGAATCAAAGACCAGGGGGGTGTTAATCCCAAAATTTTTAGGATTTTGGCACTGTAGCAGCGAAGAATCTTTTACAATAAGTGTCCAATTATAGTCTAAGTAGATTCAAAAAATTCATCTCGCGATTTACAGGTAAACTGTACAAACATGCAAAAATTTCGTCTACATTTAATATTTCATGTATGTACCGCAAAATTAATGTGACAGAAATTTTAAGATTTTAGAGAGCAACTAAACACCGCCCAGATCATTTCACTGTGCAATTGCCCTATCCGTCAGTTCACCGTGCCGTGCCCCCCCAGCTCACATCACATACAGTGATGAGTCACAGGGAATCAGGAGGTAGCATTATCATTTCTCATTTACGTACAGTACAGGAGCTGAGGTGTCGTGGCTCCGTGAGACAGACAACAGGTCACACAGGAGAGGAGTTCTGGGAAGTCATGTCGACTCCTACAGCAGGTCACACGGGAAAGAAGTCCTACCTCGTCATGTCGACTCACAGGAAAAGAGTCTTAGATCATCATGTCGACTCCTGTCAGAAGAGGAATCCTAGATCGTCATGTCAACTCCTATAACAAGTCAGTCAGGAAGTTACTCCCTCGTCTCAATATAACTTATTTTTTTTTGACTTATAGACTTCATATTTGACCGTTCGTCTTATTTAAAAAATTTAAACAAATAATAAAGTAAATAAATCATTAGTAAAGTATCGTTAATGATTAACTAAGTTATAATAAAATAAATAATATTTAGACAAAATTTTAAAATAAGACAAATGGTCAAACATAAAATCTAAAAGTCAACAGAGTAAGTTATTTTAAGACGGAGGGAGTACATCGGAGAGAAGTCCTAAGTTATCATGTCGACTCCTGTCCTAGATCGTCATATCGACTCCTACGCTGTCATAGGTTGTTATATCGACTCTACACAAGAGAGGTCATCATGTTGACTTCTACACTGTCCTAGGTCGTCATGTCGACTCTCGGTCTGTTGTTCCATGGACGAGCAAGTACCATGACATCTTGTGCTTGTCATGCTGTGACCGTGAAGAAGCAGAGCACTGTGTTTGAGAGAGAGAGAGGAGTGCAGTGGTCTCATGGTCTTGCTTGTTGGGTTGCATGGCATAATGTGGTAGCCAAAATCAGTGTTTCATACACAATACTTTTCTTTTTTGCTAAAAACAACATTTATTTTTAGTACGAGCGAAATAGTACCATGGTTAATGGAGTGAGTACCCCTTCATGCTAAAAAGAGTGTCGTTTTAGGATTATAGAACATATTGTTTGATCATCTGTTTTATTAAAAAAATAGTAAATATTATTTATCTTGTTGTGACTTATTTTATCATTAGAGATACTTTAATAATAATTTATTTATTTTATAATTTGCATAAATTTTTTTAATAAAACGAGCGGTCAAATATAGTTTTTCATAATTAAAAATCTATTTTTTTTAGATGGAGGAAGTATACTAGTAGTATTAAGATGATGGCGTGGCCATGGGGCGGCACTGCAGTCTGCAGCAACAAACACATGAACATGGAGTGACCCGGTGGACGTCTCTGCTTTGATTCTGACCGTGTGTGAGATAATTCTGCATGCTGCTGCTGTTTCAAATGGTAGCCAGTACTACAGATCATACATATGAATATATAATATGTATGTATTTTTCATTTAAATATCTATCACCGTGAGAAATGTGCTGGTTAATTTCTTTTAAATTTGACAGTCTTTATAGAAAAGATTAGCAATATTTCTTTTTTTTTTAAGAAATGGGACAAGCATATCTTGCCTCACCTATATAATGGGTACTTTTTACCCGCCTCTTCGGTCTTACCCGTCGTACCATCAAGATCCAGAACAAGTAGGATAGTTAATCCACCACTTAGGAGAGTAACCTGTAGAAGAGCCCATGATCTCATTAAATGCATTGGAAGGGGACCGTATCAGAAACTCTCAAACTGAAGGGGAAGTTCAAGAAAAAATCAATTACAATCCTTAGGTAGCAACATGAGTTTTCTAGGCATTCAAGTGGCTAAATTGAACAAGCTTCTCATCACCAGAACCTTGCCCATGATCATCACAGTTGCTAATGGACAAGAGATGACTAGTGAAGGAAAATGTCTAGGGATAAAGTGGGGCAGGGGCATAACTTTGAATTCTATTTGAGAGTGATTGAACTAGAGTCCTATGACATACATGGTTTTGGGCATGGATTGGCTGAGAACCTTAAGTCCATTTACATTAGATGTGAACACTTACACCTTGAAGTGGGGGTAAAGTAAGTGAAATTGGAAGGAGTGAGGACAGAAATGTCCAGCCAGAATGAAACAGAAGAAAAGGAAGTAGGAGAAGTGAACGGAAGCAGGGGAAGGCGAAAAGGGATTACTTGCTAAAGGCTTTCAAGCCCTACGTCTTTTTTTTTTTCTAAACTGCAAAGCTGGTGGCGAATGCCCTATTCAAACTACGTCAACGTCTTTGTTTGCTTTGTATGAAAAGACATACATTCTACCTAAACCGCTTGCTTGAGCTCTAGCCTAGTGTCTCAAAAAAAAAGAAGAGAAAGTGTTAGCTTCGCTTGGCTTCGCTTAACTTTTAGGGCTCTGCTCTATAGGAAATCCCATAGAAAATTGACTTTAGAGCGAACGAGAGCAGACTTTGAGATACTCACTTCAATGCGATCGATTGCGGGCAATAAAGGCTGCATTTAGATTCATTTGAAATTTAGAATTTTGACACTGTAGCAGCAAAGAATCTTTTCAATAAATATCTAATCATAGTTTAAGTAGATTTAAAAGATTTGTCTTACGATGTACATGTAAAGTGTGCAAATATACAAATATTTCTTCTATATTTAATGCTCCATGTATGTGCCATAACACTGATGTGACTAGTTAGAATTATAAGTTAGATGGTATTTAAACAGGGCCAAAATCGATCGATTGCCTGCCTCATTTTAAGCTGCGACACGACGGTCAGAGTCACAGATTGCTGATGATCAGGCGGCCACCACCATCCTGCAATGAACTAGTCGAACCTGCTGGCTGCTGTGTCTCTTTCTGATTATTAAAAAGCCAAATATGATCTCAGGAACACAGACTTGTGCGATTTTTTCTCAAGCCGCTGTAGTAGGTGCGTGCCCTCTCCTCTCCTATCTGTGCACCACCAGTCACTGTTCTCGTCATGGTACCTCTGATCTGACCACCAGGACTCCGTCGCTGAATGGAATGGAATGCCCTTGCGGCCTATTGCGGCCTTGCCAATACAGAGAGTAGAGACACAGGGAAGTGCCTGGCTTCCCTTGGTTTCAGGCCAAACCATCCTGGACAACTGCATGGCTTTTCACAGGCGCAAGCCTACTCGCATCGCAGGCGTCACATGCTCCGGCCGTTGCGGTACTCATACGTGTACCCTGTCGGTAACCGTGACCATAAACTCTGCTCACTTGTCCTTGCTGTGGACGGGGAAACGCTCCTGCAACTGCAAGAATCAGGAGAGGACAGAGGAGGCAGTGAAAGTGCACGGTACTCCATTGCTCACTTCTCACTGCAGTACAATTGTCCTTCACTTGACCGTGGCTCACCGTGCGTCCGTGCCCTACTCGTCACTCACAAGGGAATCAGCTGGTAGACTGTAGGAGGGGCATTTACGGTGGGATTAGACCGACTCCAACAAAGAATCAAAAAGCACCCAAACCCAAAATAAGTGTTCCATGGTACTGCATCATTCTCCAACAGAATATACGGGAGACCTATTTTAGGTGAAATGAGATGCACAATTTAAATATGAATTTTCTCTCTCTCTCTCTCCTAAAAATCTATTTACAGGAATGATTCTCTTTAGGTCTTCTTGTTGCAAAAAGACCAAAAATAAGTATTGAATGCTTTGCCTGTAGCGCTACCCAAATAACGAATGGGTCTTGTATTTTGGGGTGCCGTTGTTGGAGATAGTCTTAGGCCTTGTTTGGTTCTAGGGACTAATTTTTAGAGGGTATGGATTTTTGTGGAATGAATTTTTAACAATAATTTGTTTCATTCCTAAAGCTAGATGTATAGGGTAATAGCTCAGCACTGAGGGCTTTTTTACGTCCGTGCCAGATCAGTGCAATGTCTAATGCCTCCTCAATACCTCAGCGCCGGCATTAGCCATAGCATCGAGACATGTTTCCTCGGCGCCAAAAGCCGTGGTACTGAGCTCAGAGTCTATATTTTGAAATCATACCTATAAGGACGTATTTGTAAATATCTTTAAAAATGGGCTAAAAACAACAAAAAAGTCGGGTAATAAACGTACT
Organism: Eremochloa ophiuroides; assembly: GCA_038502445.1. Classification (NCBI taxonomy): domain Eukaryota; kingdom Viridiplantae; phylum Streptophyta; class Magnoliopsida; order Poales; family Poaceae; genus Eremochloa; species Eremochloa ophiuroides. The sequence goes on along the minus strand of JAHLJS010000003.1, from coordinate 74,781,569 downwards.
TAGGCTTTAATCTCGTCCTTATCAATGAATATGGCCATGTTTGGAGGCACCACCAATTATTTTAGTTAGAGTGTTTAGATGCTCTAGCTAATTGAAAATTTTGACTATATATACTACCCCTCATTAATTTATTGTTTAGATAGCTAAATTTTAGCTAAGAGTATTTAGATGCTCTAGCTAAATTTTAGTTAATTTAGTCATTATGATTTTTAGCTGATTTTTAACTAGGTTGAAACAACTAAATGAATTACCCTCACAGTTCGCTCCTTGAAGGGCAACACTGGTTCACGAGTGAAGGGGCGCCAGCCGGACTTCATTCCTTGGACCTCCTCAGCACAGGTTCACTGCTATTAGCTTATTTCACGAGCACGAGCCTAGCTTGGGGCTCCGCCACCACTGAAGTAACCTCTCTTTTTTTTCTCCCTTTTTGGATAAGTGGCAGATTATACTAAGACCAACACAAATGATATGAAATGAACCTGTGAAATGGATATAATATCCAAAGAGATAAGAGGATTAATTCCAGGAGCGAGGATCTGGGGATTCCATTTCCACCCGAGAGAGGTCTGCCTGCCTGATGCGTCACGGTGCTCAACCAAAACCAAGAATGCCTCCCCGAGCAACTCGACCCACACTGGGTCGCTTGAAATTTGAACTCAGCTGGGGCGACATCTTGCCACAAACACACGGCGAGGTCTAGTTTGGGACTTTGGGGATATGGTAGCAGACATGGCGGAGCTCAGAGAAGAGGAGAAGAAGGCTGAGGGTTTCCTTCTTGGCAGAAAAATAAGGACAAAATAGGGGCGGATCCTAGCTACGAATTACGATAGAAATAATAGGCTTAGATGGGGATGGCCATGTATGAGTAGTCCAACTTTGGATGGGGCACACGCCGTGATTCGTCGCGGAGCCACAGGAGGCCATGGCCAAGCTGCATCGTACTCCTTGCATGACACTGTACACATGCTAGCGCAAGGTGCTGGCTGTTGCCTGCTTTTGCCTGGTGGCCGCCGGCTGCTTGTTGCCTGAGGAGCGAGCATGGGTGAAGGCCGGCTGGGAGCAAGGGACGATCCAACAAGGCGGCGGCGGCGGCGGCGTACAGGAGCGCGACGTTATCAGTCAAATATCTGCATAACAATAGAATGATAAACGACACACTACATAGAAATAGAATGATAGAGTTCCTTCACTAAACAACGTTGGCTTTGCTACATTACTCTGATTACCTACTAGGAGTTAATAGCTTAAACAAATCATAGTCGTTAACTCTTAAAGATTTATAAAATAATTAAATAACTGTAATAACAAGAAAAAGAAAAAAAAATCACATTCAATTTCTAGATATCGAGTATGCCACTTTCCATTTACCTGCAATACACTCGGATGGAAAGTAAGCTAATAATTTTACAAATAGCAAGTTAATTTATTTTGTCATGTTAACTCTTCTAACAACATGTCATGTAAGTTGCCACGTGTTTTTTTTTTGGTTGTTTTCCTTCTGGGGATAATTTATCCTGGTATATATAATTCTTTTGTTTTCCAGGTTCATCGCTTATCAAATGACCATGTTGTCTGTGTGGAGTTTCACCCTTGCCTGTATAGATATCATTTCTTTGAAGAAAAACTGGGATCTACACAGCACTGGGATTGTATAGATGTATCTCATAGGTGACTGGGTAAGTTTGTTTGTTTCACTTACTCCCTCCGTCTCTAGAAAGATCAATTTTTATAATCCGTGTAAGTCAAACTATATTGAATTTGACTAATTTTATATGAAAGAATAACAATATATATGCTATAAAATGTGCACCTTATGAAAATATATTCAAGGCTACATCTAATGATATTAACTTGATGTCATAAATCTTGACGGGTTTTTCAAGAAATTCGGTCAAAGTTTAAAAGGTTTAACTTACAACTCTATAGATCTATTTATGCAGAAGCAAAGGGAGTATTACAATGTTTGCACTTATGTTTAACTGTTTGGAAACCATGGCTTCGGATGGTTGGTACCATGTTTAAATGTTGAATTGGAAACCAGGACCGAGTAAGAATGATGGAAAGCAAAACATTAGCTAGGGCAGCATTAGATACAAAAAGGCACGCATCTGTCCAGAATCAATTCTTTTCAACATCTGATTACCTTTACGCATGTTTTCCATCACAATTATACTTTTCAGATGGTTTTATTTGGAGAAATGAAAAAAAAAACACGTTGCATAGTATAGTTTGGGCTATTCGTATTCTAAAATCACTTGTAACAAAGGACTAATTTAGTTGCGTGCCATTACATTTTAACTATAGTAAAAGTATTAATTAGTAATTTCTGCAAGATCAAAGTGCATGGTGTCCATCGAAATACAACTCTCTTTGTTTTTTTGTGCCTCATGGCAAAGAACCAATTTCTTTTTTGGGCATTTGTTTCAAATAAAATGAATGCAATGTCATATGTTTCACAATTGAGAATCTGACGTAATTATGTCTGTTATTACAGGCCCTAGCAATAGGCTCATTGGCAGCAGTATCTTCCGCTGGCGGTGTGCTCATGCTGCTCGACATAGATATGAAGTACTGCAGCCCTTACTCGTCTCTGGCATGCAGCCAGTTCCAGATTTCAGTCATCCTTGGATCCATGGAATGGGCATTCATATCTGCATCTGCTCTTTCCGCCTTCTGGCTGCTGGTTTCACTTTACAACTGATTTCATCTGTTGTATTGTGACTCTGATTAATTTAAATTTCGATTAGAGTGGATGGAGAAGCAGCTGGCGTCGTGGATTCAACTCTGTGAGAGGTATTATTTATTTGTTGGTGTACGTGATGATTGATGATGACCTCCTCCTCTGCTTGGGAGATCAAGATGGAGAGAGTAATTATATTCAGAAAGTTCCACGAACAAAAAGTGCATTTTGTTTCTCTGGCTTTAATTTGCAACGTAGTAACCGGTTTTGGCACAGATTTTTCTGTTCGATCCAGAGAGGAAAAACATGAATTGGTAGGTAGGGTAAAACTAGAAAATATACCCATACGTTGCAACGAGAGAAAAAAATATTAAAAATTTACAAAAATAAGGACAACAATGCTACGTACATTTTGTCTTTTACTCTTTCTACAAATTTTTTGAAGCTATAGTGGCCTCCTGCCCTAGCTAACTCTTAAACTCGGCATCCGTGACCTCATGCTGATCCTCAGTATAGCCGAGTTTTTTCTCTTTTCTGCTGAGCGATAAGGGCGTTGTACTCACGAATCTTAGCCTCGAGGATCTTTGTGGTGGCATACATTTGGTGAAATGCATTAGTAAAAAAAAGGTTAGTACCGGCGGATGTAAAGCCATTTTCACTTGTGTTTTTAGAAACCGTAACAGGAGAAATCAGTGAAAATCAACTTTTTCACGTGTGGTGATTTAAGAACCACCAGTGCAAGTAATTTTCTCTAGCGGTTTTTATAAGAAAACCATCAATAAAAATCGATTTATATTAGCAGTTTCTTAACAAACCACCACGCTTCTCCAGAAATTGTAAATGAGGTTTTAAAAATAGCAGAAAATATTTAATTCTAATATAGGCCCCTATAGCCACAGTCACCCACGAAGACAGCCGGCATTTTTTGCGCGCTTCACAGCCGCGGGGGTTCATACCCGTGACATCACCCTCGTGCGTAACATTCTTTATCACTCCACCCATCACTCATTTGTTATCCTGAACACAACATAAATTGATTGTTTGAGGCCCTAAACGAATTCTAATCAAAAGGTTTTCAACTATAAAGTTTTATAACTTTTAAAGATCTACAACTTTTATTTTGGTAGTTTCACCATCTGAGGTTGTTTATAAAATTTGAGTTTGAAATTTGACAAATTCAAACGTAGTTTTTCTTAACAAGATGATTTCAAATGAAAAAGTTATCAACCATAAAATTTCATAACTTTTCGAGATTTACAACTTTCATTTCGGTGATTTCTTCATACGAGTTCATTTTTTAAAACTCAAAAAATCGATCTCAAAATATTTGCAGTGGCGGTTTCTTAGGAAAACTGTCATTAGAAGTGGATTTGTATTGACGGTTTACTTAACAAACCTCTAATACAAATATATGATTTTTAATGACGGTTTGTTAAGAAAATCGTCTATAATGATGTATTTCTAGTGGCTGTTGGAAACCGTTTGCTTTGTACTGGTAAATGTCAAAGATAAACTTGCAGTAAAAAATAAAAGGACAACGACGCGAAGCGAAACCATTTTTTTTACCCATGATGGATGTTGGGGTTATGTGTGGTACTGGTGAGCTCATTGTCAAAGATGTCTGAGGAAATTTTTTTTTAGTCTGGACTACTGGAGTACAGCTGTAGTATCTGAACGCACGCTCAAACGCACTCACACACACCTACACACGCACGATGCACTCCCTAGAGCGCACGCTAGACCTACAAACTATACACACATCATGCGTCCTTCTTGATATCGACGAAGTCCTATTGGCTCCGCAAGCGACGGGCACACCGCACTACCATTGTGGCTTCACGCGTATGTCCAGGACCTAGCAACTTGCTCTTGAGCACCTCTTGCCAACGTTGACGTCGAGCGACGCCTCCTCCAACTTGGTGGCCTTCATCCTCTCCAGCACTAACCAGCGACCCAATGGCCCCAAGAATAAACTTGTTCGCCCAAAGATCCCGGCAATATTCCTGTCCGACCAGGTCAGACAGGAACCGCCGTCTGACCACCCCCTCCCGTGCCTAGGCCCGCGCCCGTGTCCTCGCTGTCGTGCCCATGCCCCAGCTCCAACGCCCGCGCCCTCGCTTTCGTGCCCGCGCCAGCACCCGTGCCTCTGAAAGGTCCTAAATGGCTAGAGGGGGGTGAATAGCCTATAAAAATCTACAAACAATACTTGACAAGCCGATTAGTAACAATAGCAAGCTTTGCAAAGCACTAGCTCTAAACTACACTATGCAAGCCACCTAGACAAGTATACTACACTATGATCACTAGTTCACACTCAAGGGCTATGTCACTACTAAACACTACTCCTAAGTGAGCAACTAACTAACAAGCTACACACGAGAGTAAGTACACAAAAGTAAAGAGAGAAGGTGATTTCAATACCTCCGGTGTAGAGAAGATATGAAGTCCAATATAACCAATCAATTCAAATACAAGGGAAATCCTCGGTAGAGAGATGACACAAGATTTTTTACCGAGGTTCACTTGCTTGCCGGCAAGCTAGTCCTCGTTGTAGCGATACACCCACTTGGAGGTTCACGCGCTAATTTTCATCACACGCCAAACCCTTCTCAAGGGTGCCGCACAACCAACACAAGATGGGGATCCACCAAGCTACGAGCAATCCACTAAAGATGCCTTTCGCGATCTCCCGCGGGGATAGGCTCAAGAACCCCTCACAATACCTTGATCGGAGGCGGAGACAATCACCAACTCCCCTCAACGATCCTCGCAGCTCCAAGCCATTTAGGAGTCGGCAAACTCTAAGAGTAATGAGAGAAACCGCTGCGAATCACCACTACCAAGTGCCTCTAGATGATCTCTATCAATGCAATACACTTGATGCTCTCCAAACTCACCAAATGATGAAAACAATCAAGTAGGATGAGTGAGAGTGGAGTGGGAAGGCTCACAAGTATGCTATAATGTTCAGGAGTGCCAAGAGATGCTCCCCAAACCAGCCAAGTGACTATTTATAAGCCACACACAAAGAAATAGCCGTTTAGACTTCACTGCGTACCGTCGGATTGTCCGACGGCCAGACCGTCGGACTAATCTGCACGGTCCGACGCCCCGGATAAACGCCACGTGTCACTAGCCGTTTGAAGTCGAACGTTGGATCACAACGGCTAACTTCCTGCGCTAAATGAACCGTCGGACTGTAGGCCGTCGGACCAAACCTTACGGTCCGACACCCACTGCCATTTGCACCATCGGACTCAAAATACACGCCGCGTCGGATCAAACGAAACCACGGTCCGACGTTTCCAGAGAGCTCCCCGAGCCCTGAAAACCGTCGGACGTTGGTCCGACGCTCACCGTCGGACTAACGCCGAGAGTCCGACGCTCCTCTGCTCTCCACGTGTCGACCTGCTGCGGCTCTGCACCGTCAGACCCTGAGGACAATGGTCCGACGCTCCGAAATCAAGCGTCCGACGCTTGCTGAAGGGGTTAGCCGTCGGACCGAAGACAATGGTCCGACGCTCAGTCAAGTTAGAGTCCGACGCTAGTTTTTCTTATTGAAACGTTTCCGAAATTCGCCGAATCCTGCCTCGCAAGCTCGGCAGGAGGAAGAGAGGACTAAACCCTCTCTAACCCTCAAACTTCACCCCGTTTCTTAAGGCACTAACACTCCAAAGTATCTCTCACTTAGGTGCACGTGTGTTAACCTTTTCAAAGAGTTTTCCACGGGTCAAGTTAGTGTCACTAGCATCTATATGCATATGCAATGATCATGAACACCTAGTGGCACTTGATAACCGTATTTCATCAACGATTTCACCCCTCTTGATAGTACGGCTATCTATCCTAAATGTGATCACTCCCTCTATGGAGTCTTGATCACCAAAAGCAAAAGAGCTCCTATGGATTATACCTTTGCCTTGAGCTCCTAGCTTTTTCACCATCTCTTGATGAAGCTTGTGGACTCCTTTTGATGATGGATTTATACCATTTGTATGGATGCCGTCATTACCCTTCACTTGTGGCCTCCACCGACCCGGTCCATTGCTCCATCTTGTTGTTTGCTAATCATTCTTATGAAACACTTAGAGCAATCGTTAGCAAACTAGGTTTCATCAATTACCCAAAACCAAACATGGGCTTTCAGCCTCCCCTGAGCTCGCCACTGATGTCGTACAAGCTCGCCGTCGTCATCACCATCTCCGGCGGGTATAGAAGGAACGGGTGGCCAGGGGAGGAAGGGAAGACAGGCTGTGGGGATGGTGGCCGGACGGCTTTGGGTCCTGGCGGCGGCAGCGGCGGCCGGGAAGGCCTAGGGCGGGGGCGCCGTGGTCGCCAGTGACGATGGCGACGGTGGTGAGGTGCCGTGGCGACGGGATTAGAGACGGGGAGGGGAAGATGGGGGGCCGCGGGCGTGCTAGGGCTCGCCCTAGCACGCCGTGGCACGGGCGGTGGGTAGCGGCTGGGGCGAGGGGCGCAAGAAGGAAGATGAACAGGAGCGGGCGAGCGCCGGCGGGAGAAGGAAGCTGGGCGACGGTACGGACGGCGATGCGCTCTCCTCCCCGGTCGGACAGGCGCTGCTGTCCAACCAGAGCGGAGCACACCCCGAAAGATCCCACGCCTCCATCGACTCCTTAATATCTTCAATGTCAGGATCCCACCCTTCTCCCACGATCATCGTCTCGCCTTCTTGTTGTGGAGGTCACGGTATCAACATTAAGTAGACTTTTCTTTTTAATTTTATTGGACTATTGTCATTTTCTCTTTCGTAATTTGTGATATTCATAACTTTCTCATATGATGTCTGATGAAGATAAACTTCAAATCAAAGTTATAGTACTTTGCAAGATCTACAATTTTGTACTTTAAACTTTTCTGGTTTGAGGTCATTTAGATGTCCAAATATGTACAACAAAAATTTTTAGCATTAATACAAAGGAGTCCATATGCTATACAGTCAAAAGTAAGTGTTTTATGGTAGTTAATGATATCGGACGGAGAAGCGTCAAAAAATGGTGGTAGATCTTAAAAAGTTATGTAACTTTATAGTTCATAATTTTTTATTTAAAGTCGTTAAGATTCTATTTGATTCGCAAGATTTCATAGAAGTTAATACAAGTTCCAGACATATGTTCCACACTCATAAGTGAATATGTGTAGTAGTTAAGGATCTTGAATGGAGAAGAGACTAAAACAAAAAGTTGTAGATCTCAAAAAAATAGGCAACTTTGTAGTTGACAATTTTTTCATTTGAAATCATTTATCGAATGAAAATTATGTTTACTATGAAATTTTGAAATTTGAATTTTTAAATGACCTTGATAGAAAAACGACCAAAACAAAAGTTGTAGACCTCAAAAAGTTATGCATCTTTGTAGTTAACAACTTTTTCATTTGAAATCATTTATCCTGTAAAAATTATGGCCAAATTTTGTTGAATTTGGAATTCAAATTTTTGAAATGACCTGAGATGGAGAAATGACCAAAACCAACCAAATATTCAATTCAAAGCTGGATAAAAATCTATCTTACAGGTGCAGTGGTTAGAGGATAAACGTGTGGAGCATGAGGTTATGGGTTTGAGCTCTAGGGCCGCGAAGCATTTGTTTTTCACGTGAATAAATCATGTCACTTATGACGCGCGACTGTGTGGTAGTTGGTGAGGCCTCATCAGTATTAAAAAAATACTTATTTTTTAACTCGTTTTATGGGATTTTTGGGAACCACATCATGCCGATTCAAAATCCGACAGTGATAGCTATGTTGGGTTTTGAATCAGCACTGATTAAAGAATATGACATAATGATTTGAGTGGATTCTCCATATGTTCATGTTCAAAGTTTCTATATGTCGAATAAAATTACACTCATATCAATGTTTGTTGCATGAAGTTTGAATTCCATAAAATGTTCATAAATAAAAAAAATATAGTGGCCTATTACCTCCTAGATGGTAATAAATCATCTTTTTTTAATCGAATCTGTCCTGGTGAACGGTCTATATCTGGGAGTACCATATCTCCTATTTTCCGTATCTCATTTAATTTGTACATAATTTCGATTTTACGTCGATATACATAGCTCGTACGTGCAATCTAGCCCCATGATTCATGACACCATGCACCCCTCTCTCTGACTATATTAGCTATATATATACCGCCTATACATAGGCTATGCAAACAATAGCATTTAGGTTAGCCTATACAAATATGAGGAGGGGTAGGTGCTGTGGCGTCCTAGTGTACCCAGCAGCCATATTCGTTTTCCTCTTGCTTCTTGCATATGCATCGCCTGTGACATGTAAGTAGTATTATTATCATCACCTTAATTATGCTTCATGTCTTTTCATCAATATATATGCAGAATGTTGATTATGAATAGAAAAAAACAATATTTGCAGCAGCTCGTCATCATCTGCCTGAGGCTGCAAGTTTAACATCATCATCATCATCCAACGGGACTGAGAGCGATATTGCACTAATATTTTGCCAGTGGAATCCTTGTGTACACTGGCCGACCTGCTGCTGCTGCATGAGTGACATGCCGGAAGCCTTGTGTTATAAGACGCGGGATGAGTGCAGGGCGAACTGCCCCGTTTGCAACCCAAAATGTCCGCCGCCGACGTCGTCGTCGAGCCAAACCCAATCGATGGTGCAACCCTATAAGCTTGGAACGGTAGTTAACTCTACCTTATACAAATAGTTAATAAAAATCAATCTCGATCAATTCATTGGTTTTGACCGCCACAAATAACCGAACTTGCCTTATAACGAGTCATATAAATATTAATTTTATATTGTCACCTATTGGGTTTTGTTAGCATGTAAAACCTCCATTACGCTTGCTATGGACCATATTTATTGCTTGTATATGATTGAGGATATGGTTAGCCCTACAATTAATTGTCAGCTGCTAAAATTAGCGCTGAAGGACCCAAAGGCGACCTAGAGGGGGGGGGGGGGGGGGGGTTGGATGGAAGCCGCTAATTTCTTTCGAAATCTTTGGCAACTGTCCCACGTTCTACCCTAAGAAGCGAGAAAACACGCAAGAGAGATATTCTCGAGTCAACAAGTGGCCAGATGTCTACTAGAGACACAGCGGGATCCTCGAAACATGGCCAAGCAGACCGAAGAACCAAAAAGAAGTGACCAAGTAGACCAACTCAAATTTCTCAACCTCTATGGAGGAGAGGCAGGAGAGCTACCCTAAACACCAGAGCCAACTAGTGACTAGGATGCCTAGGAATGATCCATGACTCGCTACCAAACCAAACCAAAAATCGGAACTCGGATCGGAGATCAAACGGACAGGGAATGAACCGAACAGCGCAAAACTGGACTACGTGGAAAGAGTTTCTGTTCTCAGTCCAAAAAAAGGACCCCGGACTGTCCGAGCTTGCAGGGCGGACTGTCCGCGGTTACGGGCTCTGTTCAAAGACAGAAGCTCAGAACTTGACCCCGATGGCTGGACTGTCTGAGGTTGAGGCCCGGACAGTCTGCGGCTCGCGTTCCAGCAGCCCTAAAAAAATTGTCTCCTACCAGGAATCAATCCAAACTCGATCAAATCAAAACCAACTGCCACCAAATTTGAATCACATCACCACAAGGAAGCTAGCGGGCTATTCTCAAGAAATTATCACCCTTGACGAGAAATTGAAGAACTCCAAAAATCGCTCATGAACTAGAGCATGATGTTGAATCGACCCAATCTACAAATTGGAGTGAAATCAAGTGATTTCCCTTGGTTAAAAGGACCACACATGTCCAAGAACATGTCTACGCAAACAGAACGGATCGAAACGCCTCCAAAACGACGAATTGCAGCAAGAACAAAGATGAACGAAACGAAGAACGTGGGAGACGAAAACCACCAACACAAAATATAAATCCCGAAGGACAAAACGAGGTTAGGGACTCGATTCACAGTCACTAATCACACCAAAACCATAACCATGAGTGCTTGAGGTGGTCCTATCTCAAGAATCCTAGTGAGGGAGAAAAACTAGAGCAAATAGGGGTGGAGAGAGTGAGAGAGAGGCAAGAGGGGTGTGCAGCCCCCTTGCTTATTTAACAGGCCATTACATTTTGCACTTAGCCTCATAATTAGTCTCTAACCCTAAACAGGCGAACTAGTTAGCCCTAAGACATTCTGGAACCACCTCCTCACAATCTTGATCCGACGGCTCCGCTTCTTGTCTGGACTTGCCGTCGCCTCGACGCAACCTCCAGGATTCCATCACGTGCCGCCGCGCTTCCTTCGGAAGCTCCGTCCAGGTTTTGAGGCCCAAACCCAAATACCGTCTTGGGTCGCGTCCGACCGCGTCACCCCCTGAACCGCCATCACGTACTCTTCTGCTCGGCGATGTCCGAGATATCAGCCACCACGGCCAGTCACCCTATCTCTTCGGTCCCTCGGTCCAAGCTCCAGCGTTCGTTCCTCACCGCTCCCAGTCTATCGGCACGAACACACTCGACCTTCACTGTAGCCGTCGACCACCGCCTCTATGCTCTACATCTGCACACGACAGGTCAAGAGACATGCCAAATGAACTCTGTTAACAATCACTCATCACAGACTCAAACCACAACGTCTTATCCACCTATGTTCGCAAGCGCAGAATCTATTTCTTGGGATAATCATCTCTCGTCGTGTCGACATGGCATCATGAAAAGATTAAGAAAAGAAAAGGTCGTTGGACGAACTGACGAGCACCGTTAATGCTGGCTAGGAGAGCAGAGACTGTAAATTGTTTGGGAAGTGTGCGAGACTAGAGACGAGCGAGTCGCTAGCTAGTAAACTTTGAGCCTTATCTTTCCTACTTGTCTGATGACTTGTGACGTCAGCTAGCTACGTGTCATGATGACTAGAGACGAGCGTTAGTTTTGCACTTGTTGCTCTGTGAATGCGTCACCATTCCGAGCTGACAATTTTTTCGCCCGATATAATAGTAAGGCCCTGTTTGAAAGTTTTTTGTGAATCATTTCACCTGCTTCCGGCCGAAATTTCTTGTGCACAAGAAGGCAATCGGAATATCCTTCATTTGTAAATTATTGTTTGGCTAAGCAATTTCATCAATTGAACAAGGCGGCAGCAACTCCTGTTCTCCCTGCATCCCTTTTCCTTCGCCTCCAGCAACCACGCACGGCATCGCCCTCTAGAAATGAGACGCTGCTGCCGCCCGTACCTGCTTCTCCGTCTCTGCCCTCTAGAAATGGAGACGCCCCCGCCACAATCGCCCTCGCTGCAGCCAGGCGACGCCAAGCTGCCTCTGCCGTTGGGCGACGCGCCGCCGCGGGAGGAGACCAGCTTGGCCACCAACGGGAGGGACGGGGCCACCCCAAGAACCCGTGCGCCTCCCCTCGCTGCATCTCGTGACGCCGCTCGGTCCACCGTCTCTGGGAATCTCTACAACTAATAAGAAAGACAGACTTTTTGTTTGGGGTCATCCGTCCGCCACCGCTCCGTGCAATTCCTTCGCCGCCCACCCCACCTACGCCGTCTTGCGACCAGGCCACCAGGGATCGAATCCCACGAGCAACGCAAAAATAATAATAATAAAAAAACTGCGACGCTCACGCACGCCCTCACCCATGGCGCTCTCTTCCGCAATCTCCGCTCGCCGCCGTCGCCTGCGTGGGCCGCCACCTCGCCGTTGTCGTCGCCGTCGCCGCCTTCTCTGCTCGCCGCGCACCCCTCCTTCCCTCTCCCGCGTGCCCCTCCGCCGCCGAGGCCTTCCTCAGCAAGGCCATTGGGGCGCTCGTCTCTGGCCATCTGGATCGCGGCGGCGCGGCCCCACCTCTGGTTGCGAGCAGAATCCTACGTCCTCCACCATCGGTGACCACAGTTGCGAGGGCGCGCGAGGAAGGCGAACTCTGCCCCGGCGTCGCCGCCGACGAGGTGAGATCTTGGGCTTTTTTACCTGCGCTCGCTCTTGTTATTTATGGGTGAATCAGTTCTTGTTTGATTAATTTTGAGTAGCGGCTCGTCAGTTTGAGACTCTATCTACGGCAAAATGGATCTGGATTTCATCAGTTCAACTGCAGGCAACCTCTTTCATTGCCATGCACGTATGTATAACAGGAGCATGGATGTTTCAGTCATCATCAACTTGTCTGCATCATTGTCGAAACTTTAATTAGTTCAGTATATTAGCTCGTGGTTTGTTGAATGTGAATGTCACTTTCTTGCCACAGCTACAGATAGCATTCATCTCTGTGAGTGAGCTTACTGGTCCATGTGTGTCAATTGTAGATACTTACACCTCTTGTTGAAGGAATGGTGTCTTGTGCTGTTTTCATAGAGTTGCAATTGCAAATGATGGCTGACCAATTTGAGTTAAATCAGTAACTACCTTTGTAATGGAACTTTCTTTACAGTGACCGCAGTTGCGAGGGGGCAGAAGGAAGGCAAACTCTGCTCCACCGCCGCCGCCACCGAGGTGAGCTCTCGGGCCTTTTTGACCTGCACTCGCTCTTGTTATTTATGGGTGGATCAGCTAGACTTTCACCTTACAAAAAAAGCTTATGGAAATCCCAACTTATAAGAGAACTCAAATAAATACCCCATGTTGCCTTGGATTGATGTATTGTGATCGGTTATTAGACATTGACTATGATGTTGATGAATGAGTCATTTTGTGTAGAATGTGTCGTTGGCATGCTATTATATTCTTGTCTCCCTGTGCAACATGCTCGAGGTATTCCTGTATGGAAATTGTGCTGGATTGTGTTGATCTTAGGATACTCACATTTTTTTAAAAAAAAAATGATGTACAGGCTACGCCACACCTTGTAGGTCAATGTGGATGGGAAATTATATGTAATTAACTGCACATATGATCTATATGTGTATGCTTGTACTGAGTTAGTCCTTTACACAACAAGATGTGGACCAAAAATTAGAGAATCCAATCAGTTGTTAGTGCAATGGTAGGGAGTTTGATAACCAGAATTCCATGTGGGAAATTACAGGGGAATGATGTCCTCGTCCAGGCCGCCTTCAGGGTCAAGCTCATCTCTGATGGCCGTGCCACTGACCTGCAGGGGGAGTCCTTCGAGCTCATCACCATGCCGGTGCGTGCCCATCCGTCCTCGCCTCCTTGTTCACTGACTGTCACCATGCCTTCAGTCTCAGACAACAAATTCGTGTGTTGTGCTATATGGAGGAATGCCTGACCAGATTCAAGGTAGTGTGCTGTGCTGAATGCAGGAAATTCATCCAAAAGATGAACCTTTCAAGGTACTGACCAGATTCTTCAACAATGTCCTTGTTTCGGATTAAAACAATATCTGATGAATTGGAGATTAAAATCTTAATTATTAATTATCTTTGTAGAAGAATGAATGACAGCCGATAACCATTGTATTGATCTCTGAGCAATATATATATGTATTACATCAGTGGTTGCATAATCGGCAACCGTATGTGTAGTGGATTACAATCGTGGGTGAGTGGATCGTGGTCACCGCGCTTGGTCTTCAGTCAACGGCAACAATTCGTGCGGTGACTTTGGCGCAGTCTTGGCGCTGTCATCCAGTATCAAAAAGGTATCATGCTTCTGCCAGAACCTGTGGTAAAGTAGCTTACCTGCTTGGTTCTTAGAGATTCCAGTTTATTTGGTCATTGAGAGTTGATTCTTTTGATTATGCTTTCCCTGAGACATTTTTCCTCTTCGTGTGTTTCCTTAACAATGCCTGGCATTTTCCTGAAGGACATGTTAGCTTCGCCTGTTTTCTTACGGTTCTAACAGTAGAGTAATATATTGATCCGAACTGCTACGTACTTCTAGGTGGGCTGCTGCAGCTGCAGCTGCGGTTGATGTGCTGGTTTGTACCTCTGTTGTTTGATCATGGTTAAAGCTTTGCATCAACAACAACAAGATTATCAGATCAGGCTGATTGTTTGGTTTACATCAATACATTCTCTATAAAGATGCCCCATGTTCCTTTGAGTATAAGATATGAGGGGGTCTACTTTTACTCTCTCCCCACACAGTTCTTTGTTGATGTTTGGCTTGTTGCCCGGTCACTAACTAAATGAAATATTATTACCTTATTTGGAAGTGGTTATTAGATTCTCTGTTGTTTCCTTATTTGGAACATTTGCAGTTGTACCATTTGAACTTTGATTAAGGCTGATGGAGACATGCAGAAGATGTGGCATGCGTGATGACTGATGAGGCTGGGCCCTGGACGGTTGAGATTCCAGGTGATTTTTGGTGTGTTATTAAAGTGGATCCTATAATGCAAAAAATTCTTTGTCAGAGGTGAAACAGAGTTTGGGTTTCAATTTTTTTTTTCCAAAAATTTATTTTTTGTGAAAATACTTCTTACCATGATGTTTGGCATGGACAACTCTATGACATGTGGTTCATTGAGAAAAGTTTAAAGTTGTGAATTTTGAATTTGGGCCACAAAGGAAAAACATTTGATAGGATACTAATTACTTTTATAGGATGCTAATATCTTGGTGAAATGTGGCTTAGATAGCTGAAACATTGGAGATTACCGTGGGTTTATTACTCCAAATATTTCTTCGCAAGTGAGAAACTAATTTACTATTTTCTGATAACAAATTTCTTGTTTTCCTAATTGACGACTTACATATAGATTTCAATATGCCATACCTATGTTGCTTTATTGATGTTCAGCATATCTGAAAGCCTGGATCATGTTATTGTGGCAATAGGGAGTGGATATAATGGAAGAATAAAATTGGCAATTCATGTTGCTGTTACTGAATTTTATAGAAAAACAATGCTATGTAAATGCTCCAAAAAATAATTCTGAACAAAAATATGCTAACTGGAAGAGTTGCATGCAGTGTTTTTTCTATTTATAGCAGATCTTACTGTACTCTTACACAAAGGTGAAAGAAAGCACTGAATTTATCCTTCAGTATTAGTAGCATATTGTCAAGTGTCGCTCATCAATGTTTGCTTTTTCATCACAATGAGAACTAAATTTTGATGTCACAGTTAAGTTCATAGAAAAAGAATATGCATTCAATCATTTAGATAACTCACATTTTTATTAGTTTCTATATCTAACTACCATTTTCTTTGGGCATGATTTTGAAACAGAAGGAACTGAGCCAGGAGAGTGAGATGCATGACGAATGATACAAGATGTTGCTTGCAGTAAGCCTTGCCGTCGTTGCCATTATTCGAATTTAGGATAAGCGTGATCTGCGTTGCTTTTGATGCACATTGGTTCTGTTCTACATGTTTTCTAACCAGATTATCATAAGTTCAATACTCTCAGAGTTTGAAATGAGTTGTGCACCACTTATGCCGTTCATGTGTAAGAACTGATGAAATAAATTAATCTACAAATGTATTTAATACTTTCTTTTAAATAGGGTTCATGAATGCCACCTTGCACCTATGCATTATAATTTTCAAAAGAAAAGCATGTTTCTCCTTTCTGTGACCTGCTATTTTGCTGACATTTTCAACAAAAACTCTTATTGCGAAATTTGTTTTTTATTAAATATCACTTAAACATCGAAATTTTTTGATAGTATTGTTATTTTACCGTGCGATCTGTGTATTTTTAGTATAAAAATTATTATTCCGTAGCAACGCACGGGCACGCTACCTAGTTGAACACAAAGATGGAGAGGAAGGAAAGGGACCGGTGTCGCGTTGATCGTGGCCCGATAGTTATCGGAAAAAAGGTGTTATCTCATAAGGTGATTATTTTTTTCGGGTTGTAATGAGCCAAACCGTCGGTAATTTATTTCTAAATACTGGACATCCAAACAGTCTTTTCCGGGTTACGTGGGAAAATTATTAGGGTCTGTTGTAAATTACAGAGGTAAGGGCATGTACAGCCCATAGACGAGTTGTTGTCTGTAAGTTTTCACCACATCATACATAGACGGGTGAATAGACAACGCATACAGTGGACCATCTATTTAACTGTCTACAAACAATTTAATGCACATATACATCTACGATCAATCATGAATAGGATATATGTGTGCCTTCTTGTTGCTTGTTTAACACAAATGAGGACATACTATATCACAAATGTTGCTGCTCGACACACCTCAACTATCGGTACAGTCCCTAGAATAATAGATGGACACACTTGTGTGCTGTTACCTTGGCTAGGAGTTTGGACAAATCCACGATGCACATTCAATTTCTCCAACTGAAACTCTGATAGGAAATTACATCTACTTATGCTGCCAATCCAAAGACAATATTATTAATAGACCCATGCAACATATGCACAATTTAACTTCAAATTGTGCTCTGAATACTATCTGTGGAGAAAACATACATCTAAAATAGCATAGCACTTCACTTATGGTCAAGTCAGTGTGTCATACTTGGACTGATTAATATCTCTCAACCATGTAAACAGGAATACCCTTAGATTGTTTCAGGAAATAACATCTGCTTCAAGGAAGCAAAATTCCTACAGAAAACTGATTTTCCAATACACAGGTTTATCTTCAGAAGTTCCTAGAAACAATTGCCAGTGTTGGAATTCACAGATACTTCCAGCACCACACTTCCAACAATCAGGAAAGTAGGTAAATAAATATGGCAGCAAGCTTCATCAAACTGTCAGATGTTATGGTAGGGGATAATTAGGCGTTATGCTTTGCCTAGAGCTTAAGAGATTGAGGAAGACTAGATAATTATTTCTTCATTATTCATTGCTTGATTAGAATGATACATCTCCTTTCCTTATATAGAGAGGTTTACTTAACCTCTAAGTAAAGGACTCTTATCCCTCTAATAGATTTAATCTAATATCTATCTTAGGACTCTATTTCCTTAACTAATTAGGACTCTATTTATTTTCATCTAATCTATCCCCTTCTAATAGATCTATCATAATCCCTTTACTACTACAGTACCATGCTACAGTGCCTGCGCGGTACTGTTCACGCATGGGCCAGGCCCAGCCCCATTGGGGGGCCCGTTGGCTGCCCATGACCCATGACACAAACACTCTCATGGAACTGGAGGGAACTGAAACATCTTATGAGCCCATACATGTTCAGTTTACAGGGCAACAAAAACAAGCAGTTCTGATCTACAGCTGTCTGAATCTAGTAACTATCCTTTCCTGGAAGCACATAGATTTGATAATATTAACAAGTAGATGAACTGACTGACAACAAATACTAACTTAATCAACTATATACTAATTAGTTTTATCAGGACACTAATAATACGAATTGTCTGTCAGCAAAATCAGTCACTGAACAATATAATAGATCCATTTCCATGTGTACCTGCAACAGATCAGTAGCAGTAGCAGTACCTTCTCTTGCTTCCCTGAAACACAGTACAAGGATTTTAGTTACAAGACACTACAACGCATATGTAAATTATACAGGAAGAACACAGCAGGTGGCGAAGAAGTAGTTCCGTTGAAGCCACAACCGCTGTGGCTAGTTCAGCCTCCGATAGGAAGGATTCGGCCACGCCGGATGCAGTCATGGATGAGGACGTTGCCGCCGCTGCTCCGATGCCGCCGCTGATGGGGAAGAAGTGCGCCCGGTCGGATCCGCGGCCAATTGGGAAGAGGCCTGCCGGCGGCCGGCGGGCTAGATCTGCTACCAACTAAGAAGAAGCCCGCCGCCAAGCTGAATACACGACCAACAAAGGAAGCCAATGATGTAGCTGAATACTCGTCTTCTCGTGATCAGACGGGGTGGGCTCGTCTGTTCGTTCACGGGGTCCTTTTTGCAAAATAAACATCACACAGACGCGCTGTACATGCCCTAATGGCTGGGTTGGGTATACTAGGTTGCGTTGCATACACAGGTGTTAATTATGAGCTGAAGCTGAAATGACACACATGCATGGATCCTCTGCCTAGCTTGCTCACGTACTGCTCCTTTGCAAGTTAAGAGAGATTAATTTGTGAAGACAACATGGACTAGTGACGAGCAGCAAGCAAGCAGTACGTAAGCACGGGACACGCAAGAGGGATTAATTAATTTAATTATCTTGAGCTGCCAAAGAGCTCTAAAACGTACTTGTACACAGCAAATGGTGCCAAACAGTGTGCTTTTGTCTTCATCGTCGACTGCAAATAAATACTCTAGGTAAGGTGGTACGAATATATATTGTATAGAAAGAACGAAGCAAAGTATTAGCAAAGACCAAAGACCTTAACTAATATGAAATTAAAAACCCGGATTAAGCAGTGGTGGGTTGACGAGTCATATGAAAGCTAGGAGGGACACAGTCTAATGGACAAGTAAGTGGTGAACGAAGCAGTCAGTGGCCGTCAGTCGTGTCTATGACGAACGAGAAGCGAAGGAGAGAACGCGTTAACGTTGTTGGTCCAGTCAGTGTGGCTGTGCTGCGCGTGTGTAGACCGGACTCGTCACTCGGGTGGGGTCAAGGCCCCCAACGTACGCCACTCGGGTTGGGTTGGGTTGGGACGTTGGGTGCTCATCTGCTGCTCCGTGCGTCGATCGATCGGTCAGCTCCATTTGTGTTGTGTACTATTCCATCTGCATGCAATGCAGACGCGCATACGTCAGTCAGGTCTTGGGGATCCGGATATGGTGCATGCAACCGCGTCCACGCCCACGCACGCGGCTTCAATTCGCTCTACGTAAGCAAAGCTGCTGGACGAGGACGACGTGCGGCGGCCCTGGACGTACTGGGCCCAGCGCAGCCGCTCACAGCCCTTCTTCCACGGCTGGGTTCGCTGGGCCGGCCTATCTATGTTGCCGGATGTCGCCCGAGGCCCAGGACAGCGACGTTACCAAGAAGCATCAGCACGCACATCCCGTGCCATCACCATCATCATCCATTGCAAGTTGCAACTTGCAAGGTATAACACAATATAACAAAAACAAAAGGGTGGAACGTCCGCCCGAACGTCCGGACTTGACTTCTCGTCCGGACGTGGGATGTTTGTGCGTGCTTTGCTATTCACTTTCACCTATAGCCACTGTCCATATTTACTGCTGTTATATGCGTGCTGTTACTAATAGTAGGCACAAGACTAAAATATAAAATAAATAATGTCATCAAATATCTCATGATTTTTGAAGTTTAAAAAAATTATAGCTACTAAACCTAATATGCTAATTAAAATCCGATTGCTCCATCGTGTTTCTTTTAATAAACTCTTCAAAATAAGATCCCACATGAATATATTTTGATAATTTTTTTTGCAACATATACAACATCTCGATATATTTGTGCAACATCCATACGAAGCACCTGTAACATACTATTGAATCTACTGAAACACTAGATACATACTTTTGCAACATGCATATTTCACCCCCGAACGACACAGAGTAGAGGAGGGGAACAGACAGTTCCGGTCAACCAGCGACAGAGGAGATAGACGATAGCTCATGGGAGGTTACGTCGGCCAAGCCAAATCAGGTGTCGGAGCTACCAGGGATGGCTGCTCTAAAGTACGGAAGAAGGCAAGCAAGATGAGCGCGCTGGCAGAGGAATGACGGTTGATAGAAAGATGTGAGGTCACGCCGGGTAGAGAGGAGGAGGGTTGCTGATGGTGTCGAACCTCCCAACCGGCCAAAGGGCATGAAACATGCATCCGAAACGTTAACTGTAATACTAAATCTATTTTTGAAACATCCATATAAAACACTTGCAACATATGTACGAAACTAGTGAAACACTCGAAACATGCGTATAAAACATTTGGGAAAAAAGCCTGAAAACTTGGAAACCATTTATAAACATATGCAATATTCAGATAAAATAGTTATAACAATACATGTGAAAATATATGCAACATCCAGATGAAACAATTATAAACATTTATTTGGAAAACAAGATGAAACATTCACTTAAAACATACGTCCAAAAAGATGAAACATTTTGAACAATATTTGCATGCATCTAAAAACACTTACAACATATGGAACATTTCTTATTTTTACAAGCATACATATAAAGAAATAATATATATATATATGTGTTAAAAAAGAAAAAGACAGGGGAAAATAGAAAAACAGAAAAAAGAATAAAGAATACCAAAGAAAAAAGGAAATGAAAACAATAAAAAAGAGAAAAGAAAAAGGAAAAAAAACGTAGTTGCCCCGGTGCGGGCGACATGCGACCCGCGGCGCTCGGCGTCCGTCTACGAGGAGGGGTGCATGCGTCCTACGGCGTCAGACGGAGAAAAAGGAAAAAGGAAAGGAAAAAAGAAAAAAAGAACAAAAAACTAGGCAGACGCGCGGGACGGACGCACGGGGGCGCACATGCATGGGAGCCGCGTCCGGCGAGCGGCCGGACGACCTGACCCAAGCATTACCGGAAATAAAATGCACTCCCTCCGCCCCCCCTTCCCCCCCACACACACAAGGCGTAACTCACCATGTCTCGAATTGCGAGGAGTTAAAGATTCTTAATTTTGTTTAAATATAAATCTAAAGATATTAACGTTTATTGTGTATAATAAATATCGTTGGATAGTCATGAAATATATTTTAATAATAAACTTAAAAATTGTAAATTAAAATATAGTTAATATCCTTCTATAAACCTAGTCAGATATAAAGATTCTTTGACTTCTCGAAAAATGAGGCTTGTTTTCTTTAGAGGACAGCGGTAGTACTATCTAACAAATATCACTCGAAACAGAGGTACACGGCGCGACGGACCATCACTCTAGGGTTGGAGGAGAGGGGAAAATTTTGTTTTACCTTGTAATGTATTATATCCTATTCACAACTTTGTAAACAATGATGTAATTTCACAACGTCACCCAGGTGAGACTATAAATACCGAGAGGATCTCGTGTTATAAAGAGGATGAACTGTGAATTTACTACAACTGTCTTTCACTCTTCCTGTTGAAACTCTCGGTTGACAGTGATACCCTCTCTTGTTCTTACTTCTCCCCCTCTTTAGAGGGTAGGAAGCCTTTGGACACACATCGTCTGCGTCTTAGCCTAAGAGGGTCTAGGAACGACCGCATACAACCCAAAGGCAAAACCAAACCGTACAACCCAGTTCTGATCTGAACCATTAGCAGCTTTATGGACCAGCGATCACCATAACTCTTGTTTTGAGGAAGCAATGAACTCACTTGCGAGTGAGGCAAGGCTTTCTTTTATAATACATCCTACTCTCTGCCCAGTGCCCACCCAAGTGAGTAGATTGATGACGTCGAAGCTAAGCTAGCTAGCTTAACACCGTTTTTGTTACAAATTAAATTCTACAAACTGAATTCTATACTTTTTTTGCTAAGGGATAAAATGGTCATTTATTTTATCCTAAATTTAACACCGTCAGTGTCCTAAACTGGATTGAAGGGCTTAGAAGGAATGATTTTTCATTAGGAGGCCATGCAACTAAGTTCGAAAAAAATACCATGGAAAGAAGAGTCATTTTTTTCAAGGCCATACAAGTAAATATCTCTTCTAATTCTACGAGTCACTTGTATCGTAAAAGCCTATCTGCAAATTTGGTGCACTGCGTAGGTAGCTAGCTTAATTACCAGTTGGTAGCAGCAATACGCAAGCCAAGGAAGGGATCGATGGCAATGCAGGTACACACGGCAGCGTGATGGCCATGGCGTTGTCCCTTTCTTCAATTGTTTGGTTTCCAGCCACGTACGCACGGCAGCGCGTGATGAAATGATGATGACCAATTGACCATCCGTCCGTCCGTGCAAGGATCGGATGAATGAAAATGGCCCTGCTTATTATACCTGCTGTGCACAGTGCACCTACGAGCTAGCGTTTGAACTTGTGCACGCGTACGTGTACGTAGTATAGTACTCCCTCCGTCTCGTATTAAATGATGCTATAAGAAATATGCGGGTCAAATTTTCTCAACTTTGACTAGATTTATAGAAAATATGTGTAATATTTTTATTTTTACATAAATTTGTTAAAAAATTAGATTTAAAAATCTTTCCAATGATAATAGTTGTGTACGTTCGATATAAATATTTTTAATATAAAATTAGTTAAAGTTGAAAAAAGCTGATCTCTTGAGAAACGAGAATGACATCTATTTTGGGACGGAGGGAATATGTGCAAAGAAAAAAACTGACTCCGATCCTTGCATGTGCATACGGGCCGGCCGGGCAAGCGTACATAGACCTGAGCAGGGGCGAAGCTAGCGATGAAATCAATGTGGTGCTCCACCGAAAGCAATACCTAAATATTATAACAATTAGAAATTGCTACCTAAACATAGATATTTTTTAAAAAAAGTTTAAATCTTGATGTGCATGTTCATCAGAGTATATACTACCTACCTAGTAAAGGCTAATTCGAGAGTCTCAAATTACAAACAAATTTACCGTAGGAAGCAACCAAATCCAATAAAGTAATGAAAGTAGGGGACTATCAAACTGGAATGGTACTCACCTCTCTCTCTCTCTCTCTCTCTCTCTCTCTCAGATGGGCTTGGATGATATCTTCATCGGAGTGGTCAGAGGGAATGTGTAGAGCCATAGGAGAATGGGCTTGAATATATTCACCGGAGTGGCCATGGGAAACTGGAGGGGTTGTGCAGAGCCGTGCAGGCCAACGACAGCATCTCCCTTGTCCTTTAGCTAGGCCTAAATCTAATATGTATATCTCTAGGATTATCTCTAATCTTATGTATCTATACTTTTAACATCCTCCGCAATCTCATTAGCAGGGAAAAACGGATAGTTTAACTAGATTTGAAGTCTTGTCTCTTGTGTCTCCACCATCATCTCTCTGCCTCCGATATTAATCATTGTCAACTGCGTTTCTTATGGATGGTTTGACAACTAGGGCTACTTTTTGCATCCCTTTTGGTGTCATCCCCTATCTCTTCTCTATATTTTCTCCGTCGTAGCGAGAGTATCATAAAAACAGTGATTATATGAACACTTGACAAGAGTTATTATTGTTAATGATTTGCAGTATATGAAGCCCTTATCTATCAGATTCAACGTGACTGGTCATGTTGATGTAGTAGCCGTTGTTAATATGTGGTTGTGTTCGATGATGTAGCCGCACATAGATAAGATAAGGGCACAAACTTTGTGCAATAATATTGTAAATGGAGCTGGATCCCTACTAGAGGCATCTTGCCGATTTATGCCATAAGCTAGGGTGTCTATTTCAGAAAACGTTGTTGGGGTATCTTGCATATATGAGATGATGTTGTTGAACATCTTGCGTATTACAAAGGCAACGATTCAGGAGTCTTGCATAGTTGCATATGTCAAATGATATATCGTCGGGGTGTCATGCATGTATATGTTAGATGGTGTCAACACAGTGATGCCCTAGAGATATCAAAGAAATTGATCTCCCCAAGGCACAGGCCTGCGAAAGATGTGGGTGGACCAAAGATGAATGACATTAGTATATGGCTCTATCCTTGTTCGCAAAAGAAAAAGTTATATGGCTCTATCTGGCACAATTGATATTATGTCTTAGTAGTAATTGGTACAAGTATTCTAAGTTTACGTGAAGTACAATACAAAGTCTATGAGGTACACTGAAAATCTTTAGACCTCGTGGACTTGTAACACAATCCATTGTCAGCAGGTTACATAGATACAATTAAATACTTGCCTTTTGTTGTTGTAAAAAAATTTGGTTGTTAAATAATTTTTGAAGCACAAGGTCTATTATACTTGTAGGCACTGAAATGGTAGGGGCAATAAGATTGAATTAAATGATGATGCATGGAGGTTTTTATAGATTATTAACGTTAGAAATTAAACGGTTATGACTGTGGACGTACAGATTTTAAATGCTAAAAATATGCATATTCATAGACGGAGGGAGTTCTATACACAGACGATATTGATTTCGTATTATGGAGCTCCTAAACATTACTTGTAAAACTATGCTACGAGTGACCTGCTTTTTAAACTTCGTCTTCTTCTTTTTTGGCAAGGAGCCTTGGTCATAGATACATGGGAAGTAGAGGGGCTTATTTGACAAAAGAAATAGAGAGAAACAAGTGTATGATATGATATGACTAGTAACCACTGCTTCTCGCTGAAAACTGAAAAAGCCCGTGAAATAAACCCCCTTTGATTCTGAGATGAACCCTGGACTCTCTCGCTAGGAAGGAGTATTATTGTGGCTTGCCATCGCTGATTCTGATTGGGACTGCACCGGTGCACCTCCTGCCTGCCAACGCACACCGGAGCGCCGCGAACTTTCGAGCGGCCCCGCCCACCTCGATCCTCTGCCTGTCCTGCGTTGTCTTCTCCGTCTCTCCCTTGTCGCCTCCGGCGCCGCTGGGCTGGATTAATGGGGCGGTCGCGCCCGCCGATGAGCTGATCGAGCTGAGGCCAGCTGCCGCGCGCCGCCCGCGAAGAAGACGAAGACGAGTAGTCGACTCCTAGCTCCTACGCTATGCCGTCCTCTTTCCTGAATTGAAGCAGCATCTCGCATGGTACGGTTCCATCCTTTCCCACTCTGCTTGTTCCATCTCGTGAAGCTGCGTGCGTTCGTCGTCTTTATGCCGCGTCGTCAACAAATCCAGGATTCCTCCGATCATCCTCCTTTTCCCTGCAAAACGAAATCTGTTTTTTTTTTTCTTTCACAAAAAAACCGCTGTTCGATTCCACTGACTGGCAGGGCAGGGCAGGGCTTGAGTTCAGAAATAACCGCTGCTTTGCTCTGCTGTTACCAGCTTCCTTCACGATCGACCAATCCGAAGCTCTCTTCACCATTTTCTTCGATTCCGCACAGCCTCACTGGACTCAGCGATTCCGATACGAATTCTTGTCTGAAAAAAAAAATCTCTCCTTTCAGCTGATCGGCATGGCGCAGGGAGTAGCAGCAGCAGCAACAGCCGTGGACGGCAACGGCAAGGACGGCGGCGGCGGCACCAACCCCAGAACCGGCCGGCCGGCGGTGTCGCTGCCGCTGAAGCTCTTCCGCCCTCTCCTCCTCGTGGCGGTGCTCGGCACGGGGTTCCTCGCCGTGGCGGCCCTGCTCCTCGGCGGCGGCCCCGCCTACTACTACGTCCATGCTCCCGCGCCTGTCGCCCGTCGTCCAACCGGACGCCCAGCTGCCGGCGCCGCCGTCAGCGCGCGCGGGCGGCGGGAAGACGGCGCTGGAGCGGTGGGCGCGCGCGCCCGCCTCGGCGTCGGCGTGGCACAACATGACGGACGAGGAGCTGCTGTGGGCGGCGTCGTGGCGGCCCAGCGTGCGGCGGTACCCGTTCCGCCGCACGCCCAAGGTGGCCTTCATGTTCCTCACCCGCGGCCCGCTGCCGCTCGCCCCGCTCTGGGACCGCTTCTTCGCCGGCGCCGGCGACGCCGCGCTCTTCTCCGTCTACGTGCACGCCACGCCGGGCTACCGCCCCGACTTCCCGCCGTCCTCCGCCTTCTACCGTCGCCTCGTCCCCAGCCAGGTACTCTGCGTTGACGTGGGCTCGCAAGTTTCTGTTTCGCTTTGACGAATCCGGCCAACCATGTCCGTCCATCTTGCACGGCGCCACGATGACGAAAATTATGCCCGGACGTCGCGCAACACGGCGTGGGGTCGTGGAATGTGGATGGATGGCGGAGAAAGGGGAAAATTTTAGTCACAGCTGAAAACGACGGCTACTAAAAAAAAAACTAGTCCTTTCTTCATTCCTCCGCATCAGAAATTCCAGATGCCGGTCAATTTGATGCCACGTAGCGAGATGAGATGGCAGCACAATGGACTCTGCACCCTCTGATATTCACTCTGTTCTCTTTAACTTATCATCAGCCAACCATTTAGCAGTAGTTTTTCTTTCACAACAATCAGTTAGTCAGCCATACAATCCAGATTATATATGATCATTACAAACTCCATCAACATAATCTCACTTTCACTCTCTGCTGCTGCTTGCTATCTATGACTGAAAATTCTCTGCTTTATTATTATTAGTAGTAGAACAGTGAGACTGACCACTCTGCACTTGTTCCCCAGGTGGCTGCGTGGGGCGAGGCGAGCATGCTGGAGGCGGAGCGGCGGCTGCTGGCGAACGCGCTGCTGGACCCGGCGAACGAGCGCTTCGTGCTGGTGTCGGAGTCGTGCATCCCGCTGTACGGCTTCCCGGCGGTGCACAGCTACCTGACGCGGTCGCGGGCGAGCTTCGTGGGCGCGTTCGACGACCCGGGCCCGGCGGGCCGGGGCCGGTACCGCGGCGGGCTGTGGCCGGAGGTGACGCGGGAGCAGTTCCGCAAGGGCGCGCAGTGGTTCGAGCTCGACAGGGAGCTCGCCGTCGACAACGTCGTCGCCGACGAGCGGTACTGGCCCAAGTTCCGGGACCACTGCCGGCCGACGTGCTACGTGGACGAGCACTACCTGCCCACGGCGCTCTCCATCGAGGCCCCCGCGCGGATCGCCAACCGCAGCGTCACCTGGGTCGACTGGTCCCGCGGCGGCGCGCACCCGGCCACGTTCGGCGAGCGCGACGTCGACGAGGCGTTCCTCGCGCGGCTCACGGCGGCGCCCGGCGAGGTCCAGGGCAACTGCACCTACAACGGCCAGCCGGCGGAGGTCTGCTTCCTGTTCGCCAGGAAGTTCGCGCCGGGCACGCTGCAGACGCTGCTCACGCTCGCGCCGAAGCTGCTCGGATACGGCTGATGGCCGTCACGGCTCTGTTCTGCTCTGAATCTGAATCATCTCCTAAGTGACACAGGGAACGGAACCTTCAGTCTGAATCTATTCACTAATTATAGATGTCGTTACAGTAGTTGATTGGTATAAATCTGTACTCTAGACTCGATGATCGCCATCCAGCATCGATGTATAGAATATACTGTAGTAGCTTCATCACTTACACAATTATACATCATTTTTTGGCTCAATGCATGAGACGCCTTGGAACAACCGGAAACAAGAAAACAGGCAAATCGATTGTTCCCACGGATATCAAGACCTGGTTTTTAAATCATTAGTCCCTGGATTTTCTGATGTCCATTCCTTACATGAAAAAAATATGCATTTTTATTTCTCTCAGCCTACTGGCCGACTAGGACGTTACCCTCTTGGTCTTTTCTTAAGCGGCGACATGCATCTATGACAAAGTGGGACCCATGATCCATCAAGCGACGTTTGTCATGTTGAGAAGATAGGCATTTTAAGGTTATCCCCACTCACCCATCTCCGCACCGACCTCTACGGACAGTAGAAAGGAATCGCTGCCGCAGCCTGCCCTCTATCAGGCGCGCTAAATCGGACAAAGCGTTGTCAAAAAAAAAAAAAAAAAAAAAAAAAAAAAAAAAATCAGACCAAGCGGTGACTGGTCGCCCTCGCGGCCCTCGCTCACCGGCTATGGAGGTCGTCCACGTGGCCGTCACCCATCGGCCATGGAGGTCACCCGCGCGGCCCTCTTCCTTCTTCTTTCAGTGCGGCCTACTTCCCAGCTCCGGTGCGGAGGCCTCCTAACTCCAGCGCGTCGGCCTCCCGGCAACGCGACAAGGGTGCCCGGCGGCCTCTGGCAGCGCGGTGCGGTGGCTCGGCCTCCGTGGCGCGCCTTCCTCCTCTGACGTGGCGGCCAGCGGCTCTCCCCCCTCCTTCCTCCTTCGCGTGCGCAGATCGCCCGCCACGCATGACGACGACGGCCAGCGGCGTGGGGCCCATGGCTGGAGAGGATGGGTTCCTCCACCACCTATGGGTTTGGCGTTGCCCTGTTGCGACCTATTGGGTAGCAGGGTGTTTAGCACGGCGCAGTGCAGCTCTCCGAGCGTTGAGTTGATCATTGACGAACATTTCCTCTCTTTTTCAATCCTTTTTAAGAGCCCCGTCGGACGTGGCGTTTTGATGAGGATGTCCACGCAATGCCTTTATATATATATATATAAAAAAATATCGCACACCTCTCTCGATCCTGGGTGGCGGGTAATCCTAGAGATACACATCCGCATGTTTTCAATGCAGGATCATGGCGGGCTGATCATCAGCAATATCCTAGAAACGTATTATCACTCACTGCGTAAAAAAGCCACATATATCCACCACACACCCCGTACAGACGTTAGGACAAAGTGCGCGCGTGTAATAATCCCTTATTACAGCCGTATTATAGCTTTTTTACAAGCGACCTACCGCTTAACATTAGGCTGCCAATCGTTTTTTCTTGCAACCGATAGCATTGAAATGAATCGCTGACAGGTAGCACCAACACTGTATCTTTTCTGGGGTCTCAGCATCTACTAGTACGTCTGTCACAAAAAAAAAACATCTACTAGTACGTAATTCTCACAGTTATTATTAGGAGGACAAATTCAGTTCGATAGATAGGCAAGGAAGCCTTTAATTTTTTTTAAGTGGCAATTAATAAAACGACGAGACCTGAAATTTTCTGCGGGCTGTTGTATTACTGTCCTTGTTTGAACACGTGAAACATGCATGCATGGCGCTTCACCTGCTGCATCTTATACTGTCCCTAGTGTCCTACTATTTTATTTGTTTAATTTGAGTCACATGTATGTGTGCTTTGCCTTGCTGCTACTTTCTATGTCGCCAAATAAGTATCGTTTTAATATTTTGACTTTCTCTTTATAATCATTCATCTTATTCAAAAATTTTATAAAAAAATAATTATTTTATAAAAATAATTTATTATTAGAAATACTTTAATCTTGATCTGTTTATTTTTATATTTTTTATAATTTTTTTAAATAAGATGAATGGTTAAATATTAATTTTAAAAAAATTAAAAATAACACTTATTTTATTTTATGACGTAGGGAGTACTCCGCTGCTAGCACGCAAGTTCCGCTACCGAACGCACGAGGCCGGCAAACTGAAGGAATTTAATATAGTGTCATCGATTTGATTTACGACACATTGTAGGCCCATACAGGCCAATAATTCAGGTCCTATTTTTCATGGATATTAGAGCATTCTCAATATACAAATTTGCATAGTTTTTATAGACACTAATTATACTTTCATCTAAACGTTTTGCTGATATGGTAAAAGAGTTAATTGAAGAAAAAGAACAAATGTAGAAACCGGGTCTAAGTTAGCCCCGTTTAGACTTTTTTTAAATTTGGACACTATAGCAGTGGAGAATCTTTTGCAATAAGTGTCCAATCATGATCTAAGTAGCCTCAAAAGACTCGTCTCGTGGATTTTACACAAACTGTGCAAACATGCAAATGAATCATCTACATTTAATGCTCTATGTATGTGTGCAAAAATTGATGTGATATTTTTCTTTGAAATTTATTGGAAGGGATCTAAATAGGATCTTAGAAATCATGTCTACACGAGAACCAAAACACAAAGGTATATGATTGGTGAAGAATGAAAAGAGAATATACGTGACTAGATAAAAGATTGTTTTGTACTAGAAATTATCTATTAGGACCATGATTTTTATCTGTAGAGTCAAAAAAATTAATAGAAATGGAAACCACGTGTAGTTTTATCGTTGAGACTGCTCTTATTCACCGTCACTTCCTTTGTCACTTATCTTATTTTTACTTTACTAGTTACTAGTAGTTATACTTTCTTAAGTACAAAAAAAGTGGTCTGAAGATATTCACCGGTTATTCCGTACAATACATTGTTAGAGTGAATGACGCAAGAAAGGCAACATTTGGATTAACTAAAATAATAAATTGTTAACCCTGTTTGACTAAAAATGCCTAGCCACCTCTGTTGGACTGGGATGATATGCATGATGTTGAGACGACGATACAACCGACCGAAATGTCCAACAAGGTCGTAGTAGTTCTATTTTTTTTTTTTTTTTGGCTGCTGTGGCGGCGGCCGGGCGTGCTCAACAATAATTCAGCAGTCCAGCTGTACGGAATCTTTGCATGCTCTCAGACTTTGGTGGTGGTGAACTGGTGATGAGATGGAAAAGTAGAGATTAGCTAGAGTTAAGCCATTATCGTTGAATTCATTAATTAGAGCACCTCCAACAGTATAGTAAACGTAAACCTATTCTCAATCTTGTATGATTGAAAAAGACAACTCTTAATCCTATCTATCCAAATCCGGGCATTTGCGCGTGTTTGGAAAAAACCAAGGATGTGACCAACAATGGTGGTGAGTTGTGGCAGCTCCGAATGTACCTAAGTCACGGATGTTTTCGGAACCGGTGAAAAGGAAACTATTAGCCAAGTATATTTCGGAACCGTTGAAACTACATAGATTTTTATGGAGGCAGGTAAAACAGCTTAATAGATGCGGTTTTTTCAACCGTCTCCGATGAAAGGTCACAGTTGTGGGGGTATAGATCTGTATATTCGCATGACACTATATGGGTCACATCATCCGGTCAAGCCCAAGCTACCAAGGGCGCACCAACTGCTCACTCGCCAGGAGATCGCGCCGACTACGCTCTCATCAGAGGATCACGCGTATCTTGCCGATCAGAGGAAGTCTTGACGACCAAGAAAACAGCTTTCCTAATATCTACCTGATTAATTGCCTTATGTGGCATGTCATGTAATTGGCTATACTTGGCAACAAACCGACTTGTAACCCTGCTCCTCAGACTATGTAAGGCGAGCAGGGGATCCCCTCAAGACATACTTATCTCATATCAATACAATCCACAGAACATAGGACGTAGAGTTTTACGCTCCAGGGCGGCCTGAACCTGTCCAAATCGTGTGTCCTACGCTCTTGTGTTACGCTCGCCCGTCTCAAGCGTACCACCACCGATTCATCTATTACCGTGGGCATACCCATCGGTAGACTATCGGCGATATCTCATCGACAACGGTAAATGAAGTATTTTCGGAGGTGTTTTCGTGCCCGCCTCGGCTAATGAAATAAAAAAAGAGAAACAAATCTAGGGAGAGGCCCGCTGAGCTCATCCATGGTCGCCGCTGCCACGGGTATATCCGGGAGGGAGGGCTGCTGCCGTCGACGATGGACGTGCCTTGACAACCGATGACGGATTCACGTGGAACAGAGCTCGATCCACCGCCATCAACAGTGGAGGAACTGTGCCGCCGTGGCCGCTTTCCAGCCGTGCCCCTCCTTGGCCGCCCCCGCGCACACCGTCCTCGCGGCGGCCGAGGAGCTTGGGGACAAGCTGCACCGCCATGGCCACCACCCGTCCGTGCATGCGCCGTCCTCGCTGGCTATCGGGAAGGTCGGGAGGAGCAGTGCCGCCATGGCCACCGCCCACCCGCACCCCTCGGTCGCCGCAGCATGCGCTGCCCTCGTCGGCCACCGCCCGACCTCGCCATGGAAGAGAGAGAGAGTGGAAAAGAGGGAGTAAGGGGAGGGGAGTGACACACTGCTGGAGTTGGATGCGTGTCAGGCTGACGGAGGGGGGAGAGAATGAGAGACATGGGAGAGTAAATCCTAAATCGCCACTTATATACAATAACTGATATTGGGCTGGTATGGGGCCAGCGAGCTAGGCCAAATTTACTCAGGCGGTTGAGTTAGGATGACCGCCTGGCGGAAGCTGTTAGGTTGTTCATCTCCGTAAATCGATTAATCGAGGTAGTTTTATGTAACAACCTCGGTTAATAACAAAAATACTTGCCTCGGTTAATGTCTCAATTAATCGAGGTGGTTTTTAGTGCTGACCATCTTCGAAAAAAATTCTAAACGCCTCGCAAATGATAAGCAGCTCACTGCACACGACATCTCACATCATCACCACCATCATCATCATCATCACATCGAAGCTTCTATAGCTAGCTTTGCCTATCGTATTAGCTTTAGCTAGGTGGTCGGTAACACCGAGGTCCAGGTGGTGATGGAAATGGAATGGCGGCGATGCATCTGAGGAAGAGGGCCTCGACAGACAGATAATCTTTCTACTCCGGCCAACAGCCAACTACGGATGAGCATGAGCCTCCTGTCATCCGAATCAGAGAGAGAGAGAGAGAGAGAGGCGGCTAGGGGGCGGGCGGGCGCCTTCCACCTTCCAGTACTGACCCCCCACTTTCCTTGCGAGTTTCGGCCCGGCCGGACCACGTGGCTCTCTCTCGCCAGTCGCCACTCGCCGGCCACCACCTCCCTTTCCAGGCTTCCACGACGGCACACGTACAGACGACGACGACTAGCCTACTAGGAGTAGTTATATGCCTATATATATGGCACTCCACATGCTCTCATCCGCTCCCTGTCTCTCCCCTTCCACTTCCAGGAAAGCTAGATCCCCTTCCCTCTCTCATCTGCTCAGCTGCTTCCAGCTTGTTCCAAGCTTCAAAATTCCAATCACCCAAGAAACTGAAACCGGATGGAAGCGCACGAGGCGGCGCTGAGGTCCGCGGCGCAGAATAACAAGCCGCCCGCCAACGCCCGGCCGTCGTCGTCGTGGCGCGGCGGTGCCGGGGCAACCCCCCCGCCGCCGCCGCCCAAGGTGTACCGCGTGGAGCCCCGGGAGTTCCGGGACCTGGTGCAGAGGCTCACCGGGGCGCCGCCCACGGCCCTGCGCCGGCCGCCGCCGCCGCAGCAGCACCAGCACGCCCGCGCGTTCGTGGCGCCGGTGGTGCAGCCGCAGCCCGTGCGCGCCGCCGCCGGAGGCGACCAGCAGGTGTACGGCGCAGCGGCGCCGTGGTTCTCGTTCCCGATGGCCGGCGCGGTGGAGCAGGCGGCGGCGCAGCCGCAGCACGGCGCTTTCATCTAAATAGCTAGCTACCTGCCCGTGCTGTGCTACTGCTAGTCTCTGCCTCTGCTTGCTACTCATAGTGCATCGTCATCACAAAGAAGAGAGAAGGCAATCAACCTTCCTTCCTCTCTGTTTTTCTTTCTTTTGTAATATCGCATCGCATGCATGCGCACAGTCAAGTACAGCGTACATGCTGTGTTAGCTACTACAACAGTTAATTAACGCTAGTGGATACATACAGTAGGTAATAAATACTGTACTGTACATGTGTGTTCAATAATATACTCCAACATATATTACGGTACAGTACTACTGATGGGTGGTTGTCTGATGTTTCTGCTTAATTAGCATCATCAGTGCATACAACGTATTTGGTTGGCGGTTCCATTACAAAATACGTGTATGTATGTATTGTAATTTGTATAATATAAGAAAGAAATTGGTCAGTTCTGTTCCATCTGCCATCCTGTGTTTGGTTGCTTCCTGGATCCACAGACCACAGGAGCTTGCTTACAGTACATAATTCTGACAGTCAGTACTAGATTACCATGAGATGAGATGATGAGCATCATCGGTCGCGTATTGTGGTATGGTTATGAGAATGGAAGTCGTAGTTTATACGTCGCCGTGGCGTCATGGCTGACTGCGCCTGAGTACAATGGTTGTTTAGATCCCAAAATTATTGGGATTTTGACACTGTAGCATCCAAGAAATCTTTTGCAACTAAGTGTTCAATTATAGTCTAAGTAGATTCAAAAGATTCGTCTCGCGATTTAGAGGCAAACTGTGCAAACATGCAAAAGTTTCGTCTATATTTAATGTTCCATGTATGTGCCGTAAAATTGATGCTGACGGAAGTTTTGTGATTTTGAAGAGGAACTAAACACCCCCGCAATTGCAATGTCTGGTCAAACAAGCTGTTGCTGTTGCTGACTTGCTGTTGGATTCAGATTATGAGATTATTCCCAGTCCCAACACGGAATGGAATGACTGGTGATGATTCAATTCAAAGGCGTTGACTGACCCGGCCGAACCATCACTCACGGTTCACGCTGTCCACCTGCCAAAAAAAAAAAGCAATTATGCATGCATTCACACATTCAATTCCCGTGCGTACAAGAGTTTATATATGCTCCATATCACACATGTTTACTTACTGCATATAAAAAAGCAATAGGAAAAGAAGAAAAAACTTACAAAATGTATGGTCCATAGTCCATACCACACACGTTTACTGTATATATATAAAAACATAATAGAGAAAAATGTTTATAGTGTATATAAGAAGAAATATGACAATAAGAAAAAAATTAATAAATGTATGGTCCATACACCACCATACCACACATGTTTACTGTATATAAAAAACAGAACAAACAAAAACAAAACATAATAATAATGGAGATGCGGGGGATCGAACCCCGTGCCTCTCGCATGCAAAGCGAGCGCTCTACCATTTGAGCTACATCCCCAGAATGTTTAGTGTGTTGTTAATACAATATTAATCTCTATCATACGTGATCGAACACAGAACAGACAAAAGCCACGGCACTTGTCAAGGACAGGCCGCGGGCCGGGTTCATAATTTAGTGTGACAACCCATTACGTTCTCCCAAATCCAGCAATCCTAAGGGCGCTGTCACCAATAACAATCGAGTATGCTCTTGCCTAGTCCAACCACTACTGGGAACATGTTCAGTTTATTTCTAGTTTTCAGGTGACGGTCCATGACAAAAGGCTTTATTCTCTCTAGTAAAAATATAAAGTAAGAGTTAATTAAAAAAGATACTCCCTCTATACCCATAAAACTTGACGTTTTTGGACAAGTTTTTGTCAAACATTAAGAATATAAATCATAAATAACTTTTAAGTTGTTGAGTTTAGAAATGTGAAAACTATATAAATAGATTTGTCTTTAAATATACTTTCATAAAAGTATACATATATCACTTTTCAATAAATATTTTTGTAGATATATGACAGTCAAAGTCATGCTTTGAAGACCGTGTCGCTGTTTTAAACGTCATGTTTTATGGGTATGGAGGGAGTACATGCAAGTACATGAATTTCAACTGGACTTAAGGATACAGAATCAGCTAATAAGATCATTGTTTAAAACAGCAAGATTGAGACTTATTACAGAATAAGATCATTATGCCTCTTAGGCCCTTTTTGGATCCTTGGATTTGACTTGATTTTAATAATTATAATTTAGACACGTATAAATTAATAAGCTATTTTTACCTATGTATTGAATTTCTACCTAAGTTCCAAAGTAGAACACATAGCATGACGATCTAAAGAATCAAGTTTTCATATATCACACTATGAATTTGAGATATGCTTATATATGAATTTTGGAAAATCGTAAAATATCAAATTCCAAGTAAAATAGCTTAGTCTATTAGTATATTTTGATTCCTCTAAACTGAAAGAATCCAAATAGACCTAAACATTTTGCGAGTCGGGCCGGGTAGAAAGAAAGGCTGGCTATTTTTCGGGCCACAAAAGTCCTACCAATGCATAATCATGCCACAAGGCAAGTCAGGCATATATTTTTTTTTTGGGCCGGCCGGTCGTCCCGGGTCTGTGCGGGGTCAACCCGTCGGGCCAGGGGCGGATCCAATATACAAGGTGCATTGTCACCTGACAGCAATGCCTTCAAGCCTGGACCAAGTACGTTTCTCTGTTTTATAGTGGGTGACAGCAGTCCAGCGTACCCGGTGACATCAGTGCTCCTCTAAAATCTCAGTCTACGTCCTCTCAAATTGATAAGTCATCACACAACATTTGTAGCCAAAAGCTGATTGCCTTCCCCACTTTCACTTGCACTGAGTCTCTCGCTCTCTCCCTCTTGCTTTTAACGATTTCATTTGTGGTGTTTGAACAATTTTGATTTGAGCCATAGAACGAAGGATGTTCTGTTCATCGCTAATGTGTAGCAGGCCGAGCCTTTTGGTTTTTTTTAATGTTTCCAAGTTCCAAACTTCCTGAACAACACGGATGGCAGGTGATTCAGGTAGGAAAATTAGTCATCTTTATTTACGGTTTTCTATATCATCAATAGTGTGAATTATGTATAGTTTTCTGTGTGTTATCCGACTACTGCACGTGTTCTATAGCAATCCTTCTCCATTTCTCCTAACACGGAAAGGGAAGAAGGAGGTGACCATGGATGGTAGGGTACCACGCGTGCAGTAGGGCAGTGGACGGCCACGGAGCTACAGCAAAACCCTACCGAACCACGAAGGGCGGCGGGCGGCGGCGCGTTAGGAGAAAAAATCGAGTGCTCACAGGAGCCAAAACACCTAAGCAACAGATGATATATCCTTGTTAATTGACAAGCTTAAGGTGACATCATTGGCGTGAAATCCTAGATCCGCCCTTGCGTCGGGCTCGAGTTAGCCCCAAACGAAACGACCCCTGCAAGAATGAAAAGTTGGGTGTGCTTGGTAGATTTGCTCGGCTCGGGCAAAGCTTTCCCTTGATCGACCGGCGAGCCAAATTGGCTTCTCTTGCGTCAGCAAATTAAGGTAGCAGCGAGCAAATCTTGCCAATATAAGTATCGAGGTGACTTTGATTAAACTAGCTGGTCGCTTTCTAGTTTAGCAAGAAGGTATCAGCACAGTGACGAGCAAACGAACCAAACGTGCCTAGAAAAAGAGATAGTACATGACTTGTGAACATAAAATCCTGTTCCTCGGAAAGAAGAAGAATTAAAAGGTGACATGACATGTGAAATGAAACCTGGCTGGCCGGTTCCTGGAAAAAATAAAGGCAGCTAGCTACTTGTTGGCGCGAAGTCTTCAACTGAATGGATGCTGTATACACCGGGACGGGAGGGACACTCACTTCGCATTATGGTGGAGATTTTGACTGATGCTTATTTGTTGAGATGAAATACTATTTCAAACCTGAAAAATAAGCGCTGATATGCTAAGCAGCTCGGAGCCAACGCCGGCGCTTCTGTATCGACGGTGCACTTGGCCAGTTAATTGGCCTTATTTATATATTTATATATGTATACGTATATATAGTTACAACAAACAAGCCTTAATTAATTACGAGTCGTAGTTCTGATGAGATAGTACAGTGAAGCTAGGGGCTCTGTAGCCAGTAGTACGATCGAGATGGATGGATGGATGGATGATCGTCGATCAGCTAGC
Source organism: Eremochloa ophiuroides (assembly GCA_038502445.1). Lineage (NCBI taxonomy): Eukaryota > Viridiplantae > Streptophyta > Magnoliopsida > Poales > Poaceae > Eremochloa > Eremochloa ophiuroides. Next base: position 74,744,229 of record JAHLJS010000003.1, on the reverse strand, counting down.
AGGTGGCGGTGCACTTGGCCTTGCAGTCGACGGTGCATGATCCGCCGCCGCCTCCGGCGCCGTAGCCGTTGCCGGAGCGGCTGTAGGACCAGAAGCACCTCTGGGGGCACGCCACCTTCTTGCCGTAGCAGGGGCCCTTCTCCTGGCACAGCACCGTCGGCACCTCCACGCCGCCGTGCGCGTACCCGCCGGAGCCGCCGTACCCAGCGCCCCACCCGCCTCCGCCTCCGCCACCTCCACCGCCGAAACCGAACCCTCCGACCGCCGGGACGGCGCCAGAACCGTAGCCACCAGCAGGCCCGCCGCCGCCGTAGAATCCGCCTCCGTTGCCCGGGCCACCAACGCCGCCGCCGTAGCCGTAGTAGTTAGGCTCGGGGTTGTTGCTGGTTCCGCCTGCCGCGGCGCCAGGCGCGGCCGGGAGCGGGTTGGCGGTGGCGGCGTCGAGGTCGCGCGCGGCGGAGGCCACGGACACGGACAAGGCGGCGGCCGCCATCACGACGATCGCGAGGAGGAGCGGGGCGCGGGCGCGGTGGTGGTGGGGATGCGCGGGCGCCAATGCCAGGCCTGTGGAGGGAAGTGGACTACTGAGCGGCGATGGGTGTGCTGTGTGCAGTGCGTCGTGTCTGTGTGTATATATGCGCATGCACACTTGACACTTGGCGCGAGTGCGATGGCGAAAAGCAGAGGTGCCAGTCAGCTGGGTAGCTCTCCGCTCCGGCAGTGGAGAGCGGAGCATGCATGCATGTGCATCCATATTCAGGCCAGCTGATGTTTGTCACCAGCTGACCAGCATCAGCATCACCAAACTGGTGAAATGATGAAGCCATCGGATGGCCCCTCTATCTATGGGCCTGTTTAATTGGAGAGAAATTTTGAATTCTGGTATTGTAGTACTTTTATTTGTATTTGACAACTTTTTGTCCTAACCATGATCTAAATAGATTCAAAATATTCTTCTCGATATGTACAGATAAATTATGCAATTAGTTATTTTTTACCTACATTTAATGCTTCATGCATGTGCCACAAAATTGATGTGACGGAGAATCTAGGAATTTTTTTTTTTAGAGCCTGTCTCTGCGTGTGGGATTCGGAACCATGCATTGGCACTTTGCCAGAAAAGAAAAAGATGATGATGGACGAAGGCCAGCTACAGGCACAGTAGTAAAATGTAGCCAAGCCAAAGCCTGATGTGCCTTTTCACACTTCCCCTGCTTTATATATAGTACGTACGTTCGTTCATTCATGAGATTTATTATCCTGCCGGTCGGCGAAATGCCCAATAATCGACGGGAGGCTTTTTCTTTTTTTTTCTTTTACTTTGCATTGGCAACGAATTACGCATGCAATGCAATAGAGGATGATCGGATGAGATATATAGCTGATCGCATCGCATGGCATATATCCAATCCAACCGCCTGAAATCGCAATGAGGGAAAATGGCATGCAATCGGAATCGGAGAGGCCGGTCCGGGTCCGCCGGAGCAGCAAACTGCATCCACATGCTCGCTCCACCACCACTCCCACTGTCAGTCTAGCTACAACAAGAGGATTACATTACAACTAGTATTGTATTGATTGGACTCTGGAAGAAGAAACAAAAAGCAGCAGACTGCAGACCTCCTCCACTTGGCCGCCCCTGTGTGTGAGTGTGACCATTACCTGACCCTGAAAAAAAAGATAGCAAGCTGTCGCCGGCCATTTACACATTGTGGACTTTCCGTGGATCAATGCTTTTGTTGCAGCACGGTGGCAACTATGCTTGCTTCTCAACTCCATCGACCACACCTAGCAGCAGCAACAAGAAGATCCATATGGTTCGATTTAATTTGTTGAACAAACTCACTATTTTTGTTTTCCCTTTCCTTCCATCACAAAAGAAAATTACAGGAAACGAGCTAAGACAGAGAGATCGAGGCTGAAGAAACTCAAAGTTGACATTACACATAAATAAATGTACATATGGTTGGTTCTCTGCTTCAATTCCTTGTTTAATTTCAATCCAACATATCTTGTAACCACGTACTACTATGTAGAACATGCAAACCAATTCAAAAAAAAAAAAAGGAATTATTTCAGCTGTTAAAAAAAAATCTAAAATTTGGCACACCATAGAGCGTGCAGATATGTATGCACATGCAAAAGTTGAGATGCAAAGTCGCTTTTGAAAAATTCATCTGAAAATGGCAAATTTCATATGCATGTGCACTAAAGGATGACTGAATTTGACATGGCAGTCCGACTACAATCACTCCTGCACAGCCTCTGCTTTCGGAGGGGGTGGTGGCAAAGCTTCCTTCACTATCTCCAAAAACTCCTGGACCCGTTCATCTTCGTCACGTGCATCTCCTCGCTCATCCCTGGAAAATCGTCTCCCACATTCTTCTATCATCTACAGTGGAGGATCAAATCAAATACGTTAATAAGGAGACATTAAAATGACGACTAAACAATTAAGCAGGTCTCGGTGCTTATTTGCAAATAGCATGTTCCAACAGAGAACAATAACAACCAAATTTTTAAGGACATCCAAATCAATTCTGTCCCCAATGATATTATGCTAATAAATAAGTTATAATTTAGCAGTTCTTGGAAGTGTCATTTAGCATTTGCATAAGTGCACAGCTAATCTACACTAGTTTTTATCTTCCTCTGCTTGCAAGGGAAAATTTAAAATATCCTTCAGATACATTCATTAAGCATAAGAAAGATAAGAAATCCAATTTATTGATTCAGTTAAAGTTCTGAAGGATGTGAACAAATATATAATTGCTATACAGCATGTTATCATTATACTATGCTAGAAGGAACTAAAAAAAAATCTTAGTTCTTCAGTTTTAGTTACCAAAAGGAAACGGACTTTCAATCTTTAAAGCTCCTAACACAAGAATTCAGAAAAGAGAAATTTCTTGAAACATGCACTATCACAAACAGTTCACATTTGCTTCTATATTTAGAATTAAGCTCGCATTCTGATTTCTGAACTGGATGATAGCTAGTTATCCTCACAGCAAGCCCAACTTTAAATACATACTGTTTTACAACAACACTAGTGAAATACTAACACAACAGCAGGCACAAAATATATCTAACTTCAATGTCTTTAGTTCTAACAGAGAACAATAATTATCAAATTCTTTGATCATCCTAATTGATTTGATCCCTGATGCCAAAGCTTAACAGCAGCAGCAGCAACGTCGAAAGCAAGTTGGGGGTAGGCTAGAGATGAAACCCAATATCATTCACCAATAAAAAGGAACCTACTACCTGATAGACTTGCACACAATATTCAAGATGCACATTGGGTATATGCTTAAGCAGAGAACTAACATTTTCTTATTTTACAATTTTGTTGCAGGGAAAATACAATATAACCTTAAGAAACATTCATGAATAAACATAATAGTTGAGTTGCATATTTGGCATGTGCTGAAGCACAGCTAACATAGACTAATTTTATCTGTAAGTTGTTGCGAGGAAAATCCAAAATATCCTTAAGATACATTTATGGAGAAACATAGTATATACATTTAAGCTATGAAAAAGCTTGAAGTTCTTACAAACATGAAACAAGTATAATTGCCACAGTAGATTTATAAACTATGAGGACAAAACGGCCCAAAAAAACTATTGCTTCGTTGTTAGCCCTTATAACAAGAAAAAAATATTGTTAAACCTCTTTCAAGCCCATGTGATGCAGGAATGCAAAATGTCATAAACATGCACCGCTACGAACAGTTAAGAACATTTGCTTCTATGTTTAGAAATAGGCCTGATTTGAACAAATACTCAGTTATCCCCACAGCACCCTGAAGGCCTGAAATTCAACCGCAATACTGTTTTCAATTACAATAAAAAACTAATACTGTAGCAGGAAGGGCATTAGCTTATTCTGCATTAAAAACCAAGTAATATAGCAAAATTGGAAAAGAAATTCAAGCTCATTATCAGTAAGATAAACATGAAAGTACCGCATAAGCATCAGCAGCTGAGGATGGTCTCCAGTTTATCACATTTAGCTTATCAGCATCTGCAAGCCTGAAACCCTCACTTCTCTTCACAAATTCAAAAATTGATTCCCTTGTCTGGTTACAAGCAGGGGTTTTTAAGAGGTATTCATACACCTAGTGTGACAATGGTGCACATTAGACCAGTTTAGGAATAAAACAAAGCACAAATAAACAAGTCAAGAGGATAAAACATTTGCATACAAGAACAGGCAAAAAAGTGGTCACCTTACACTCTGATGAAGTGACAGCCCCTAAACATCCCATGGGGTCGGTTTTGGCACCCCTAGACCGCAAGAAGTCTAGAACTTCAAAGTTTGTAAGGACCCCTGCATTTGCTTTCTCTCTGCAGAACAATGGGCAGTGGTTATCCCAAGCTTCAAACCACAGAATGGATGATAGGCAAAATAGGACATTCAAGACCCATGAGGCTGCGATACAGTCCTCTGTACTCGGGGTCATTGACATCATTGAGCAACACTTGGTCAAAAAATGTAATAGAATGGTTATGTCAACACTTAATTACCCATTTACTACTAATAAAATGCTTAAAGATTATCCAACTACTTCTCAGAAATATTCTCACTTCAGATGAGTCTCTGTTAAAACCTGCTGAACTTGTGAATCAATGGCACACATGTGAGTAACATGCCCTGGGTACCTTTTTCGGAATTGTTACAGCAAACCAAATGTGCAGATCAAAGATTGGCATGCTAAGAAGTAAAAGTATGCAATAAAGAAAAAAAAAAGTTGTGAAAACAAACGTCATCAGTTCCTACTCTGTATAGATTCCCTCTCCTAGCTTTGCATGTCTCCTTGCGTGCTTGGGCTGGCTTGGGTGAAACCTCCTTTTCTTTTTTTCTTTTTTTTCTTTTTTTTGTTTTGTGTCTTTTTTATATTTTTTATTAATAAATCTCTACAGTGGGGGCCTCCCCTGCTGTATTTTACGTTCAAAAAAAAAAGAAAAAAAAAGTTGAAACAGATTGGTAAGAGATGGGCACTACTAACATCTTCATCGCTGCAGCAGGGCTGGGCTACAGTTCAAGAAACTCCCAATATTTGGGGAAAATAATCTGCACCGGCTCCTAGGCTGGGTCAGGTGGTGTGCTGAGGAAGACAGAACTTTCAAGTAAAATGTTCTGTCATTTTCGTACAACAGAGAACAGTCATTAGTACAAAGATATAGATATAAATTACTTACATAGTACATACCGCACAGTGCTATTCTGAAATATGTTGAATAGAATATAATGGATAAATAGCACCACCACTAGATCAAAACTTATAAAAAGCTATGTAAGATTATCACAGGGTCAAGATGAGCACACGGACTCCTCCCTCAAAATTTCAGTATATGCTCCATATTTCATTGCTTGACCTTGCTAAATCATAAAATCAACAATATATAAGGAACATGAGATTCATACACGGCACCAGCTCTTCTGCGGAAGAAAAGGAATATTACTGGGACAATGAGTGTTGTCTGCAAACTGCAGTATAGCTTATCCTAAGTTACTAGTATTACCCTTGGCTTTGCTATAGGAAACATGGGCTTTGCTAGTATTCACATCTGCTGAAGATCAGGAAGCAGATAAGTGACAGCACAAAGATTGTAACCTACTCTTTATTTGTGACAGTGACGGGTCAAAATAACAAAATTGGAATCCAATTCCAGTTCATAGTTTGTACTAGTACTAGGTTACATGTTAGAGCAAAAACAATCCAATTAATGACGATTTGGCTTCATGCTGCCCTTCTCATATAGCACATGAACCTAAACCTACACATACAAGTTGGCATTCCAATGAATTAGGGACGCAACTAGAAATGCATCCCTGCGTGAAAAGAACAGTTAACAGTTATGGGCAACATTAATAAAGTAACTAATAAGTGTCCTTACGGATGGATTGATGCCTGAAATCTTGCAATGGTAATGCTGTCTCAAGAAACCCCAAAATATCAAATTCTGAATTCTATATTATAAAAATGTTAGCTTTCCACTGGCCATCAACAGAACTCAATAATGCATGATACCAAGAAACACGAGCAAGCAAAGTGCATTTGAGCTTATGCCCATTGTGGAGGGTCAAATAACTCGAGCAAACAAAATATATGTACGGACATACAGCAAGGTGAACCGATTGCACATACTGCATTTTAGCACCATGCTAGTTAAGAAATCAAGATCCTTTCTACTCCATATCATCTTATATAGGCAATGACATCTACAGATACAAGAGATCAACAGACAGCAATAGGAGCAGTACCAATAAAAGAAATCAGTATGTGCCACGCCCACCTGGAGATTGGGGAAATCAGAAAGTGGCGGCAGCAGCTGCAGCGCAGCAGGAAGCGAGGGCGCTGAGGCGGCGGCTAGGGGCAACAACAGGCCGGCATTGAAAGGGCCGCAGGGGGGAGCAGCAGCTAGCAGCTAGGGGTGCCGGTGGATTGCAACTAGGGTGCGACGGTGGCGCGCTTGGGGGGCAGCGCGGCGAGGCCGCTGACGCCCCTCTAGCCCCAACGTCGTGATGACGGGCCGGCCAAGAGTGGGCCATCTTGCGCGAAACACGGAAGGTTTATTGGGCCTTTGCTCGAGCACCATCAGCCTTCTCGCGTGACGCAGTCCTGTTGCGTCTCGACGCCCGCCGCCGCCGCTCACCGCTACATGGGAGTTGCCGGGAGAAGATGGGGGTCGGGATTTTCCATGTCGCCGGTAGCTGGGGCAGCCGCCCCATCCTGCCTAATGGGGAGCTCCGTCTATGGGGATTGTGGCTATCACCATTAGTCTATGATAACGCGTCGTGGTTATTGCTGGATTGGGGAAATTAAGAGGATGAAGTGAACTGACCTGTTTCACTGCTTGCACCCGGCACCGGTCGGCCAATTGCGTCTGTGTCGATGTCTCCGGCCGACTTTGAGCTCGCTGCCCCGCCGCCGGTCGCCGTAGGGATTGGGATGGGGAGGAGGGGTGTTGGCGGGTTGCTCGGTTGGGCCAGAAAGGCACATTTCGCATTTGGGCCGTTCTATGGTGTTTTGGGCTCTGATGTACATAAGGCCCGGATACCAAGGAGATTAAACGAGATGGAGACGCAACGGCTTTAACTAACTAATATTAGTTGCCGCCGAAAAAGAAAACGGATTCCTTTCTTTTTCTTCCTTTTATAGGCAGCGGCGTGGGCTTCGTAGCGAATCACTTCACTCACTAGCAGCAGTACGGCAAGCAAGCTGCTGCAAGCGGAGTCAAGAGCGAGCTAACTAGGAGATAAGGAAGCAGCAGCCGGAGCCCCTGACCCGCCTGAGCATGTCGTCGACCATCGCCGCCGCCAGCACCACCTCTTCCTCCACCTCCTCGCCGCGGTGCGTCCCCTTCGCCTTCCGCCGCGGCGGCGGCGCGCGGGGGCGTCTGGCGGCCCCGGAACCACCAGGCGCCCGCACGCCGGCGGTGGCCCACGGCGGCGCCCCAGCAGCAGCAGCAGCAGCAGGCGGCTGCGGCAGGCCGCTCTGCCGCGCCGCCGAGGTCCTCGGCGGGGGCATCCAGGGTGCCTTCTTCGCGTCCCTGGACGGCTGCTCCTGCGTCGAGGTCCGCACCAAGTCCTTCAATAAGGAATCGGAGGCCACCACGCCCCTGATGCAGACGTCGTCGCCGTCGCCGCCTCACGACGACAGCAGCAGCACCGCCGCCGCCGTGCGTAGTTTCGGGAGGAGGAGGACGGCGTCGACGTCAGTCGGCGGCAAGCCGCGGCGTGGGCTCGGCTGCTGCACGCCCAACAGCACTAGTGTCAACTAATCATGCATGCATCGTCGTCCTCGCTCCTTCTCGTCAAACATATATATATTCCTGATTAATTAACTAGTGCGTGCAGTGCGGTCAATAATCCGGCCATCAGTCAGTACACCCAAGCTATTCATTTCATCAGTTGTTGTTGACAGTATATTAAGTGTGGACTGCGGTGTGTGTAATGATGGCTCCGTCGTTTATTCCAGCTGCCATATATATATACGAGCTAGCTTGTACTAATAATATATGATGATTATATATGGAGGTGCCAAGATCGAATCAAGTCAGATCCATCTGTCATCGCACTTTATTAATTGCTTCCTTATTCTGGCTAATGTACTACTCTCGCTTTGCACGACTTAATTAAGTTACGAAATGGAAAATGAAAGCATACGCATTTTAATTCCTGCTCGACATATATACATGATGCACACAGTATGTTGTCTCGGCAAACCAAAATGCATTCATCAAGGGCCACACAATCCACGACAACATTCAAGTTTATCCAAAGGGCGGCGGTCTGTTTGCTGCTCAAGCTAGACATCTCTAAGACATTTGACAACGTCGCTTGACCCTTCCTGCTTAATTAACACGCTGAGAGCCTTTGGATTCGGTGATCAACGGCAAAGATGGGTGACCGTTTTATTGTCCTCAGTGTCGTCGCGCATCCTGCTGAACGGAAATCGGCCAAGCCAATTAACCACAGGCGGCGAGGCTAAGGCTGGACGAAAAACTCGAAACTCGTTAGCTTGCTCGGCTCGGCTCGACTCGGCTTGTTAGGATAACGAGTCGAGCCGAGCCAAGATTCTAGCTCGATAGCTATAACGAGCCAACTCGAGCCAGCTCGTGAGCCGCTCGCGAGCCAAACGAGCCACCATTACAAGAAAAAAAAATAACAGAACTTATATTAATATTGCCCTACTTAATGTCTTATACTTTATAATTAATTGATGATTGATTAGATCCTATGAACTTGGGATCATTATGACTTTCATAATTTTATTTTTAATAGATGTATAGATACTCATGGATCATATTATGTATGATATGGAATATAAACCATGAATGTATGGTGTAATATATAATATGATAGCACAAAATAATTTTTCGTTCAATTTAAGACTCTTGGATGTATTACTTTTGTATTATTACTCTTCTCAAGATTTAGATAAATACAAATATTATTTTTTGTGTATTTTTTATACCTGGCTCGTGAGCCTAACGAGCTAGCTCGAGCTTTTAACGAGCCGAGCCGAGCTGGCTTTCTGGCTCGTTAGGATAACAAACCGAGCCGAGCTAGCTCGTTATCTTAACGAGCCCTAACGAGCCGAGCCAACTTGGCTCGTTATCCAGCCTTAGGCGAGGCGTTCCATATAGGGAGATTATCTATCACCCATGTTGTTCATTTTAGCAAATAGAGATTCTAGCGAGGTTGCATGTTCACCACGGCAGGGGAACAAGGAATCATCAGGTCGATCGGGGCACCGACAATCAAGCACCAATGTAGTCTTTATGCAGACGACAACGCCATTTCATTTATGCAACCTGAGGAAAGGGAGTCTGTGGCGGTTAAGGAACTCATGAGAGTCTTCAGCGATGCTTTAGGCCGACGAACAAACCTCGCCAAGTGTTCGATCACGCACATCTTCAGACCATAAGACAACCTGACTCAGCTGCAAGCAATCCTAGAATGCAAGTTTTCTGAGTTCCCAATCACGTATCTAGGGCTTCCGTTGAGTCTACAAAGAAGGTACCAAAAGTGCAAATCCAAGCCACCATCGACTCAGTGGCAAAGAAGCTACCGATGTGCCATCAACCATTCATGGCAAAAAACGGCCGACTCATCTGGATTAACAATCAAGGTTTTGTTACCAACATTGATCAACTTCGTCAACCAAAGGAACATCGCGGACACTACCATTACGGCGTGCTTGCATAACCGAGCCTAGGTTCACCAGATCACCGGTGGCATCACTGTGTCGGTGATGCATGAGTAGATGTAAGGCACCTCATCAATCAGATGCAGCTCAACAACAACAAAGAACGCCTTGTATGGAGGTGGACAGTGAATGGGATCTACACCTCCAAGTCAACATACGGGCATTGCACCTCACCTCACACCTGATACCAGGATGCAAAAGGATCTGGAAAACCATGGCACCATTGAGAGTAATGGTCTTCCTCTGGCTAGCGTTGTGGAGAAGGCACTGGACCTCAGACAGGAGGCAGCGACATAGGCTAGACGCGACAGCACACTACTATCTATGCGATCAAGAACATGAAACCATCGACCACATCATTGCTTCATAGTTCCTACTCCTTCTCCCGTCAAGTCTGTTGGACCATCCTCAACGTGCTCGGGGACGACATGTCAATATTGGAAACGACACAATCCTTTCATGGTGGGATCAATGAGGCGATGGTGGCAAGGTGATAAAAGGAAGGGAGCCGATAGCCTTTTCGTGCTGGTGGCTTGGGAACTATGGAAGGAGCGAGATGCTTCCGTAACACACCATCAAACGTCGCCTAAGTCCTCAACATCATCAAACAAGTCGCCAATCAATGGATCGAAGCACACTACTACATTAATCTTAATCGAGGTGATTAATAAAAAATGACCACCTAGACCAAGGCGGTTATCCTTTCTGCCCACCTCAAGAAAAAATGAAAACGTCTCGCAAAAATTTATGTAGTAGTTGCAGGGGCTCGTGAACTCGGTTGTCTAGTGCGTGAGTAGTCACCTTGATTAGAGAGAGCTGGGAGGCTGCGCTTTAATGTTTACTCCATGACCTCCCATGCGAGCACTTCGGCACATTTGTAAAAGAAAAAAAATCTTCCTAAATACAAAAATACACAAATCTTTTGCATATTCAAGAAAAAAACTCCTTTTGTATGAATATTGTATTCCTGCCATATTTCTGTTTAGGTATAAGAACTATCCATCCAAATATACATCTGGTAAGGAGAATACTAGTTGCAAGATAAATTTTCCCAGGTGTATAGCGCTACCTCCACACAATATATAGCTTTTCTATATTCCAAGCGTGTACATATGTTCACTTAGGGGTGTTTAGTTGGTGAAAAAGGGGTAAAAAGTGTACTATAGCACTTTTGTTTGTATTTGACAAGTTTTACCCAATCATAGTCTAAGTAGACTCAAAAGATTCATCTCGAGCTTAGCCAGGCAAAAGTACAAACATGCAACAGCAGCTACTTCATTTAGTGCTCCATACAGGCGGAAATTATAATTGATGTGATGGGAAATAATGTCAAATTTTGGCATACATGATGAGGGTATAAATCCGACCGGCCGGCATGGAAAATATTCGCCACGGTGACATTCTCATGTTTGATACACTTTAATTTATTCCATATCTCATCCCTCTTTTTTTAACTTTCTGCGTATATATGATGCATGGTTCGATTCGAAGAGCATTAACAGACACGATTTGTACGTTCTAGAGCTTCCTTGGTATGGTGCAAGTGCAATTGCTTCGGCACTACGTATTCCTCAATAGGCAAATGCATTGGGTGTGGCACTTTAGTTTTTCCTCAACTGTACATACAATATAATTCTTGCATTTTTTTTTTTAGGATGGAGGAACAAAACTTTTGATGATGCTACGATAACAAAGTTTTGTCCCCAGTTGCTTCTAGAAACAATCGAGTCTGGTCTCTTGCATTGAAACTCTAATAAACAATTGATTCTATGCTAGCTACTAATAATAACAATGCATGGTCGTCCGTGCTTGTATATATACAGAAAGCTACCTTTTAATAATTTCGAGAAAAAAAAAGAAAGAAGAAAAAAAGGAGTGGGCGAGAGAGCTAGCTGACGGTGACGGTCCTTTTCTTAATTCTTCTCTTACTATCTGCACCATCCATTTAGTTTTAGTTTTTGTTTAATATTTCATATGGAAAAGGCAGGGACAAGAAGCAAAGACAAGAAAAAATTGTGACAGATAGAAAGGAAATCTTGATAATAGGCATTAGCGGTGACCTCATCAATCTCATGATCTCTTAAAATCTTAGTCCACGGTCCGCCACATGTGCATGTAAGCAATTGCGAGTACCTGCAACCGTAATGTGTTTCGTAAGACAACAGTCGTTAATATGTGGTCAAAACGGTACAACACTTTCACCTATGTTGTCTCACAAGTCAGTCGGGAAAAAAAAAGTTGTCTCACAAATCATCATGCATCTTCTTCATTTTTTTCCCCCTGAAAAATGCTCTGCATTATATTGAAGGGGCGGACTTTGTTCTGAGGTCTGCTGGGAATGAATATATATCCTTTTAGCCCATGACGTGCCCATTTCTAGTTAAACAAGGACTAGCGGCCAGCTCCCTCCATGTGATTTTCCACTGTTTCCCGGCCGGCCTTTGGTCCTGCTTGTTCCCCCATCTTTTCATTTCATTTCTTCTGGTTATCCTAGCTAGCTTTTGTGAGGAACCAATGGGAACCCGGCTACATGACCCCGATTTCAACACCCCACACACGGTCCAATCCAACAAAGTAATTAAAGCTTCTTGTTCGTTACTCGCCATTATGCATCCTTTCTGCAATTCTCTCTACACTTTAATCCAGAATTATAGTCCTATACAGTCTTAAAAAAGAATTATTGCAAATTTCTAGAGACTATCCGCAACCTGTTGAGGAAGTATGGCTGAAGTCAAAAACTCAAAATACAGGGTTTAGTTCATCCATCCATTCCCTTTATTTGAATCAAACAGTAGCTGTGCGCTATATATATTTTCGTATATACTGTGAACAAGACATTGCAATGCAAGGAGAGAAATAAAAGATTGTACAACGACAATACTGAACTATTTCAATCCAAATAGTACATCGATTAGATTAAATAAGCGGTTTCTCACAAAAATCGCTAAAAATAAGCACTAATGCTGATTTATTGTGAGAGGAAAATACTATAGAAGGACTGAAAATAAGAGGTTTTAAGCTCAAGCGAACAGATTACTGCTACATCGATTAGATTACTGCAACATGCATATGCAAGCAAGCAGCAAGTGCAGGAGCTGCTAGCTGCTGTGTGGACACCTGGCCCAACCCCAACCTCGCCTCTCGATCAGTCCATCCTCCCCGTCTAACAGAAACAAGGATCTGGGGATTTTATTAGATCTCCTCGATCGCCTTAGATTCCCAGCAGCTGAGAGAAGGCTGCTTTATCCCCCAAATCCTGAAGCACACCATGTGGCCTCCACCCCCACGACCTCGCTAGATCCCATCATCCCTCGTCGCCGTGCAGTGTGCACCCCATGATCCATAATCCATCAGTCTCCCCTCTCCAGTGTTCTCTCCAGTGTTCCAGTGCATGGTCTGATGCATGCATGCATACTGCATCATTCAGAATTTCAGATACAGACACGAGCTCTCAGGCTTTGCAGCTATAGCTAGCAGCAACATGCTTCGTGTGACACCTGTCCGGCAGTGGCAGCTAGTAGCTAGCTCCACGCCTAATAACTAACATAACAGATTATTGCATTGCCTACCACTAATCATTCATTTCCCTATTATAATCGAGCAATCTGAGATGCCCTTTCGATGCATGTCTGATGGGTGCCATTCAGTTTTCTCGACAATCTCTCTCTCTCTCTCGCTCCATCGTATCGTGCTCCCCACTTGGTGAAGCTGAAGCTTTATCGCACGCCACGCAGACAGCAGATCTAGCTACTCCTATATCCGTGTGTGGCGAACAGAGATTCGTCAGTCAGGGTGCGTTTAGTTTGGATTTTTTTTTAGTTTTGTAACTGTAGCACTTTTGTTTGTATTTGACAACTTTTGTCTAATCATGGCTCAAGTAGACTCAAAAGATTCATCTCGAGATAGCCAGGCAAAAAGTACAAACATGCAACAGCTGCTACTTTCATTTAGTGCTCTATGCAGACTGAAAAGTATAATCGATGTGATAGGGAGAGAGAATGAAAGTTTGCGAACTAAAGGCTGCCTCAGTGTTGCTAGCTTTTGGCGGGACTGCTGCATGTCTGCATGCATGCATGCATGCATTTGGTAGACAGTATAAGACTAGACTCAGTCTTGGCTTGTTTCCAATTTCCAAATGCAGTGCAAGCAAGGCCGTTTCCTTCTCCCTGAAGGCTTTGTCCCTGCTGCATCATATATGCACGCATGCAAATGCAATGCAACAACCACAGGTCCACAACCAACCAGCAAGCCTCGTTTTTCATTGTTATCTTTCTCATATACCATTTTTCTCTGATGTCTACGAACTAATGGAAATTAAAGCTAGATTACTTGCTTGCGATGATAGCTAAGCAACACAGCCGGTATATTCCATTTTCATTTCATTTCGACTTTAGATTACATTATGGAGACAGTGACCTGATGATGCGACCTATAGCATATGCTCTTCGATCGATCTCTTCTAGTGGCTGAGCGTGTTCCTGAGCAGATGGATATTTCTACTGTGCAGCATGACGAGGCAGAATATATACTGCATTACTGCTGCCCCCCGCCCGCCCTGCGTCTTTGAATAACATGCACGCATGTAACCCACCTACCTACCTGTAGCTTTCAGTGGCCTAATAATATTGTTATGGCTATACTGTACCTGAAAGCAGGCTGCTGAAACTAAAGTACCGGTTGATACACGCTAGGCTGCACTTGCTTTGCTTTATTTGGCTGAAATATCTAGAAAGGTAATAAGGTTATTGCTGCATGCAGCTAGCTCCATCCATCTCCTCCTCCATCACTCACTGATATAATCACCTTGCTGTTGTCTGTCCACACATTTGCAAAGTAGTGTATGGTGGTGCGCATGGTCGAGCACACACCATAACATGCAGCTGGGGTCAATGTGGCTTTATTAGCTTTTTACTGAGTGTTGTATATGCATATGGCTTGCAAGGCTATACACATACTGTTCCATAAAACTACATGCGCTTGTCTGCCTACGTACAGAAAAAATAAAGATGATCGATCGTGCTAGAGCAAACGATATGAAGCTAACAACCGGCGGCACCTTTAGTTGCATATATATATATATCCTACTGGATACATATAAAACTTTGTTCTCGGTTGACCTGATTAATTCATTTCTACATAGAATTTATTTAGAAGGTATTTTGAAATTTGGTCTCAAAGAGTACATTTTCCAAACAACCTAGGAGCAAGGAACTGTTCAAGCTGTTGCAAAAAAGAAGAAGAAGAAAACTTCATATATATTTTGCAGATCATGATTAAGAAACCCTACAATTTAGCATGTTCTACTTTTTGCGCTATATACATGTTCCAGCCCGGTTTCGTCTTTCCTTTCTCTTGCGGGAAGAGAATCAGATCTCAGATATGGGTTGATGTGATCAAAATTCTGGCAGACCGGACTATTACTAGTAGTAAAGAAGGATACACGCGTATAATTAATCCAGCCAGTTAGCTCTCTTTCATCTTCCTTAGTGACTAAGGTTTAGAGAGAGAGGCAACCAAGCTTCTCCATCACTTGATTGGGGAGAGAGGTAGCTAGTAGTTCCTGTTAATAGTTGCTGCTGTGCCTTGCATTGGGGATATGCATGCAACCAACCCAAAATCCACCCATGGCAAGGCAAATGGCATGCACGTCCCTCTCAATCATCGCCACACCTTGCATTGCTCTCCCGGCCCGGCCCTAGACTAGTAGCTAGACACAACATGTTTCCAAAGCTCTGCTTTACTTGCTTTTGCTTGTCTACCTACTACTAACTTTCACCTTCAATTATTTTCACAAATACAAGGTTGGTTTATTTATTTATTTTAGATAATATAACTCCTCTCAGCTGAACAAGCTTTTGCAGCAAGATTTTGTTGGATTCAAAGTGAATGAAAAAGTCTTTAGTTTCGGGGATAAACCTCTGGAAAAAAGCGAATTGTTCGGTATATGTTCTCTCTTTTTTAGACCTATGAAAACACAACCTCCGTTTGAATTACGTGCGTTTGACCCTTTGGTGACTAGGCGGTGGTCTTGACTCAAATAATAATTAAGCACGTGATTGAAGTCAGTTTACTCATGCCTTGAGAATGAAAGACTAGCTTTCTTCTGGCCTTCAAGCATCAAACACTTTATTTGGTCACACGAAAAATACATTTTCAATTTTGACAAAATCTTGACTTCCTTCCCCTTGGTTTAGAGAGCCAATCACTCTTGCAATCTATTCCTAGTTCATAGTTTTGATGATGGGAGTCAGTAGTATATCTGTATGCCGCAAAGTTGCGTGCCACGACAAACCACCTGTCATCGATGCAAATAAAGCTGGGTTTTTTAGTCAAAGAAAAATATTTTTTTTAAAAAAAAAAAAAGAAGAAGAAGAAGAAAGGAGCCACGTCAAGAAGCACTAGGGAGGGAGCGGGGCCCACCGAGCACAGGGACTCCCCTGCTCGCCGTCTCGCCTCGCAGCTATAAATAGAGGCCTCCGTTCACTTGTTCCCTCCCTTTTCCCTCTCCCACCACTCGAGCCCCTCTGATACGCTGCTAATTACCATTCTGCCCCTGCCCTACTAGAACTAGGAGCGCTGCAACTGCCAGTCTAGTACTGTGCGTACGTGTCTCTGCAGGCATGGCCCACCAGCAGCTCCCCATGCTGTCGGACTGGGACCCCGCCCTGGACCGAGACCTCGAGGCCTTCTTCCTCTCCGACGTCAGCATCGGCCTCCTCGAACCTGCTGACCCCACCACACCCGCGTCGCCTACGCCGACGCCGCCGCCCATGGACGTGACGACGACGACGACGACGACGACGGCTACTGCTACGACTGCCTCAGCCGCCACCGCAGCCACGACGCCGGAGGAGGACACGTCGGCGTCGGCGCCCGCAGCCGCCGACGAGCTGGCCGAGCTGGCGTTTGACGAGCGTCGTCTCCGGCGCCGGATCTCGAACCGCGAGTCGGCGCGGCGGTCCCGCGCCCGGAAGCAGCGGCACCTGGAGGAGCTCCGCGGGCGCGCCGCCCGCCTGCGCGCCGGCAACCGCGACCTGGCCGCGCGCCTCCGCGGCGTGCAGGCCCGCGCCGCGCTCGTCCGCCTCGCCAACGCCAGGCTCCGCGCCGAGGCCGGCGCGCTCGCCCGCCGCCTAGCCGCCGCCAGCCGCGCCCTCGCGCTGCGCCAGATCTACGCCGCGTCCTCCATGTCCACCGGCGCCGGCAACGGCAGCGGCAGCGGCGGATTCTTCGAGCTGCAGGCGCTCGCCTCGCTGATCGCGTAGCCAGCTGCCGGCGTGCGCGGATCTTTTTTGACTGGGTCACCTATCTACCTCGAACGAACGAACGAACGAACCAACTGAAACGAAGAGAAAGAAATGGACTTTTAACCATGCATGGATGACGATCGAATAATTCAGGAGAGCCAGCCACTAGCATGCAGGAGCAGGACATATATATAGTATATTCTTGTAGATATACTGTAATACGTAGAGATCGACCGCTAGCTAGCATAAGCAAGCAATATTCGTCATGCAAAATGATGAACTGCACGACGATTTATATATATTATATATATGCATGCTGAACGAATTGATCGAATTTGAACGCCGGTTCTAAGTTCTAACTTCTTCTAACCAGGAAATGCATGCATGCATGCATATTCTTCTCCATACTCTTACACACAAACAACTCGATCTGCTGCACGCAACGCAGATGAAATTTACTTGTTTCCTCGATCCGGCCGGCCGGCGAATGAAATTTACTTGCTTGCACCGCCGCCGCCGCCGCCGTGTGTCCCGATACGATCCCGATCCCTCTTCATCGATCTGTCTTGGAATGTTTTGCGCTGCCAAACTCTGCCTCCATCCGTCCTGTGGGCCGGGGGTAGTTTGGTACTTGTCACACTCAGGCCCTGTTTAGTTTGGAATTTTTTTTTTTGAAGTTTTACAACTGTAGCACTTTTGTTTGTATTTAACAACTTTGTCCAATCATGACCTAAGTAGACTCAAAAAATTCATCTCGAGATTGTCAGGCAAAAAGTACAAACATGCAATAGGTGCTACTTAATTTAGTGCTTCATGCAGATGAAAAATACAATTGATTTGATGGGAAGAGAGAAGGAAATTTTGTGAACTAAACACTGCCTCAAGCGAGAATTTCCAGCACCACTGCGCTCTGATTTTGACGTGATGATTAGACATGGCGCGAAAGCGAGATATGCATGTCCCGCGATGTTTCTTAATTAATTAATTAATTACCTCAAAACAAACAAAATTCCCGAGGCTTCATCATTCAATTCAATATATATAATGTTGTCAAAAAAAATTTAATATCTATAACCACGCACATAAATATTGTGTCGTTCTCAAGGTTCAACGGCAATATATTAGGCGGCGAGACATCTGTGATGACTTGGTAAATTTAATTTCCGGCCTGTCGCGGTCTGTGAATCGAAGCTACGGCTCGATTTCTAGTGGCTGCAGGTGGCTCGTCGCCGTCGCAGGCCACACGTTGAAAGCAAAGCATCACGAGCAGCTAGCTAGCTATAGCTGGCTTTGTGGTTTACGTCTCCTAGCTAAGCTAATTGTGGCCGGCTCGCCTTCGCTAATGGCGTAACGGTACTGTGTTCTCGACGACGACACCAACCTTTTAATTTGGGACCTCTATTTTATTTCTTTCTGCAAAAGCAAAAAAGAGAGAAGAGATACGGTGCTATTTTAGTCCTCCTCCACCGATAAACGTATCTAGCTAGCTTTGATTCCTTAAACCGTACCGCCGTGTGAGAACGACAGTAGCAGCAGCGAGTAGTCTGACATGGGTGGCCCGCACACACGCAACAGCAGCATGTTGGTCATGGATGCGTGGCCCACCGTTGGATTGGTAGTGTCCACATATGATGATTTATACATTTACCCTGTATGTAGGAAAAAAACAAACATACATATGTCTCGTCTGCACACAGACTAATCCATCACTAGATGCTGAGACCTCATCTAACAGCAATATATAATGATAAATAAAAGCAGTGGGAACCGGTAAAAGTAGTTTCAGGTGCATATGCATCTTCATGTAGATGCCATTCATTCATTTCTTGTTGCTTTGTTCTTGTAATCTACCGCCTGTCTTCATCTTAAGTAAAGTTGCCTTCTCGTCCATTATTGTTGTTATTGTTAGTCTCCATCAGCAGCAAATATGTACAATATTGTGATGCAAGATGCAAAGGTTGTCTGGCATATGAAGCACAGCAGCTACCTAAGTGGAGCTAACACTAGTACACTACTTACTATTAATCTCTAATAGTATACCAGTATGATGGCTAGTTGTTCTTACATTATTACACATCTTTGTAAAAAATTGAAATTAATCTACTGTATGTAAAGATTAATGACAGGGATGTTTCAAATTATTAAGCCCGTCTAGCCCAATTTATCTACATAAATGATATTTTACGAGATGGTGGGTTTTGATTAACCAAGGTGGACGAACTGAGCGACCGCGCTCCACTAATCGATGGCAGGGCCGTTTAAGACGCCCAACTCAGTTAATCCTTTAACAGAGGCATTCGTCAATTATTTTGAAAAGGAAGAGACTCTTGGTTTTATTACTTTCCTCAAACGCGATTGGAACCAGATTATGGTGCAAGAATGAAAGAGTCAATCTTGGTCAAGGTGCTTGAATCCACGATTTTTGGAGGCAGTTGTGTAATGACAAATACCTCCGTTAATGGATTAATGGTGCCGTTCATCATTACGCAACCACCTCCGAAAACCATGGCCCAGCGTCAAGCCCAACAAAGCTAATATTATTACGCTCATATATATATAAGTGACATTTAGGGTTTCTCAGTTCATCTCTCTCCCTCCCTCCCCGCCTCCGTCCAGTCTCTCATGCCCTCTCTCCCAGTCTCTCTCTTCCCAAAATTCCCTCTCCTCACGGTGAATCCGGGAGTTGGCTCGCGCGACCCTGCGACGTGGGTGGCCTGCGACGATGGGGATCCATGCGCCCCTGCGGTAGGTGGACGGTGCACCCTGGTAGGCGCGTGAAGGGCTCGACACAGTGACTGTGTGCCTTAGCCAGCTCAAATCCAATGGCGGTGGCTTAACGTCTAGGCTGTGTGGGCGTGCGGTCAGTGTAGATCCTGTGCGGTCAGCACCGTCGGAGGAGGTATGCCCCTCGTCCTCTATCTCCTCTCTCAGATCCAGGGTGAATTCGTCCCTCACTCTCCCTCCCTCACAGATCCTCTGGCAGTACGTAAGGCCCTCTGACGACAGTAGATCTGCATAGCGACGGCAGATCTACGGACTGGTGGATCCCTGGGCTCACCGTTTTTAATTCGCAAATTATTTATAGAGAGGGTGTAATAGGGTGACCGCCTCCATTAAAGGAGGATTAACGGAGCCCTTTCATTAGAGGCGGTTGCAAACTTACAATGCCCGTCGCCATTAATCACCCACAAAAATCTCTATGTAGTAGTGCCTATAATAAATTTATATGACAAGAAGTTGGAGCCTTTCCTTAAACATTTTGAATTGGTGTGCTCTCGCCGATAAGGACAGCTAAAGAATATTTAAGCTATTCACCCATCACATCAATTGTACTTTTTCTTGTATGGAGTACTAAATGAAGTAGCAGCTGTTGCATGTTTGTACTTTTTGCCTGGCTAGGTCAAGATAAATCTTTTGAGTTTACTTAGATCATAATTGGACAAAAGTTGTTAAATACAAACGAAAGTGGTACAATGTAACTTTTTACCCTATTTCTCCAACTAAACGGGCCATTAAAGCAAATGGTTTGCATCCAAGCACCAATTCAGCACATCCCGTCACGCATCATGCCTGTCCATCCTCCTCTCACATCCATCAGCTCCCAGTCCCAGGCATCATGCATGACGATGACAAGTCAAAAAAAAAAAAAGCAGGAAACATCACTTCTGCAGGTCCATAAAGCATCATGGGTGCGCCTGGTCTAGTTAAGGCCCCGTTTAGTTAGGAAATTTTCCTTCTTTCTCTCCATCATATCAATTGTACTTTCCGTCTGTATGAAGCACCAAATGAAGTAGCAAATGTTGCATGTTTGTACTTTTTACCTGCCTAGGTCGAGATGAATCTTTTGAGTCTACTTAGGCCATGATTGGATAAAAATTGTCAAATACAAACGAAAGTGCTACAGTTGTAAAACTTTCCAAAATTTCTCAACTAAACGCACCCTAAGAGTGGTTATGGGCTCGAAATAAATTTCTTAGGAATTAGCAAGGGAAGAGAGGACAGGACGGACAAGTACTGGGCCTCAAGCCCATCTAGCTAGAGAAGCCTAGGGGGCATCATTTCAAGGCCCAGCTACTGCCTTCTTCAGGAGCACTCACCGGCGTCAAAGGCCCCCCATGGCCACACCTAATAACATCACAAAAGTGCAGTAAACACCTAATAACACAGCAGCAGTCTGGGTTGGCCATTGCATTCGTACCGCCCTGAGGGTGAGGGAATGGCATGAGAAAGCAGAGTAGAAGGGAGCATGAAGAGGACGCGGCCGGTTTTCTCTCAGAAAATTGTCCTTGCCCTTGCATTGTGGTAAAGTTGGATTTATTATATAAGAAATAAAGAAGGAAGTATGGACATTGCAATTGTAAGAATGGTGTCACGATAACTATGTTTACTTGAGCTACTTTCAGCTTATTTTCAGTTATAGAACAATATTTTTCTCTTACAGTAGATGAGGCCATGCTAAGCAGAGTAGACATCACACGACGCGACGCGAAGCAAGAGAGCAGAGTAACATCACGAGACGCGACGCGAGAGAGGAGGGAAAAGCAAAAGAAGATGCTACCAAAGATGTTTTGTCGTCTCGTCTCCTCTTCCTCCTTGCTGCTTTCGCTTCACTGATCAGTCATCACCGATGGTCTGCAACGAACGAACTACTGTACCAGCCTACCAGGCCTTTCCAATGGTGCTTTTTTACCACAAGTGCCATAGAACCGGATAAAAAAGAGTAGTAGCTCTATTTGTCACAGTGAATTGTAGAAGCTAGAAAAAAAAATGTGATCTCTGCTTGAAAAGGAGAGTGTTGACTTCACAAAAATTGTGATGTTGTCAAAATAAGAAACGGACTTCACCATTGCATTCCTCTCGTCGAGACAATCAAAAAAACATATATGGATCGTCCAATTTGGAGTCCGGATGTGAGAGTTATGCTTATAAGAAAAACGTCCCCAGATTACCGGTACTACCAATCCGAGACCGGTACTATCGATAAGAGACCAGTACTACCGGTTCGGGACGTCAGATTTCGAACCAACGTGTTTCCAAGTCGGTTGGTAGTTTTTGGGCATGAGAAACTTAGAGATTAAGCCTTGGAGAGGTTTCCTACTGAGATAAGACCACCCCCTCTATATATATGAGAGGATCATGGCCGATTGAGATCTCAACCATTCAATCGTCAAAACACATCTACAAAGTAGGCTTTTCGGTGGTTCACCCTATCTTCGTCTCTACTTCTTCTCGTTATTCGTCGGCGCTGCATGGACGGTTGATCGATGATGGTGAAGCTCTAGAGCGGTCAGGCCGGCTAGAGCAGCCCATAGTCGCCGCACGCCCTGATGGGTCCCTTCCGGACGTGTGGGGTTTCGGGTTTTAAGAGACCTCGCCGGCGTGTCTTGTGTGTCGCGCTCCTGGCGAGGCTCCTCCGACGACGTGTCTTCATATCACGCTCATCCTTGGAGGCACAAGGTCCAGGTGTGGATATCCCCTAGGCGCTCGTCGATCTAAAAGTCAGCTTGCCTTACATCGAGCGATCTAGCTCCTTATCAAGTGTGGAGACCTAATTTGGCGTCAACGGAGAGGGACAAAATAAAGATGAGGCATGGTAAGAGAAAAAAATTTCTTTGCAAACCACAAGCGGACAAGCGGTGATAGTTTGCATTCTGTGAATAATAGTCTCAACATTTTCTAATGTTAATGTTAGCTCCCTCAATGCAACTAGCAAGCATGCGTGGACATTGGCCATTGGCGTTCCTGTCTGGCTGCCGGCCTGTCTGCCTGACGGCGTCGATCGTGTCGTCTGGTCTGCGATCTGATCGAGCTGGGAAAAGCTGCATTCCCGGGGCCGTGCCTGCTCTGCATTGCATTTCTTTCTGCAAAAGTGTCTCTCGAGTTGCAGGCTGCCTTTTGCTTCCTTGCTGCTGCAGCTGCACGGCTTGTGCAGTCCAGCCAGTGGATATCATGCTGGATTATTGCTTCCTTGGGTAACCTGAAACTAGCTTGTGTTAGTGAATTGGAGTGAAAATTATATTAAGTTTTGTACTCTAATCCACTCTAACATAATGTACATGAATTGAGATGGATATGATATGAGTGCACCCAAATAAGCCTTGGTGAATAGAAAGTTTAATTAGTTTAAAGTTTAAGTGGCTAAAAGTTACTCCATTGCTATTTGGTTACATGGACTAAAACTCTAAAAGTATAAAAGACACATATGCACATTTACTATTTTTGGATTGATGCTGCTGATTTATTGTGAGAGAAAAATGTTCCATGGCTAAAAAGTAGTACTGACTAGCTTACTTTTGCTGATAAGCTCAAGCGAACTTTTTGGTCCACCTGTTTGCATACCCAGCCCTAAAGTTTAGGTAACTAGAGTTTAATCTATACTGTCCAAACATGCTCTTGATCACTAATTCAATCAGTCGAACGGAAAGAACCATGAATAAAAGTAGTATCATGCACCTGACCGACATGGATCGTGGATGGAGCCTTGCCAATTTGCCTCTGATCGACATTGTATATATCGTCCTGGTGTGTCCTTGGCCTTGCTAGAGTACGTATCAGTCGCCTGAAGGCCGAGTGTTGGATTCATTAAGAGAGAAATTAAATGTAATGCACTAACCTTTGAACAACTCGAGGTACAGAATACATATATGAGCTTGAGATCAAAGTAAATCTGTTTTCTGCTTCTCATTTTCCATACTTCAGTCTTAACACACACCCATATATACCATGCATATGGTATGGCGATGTCGCGAGGATGCATGGATGGGAACCCGTAGAAGGTCCATCAGCAGCGCATGCATCTGCGTCCTCTGGGAGGGCCCTCCCTCCTTTTGCTTTTTACGTGTTGTCTGAATGTAGTAAGTAGACTGTAGAATGGAAGGAGAAAACATGTCGACCCTTTTAGGCGCATCGATCGATCGATCAGCCGCTGTCGTGCTCGTGCCCATACTCGAGAGACCATTCTCCAAATCGCCATCAACAGCACGACGACGACGAGATGGCTGCCCTCGTTCACTAGCTGGTTGGTAGCTGCCACGCGGTTAGCACTCGCAATTCAGTTGCCTGCCACCAATGGCCACCGACCGCTGCACCGCCGCCAGGCGTCTGTCGGACCTGCTGCAGGAGCAGCAGGAGCCCTTCCTCCTCCTCCACCTCCTCCAAGACCACGATGACAGCGCCACGCCCGCCCGCACGCCCGCCGCCGTGTCAGCAGCGAGGAGGAGGAGGAGCCTGCTGCGCGGCAGCACGGCCACCGTCACCAAGCTGGCTCTGCGCTGGGCGGACAACGTCCTCGCCGGCTGCTTCCCCTTCCCGTGCGCCGCCACGCGCCAGAGGTTCGGCCGCCTGCCGCCCCCAGACAGAGGCATTTCTTCCGCCGCCGCCGCGGACGCCGACTACTACCCCGGCGGCGGCGACAGTGCCGGCGTCCACTGCGGGAGGCAGCAGCTCAGCCCCGTGTCGGTCCTGGACCTCCACTCCGACGACGACTCTTCGGCCGTGCCTAGCCAACGTAATGTACTGCCGCCATCTCCGGCCTTCACCTTCTCCTCCGTTAAAACCACCAACCCGCTCTGTTTCTTCGTCGATAACAATGCAGGGGACGAGCGCAGCGACGACGACGGCAACGGCAAGCCGTCGACCTCGGGGGCAGGGACCTCGCCACCATCCATCAACATCCACAGCCACGACCTCCCCGGCAAGACTCCCGCACCGGGGGACAGGTTTCAGGGGGAGAGCGTCGCCGTCGCGTCCACCTCCGCGGACATCTCCCGGAACCCGGGCCTGGTGGAGCCCGACTTGTCCGCGTCGCCGCGGGACGACTGGCACCGCCTCGTGGTCGCCGGCGGGGATGAGGAGGCCCGGCTGGTGGCGCGGAGCCTCGAGGCCATGATCTTCGAGGAGGTCAGGTGGGAGGCCGTCCGTGACATTGCTCTGCTCGCCACAACACTGACAGTTCATATGTTTGCTATCTTCCAGAGTTTGCGGTTAGTGTTTTGTAAAAAGGAAAAAAAAAATGTTGCTATTAGTGATCTAACCACTCACAGTTGGGGACCACCTTCCTTGGGGCATGGAGTAAAAATTGGTCAAGGAAAGCCATTTAAGAGCAACTCCAAGAGACTAGTTAAAGCATTTTGTAAAGCTAAATATAACTATTATTGAGCAAAACGCCTCTCCAACAGACTCTGTAATTGCCTCTCCAAATTACCTAGCTGTCTATCCCGCAAACTTCGCTAGCTAATATTGGCTAGCCAACATCGCTCGCCTTCGGCCTCTGCGTGTGCCTTGGCCGCCTCTTTCCCGCGCGTTGGCCGCTGGATTGATTTTTTTCTCCCGCTCTCAGGTCCCTGGCAAGCAGCCGTCGATGCTTCAAGACTTGTTCTCTTGTTGCTTCCACTCGATTCGGTTCAGTGGCATCCAGAGCAGCCGCCGGTCAAGCAAGCAGGCTATGCAGTATGCACGTAGAACGTCCGCCGGTGAACAGCTTGAAGTACGAAGCGCGGCGAAGCAATTCCTATTCAACCTATGATCCGAAAAGGATCTAGATGATGTGGCAGGTTTGAATATGGATAATCGGAAATTTTAGAGAGTCTATTGGATGGGTCTTTTTTTTTGGGTTGATTTTATTTTAGAGAATAGCTAAATCAGGAAATTTGGATAACATATTTGGCTAGTCTCTTGGAGCTGCTGTAACATCTGGACTGCCACTTTTCCCCACCTGTATATTATAATTATTGTTGTTAAGGCCATGTTTACTTCCTAAAATTTTTTCTCTTTTCCCATCGCATCGTCCTTTACGCCTGCATGGAGTATTAAATGAAGTAGCAGCAGTTGCATGTTTCTGTTTCTGTTTTTTGTCTGACTAGCTCGAGATGAATCTTTTGAGTCTACTTGGGTCATGATTGGATAAAATTTATCAAATATAAATGAAAGTGCCACAGTGCACTTTCACCCCCTTTTCACCTAACTAAACAGCCCCTTAGAATTTTGGATGCATCTAAACGATGAGCTACAAAAGAGACGGCGTTACGTCATGAAACATGCTCAATATACGGAGTAGTAGATGCGTTGTTGCAGATCTGCGCTAAGCGAGAAAGATAGAAGCCCCACGGCAAAGGAAGCATTGGGTGACAAAGGAAGCATTGGGTTGGGATATAGATGGCTAAACAGGCTTGGCCCGTTGGGCCGGCCCGGGCACGGAACAGAAAAAGCACGGCCCGCAAATGACACGGGCCCAGCCAGCACGCCGACACGGCACGGGCACGCCGCTGCGTTTCCTCCTCCCATCGTCGCGCCCAGTCGCCCAGTGCTGCTCCTCGTCATCCTGTCCCTGCGTGGCGTGAGGCGGCGGCGCGAGCAATTGCAGAGCGGCGGGCTGGCACGTCCTCGGCGGGCCGTCGTATCCTTCGGTACGGCACGGCACGCCTGACTCCCCGTAGTGCCGTGCCCGTGCTGGTGGTTGGGCATGGTGGCCCGAACGGCACGACATGGCAGTGCCGTCGTGCCTCGATGTACCGTGCCCCGACGTGCCGTGCTCATGCTCCTGCCGTGCGTGTAGCCCGTTTGGCCATGTATAGGTTGGGACAGCATTGGTCAATCATCCGCATTCCGCATTTTCCTTGTTCTTGAGACACCGTAGGACAGTTTCAAACGTTTTTAGCAGGAAGATAACTCCATGAAGAGGGAAAATCATTACACCCTTGTCATTTTGACAAACGTAGGGCAGTGGTGTTAAATTAAAAATTATAGCATCGGTAGCCAAACTTCGCACCACATAATAACTGAGGTTTGAAGATGATTTTGTTTCCGTTTTCATCTACTGACACTTAAGAGTCAGTGAATTTTTTTATCCCTAATAATTTGGGCCCCACAACAAAGGTGCTATGCTTGCTGCAAATTAGGTTTTAATAGGTCTGGATAACAAACCAGCTCGGCTCCGCTCGTTCTGGCTTGTTCTTGAGAGCAAATCTAATTCTATAAATAAATAAATATCAGATGGTTCATCTTACATAGGCAAGTTTGAAGTGCAATATATCTTAAGGAGATGACTTAGAGTTATAAGTGACAAATATATTAGGTTACTGGATTAATTTTGGTCGGCATTACACTGTATGTTCTAGCTCGTTTAGCTCGTGAGCCAGCTCGAGCTGGCTCGTTATACCTAACGAGCTAAAACCTTAGCTCGGCTCGGCTCGTTATCCTAACGAGTCGAGCCGAGCGAGCTAACGAGCTTTGAGTTTTTTGTCCAGCCCTAGGTTTTAATCACAAGGCCATAAGAGCCAGCTGATGTTTCAAGAAGACGACGACGACGACGACCTACATGTAGTTTGGTTAAGTCCAATTAGGTGAATAAATCTAGACGACTAAACTTAATTATGTTTTGTTTAATATATATACTACCTACATGAACATGGACATGTCGACTGCGAAAATATTGTCTTTTCAAATCTTACGTGTAAGATTCCCTAATGTGCATATGTGAAAAGCTAGCGAGAAACACAACATACGTTGCCTTCTTTTTTTTTTTCAGTCAGTCGATCATAGGTAAATTAAGTTTGTGTTAATGATTAGAGTGGGGGCGCATTGATAAAGAATAACTGCATAAATAAAATGAAACATACATTTTCAAGCACAACAACTAACAGTAAATGAGTAAAAAACTAGTTGCTTGACCTTTCGAGTCAATCGTCCCTTAGACTCCGATCGGTCAGGTTCAGGTCCTGTTGGCACTTGGCAGACCTCCGACTCCGATCCATTGGTTCCATCGACAATCGGCACCTCCAATCCGGATCAATCTTGTGAATTTCCTATATATATATATATATATATATATATATATATAACCGGACGGCCGGACGGGCGACGATCGATCCTCCGCTTCTACTTCTCGTGATCCCACCCACGCGCACAACGTACGCCCGGGACCTGAACGCGCGTGATGGCGTTGGCGTCGGCGATGGCCATGCCCCTCAGTACTGGCGTGCGCGCGGTGGCGCGCCCTGCTCCTGCAGCTCCCCTGCGCTTGCGCCCGCGTCTCGTCCTTGCCGCCCGCGCGGCGCCGCCGCCGTCGGTTTCGGTGGTAAGCCCTAATTAAGCACACCCCGTGCGTTTCGTGTTCTCTATACTACTGCCGAGGCGTTTGGTTGGAATAGGGTAGCGGGCTAGCGGCTGACCCACGTGCCCGGTCTCTGCAGCGCTGTGCTCCCGAAAACTTCGCCGGCGGTGGTCCAGGTCCGGGCGGCGTCCATGGCCCGGCGGTGGACGCCGTGAAGAGCGCCGCCGCCGCCGCGTTCCGCCCGCTGTTGGACAACTTCAGCCACGTCTGCTCCCTGAAAAACGTCTGGGACCTGAATGATTATCACATCGGCATGCCCTTCGGCAAGTACATACCTTTGTACATACATACATGAACCTGCTGCTTTATTAATTAGGAAGGAAAAAAAAAGGTCAAGCAAATTAAGCAGATGGTCTGGTTTGCTAATCAATCCAATTGTTCGTCGACCTGTACGTCTTCAGGTGTACTCATGGCAGGCGTAGGGTGCTACCGGCTGTTCAAGACGGACCCACGGACGTTTCTGGACGTTGTGGTCGGATACGCATTGTACAAGCTCAGCGTGCTCTCGTCGGAGGTCGATAGGCGGGGATTTGCCAATGACTTCATCACCAGGATTAAAGTCGGTTAGTATCTGATAATGCCTTTTTGGTTGCCTTCTAATCAGAAGATCATTCAACTCACTGCCGATGTTTCCTGTGCAGCTATTGTCTTCGGCATGTTTTTGGCATTCCCCCGTGATCCTCGTAGTGCTGCTTTGGGTATCATCAGGAACGTAACACAATTCAAAATCCTGTCCACAGTACAATTACATAGTAACATGCATGGCTGACAGATCACTGTAAAATGCAGGTTACATGTCACAATCCTGTACCTTACAGCATTCCTCTATGACATCAGGGGTTGGAAGCAGGATGCAAGATCTGATCTGAGTGAGGTCTGGAGGTCTGTTTTCAAGCAGAACTAAAGCTTTATGAAGGTTACCGAGAGTAGCGTACGTTGCCATCGATGTCGCAATGAAGTGGGGTTTTTTTTTTTTTTTTTTTTTTTTTGACAACAAACAACTATATTGGATTAGCAGCAACTTGCTGCAGAAATAGTTACATTGTTCAAGTTTACATGCTGTAAAGCTTGTAGCCATTGGCAATGGAGTACATGATTTGCATTTGAGCTATCAACTGGATATCCTGTGGTTCCAATAGAGCAAGGCTAGCAAGGGCATCAGCCCTTTCATTTAAACTTTTTTGTAGCTTATCATTATTTGTCAACATGCATGATCGTCAGCTCATTGCACCACATTGCTCAGATTGCTCATTGGAATGTGTTATGCGGTTTTCAATTCTGTGTTTTCTTTAGCACTACAAGTAGTGTATCTGTATATATATACTAATGTAACTCGAAAAACATATGCAAGGTACCAAAAAGAACATATGCAAGGCACCCATCAAACTAAACTATCTTGCCTTTCTTTTCTATCCAATCTAATTTTTAGCCAAATATCCAAAAATTCACTTGAAGATTTTGGTTATTTCTTGGATAACCTTGTAGCACTTTACTGCTTTGTCTGCAGCATCCACAAGAATCTTCATCCTCTGATCTCCCACAGCAGAATAGTATCCTACCACCAAGCAACTGATCAAAAACCAAGGTCACCAGCCGAATCTGTGCTTTCAAGCCAGACTGACTTGGGTTTGGTCTTGGCAGTTGACTCTGGGTAGGGGCAGGTAATTTGAAATACCCCGCCTTGTGGAGCAAGGCACACACGAGACACACACGTGCAACATTCTCCCAATCCGGTGCCGGTGCCGGTGCCGGTGCCCTGGTAGCCTGGCAGCGTTTTTCTGCAGAAGAAACATTGGCACATTAGTTCAACTAGAACATTGGCACATTAGTTCAATTAGAATTTAATACAGTTGTCTATGAGAAATTAGCTCAATCAGTTACCCATACGAGAGATCCGTGTCTTTGCCCGCCATGAGCCAGCAGTAGGACCGAATAAGCTGAGGCAGCTGGAAGAGGCCCCCTTCGCGCGCACGACATGGCTCAGAGCGACGCCAGCCACGCGGCTTGCAGTGCCAGTGCAGAGGTGCCGTGACGCAATCTGAAAGTATACAAGTACAACCGATCAACGATCAGGCTAGTTATTTTTCGTCAATATAATAATTGGCATAGGTGTCAAATGGCAGGAAGTTTGTGCAGAGAAACGTCATTTGCATGGCGTGACGCGTATTGTGGTACTAACCTGCTCATCCCATTGTTGTAGCTCTTCCGTGTCATCATCAAAATGTATCACAGCCTCAACCTGTGAGCCAACAAAATATATTTCGGTAAACATGGTTCAAATCACTATAACATACAAAGGGACAAATCTATTGCCGTTTTTTAGGCTTCAACATCAGATAGGTTATTTCAAGAAAAAAAATGTTTAAGCACCTGATCAATTGAACCCGGCATTCTATCCTCATAAATCATCTGGGATGCTATCTTCTCAGCCTATCAATATCCAAATGTCGGAAACTACGATCAGATTTGGAAAATCACAAAACATATACTGGAACCTGAATTCTATCTTCATGTAAGTTTTCCTCAGATATAAAAAAAAAAAAAAGCTAAAACACTCCAGATTGACTGAACTCTGAATAGTTGAGAAGATATGAAGACAAAGTGATAAATATCTCTCCAAAGGGGCTTACCTTCCTTGGATAACTCCCCAGCAATGTCCCAAGCTCATCAAAGCTACAGAAATAAGATGATCGATTAGCATGATTACATCCTAATGAATTTAGTAAACATGGGCAAGTCAGTTCACCTGATATTTGTGTAAAGTTTACTGGTACTAAGGAGATTATGCTCAATCATTGCATAGTCAAGCACATTTGACTTATCTGGTAATAAAGCTTTCTGTAGATTGATACAAAACTAACTGTTAAGACTAAAGACATCATCATAGATAACAAGTTGTTTTGAAAATGAGCATATAGAGGTCAGCTAACTTGATGCGGCCTCAGCTCCTCTGCAAATGCATCAATTTCTGGTTTCCTCAAAATCTTCAACTTCGAGCATCTTTCATCCTGAAAGGGGCATATAATGCAATAAGAGGCAAAATAAACGTAGAGTATAAATAAAGAACAAGAGATAAACATGATAGATAAGGTGTGGACTCTCAGCCTCAAAGTTGACCCTAAACATCTAGATTACAAGACCTGAAAATGCATATATACACACTGCTTAGGAACTGGGAAAGATCTGAAAATGCCCAGCTCAAGCCAGAAGCTAGAATTTTTGTCAACCCATATTTACCAGAAAAGACATAAGCACCCAAATTAATTGGTTTTCGTTGAATCACCTTGACAGAGAACAAGTGAGATTAATATTACAGTATACAGCTTGACTAAACTATAATAAGCTAAACATGCAACGTTTATATAACTGACATGAGCGAATCCAAGGCATTAACACGCAATACATCTAGAGAGTTGTACAAAACAGTGCTGTTACTACCAGCTTGAAATCCAAGCACATTGAGATGAGACAACAAAAATGATACCTTGTACAGAGTAGCAAGAGCACGGGAGCGTTGTGGACCAGCAGCAGCCAATATTGTGCACGTCACAGCGGCACTAAGAGCATGCTCCAGTGCATTTTCATCAATCTCTCTGGCATCATATGCAATTTAGGTTCCATCAGAATAACCATTGCAGTTTAGAAGAAAACAGGCAGACCAAATGTGTCATATTATAACTTGCAAAATTAATCCTAATGAATTTAGTAAACATGGGCAAGTCAGTTCACCTGATATTTGTGTAACGTTTACTGGCACTAAGGTGATCATGCTCGATCATTGCATAGTCAAGCACAGTCGACTTATCTGGTAATAAAGCTTTCTGTAGATTGATACAAAACGAACTGTTAAGACATCATAGGTAAAAATTGTTTTGAAATTGAGCATATAGAGGTCAACTCACTTGATGGGGCCTCAGCTCCTCTGCAAATGCATCAATTTCTGGTTTCCTCAAGATCCTTTCTAGATAAACCTGAAAGATATGGTCACCATAAAAGAACAGACTTATCATTATCAGTAAAGGAAGATTACATTCGAGGATATAATGCCTGCAGATTAGTAAAAAAACACAGACCTTCAGCGGTATTGGGTATATCTTCAACTTCGAGCATCTTTCATCCTGAAAGGGATATAATGCAATAACAACCAAAATAAACGCATCGGATGTAAATAAAGAACGAGAGACAAACACGATAGATAAGGTGTGGACTCGCAGCCTCAAAGTTGACCCTAAACATCTAGATTACAAGACCTGAAAATGCATATATACACACTTGCTTTGGCACTGAAAAGATCTGAAACCGCCCAGCTCAAGCAAGAAACTAGAATTTTTGTCAACCCATATTTACCAGAAATGACATAAGCACCCAGATTAATTGGTTTTCGTTGAATCACCTTGACAGAGAACAAGTGAGATTAATATTACAGTATACAGCTTGACTAAACTATAATAAGCTAAACATGCAACGTTTATATAACTGACATGAGCGAATCCAAGGCATTAACACGCAATACATCTAGAGAGTTGTACAAAACAGTGCTGTTAGTACCAGCTTGAAATCCAAGCACATTGAGATGAGACAACAAAAATGATACCTTGTACAGAGTAGCAAGAGCACGGGAGTGTTGTGGACCAGCACCAGCCAATATTGTGCACGTCACAGTGGCACTAAGGGCTTGGTCCAGTGCATTTTCATCAATCTCACTGGCATCATATGCAATTTAGTTTCTATCAGAATAACTATCACAGTTTCGAAAAAACAGGAAAGACAAAAGTCTCATGTTATAACTTGCAAAATCAAGAAACATAAAAATGTTACTTATATATTAAATAATAAATGCATAAAACAAATCAAATAATAAGAAATAACAATAATGGGCATAGTAATAAAGACTAGGCACCAGCAAAACAAAAGTATAACCATGCAGAATAACATTTTAAGCCTCCGAAATCAATCACACAACCAATGTCCAAAATAGCAAAATGCTGCTCATGTATGAAATAGTAAATACACAAAATGAGTGAAATAATAAAACATATGAGAAGGGCATAGTAATAGAAACTAAGGCACTAGCGAGACAATGGATAACCAAGCAGAACAAGTTTTTAAGGCTGCAATGAAAAGAACATATTGTAAATGCTTACTTGTCTCCAATCTTGCGTTGATCAATTTGAGAGATATCATCATATCTTTGTGCAGCTTCCAGGAATCTTCTTTTCAGATCCAAGTTTTTATGGTAATAGCATTCTGGAGAAATTTTATTCTGTGCATGTGAATAGAATCTGTCATAAACTTAACCTTTTTCCCTGCTGATTTTAAATTGAACAGATATGACATTTACAAGTTCAAAGCTTAGTTTCTTAATTCTTAACATACACACATTTCTTTTATCTTCCATCGTTGTGATCACAATATGTCTGGACATGTCAAGCAAACAGCACAGCACAAAAAGAAAATGTCTCTAGTGCAATATACAGAATATGAACAGAATAAGGTGCCATTTGTGAATATACCATCTTTCCTTTTTTGCTTTTAGCCTTTATGGTTATGCAGGAAAAGAAATGGATACAGCACTCCAACTGCTCCTGATAACAGGTACTTTAGCAGCTTGACACAGATAAGGCCATGGCATGACGTATACTACATTACAACTCGAAAAAGAAGACAAATTATCAATGAAGTAACAAGAACACAATCTAACAGTAACATCATACAGGCAATCCATCGATGCATATATTTAAGTACTGAATGCACAAGAGCACATATCATGTGGCAGCATGAATCTCCAGTATGGCATTACCATATCCATTAAATACATGATTAAAAAGAAACAGAACATGAGAACATGCTCCAAATAAAAATGGAAACAGGGCCACACAACATACAACGTTCCAAGTATCCCAATCAAATACATTGCCAAAATTTACTACTATCTATATTCCTAGAAATTAACAGATTACAGTTCAAAAAACAGAAAAAGAAATTAACAGCTTACGAGATCAATCAATATGTACAGATTCAAAGAGGAAACATTCAGTCAGGAGAACCATGCGGCATAACAACCTCTCCACCAATAACTATCATCAAACAAACAATACAAATCATCAGGCAGACTGATAAGTTTTAGAGCACCACCTAGGACCTTAAATTTTAGTTTCTCTCCATGTTGGATAGAGTCCAAAATATGAAGTTACCATACAGAAATAGCAGTTGCTAGCATTGAGGTGGTAACTTGAATTGTTGCATCGTCCCTTTACTAAAATTAATAAAAATTTCAAAACATTACAGGCACATGATTCACAAATAATATCAAAACTAGTCCCATTAAGGCATCCACGACATACAGAGGGCTATCGAATGGCCAGAATAAAACAAACTGGCAGTCTAAACCAACTCGGCAACCAATTGCAGTACGAAATTTAGAAGCTAATATAGTGGTATGTGGGAGTTAAAAGTATCATTCGCAGGAGCAAACCAAATTGGCCAACCTTCTCCTCGAAGGAGACCACGCGCGGCTGAATCTGAGTGAGTGCGTAGTGGGCGACCTCCTTCTGCGCGTCGGACTCCAGCAACTGCCGCGACACCACGAGCGGCACCTCGTCCGACACCACTGCAATCGGAGAGCAGCATCGATACCAACAATTAAACACAGAAAGTTTGTGGAGAGCAGCATAGAGGTAGGCGATCGCACTAGCCGACGAGTAGCGCGCGGAGCCGGTGAAGAGCAGAGAGGCCGCGTGGATTGCAGACGCGACCGAAGAGCCCTCGGAGGAAGAAGGCGACGAGCAGGATGCCGCTCTGGTTGGGGCGCCATTGTAGTAGTGGTTGGGGAAAGCAGTGACGAGCTTGCGTGGCTTGAGGCGCCGCTGGAGAGGAAGCCGCTCCCGGCGGCCGTGGACGAGAGCGTGACGGAGCAGCGGGTGCCGCACGACTCGACGGAGGCCCCCTTCGCGCGCGAGCACGCGACGCGGCTCGGAGCGACGCCAGCCACGCGGCTTGCGGCGCTGGTGCAGAGGTATGCCGCCGCACTGGAGCGCCCGACCCCGGCGATGAAGCTGGTGGCGTGCATCGGCGGCGGTGGGGAAGCCGACAGAGGCAGAGTTTGAAATTTGGGAGATGGTGCGGGAACGGATGAATTGGGGGAGGGAACGGGCGTCTCCTTTTTATAGTTGACGTCACGCTCACGCACAGATGAGAAAAGTGAAGGACCAGAGGTAAATCAATTGAACAAAGGTATTCATGGGTGAGATTATAATCTGAATGTTTTTCGGTCTGATGAGGAAATGCAGAGTTGTAGCTGTTTTAAGGAACCCATGAAAAATGCAGGCAGTACTGTAAGGGCCAAAATTCGAAACTGGACATAGACCAAAAAAAAAAAAAATGCAGGCAGTACTGTCAAGGCCAAAATTTGGCACTGCAAATAAATACGTACAGATACATAGATGTATGTTCACCTTAAATTGAAGTTAGCATTGTTTTCTACTAAAAAAAAATGCAGGCAGTACTGTCAAGGCCAAAATTTGGCACTGTAAATAAATAGATATAGATACATAGATGTATGTTCACCTTAAATTGAAGTTAGCATTGTTTTCTACCATGGAAAAAAAATCACGGGCTATTAAAAATAGCGGCAACATTTTTTCAGAAGCTACAAAGCTATAGTGGTGCTATAGCGACACTATGCCATATAGCGTATTTTATATAAAAAAAACATGAAACAATTATAGCATGAAACAATTATTTTTTATATTTTCAGAAAGCAGCAATATGCAAGTTCAAAAACTGCATATGTATTTTCAGAAACACTACCGGTCACCGCAGAGCAAGCAGGCTCGGGCACGGTCGCCGCCGGTGCGTGCAGCTGACATCGCCGTCGCCTCTCTATCGTCTTTGCCTCTTTGGCTCGTAGGTAGCACGACCAGACCAAGCCCAAGGTGCCGACCAGCGAGGTCTACGTTCACCGGGGCAACACGACGTCACGCCGCGCGGCCTCCCCAGCCCCGGCATCCTTGACGCGCTATACATTGTCCTTGGAGTGCCCAGCACACTACCGCCGCCCAGCTGCCGCCCAGCCCACCGTCGCCGCCCAGCTGCCGCCTAGCCCACCGCCACCGAGCCCCCCAGCCACCGCCGGTCGAGTTTGCCTGGGAGCTGCCATGGCACGAGTTTGTACGGGAGCTGCTAAATGTGTCTGTCTGCTGATGTTTTTTTTCTTTGAGTCTTGGTGTTGTGCGTGAATGTATGGATTTAGGGTTTCAATCGGTTTTGAGTATTCATGGGCTTAGCAGGCTGTTGGACCGTCATTAGTTTTGTCAATTGAGAAAATATAAAATAGCGTTGCTATTTTACCACTAACGTTATTACATTTAGCGGCGCTATTAGTGGTGAAAGTCAGCATAGCGACATAATTAGCAATAGCTTAGCGTGACGTCTTTCTGGCCGCTATAGCAACGCTATAGCCTGCTATTTTTTTTTTCCATGTTTTCTACTTATTGTTTGTAGCATTGTATACCTTAGGCAAGGAAAATATCATGATTTCCTCTTTTCTTTCCGCTCCCCGTATAATGAAGTAGGATTTCTTGTAACTAGACGGCACCCCGCGCTTCGCCGCGGGGAGGCTGTTATGTGTGGAGTTTGAATATCTCAAGGTGAAGTGGTAGCGTGAGTACTGAGCCTTTTTAAGTCACTATATTCAATAATGATGTAACAATGGTACTGTGATCAATAGAGAGAAATAGTCGCATGAAACAAAATGTCACTTGAACTTAAAAGGGCAATTAAGCAATTTATTACAACCGGCTGCTGTAGGTCTGATTAGGATCAGGAGTAGCAAGGTAAGGACTACGAGTGTCGTAGGAAAAGAAGCAAAGCAAAAATAAAAACACTATGTTGGCTGTAAATTGTAATAAGTAATAGGGTCATGCTGGATTTCATAGCACATCAGTCTGGGATAGCACTTTTGACCAATCTTTAAGCAAATTGATTAAAGCGCTATTCCAGACAGAGTAACGGACAGACCATCAGTCATACAAACCAGCGGCCATACAGAAGCATGATCCACGCACATAAATATGAGGCCACACGGATAACAATAGGGTTGGCATGCCTTGTGCTACTGGCTGTCCTTGCTCTATTTCCGCTGACTCACTCGAGATAGGCTCATCTTTGACTTCAATATCTAGGTTGCTGCATAAGAGAAAGAAACCACTTAGTACCATCATATTTATTAAAACATTATCAAAGCCTTACAGAAAAGATGTAGCATCAGACGGGACATAAATTAAGGTTTGTGTAACCCAATCGATTAATATTCATCTATGCTAAGATATTTTGAAATCATGCAAACAGGCAATGGAAGCATGTTTGAAGACTACAAAATCTCCAAGGCAATGGCCCGCCGCAGCACCCTGTTTGGCAAGCTGCGCTGCAACTACAGCAGTCAACCAGCAAAGGTAGCAGGAAGCAAGCAAGCAGCGGCAGGAAGCCACGAGCAGCACGAAGGCAGCAGCGTCAGCGGCTTAAATTCGAAGCGAACAGATGAGCGTCAAATTGATTTAATTTCGGAGACAGCATTTTCAGAAGGCAACGAACACTCGTAACGATACTTGGACATTCAGATATCTTCCCTGATGGACCAGATATATTTTTTGCAGAACACGACACATTCTAAGAAATGCCGACTGCAATCAAGCAGAGCACCTAGACAAACTGATGAATGCTTACTGAATATAGCAGGGCAAGAATCCAGAGAAAACATTATGGGAAATGGATAAACCACTCTAATGTTCAGATAATGGGACCTAAAAAGTATGCAGGCAACCCCTTTTTTTAAAGAAGGCAGGTAATCAATGTGTGTCTGATTAGGTTAACTAATACGAAGGAAATAGGTTGTACTACAGGTTTACCTTTGAAATAAGCGGCAATAGAGGCTCTGTTCGCTTGAGCTTAAAACCGCTTATTTTTCAGCCCTTCTACAGTATTTTTCTCTCATAAAAAATCAGCATCAGCGCTTATTTTCAGCGGTTTTCAGCTTCAGCGAACAGAGCCAGAATTTCACTGATAAGGAAATTGGCACCCTTCAGACAAGTTACTCCCAATCTGATGAACTCCATAAGACATATCTTCATTATAGTATTAATCATGGCACGAGACCTGTAAGTTTTGGTCTTCAACATTAGAAGTGATATCGGTACCATATTTCCCTAGAAGAAGTCAAGGAATGGTTGCTGTAAATGAAACTATATCGAACAGAAAGAGTTTTATTTAACAATGCATCTCAGATATTCATCTATTGTGGCTGCAGGGCTATATGTAATCATTATTCAACGTGTATGCCAATTAGGTTGAGTAATAAGGAAAAAAAGGAGGTACTATAGATTTACCTTTGAAATAGGTCGGAACAGAATTTCACTGTTAAGGAAGTTGGCATCCTTCCTGACAAGTTAGTCCCACTTTTGATGAACTCCATAACAGCTGTCCTGATTATCGTAATACTATTAATCATGGAACCAAGTCTGTAGGTTTTGATCTTCAGCATCAGAAGTATTCTTGCTATCTTATTTCCCTACAAGCATTCGAGAAGCTGTAGTTGTAAATGGGACCATATGGAATACAAAAGACAGTTTTGTATTTAATGCATCATCACCAGGCCA
This sequence comes from Eremochloa ophiuroides, assembly GCA_038502445.1. Taxonomy (NCBI): domain Eukaryota; kingdom Viridiplantae; phylum Streptophyta; class Magnoliopsida; order Poales; family Poaceae; genus Eremochloa; species Eremochloa ophiuroides. The sequence continues at coordinate 74,705,498 of JAHLJS010000003.1, read as the reverse complement.
ACCAGCGCATGGACATAGTTATTTACACTGCATAAATTTTGGCAAACCAAAAAATGCAGGTATGTAATGGAAGCCATTTAAAAAATGATTGGAAGGGAAGGAAACATAGCCCTGCTTTCATCCATGCAGGGCACAGTACACACATTGTTCCAGCACTACAATAAACATAAATAACGTTGAAGCACAGAGTGCCCTCAAATTCAGAAATGCTATACAACTAATTTTATATTGTAGCAATCTGAAGGGGCCGCTCTTTTTTTTTTTTTTTTGGTCTGAGACTTCAAGCTGGAAGGTTCTGTCTCATTTTTCCCTGAAACGTCAAGGGTTCTTGTTGCTCGGGAAAATGTCCAGCTGGGAGACTGAAGTAACACACCACAAAAATCAGTGCGGTATTCTGAATAGACGTGCCCCTAAGCAAATTGAATCACCCACTCTATGTCCACTGAAACAAACGTGTCTATATGATCTTCTGAAGCGCAAGCAATTCACAACAAAGAAGAACAAAAGTTGTCTATATGATCTTCTGAAGCGCAAGCAGTTCACAACAAAGAACAACAAAAGAAACCTACATCCCTATCGCAGCCCCTGCATAGCGAAATCTAATTTTATCATGAAGAGTAAGGAGCAAAGAAAGAAGGGAATCAATTCACAGAATAGAAAACGAACCTGTGGCGGTGGCGAACCACTCAATATCTTCCGTAAAAAGTTGCAAGAACAGTAGTTGGTGTCCATGTCGCCATCGACAGGGGCTGAGAAGCCGAGATCGCAGCAGACCAGCGAGCAGCACTTCTCCGCGGCGGCCGCTCGACAGTGGTGGCCTCCTCCATGAAGCTGACCATCATGCGTTGCAGCCCCAGGGATCCTGCCGCATCACCCTCACCGGCCAGGTTGGGCCGTCGCTGTGGCCGCCCCGCATCCGGCCGACGCACTCGCTGTCCCGGCTCGGAGATCTGGGAGGGGCAGGGAGAGGAAGAGGAGGCGTCATCAGCGAGGATGGAAGGCCAGATCGGCGGAGGCACGAAAGGCGGCGGGGGTGGGGGGGGCGGCCTCTGCTATCGCCGTAGCGTCCCACAGATGCTGGACGGGAAGGAGAAGCCGATGGATTTGGCCCGCGCGTGCGGAGGTGGGAGGCGGCGATGGCGGAGGGGGCGCTGAGCGACGACCCGAGAAGGTTCCGGTTTCGAGCCCTTTCCTGTGTGGCATTGACACCTGTGCCGTTAAAAAATTTAAACTTCCTCACCCTAAAGCTTTATTGTTCTTAAGGTGGAAGAGAAACTGTCTCCTCACCTTCAACACAATCATACACCAAACTAGCCAACTCATGAGCCACCCCCACCCTATTACATTCTCTACCCTGAAACACACACTAAAGCTGAATGAAATTGGTAGAGACAAGGAACTTCAGTTCGTTCACTAGATCCTCTGGTCTGTCACAATTTTCAGATGAATTCAGTGCCTGCTTGATCATCAAAGCATTGGTTTCCGGTATGAGCCTACCGATCCCAAAGTTCAGTGCAGTCTGAATTCCCCGAAGACACGCTACAGTCTCGGCCTGAAAAGCACTAAGGAGATGATTAATCCTCCCTCTTCCTGTTGTTAACACGTCACCGTCACGGTCTCTGATTACAAATCCCCAACTACCTGTGTGATCAACAGCCCAGAAAGAAGCGTCACAATTCAGTGTTAGAACTCCATTCAGTGGTCTGAGCCATTTGCCATTTCTTTTCTCCCTGGCCTGGCCATGATATGAGGGGCTTCGGCTAATTTCATCTTTGTAGATTCTAATGCTTCTTGCCAAGATATCAGCGCTTTGTTTCTGTCCAAAGGAACCACAACAGGATAATAGCTCTTATATGTGGAACAACCCTTCAATTGCAAAATAGCCAAGGTCACATCCTAGGCCGAATGCAAGGTTGCCAGATGCATATGTTCTTACTCCCAGCACAGCTCCCGCCACACCTTCTTGGCAAACTAGCATTTGAAAAAGAGATGACCTCCATCTTCGTTCGCCCTATTACAGACTGGGCAAGTTGTGTTGATTTTCATACCTCGCCTTGCCAAATTACATCTCAAGGATGACTATTATGAGTCAACCGCCATAGGAAGTGCTTGACGTTACTTTGATAGTCCAATTTTCCAGAGCTTGTCCCGAACAGTAGTAGAGACATCCCCACTGCCCCCCTGTGCACCATGCCTGGTGGCAGCTCTAAGTATGTCCTCCCTGCACACCTTATATGCCTTATAGGCCCTCTTTACACTGAACTTTCCTTTCATGTCAAAATGCCACTGTCTGTTATCGCTGTCTAGGAATAGCAGCAGAGCTAGAATATGCTTGCATCTTCGGGCCAGAATGTATCATTAATCAGTTCCTCATCCCATGCTCCAGTTATCGGGTTGATAAGTTCCTCCAAATACAAGAGGCAGGCTGGCACCTTTTGGTGTGATCGGCTTCCTAGAGAAATAATGAGTAAGCCAGGGATTAGACCATATCTAAATTGCTTCCATCTCCGACTTTCCAAATCATCCCCTTCTTCATAACTTCTAGACCCCTTAACACACTTCGCCAGGTACGATAAGTACTAATTCAGATCACAAATCCCACAATCACAAATCTAATCCAACCTTGTCATGACACAGCCACTAACCAAAGCATGTCTTCTGAATTCTCCGCATTTTCCTGCGCCAGGAGAGACTGCAGCTCACAGCCATTTGCCAGGCTGTTGAACTCTACCGACCTTGATGGATAAGTGGGTACTTCCTCTGAAAGAATGTTATGAGCCTCTTCACAGACTGCAGGTACTTTCTGGTCGTCTCATCATTCATGATGTGAGCCACACTGTTCGTGTAGATCTTTTCGCGAGCAGATCGCTCATGAATACAAACCGTGGTCACACCAATTGGCCATGGTGAGTTGCCTATCGCTAGCTTGATACAGTTAGTCTTGTCTCATACAGCACTTGACCACCTCCAGCAATGCTTGTCGGACATCAGGAGGGAGAACCTGCAATTTGATGCCAAAAAAATGAACAAGTACGGTGATACAAGATTGTCTGCACATATTTCTTTTGAGTTAATCGGGGGGACGAATAGTCCCACCTTTTCGGTTGCCACAGATTCCGGACAAAGCCTGGTGGTTGGTCTGGGTGCCGAGCACCTAATACAAGAGCGACCCCGAAGGTCAGAGAGTACATGAGGCGGAGGAAGTCGTTGGTCTGCCCCTCCCCGGTCTCCGCCGACGAGCGCGGCGCGGTTCTCGATCAGGTCGTGCAGGCGGCGCAGGCGCGTGACGTCGTCCTCGCCGAGAGCGTGGCCGGCTGCCGCAGCGCGCGCAGGCGCCGGAGGACTGAGCGGGAATGCCGCCTGAGCTACTTTTCGAGGAGGAGCTGGCGCTCAGCCTCGCGGTTGCGCTGGAGCTGTCTCGGCGCGGCGGAGCATCTTGCCGCATTTACATTTTTACCGTTATAAAAAAAGTTACTCATCGAAATATCACTTTTAAAGCATCTCCAAGAGTTCCGTAATTTTTTCTTCTAAAAAATCCATGTTTTTCAACTCTTAAAATGATATTAGGAGAAAAAAGAAGATCATCTCCAACGGTTTCTAATAAATAACATCTAAAATATTAAATTTGGGACCCACATCAATTAGTTGCGGTATTTTTCTTTTTGGTCACGGTAAACAGATCGTCGCTGCAGAACTCTTGATCGCGAGCTCCCTGTCGCCGCAGCCATCTTGCATCCAGCCATGTCCCAGCAGCCAACCATCACCAACGAAATCAGGTACTAGCAGGTGGCCATGGCCTTGCACACACATGCAGCAGCTGAGCAGCAGGCTGAAACGCTCTAGCGACGGTAATAGCAGGTGGTGGCCTTGCACACAGCCGGCCGCGGCAAACGTAGCGACAGCCAAAGCAGATTATATGACAGAGGAAGTAGCGGGCACATAGGAAGAAGCTGGCTGAATCAGATGTGACGCCGGCGGGCAGGGCAAACCTAACGCGGCGGCGGCCGGTAGTAAGACACGGCGGCGGCGGCGCGCCAAGCCCACGGAATACTGGTAGATCGGAGTTGTACCTCGGTTCGCGGCAACGTCCATCATATGGACATAGACCGATGTAGAGGTGTGCAGCGGCGTCGATCATATATACAGACCGATGAAGCGACGTCACGCGATGAACTGGCAACGGAGGAGCGTGGGAAGGAGAGACTCGTGGCAAAACTTGGCACGTGACGACGGGAAACATGGCGGAGAGCGCGCGGGAGAAGGATGCGCGCGACTCAAGCGCCGCGTAACTTTATGCGAAACTGGGTCAGATTTCCCAACTCCCTAAATTTAAGGAGGAAATATAGTAATTGTTGGAGAGAGATTTTTTTAATCTTTCTAAAAAATTAGGATTAGAAGAGTATTTAGGAAACTCTTAGAGATGCTCTTAGAATGGCTCCTTTTTGTGTGCGTGGCATGCCACGTCAAGATATCAACGTGGAGTCGCAATGCACAAAGACGAAGCTGCCCCTACTCTGCTCCTCTCTCTTCCTCTCTGACAGCTGGGTCCCACAGCTCCCTCTCATTGACGGATGGGCCCGGCTTGTCAATTTCATCTCCCACCTCCAGCGCCTACACACACGGCTCTTCTTCCTCCTTTGGCCAGGGCCACTAGCGTCGTCGGGACCGAGCTCGCGGCCAGGCCACCAGCGCCGCCGGGGCAGAGCTCGCCCGCGGCCAGACCACCCGCGCCGCCGGGGCCAAGCTCACCCGCAGCTAGGCCACCAGCGCCGCCGTTCACCGTGGGTTCCATTTGGGTGCTTGAGGTGGGCGATGAAGCTGACGAGTCGGGTCCATCCGTCAGTGAGAGAAAGATGTGGAACCCAACTGTCGGAGAGAAAGAGAGAGGAGCAGAGTAAGGGTAGCTTTGTCTTTGTGCATTGCGACTCCACGTTGGCATCGTGACGTGGCATGCCACGCACACAAAAAAGTTAATTTTTGCTAATCTGTAGGAGTCATTCTGAAAGTGATATTTCGATAAGTGGCTTTCTTTGTAATGGTAAAAATGTAAATATCCCGGATCTTGTGAGCGTCGAAATCGGCGCTGAGAGCCGGAGGAGTGGAGGAATCGGACGACAGGCCAACTGCCTTGCTCTTCGGCACGGCCCGGCACTACCCGGCTGCCGACCTGCGTGCGCCGGTGGCCTACTGGCCAGATTTTACTATAGAAGACTGCAGCAACTTGGACCCCTTCATGGGCTTTCTTTTCCTGCGGCGAACAACGAAAACCCAACCGAAAGAGGAAATTGCTTATTTAGCCCTGAAAAAAAGTTCGGTTATTTATTTGGCTCTCTTTTTTAAGTTTTCTATTTGGTCTCAAAGTGAAAGTTAGTTACTTATTTGGGCCTTCTGTTACTTTAGCATACTACATGCTCTATCCTGAATCGTTGGTCTTTGCATACTTTGCTTCTGCTGCTACTTGAGTTCAGCCTGAACTCTGAACTTTGGTATGGTGAATGACTGAATGTAACTGGCTGGTGTGGTGTGTTAAATAAATGGCGAGTGTAACTGACACTGTTGTGTTAAAAGTTAAACAGATGGTATTGTTGTTGGAGATAGTCTAATAGACAACTCTTCTAATGATCTACTCCCTCTATTCCAAATTGTAAGTCATTCTAATAATTTTGGAGAGTCAAATTTTCTCAACTTTGAGCAAGTTTATATAATAAGATAATAATATTTACAATATACTAAGTATTATTCGATTTTTTATCAAATATATTTTTATGATACACTTATTTGGTGTCATAATTCTTCGTATTTTTCTCTATAATTTTGGTCAAAGTTGAGATAGTTTGACTCTCCAAGATTTTTTGAACGACTTACAATTTGGAACGGATGGAGTATTCGTTAGCACATGCTCCCTCCGTACTCGTAAAGAAAGTCATTTAGTACAACGACACGGTCTTCAAAGCATGACTTTGACTTCATATTTCTATAAAAATATTTATTGAAAAAATAATATATGAATACTTCTATGAGAATGTATTTCATGATAAATTTATTTATATAGTTTTCACATTTTCAAACCCAATAACTTAAAAGTTATTTATAATTTATATTCTCAATATTTGACCAAAACCTTATCCTAAACGACTTCCTTTGCGAGTACGAAGGGAGTAACTCATAATATAAATGACCTCATATGTCATACACACGTAACGTCGAAGTATGTGTATGAGATTATCTCTTCAACAAGAGATAAGTCTTTTCTCTCCTATTAAAATATGAGAAAAAAATTCTATGAGCTAGCTAAAAGCTAACCATTGATACGCTCAATTGAAGCCATGTAACATATGAACAGCCACTTTTCTCACCTGTATATTATTATACTGTTGTTGTTATGATTGTGCTCAAGTAGTAGTAGTGGTAGTGCAGAAAGTGAAAGAACAGAACTTTTTTTTTCTATCCTGTAGTGTTTCTTTTTCATAAAACCCTCAAAAACAGGTGAGTTGAAGCATGGAGTCCTGATTCCTTCAGAACTCCGAACTTTGGTATGGTGAATGACTGAATGTAACTGGCTACTGTGTTAAACAAATGGTGAACGTAACGGACACTGGTGTTAAAAAGAAAAAGTTAAACAGATGGTAGCCTCGAAAGGTAGATCACAGATCGAGTAGGTACAGTGACATTATGTTTTAGGCATTAGATTTGGATGATCCTATCAAGCTACGTATCACCCTACTCTGACTGCCCTGCTGCTCCCTCAGGCTCAACTTTCCTCCTCTTCACGCGGTGGAGTATATCTCAGGCGAGAAATTAAAATAAAAGTATTGCTAGAGTATTGTCTGATGATGCACTGTGCCAGACTTGAAAACGATGAAACTGTGATGATGCACTGACAGGCTCTTTTTTCCTCCCATACTAATCATCAGTTGACTTAATCGCTGCAGCTGCAGCACAACTAGCAGCTTATCACGAACGGATCTAGTGATATCTGCAGTATTCCTATAAGCCAGTGTTGTGCCAGAGCATGCCATGGAAGATGCAGTTGGGTTCAGATAAAAGGCGATATGCTGACATATTAGCGCCCCAATGAGCCAGTGGAGATGACTAGTCTAGTGGCTCATTGAGTGCTTATCACTAGAGATGATTGCTACCCATCTTACTGTACATACTAGTATGGCCAAAAAGAAGAGACATTTTTTTTTTCACGTAACAGACATTGATACGACTCACATAATCCTGCCGCTGCCTGATCAAACTAAAAGGAAGATGAGATTGTAAAATGTATCTTTTTCACTCATTCACATGTGATTCTTATTTCCATCACCACACACGCATAAAACCCTCGCTAATTCAAGCTTTACACTGTCACAGGCACTGAGAAAACAAGAACAACAAAGAAAGAGCTAGAACTGAACATGAGACTGAGTTTAATTAACTACTATACTATTGTCGGCCACAATAATCAAGGGAGCCAAACACTCGGATTATTGTAACACATAATCACTAGTATTAATTCTATACATAATTTAGATTACAATAATTTGGTTGTGATCCAAACATGTCCAGAGTGTCTAGTGATTATTATTAGGAGAGATGTTTACACCAGAATTTGGATAGCGCCCAGGAGGTTAGTTGCGTGCAGGTTAGCTGATCAAAGAGCCGGATCGAGTGTTACTGGCGGATGTAAAGATAGGATCGGATATGTGTTGATGTCATCAAGATGTGCTGCAAGCACGTATAAGTGGAAGCATGCAGGCGCGCCAACTACGGAGCAATCAAGAAGTGGGCCCACATGAATAGGAAGGATGAGCTCCGGTTTATTTTAGAATTAGGAAATTATACTATTTTCCTTATTTTAGGTAGGGTTTTCCTTCAGTTGAGATTTTTTCGCTAGCTGCTGGGTATAAATATAAGCACAAACGCATTATAACAAAACGCACACATCGATACAACAGTTTCTTTTTCCGGCCTCTGACCAAAAAATCCTAGGAATAGGAGTAATGTAGATCCGGCGAGTTCTTCGATGAGTTGAGTATCATCCAGTGGATGCCAAGCTTCCTGTAAGTACCGTCACGCTCGTGTTTATCATGTACGGCATGTACGATTCTACCTCATACCCCACTGTTAGATAGATTCGAGTAGTTATTGATCCTCATTTGGTCTAAGCGATGCTTGAATTGAATTGATGGTTAGTTATCGTAGTTATCGGCTTTAACTAAAATTGGCACGTTTAGATTCATTAAGTTACCAACGTTGCTTATGATTATTGATTATCGATTCACTTTTAAGCATCATCAAACCGCCCAATCTTGATCTATTCCTTGCGGACTTAAATCCTTTGTATCTACCTTGCTTAAATGAACATTAATTAAATATCATGTTTAGGCGAGTAGATCTGTTTATCATTAGCCGGTTAGTTCAGATCTTGATTGTATACAGGTCGCACTCAAGTAATAAAATAAGTTGTGTTGAGAGTCTTTAATTGATAGATCTAACCATTAGCTTACATCATGGGCTGTAATGATCCGGTCGATCTCCCTTCATGTAAGCGACGGGTTAGGCAAATTGGTTAAAGGGTCAAGGCATCGTTTACTTTATAGACTTGTATATTGCCTATATTTTAGCCAGATCGGTTGTCAGCCGAACCTGTATCTACTTGTCTGCTGTATGTTACATTTTTCCGATCTCCTTTGTATGCTATCCTACACATTGGGCATGTTAAGATTGATTCACGAATGTTGTTAGTTGTAACGATCTGATCGATCCTAATTAATGAATGTGATAGATTGAAACATGTATGAACGTGCAGGGTAATATATAACTAAAATCTGTTTAATGTAATTTGCTTTTATTCATATATTCCTGAATCGGTTAAATAATAATCGGATGTTTATGTTATACTCATGCAATCGATTCATGCAATCGGTATCGGCTTTCTAGCCGATGGCCGGATATGAAGGCCCACTGGGCCGGATATTTGGAACCATTCGGGACACGCCACAGTGGTTCCGCATTGTGTTACTGATCAACCCTTTTCTCTCTTGTCAATTGCAGGTTAAATTGACTGGCACGCTTAGAATCATCGGTGGCCATCAACGCCGATTGTCGAAGCTAGCTGGGTCTACTCGCCCCGTGCTCCACAAGACCGTTCCGGCTTTGCTGGTGTGCTGAGCGCGGACCAGATTTCGCGTCAACACACTTTTTAGCACGTCCGGTAGGACCCGCTTCACCGAATCATGGCTTCTGGCAACGACAGCGTTCTCCGTGTGACCATGGAAGAGCTGGCTCCGGAGTCAGCCCAGTTGTGCACGATACTTCCCTAATTACAAACAGACCATGCCGGACATGTGTACCGTTTTGAGGCCTTGAGGGGATGGTGCATAGTTATCGTCTGTCTTCCAGAATAAACTCCATCCTAGTTTCTTCATCTGGCATCAAGAAGATACTAATTACCATATTTATATACTTTCAGTAAATACTGAAGGAGAATTAATAAGTAGGAAAACGATGGAACTGGGGGGGGGGGGGGGGGGTTGTTGGTGGCGCTGGGGCAATGGCATAATACTAATCATCAGTTGTGATCGCTGCAGCACAGCTAGTAGCCTAGTAGCATATCACGAGCCAATCTGGTGATCTTTGCAGTATCTCCATCAGCACGTCAGTTACACGACTGTCATTTTGTTTCTTTGTTTCCATCTCTGATCTCTGCATGCTTGCTTCGAAATGGTGAGGAAGTGATCCACTGGATTCGTCTCGAGCTACCAATCGATGTCTGTGAGATTCGAAGCAGCAAGCTGGAGCAGATGAACAGATGCCAGTGCTGTGCCAGCCAGAGCATGTCATGGAAGATGCAGTTGGGTTCAGGTAAAAGGCGATATGCTGACATGTCAGCGCCAAATGAGCTAGTGGAGATGACTGAAAACAATCAAGAAGCAATGCATGGGTCGCGGGCCGCTCAAAATACAAATCAGGTATTGGCCCACTCTGCCACGGGAATTCAGAGCAAAGCAGGGCCCATGGAAATGGATCACAACACAAGGAAAAGGAACGTGGCGCTGCAAGTGAGCAGTCGTTGTCCACGATTTTAGTAGTAGGATGCTAGATTTAACCGATCGACCTACTCTAACGATGTCCTGTTCTTCCCAATTCAACAAGGTTTCCAAGACTGGTACAACTAATCCTAAACCTGAAACCTCAACCTTGACAAGGAAACTGAATCTCAAATCCCTCTACCTTAAACCTTTTATTGGGTCCTGCGCTTCCTCTCACGCTCTTCTCACTGACTGGCGTGTGCATTTCGTTTGGAGTACGGGGGCATCGGTTCAGTTGGAGTGCCTTGCAATCCAAAAAGCTGTGCCTGCCTTATCTGTCATTCTCACTCAACTCTCTTCATGCCATTGGACTGATCAGTCAGAGAACAGGAATGTTTAAACTGTCATACCATGCATGCATATTTTGTCCTGGACTCACTATCCATGCCTCTTGTCAGCTCCATTTCGATCCCAAGAGCGAAACATGGCTGCTCGCGAATTGCGGTTGCCACACACCAAGATCACCCGGTTGCTCAAATGCTAAGTGACAGTAAGAATGCCTAATACTAACACCAGAGCTATCTGAACTCTGGAACCTAACTGAAGAAGCAGGGAACCTAACTAACACCTGAAACAACAAAGCCTGAGTGCCTGACTATTTCACCTTGTTCTACCAGGAATCAGCATCCCATCCCATTCCATTCTATTCCAGGGTTTGACGGGTAAAGAACTAACTTGAAGGACAAATATGCATGTATTCGGGAAAATTGATCAGAACAGAACAAACATCGATCAACGGTTGAAGTCTCAGTCAACGTCAGTCTTTATCAAGTTGGCATTCAGTCAGAAGACACACGGATGCGTTCGCTGTCCGAAGGTAACCCATCTATCTATTATGACCAAAGGAGGCATTTTTTTCACATAACAGACATTGATGCGAGTCGCATATCCGCTGCCTGATCAGACTAAAAGGAAGTTGAGATTGCAAATATGTATCCTTTTCATTCATTCATTCACAAGTGACTCTTAATTAACTCCATCACCACGCACTCATAACCCTTGCTAATTCAAGCTTGACACTGAAAGATAAAAATGCAAAAAGAGCTAGAACTGAACATGAGAAGATTAGAAGAAGCAGAGAAGAAGACGAACTGGCCGTGGCCGGTGAGCGGTGGATCAGGCATCTCTAGGATCCAGCTCCGGCCGTCTGGCCACCTTCACCATGCTCCGCTCGACGGCGGCGGCGGAGCTCTTGCAGGAGAGCGCGAGGCGCGCCCACGTGAACCGGCTCCGGCCCCGCTTGGCCTCCGTCCCCGGCGTTGCACCGGCGTCCCTGCTGCTCTTGGTGCACGCCAGGTACGCGGCCAGGAACGGGTCGTCCTCCGGCCGGACGGCGTGGCCGCCGCCGGCCCTCGACGACAGGCTCCTCGCCGCGGCCCGGCCCGGCGGCGGCGGCACCGAGAGCCGGCGCGCCGGCGGTGCCGCTGTCGGTGCCGCCTTCGTCGTCGGGCTCCCCAGCGGCGGCATGGTGACGGCGGTGGTGTCCCCGCGGCCTTCCACGGCTGCCGGCTTCTTGGTGATGGTGACGTCTGGCTCCCACGAGAAGACCACGGCGGCCGGCGGCTTCAGCACGGCCGCTAATTCCTCCTGCTGCCCCATCGTCGTTGCTCCTCCGCCTCGTTGGCACGCAAAGACTGTGACGGAGTAATCCACCCTTTTTGTATATATATATGGACGGATTGTCTTGTCTGTGTGTGTTCTTGGTGTGAGAAGATGAAGACGGAGATGGAGGAGAGGAAAAGACGGTGGTTGGCGCTCAAGGAAGAGGAGAGGAGAGGAGAGGAGAGGAGGTTATCAGCAGAGCAGGAGCACTGGCATTTAGGGCTGCTACTAATGGTGGTGGTGGTGGTCATGCAAAGCAAGCGTCGAATGGATGCCTTCCCTTCCCTTCTCTCTTCTCTTCTCTTCTCACAGCACGACAAACGTGTGACCAAATGGTGGTGTTTATGCTCGAGCGGTTACGGGTTAGGAGTCAATTAGCTCTTGGCCTCTCTTGTCTCCTCTATATATAAGTTGTCTCTAGGCCCTGCTGCATGGAAGGCTAATGGTCATCTGCAGGATTCGAAATTTTGGCAAAATTTCATAGAAACCTTGCAAAATTCAGTAATTTCGGGGACGGGCGAAAGGAAAAATATCGGATTTTTTTTAATAATGCTAATACATGTGCTTTATTGTTAATGTACAACGCTAGACTCGTATTGTTCTATTATGTTTGTGTTGCATACTCTTCTCCTCGATAGATCAGTAGTCACAAAACATGCTACTATTTAGTTTAGTTCTTTTTTTTAAAAAAAATCATGCTTCATGATTAAATTTCTAAAAAAACTTGGCGAAAATTCAGGGTTGTCCAAAAAAATTACAATATGAAAAATAAAAACTTGGTCATCTGTCCCATGGACATGCATGGGTTCTATTGTCTTCCCTAGGATGCATAGGAATTAGGCTTGGAAATACACACATGATGTAATAGTATGTGAGGAACTTCTAGATAGAGAAGTATATGTATATAAAAGAGTACAGGAGGGGAATAATAGTTGGGATTAAGTGCAAGGAATTGCAGGTTTGTTAGGGTGGATAGGCTTTCTTTCAACAGTGATGGCTTGACCATTCCCTCTCAACCTTTTCTTTATTCTCCATTTGTACGTATCTTCTTGATAAGAAATATATATTTTGGCTCAGGGATTGCAAACAAACATATGCAAATTGTGGAAAAGAGTATGCTGGCGGCAGGATTTGATGATTAGCATATTTGAAAAAAAAAACTGTATGATAATTTAATAAACATGTCTGATCATCATCCACACACATCATCAGTCCTAGGAGAATAAAATTAAACTAACTCCCAAATTGTTGACATTGTCGTATTCAATAATATTTTATTGGACAAATGGATGGTTGTATCGTATACATGGAAGCGCCCTGGTGACTCCCCCACGAAGTAACAAGGCAAGAGTCAAAGCACAGACCGTGACTTTCTACACATGAGAAATGGACATATAAAGATTTGAGAGCGAAATGTGGAGTAAGATATACGGAGAGAATGTTCAAAAAATAGTATTTAACATGCAAGACAAACCTAGGGAACAGATCGTCCAGAATACCAACTAGTTACCTACCAGTTACTGTCTTGTGGATTTCAGAATATTTGTTCACACGTCTGTAACTGCATACTATCTGAACGAGAAGATTAATATTGAAGATATGTGTATTGACATGCTATTTGTTTTGGAATTTGAATTTACATTCTCTTTATATAAAAAAAGTAGGTTTCTAAATGCTGTGTACATACATACACAAGAATGTCATCGTTTTACCAAAAGGCAGCCCCCCCCCACCCGCCCCCCCCCCCCCCCACCCACAAAAAAAAAAAATCTTACAGTATGTTCAGATTTTGTTTCTATATATAGGAACAGACGCAAGTAATCATTCATGCGGCAGCCCCAGGCCGAGACAGTAGCCATCAAGGAGTTGGGAAATCCTTCTCAGGTACTGTGATAGGACATTAACAAATGCCAAACCAGCTACGTTGACTGCTATAGCTGCTAGTGGCATCGCCAGGGATTATATCACCAAATGGCCAAATGGACAGACAGATACAAAACTGCCATACCTGCTGCTTACAAATTGAATACTTGAAGCCCTGCAGTTATTCACCAATTATATTTATTTATTTAACATATTAATGCACGCATGTAGTGTAAATAGCATTGTCGTGTACGAATTCATCAGCCGCCATACATTTGGATGTTATAGGCCTCAATAACTTGACCGTGATGTATCGGAATTGCTTTTCCATTTTGTTAGTCATAAACTAGTCGTACAAGGCTATGCTATTCCGGTGACGTGATAATAAAATGACCTGCTGACTAATGTATTATGAATTTTGTTCTATCTGATGAGATGAGCCATGCATCGTACAATAATGATACATGTGGTATTTGAGGGATCGGAGTTTGGAACGTTGACTGGACTTGTTCAGCCCATAGGCGATGAACGAAGCTTCCATAGTAAGTTCTGATTAATCTGCACTTTGCACAGGTTAATTTATCAGAAAATGACTGGAATTAACGGTGCAAACTTGTGGTCTCCTTTGCATCATCTGCGAGATATGACGGATAGCTAGCTGCAGATAGTAATTCAGTAATTAGAATCTGGTGTATACAAGAATATGTATATGTATATGTATATATGTATATTGTGTTTCTGAGAAGAAAATTAGATAGCATTCTGAATTAAGCAGCAATAATGGAGCATGAACATGAAGAAACAGTGCCGGTCCAAAATTTTTGTTGTGGCACTGATTTCTTTTGAGGAAAGGAAAGGAAATTGTTTTGTAGCTACCGGCTGCTGAACCATCCGACCGAGCAACAGTAGCAGCATGAGACTGCTCCTACATGCATGTGAGCGTAGCCAAATTTTTGGATGGACTCAAGCATTCAAAGCGTCCTGATTAGAGATCACCAGCTCAAGTGCTCAACACTATCATTGCATAATCACTTGTTCGTACCTAGGAATTTGTGGCCCTGCTCACCTGTTGTGAAGCTGAAGCACAGAATAGGCCCTAAAATTTGAAAAATGCAGCAAAGCCAAACAAAGCGTACTTTCACATAATCAATGACACGAAAGTAAACAAAATAGTACTGAGGAATTTTACATCATATCCAATTTCTAGAAGACATGCTGAGGAATTGTAGATCCAGTGAAATAAACAAATAGACTCATTCAGTCATTCCTGGTCGGCTGGTCATGATTATGACTTGTTAATTCGCTATATAATACTAAATTGGTACTACCTAAATTTTGCCGAGCTGGTCCTTAGGTCCAATTGCAAGTGTCCATTAGCCTTTTAGCCTTTCATGGGCCAACAGATATTTGCTGGCCTTGGATTTCCTTTTTTTTTTCTTTGTGATAGGTTCGAATGTGCTAGTGTTTTGTGAGCCTGGGCTGAGCTCTCCTACGTCTTACTTGCAGTTGAGAGTTGTTGGACTTCCAAATTGGGTGCTGGGCTGTCCTACCTCAAGCCTAGTGAGCGAGCCTTGTGCTCTAGTTTGACCCCAAACCCACAAGGATGTGCTAGGCCGCTAGGGTGACCTGAATATTAGTGAGGATGTGCTAGACCACTAGCACAGTTCAGCCTAGGCTCATCCGGCCCTTTGATGATTCAAACTTAATATAAAGGTTCCTTTCAGTTACTGTTCAGAACATGTACCTTAGTATTTAATCAAAACAATAAGTAAATTCTAAATATTGACTTGATAGCATATATACATAACATAGTAATGGTACATTTACTTAGCATGAAACAAAAGCAGCATTATTCATCACAAGCTTCTTCCACTGCTTGCTCCCTCAAATGTGAATAAAAAATATGTCAGGGGCTTGTTGGATCATTTCATTTTAAAGGAATTAGAATGGATTGGACTATTTAGCTTGGAATTGACATTCCACAACTTTTCAAGTTCACATATAAGCCTATCTCAGGCCTAGTTTGGAAGAGCTCCAGCTTCTCCGAAGAGAATCACTTCCAACCAGTCAAATGTTCAAAATGCCAACTGATTCAAGTGAGAATCAACAAAGAATAAATTCTCTATTTACACTAGGAGCTAGGAGCTTAAAAAACCTATTTCACCCTGCTTCCTGTTATATTCTAGTGCAGAATAGCAGATAACCAATTTTCATGAGCTCCCCACCCTGCTCTCTCCTAGGAGTCAAGTGGAATCACCATTAGAGAATCAAGCAGAGCAGAAGAATCGGGGAGTGGAGCTCTCCCAAATGTGATCTCAAATTCATAGGGTGGAAGATGAAAATTGATTCTATAGATCAGCATTCTATATTTCTAATCTGCAACTTAGACTACCTCCAACAACAATACCCAAAATACAAGACCCATTTCACGTTTGGGTTGTGCTACAGTGAATGGATTCAATACCCATTTTTAGTCCTCCAACAACAACACCCAAAATAGACTCCTCTCAGGAAATGGGTTTCAGGAGAGAGGATACCCCGATTTGGGTTATGCCCTTCCTGGCACCCAAAATGAGTCTATGTATGGGTAATATGTTGGAGACCAAAATAGTACTATCGGAGACCCATATTTGGGTTTACATCTACTTATTGGAGATAGCCTTATATATGCACGCTCTTCAACTCACTTCCATAGAGTTGTTGACGGTAATTATTGTATGATTTTACCCGTCAACTAAATATGAAATAAGGGTATAAAAGCAAACACCATCATAGAATAAGGCTTTAACTGACAGAATTCCACAGTTTTGGTGAATCAGTGTTTTACAGGGGGATATCCAAAAAAGAACCAAGGGAGGCTCACATGTCACATTAAAATAACGAAATCCGCCGCGAAAGGAGATCAAGAATATTCTAGAGAACACCAGAGACTCGCTGGCAGAAACGGGGCCCACTTGGCAGTTGGGGGAGGTCGGCCGACCCACTGACCAGGTCGGTCGACCTGTCAGTGAGGCATCTCGGCCTCCGCTTCGACGTGGACCCATATCCCGAAATTTCACGCAATCTCAGCCGTCCGTCGAAGTTGGTTTGATCCAAGGGCTACGGTTCATCCCACCGGCCTATATAAGGACCCCCAGACCCCCCAGGGTTTGATATCAATTCAGTCATCAATCAGTTCAACCCAGTTGAAGAGAGCTAGAAACCCTACAATCATTAGAGCTTCGCCATCTAGAGAATAGCTACATAGGTTAGAAGTAGAGGGAGGCGAGTTCTACTCGAGTTCCGGATCTGTCTGGAGCTAGAAGGCTTCCTGGAGCCATTGTAAGCTCTCTCTTGTATCTTAGACCTCTTTTGAGTGATTGAGATAAAGTTGATTGACATTGTTCTACTATTGATTATGTTCTCAATTATGCTATTCATTGCTTATCTAGATTGTATACTTTGCATAGTTAGGATGCATTCATATTCATACATAGGTTTGTATAGCGCTCATTCATTGATATCATGGGTGGGTGATGAACAGCATGTAAGCATAGTGCTTAGATGTGGTTTGTCTGCAAATGCACCCTATATTCTGGGTTTTGTGGTAGATCGCAGATGTGACACTCCCGTTGAGTCCTTTATAGTCCACACTCCGAATATAGGGAGAGTAGGAAGTTATTATTACTTTAGAAGGTTGGCTATGATCTTGATCTTGCTTAATAATATTCCCTTAAGGATGAATACGGAGTGTCTTCGCCATGATTGCTAGTATAATTGCACCAATCTAATATGTATTTGGTAGTATAGTTAGAATGATTTAGGATATCCTGATGCTTCAACCTAATCCATGCTAGTGCCTAGATAGGAAGTGCTCTAAGTGATCATTACATATTGACTGATTGGATTGATCATTATGCTTATCATATATATATCATTATTATTGTGACATAACCCCCGTTCTGAGATTATGGGTCATGCATGGTTATCTCCATATTTGCATATGCATATGACATCTATCTATCTACTTACATCCCATTTATTATCAACCCTTCCCAGTGGTAAAATATAAATGACAACCCGGAATACTCCTGGGTAAACTGCTACAATGGTATAATTAATCTGTGCGCTTGCAGATACTTTGAACTTAATATTTTATATCCTCTTTAGTCACTTGCATCTATAATAACTGTTTAGTATTATTCTGGATAGTTTCCATACATGTCTCTTATATTAATGCTAGGGATGACAACTTAGTTATTGTAAGAGATATAGGTTTAAAAGAGGTGGCTAAATAATTTACCAAGTGACACTTAATTATTACCATCAACATTTTTGGTGCCGTTGCCGGGGATAGAGTCTAACTCTATTTTTGGTGATGACGTTAGAAATGCCAACAAGCATTTTTGGCGCCGTTGCCGGGGAAGGCGTTTGGCATACATAAGATGTAGATAGATCATATGCATAACACCAAATATGTCGAGAAACCATATAAACCTTACTCAAACAGGCTCACCCTGTCCTTATTTGTTCTTTGTGTAACTTATGCAGGGTGATGTATGAACGGATTTGACCTTCCGCAGAATTTTGTTGAAAACCCAGAAGCTTTGATCAGGAAGACCTGAGGCAAGCTCAAGAAGACCCTAGATCCTCAACCGGAAGACATCCGTACAAGAAGAAGTTTGACACCAGAGTTTGAGGCCATGGCAAACAATAGCCTTCGTGAGTTCTCCGCTCCAACCACCGCTAACATCCGTACGGGACCACCTACCGATGTTGGAAACAATGGATTCGAGCTCAAGCCTGCGCTCATCAACATGGTACAAGCTAGTCAGTTTTGTGGAAAGGCGCATGAAAATGCGAGTGCCCATCTCCAACACTTTTTGGAGATATGCAGCACTTTCACCATCAAGAGAGTAACTAGAGATGCAATCCTGCTCTGCCTGTTTCCATTCTCATTGTTGGGAAGAGCTAAACAATGGTTCTACGCAAACAAAGACAAGAACACTACATGGGACCTCTGCTCCACTGCCTTCCTAGCAAAGTTCTTCCCTGTGGGCAAGACAAATGCTCTCAGAGGGAAGATCACCAGCTTTCAGCAACAGCATGATGAATCTGTCCCGAAAGCATGGGAACCTTTCCAAGACTACATCTCATAATGTCCTCACCATGGGATGGAGAATTGGTTGCTCATGCAAACCTTCTACCATGGGTTGACTACCAGCACCCGTGAGATAACGGATGCTGCTGCTAGAGGAGCCTTTTTGTCACTCACCATCGAGCAAGCTACCACACTTGTGGAGAAGATGGCATCCAACTAGAGTTGGAATGAAGAATGAGCCCCGACCCGCAAGAGAGGAGGAATGCACCAGCTCAAGGAGACCAACATGATTTCTGCCAAGATGGACCTGCTGATAAAGAAGCTTGATGATCGAGCCAATGACAAGAGAGAGGTCAACCACATCCACGATGCCTACATGACATATGAAGAGTGTGGAGGCACTGGCCACTCAGGTCACAGCTGTGAAATGACCGGATAGGCTAGAGGGGGTGAATAGCCTATTAAAAATCTACAAAACACTAGACCACAAGTTAGCAATTAACAAGGCAAAGCTAAGCACTAGCTCTACGGCTACTCTATGCAAGCCACCTAGCACAATATGCTATTCACAAGAATAAGCCCACAAGCGCTAGAAACCAACTCCTCCGAGTCCTAAGGAGATGGCACCTAAACAAGTCAATATCGCAAGAGTAGAGATCGAGAAAGATATACCGCTGAGGAGAGTAGAGTATGATCCAATCACTAAGAGTAGATAACCAACAAGAAATCCAATTGATCAACCAAGAAATCCACTCGATGGTGGAGTAGAGAAGTGCACACTCGATTTTTTACTGAGGTTCACGTGATCGCTGTCACGCTACTCCTCGTTGTGGCACCGGTCTTCCTTGGTGGATCGCGAGCTAGGCTTCACACGCCAATCCCTCACCGGGAGCTGCTCACCAACACAAGAGAAGTGGCTATCAACCACGAGCAATCCACTAAATTCGGTTTTGGCACTCCGCTGGGGAATAACCGCAAGAACCCCTCACAATCAAGCCGGTGTAGCCTTGAACAATCACCAATCAAGCTTACACCTCCTCCTTGCTTTTACAGCCGTCTAGGGATTCGGCAAAGCCCCAAGAGAATAAGAAAACCAAAGCAAATCGCCACCAAGTGCTCTAGGATGCAACACTCACGCAATCAAGCACTTGGAACAACACTATCTCACAAAGATTTGAGTCAAAGTGTGTGAGAAGTGTGTGGAGTGCTTAGGCTTGGCTCACAAGAGATTGGGAATGATCAAAATACGCAAGAGTTAGTCCCCAAGTTAGCCCAAGCACTACTTATACTCCCCTCACAAAGATTTACCCGTTGCTGTTTTTACAGGAGCACCGGACGTGGGAGCACCGGACGCTCAGTGTCCGGTGGCATCGTCCGGTGCACAGATTAGTGCCACGTCGCGCTAGGTTCAAACATGATCCGTTAGATCCTAACGGTCGAGTCAGCTAAAAAAGTGCTAAGTTCACATCGGACGCGGAACGTCACACCGGACGCTCCGCCGTCCGTGTCCGGTGCGCAAACAGAGAGCAACCTGAGAGCTCCAAGTCGCACCGGACGCGTCCACTGAGGACTCACCGGACGCTCCCGGCGTCCGGTGTACTCACCGAGTCAGAGTTCCAATAGTTTCACCGGACGCTCGAAAAACACCACCGGACACGCTGGAGTTACTGTTCCAGTGTCCGGTGCTTAAATAGAGAGGTTCCAGAGAGCTCCAAACCACACCGAACACGTCCGGTGCATGCCCTCCGGACGCTCTCAACGTTCGGTGCACTCAGCACCTCTGCGCCACTGCTAGGGTTAGTCACCGGACGCTCCGGCCAGAGTCCGGTGCAGCGTCCGGTGCTACTTTAAGCACTCTTTCAAGTCTAGCAACTAGCCCCTTCTCTCAAGTGCTAACACCCAAGTGTTCTCACACCTATGGCACATGTGTTAGCTATTTTTTAAAGCATTTTGAAGGGCTAGTTAGTGTGATCTAGAGTCCTAAGTATGAATGCCAATGCAATGCAACTCTAGAGCACTTGACAGCCAATTCGAGTTCGTTTTTCTCCCCTTGATAGTCGGCTATCTATTCTAAATGTGATCACACCCACTTGGTGTCTTGATCACCAAAAGAAAAGCCCTAATGAGATTATACCTTTGCCTTCAAGCTTTTTTCTTTTCACCTTGATCATCTCCACTTGATCCACTACACTTGATCCATGGTTGAGCTCACTTGATCAACATCATTTAGCTCCACTCACCATGGTTGGAATAACCTACACTTAGCCATCACTTAGAAAGTAGGTTAGTCCTTAGGGTGTCATCGATTATCAAAACTAAACTAGGGCTTTCAATCTTCCCCTTTTTGGTAATTGATGACATCCTATACAAAGATAAGAGTTAAGTTTGTTTTTGAACTTGTGAGCTTGTCCAAACAAGATTATCATGTTTTGGAGTGGACAAACAACACAAATTTGGTTTAGTGGCTATTTAGCTCCCCCTACATATGTGCATGAGTTTGGATTTGAAAGCTTGCACATATATGTGCTAGGATGGTTAGGATAAACCTTTGAAGCGTGATACCAAATGAAATTTTCAATCGAAGTTGCGGAATCTCCATCTTTAGCACTTTGATAACTAGATGATCACAAAGCTTGAGCATACTATGAGATCAACATTATAAGCAATGCTCAAATACCAAGTGAAAATAGCAAGATCATCTAACTACCACCTATGCATGCTAGTTATCAAATCATCAATCAATGCTTACACTAGCATACACCACTCAAGAACATGGCAATTTGAAAATAAATACATATGCACATGCAACAAACATATGTAAGTGCACATTCTAAATGCAACAAACAAGTTCATGAGTTTGCTGCCCCTCAAGGTGAGCTTATTTTAGGTAAAGGTTTTGATTCAAATTTTTGATCCCTTTACTTTGGCCTATTGCTCTTTCATCATCGGCCTTAATGATGGTTCATCGCGAAGCTTAAGTTCTTCCCCCTTGTTCTTTTATCTTTGTTTTTCTCTCCCTTGGCATCAAGTACAACAAAGGGGTCAAGGTAATGGAGTGAGAGACTTTCTTAGTCAAATTTGGTTCATCCTAGCAAATTTGCACAAGTTTCTTAACTCGGTTTGAACCAAAGACAAGCTTCTTCACTCCACTAGGGGTTATCTTGCCTACGTTGAGTTAAGCACTTTGTTCCTCATTTAACTAGATTCAACACTAGGTTTGCATCCCCATGAACAAGTTATATGCCATCACTAGATCAAGCAATCAATCAACCAATAGTGATGCCATATAGACTTCAAAACCATTTTGGCTTTCAATGAATGACCTAGATAGAACAAAATCATGTCTATATGATCTAGCAAGTCCTAGCAAAGAATGTATGCACATGTCAAACAATGATACCTTTGCCTTGCTTGGAGGAGAGACACGATATAATATTTTCATGAAGTGTGTCAACACATGTTGGAGTAGTCAAATATGTTCAATTCATTCCTTAGCTTGCAAAATCTAGCTTCATCAAGTGGCTTGGTGAATATGTCGGCTAGTTGATCATCGGTGCTCACACTTGTGATTGCAATGTCTCCCTTTGCTTGGTGATCTCTTATGAAGTGGTGCCTCATATCTATGTGTTTGGTTCTTGAATGTTGCACCGGATTGGTTGTGATCGTCACCGCACTTTCATTGTCACATAGCAATGGAACCTTGTTGAATTTCAAACCATAGTCCTTCAAGGTTTGCTTCATCCATAGGATTTGTGCACAACAACTTTCCGCACTAATGTATTCGGCTTTGGCGATAGAGAGTGCAACACTATTTTGCTTCTTGGATGACCATGATACTAGTGACCTTCTCAAGAGTTGACAAGTACCGGAAGTGCTCTTTCTATCAATTTTGCAACCGGTATAGTCCGCATCCGCATAACCAATCAATGTGAAGTTGGAGCCCTTGGGATACCACAAACCAATGTTAGGTGTGCTCTTCCAATACCTCAATATTCTCTTTGTAGCCTTCAAATGACTTTCTTTTGGGGAGGCTTGATATCTTGGACACATGCACACACTAAATATCACATTCGGCCTAGAAGCGGTCACATAGAGTGGACTACCAATCATTGACCGATATTACTTTTGATAAACCAAATCTTCTTCTTCATCCAGTTCCAAACTTCCACTAGTGCCCATTGGTGTTGAGATTGCCTTAGTATTTTGTAACCCAAACTTCTTCACCATGTCATTGATATACTTGCTTTGACTCACAAATGTGCCATTCTTCAATTGCTTGATTTGGAGTCTAAGAAAGTAACTAAGTTCACCAACCACGGATATCTCAAACTCTTTGGCCGTCATCTCTCCAAACTCCTCACAAAATGCTTGACTTGTAGACCCAAAGTTGATATCATCAACATAGATTTGCATGATGAACAAGTCATTTTCAATTTTCTTGGTGAAGAGAGTGGTGTCAACCTTCCCATCTTGAACCCTTTAGAGAGTAGAAAGTCCCTCAATCTCTCATACATGCTCTTGGTGCTTGTTTCAAGCCATAGAGAGCCTTCTTGAGCTTGTACACATGATCGGGTTTCTTGTCATCTTCAAAACCGGGAGGTTATTCAACAAACACTAACTCATTGATGTAGCCATTTAAGAATGCGCTTTTGACGTCCATTTGATAGAGCTTGATATTATGAGCACATGCATAAGCCAATAGAATCTGGATTGCTTCCAATCTTGCCACGGGTGCATAGGTTTCTCTAAAATCTAATCCTTCAATTTGAGTGTAACCTTGTGCAACCAATCTAGCTTTGTTCCTCACAATAATTCCGTCTTGATCTTGCTTGTTCCGAAAGACCCACTTGATGCCAATCACATTGTGTTTGCTTGGTCTTGGAACTAATTTCCATACTTGATTTCTCTCAAAGTTGTTTAGCTCTTCATGCATGGCATTTATCCAATCCTCATCTTTGAGTGCCTTCTCAATGTTAGTGGGCTCCTCTTGTGAGACAAAAGAATAGTGCTCACAAAAAGAAGCTATCCTAGACCTTGTTTGCACACCTCTACTAATATCACCAACAATTTGATCTAGAGGATGATCTCTTGCAATATGAGTGGGTTGAAGCACATGACTTGAACTTGCATTTTGTACTAGGTCTCGATCTTGACTTTGATCTTGAGCTTGAGCTTGATAGTCACTTGAGCTTGTTTGATTTGCATCATCTTCCACTTGTACAATAGGAGGGGTGACTTCATCATCATTTTCTTCAACTTGTCTTGGCCTAATGTCACCAATGTTCATATTCTTCATAGCATCAACTAATTGTGGTCCCTTCACATCATCAAGATTATTCTTCTCATCTTGTGACCCATTAGTTTCATCAAATTCAATATCATAAACTTCCTCAACTATCCCATGTGCCAAGTTCCATACTCTATAGGCTTTGCTTGTTGTTGAATATCCAAGTAGGAATCCTTCATCACACTTCTTCTCAAACTTGCTCAATCGAGTGCCCTTCTTCAAGATGTAACATTTGCAACCAAACACTCTAAAATATGCAATGTTGGGTTTCTTTCATTCAAGAGCTCATAGGTGTCTTCTTCAACATTGGATGACAATATAGACGGTTGCTAGAGTAGCAAACCGTGTTGATAGCTTCGGCCCAAAACTCATCACTAACATTGTATTCACTTAGCATTGTTCTTGCCATGTCAATAAGAGTTCTATTCTTTCTTTTAATAAGACCATTTGATTGTGGAGTCTACTTGGCCGAGAATTGATGTTTGATACCCAAATTATCACATAGCTCATCAATTCTTGTGTTCTTGAACTCACTACCATTGTCACTTCTTACTTGCTTCACCCTTGTATCAAACTCATTTTGGCTCCTCTTGATAAAAGATTTGAAGATTTCATACACTTCACTTTTGTCAACAAAAAAGAATACCCAAGTGTATCTAGAGAAGTCATCAACTATCATAAAGTCATACTTTCTTCCTCCAATACTTGCATAAGTGCTTGAACCAAACAAATCCATATGCAATAACTCAAGTGGACTAGATGTACTCATCATGCCTTTCTTAGGATGTGTATTTCTAACTTGTTTTCCAAATTAACAAGAACTACACAACCTATCCTTTTCAAAGTGTACATCCTTCAAGCCTTTAACCATGTCATGCTTGACCAATCTTCCAAGTTGCTTCATTCCAACATGTCCAAGCCTTCTATGCCACAACCAACCAAGACTTGATTTTGAGATCAAACATGAAGAGAGCTTAGCTTCACTATTACTAAAATCCACCAAGTATAGGTTCCCATACCTAAAGCCCTTGAAGATCAAGTTGGAACCATCCACACTCACAATCTCAACATCATTGTTGACACTTGTTATCGTCCAAATTTTATTATCAATTATCCCTGCATTAAACAAGAATATCCAGTAGAATTGGGTTATTACTGACAGATTCCACGAGTTTTGGAGAATTGTCTATTTTTCAGGGGATTTTCCAGAAAAGCTTAAAAGAAAGATTAAAGAGCATAATTATCATGAAACTTGCACGCGAAGGAAACATCATCACGAAGACCCTCGAAGAGTGTAGAACACACCCAAAGCAAGCGGAGGCCCACACCTAGTTGTCGGATCTAGATAATCATTAGTTATCTCCTCATTCTTGATATTCTCTGGATTGATTGTGTTATCGGGTTAAGAGCCAATAGACTTAGTTAGTATCACCTACTGTTCCTTTGGGTTCGATTTTAAAACCGGGATTGTCTGGTGAAGTGCTACATCGGTGTTTTATCTGTGCGCTTGCGGATACTTTGATAATAAAAATATTTAATAGAGTGCAGTTAATTTATACCAACAAGCATTTCTGGCGCCGTTGCCGGGGAACGGTTTGCTGATTTTGGCATAGTCTATCTTAATCTTGTATTATACTTTTATCTTTTATCTTTTACCTCTTAAAATATGGAACCCACGTCCCAACTTTTATATCAATATGGAGCACCATCGGGATCGTATCTCCAGCTAAAAGAATCATCTTTACCCATCACATCATCTGGCTATGAGTTACGCCCGGGATTAATTAAGTTAGTTTAGGATCACATTTTTTCTGGTAGTTCTAGTGTAACGTCTCGCCTCCCCAAGGCCGGGCCCGCTTACATTTGGCAGCTTAACTAGAATATAAAATGCCCTCACAGACCAACACCAGTCTTTTCTGCGCACTTTGTCCACACTTATGCGCACCCGGGAAGAACTTCCCGGTCGGTCACCCATCGACCCGGGGCCAAGCTCGCTTAACCTCGGAGTTCTTTGCAGATGGGCTTTCGGAAAAGAAGGTGCAACTTGTTGGTATGAGTATCCTATCAATCCTATTAAGCCCTGGGCTGGGATGTTACATCCTCACCCCCTTAAGAGATCGACGTCCTCGTCGATCAATCCCAAGCCAGGAATGTCCCCTCTTGGCCACGTCCGTGTGTCCAGTGCCAGCGCATATGCCATGCTGTGTGACCACGCCGGATCCACACCAGTCATGCGCACCATGCCTGCTCAACTGTGACACACGCACCCGTGAAATCGTAAGGGTCGGCTCTGATACCAATCTGTAACGTCCCGCCTCCCCGAGGCCGGGTCCGCTTACATTTGGCAGCTTAACTAGGATATAGACTGCCCTCACAGACCAACATCAGTCTTTTCTGCGCACTTTGTCCTCACTTATGCGCACTCGGGAAGAACTTTCCGGTCAGTCACCCATCGCTCTGGGGTCAAGCTCGCTTAACCTCGGAGTTCTTTGCAGATGGGCTTTCGGAAAAGAAGTTATAACTTGTTGGTATAAGTATCCTATCAATCCTATTAAGCCCTGGGCCGGGATGTTACATCTAGCGAAAACCCCTATTCCCATTTAGTCGATTTTGAGCAGACATGTTCATGTTTGCACATCAAGGGCATGGCAGATGAAACTTTAAGATGAAAACTCTTTCCGTTTTCATTAATGGGAAATGCAAAGAAATAGTATAATCGCCATGTTGGGAGTAGCCAAGGAGATTGGGAAGTATTGCGTGCTAATTTTTGTCTTAAATTTTCCCTATCGAAAAGGTCGCTAAGCTTCGTTTTGAAATTATTGGACTTAAACAATTAGATAACGAATTATTAGGCAAGGCTTGGGAACGTTTTGATAGATTTATAAATTCTGGACCTAATCTTGCTATGCCAGAACCTATGCTTTTGCAATATTTCTTTTTAGGCCTTGATGATAAAAATAAAGAATACCTTAATTTGGCCGCAGGAGGAGCATTTATGTATATTACTGCTTCACAAGCTAAAACTATTCTTACTAATATCTTAATTGATCTTTCTGAAGAAAAAGAAGTGTTGTTAGAAGATGAATTTTTGTCATTCGATTCTAAACTTTTGTCTGATTCATCTCAACCTTTACCTGAACTATCTAATGAGAAGGAGATAACTCCGATTTTTGATTTTATGCTTGAATTTGAGGATGAACATTTTGATGATTATGAAAACACCTCACGCTATCATAAAATTATGAAACCACAAGAATCTCTGAATTTTAAAAGTTTTAATACTTCATATCCTGCCGATTTAAAATTCCTTAGAGAGATAACAAGAGAATTGATTTTTGTTATGAGTAATGAGTGGTTGATAGAATCTGGGCTTTCGAATGATATAATTCGTTTAAATTCTCCTGCCATTACTATTAAATGTCAAATTGATGCATATCCTTTTGATGCCTTTTATAATCCAATAGTAGGTGTCAATATCATGTCCCTTACGTTTGCAGAAATTTTTTTAAAAGATATGCCATTAATTCCTACAAATAAATTATTGAAAAATTATTTAGGACATATTATTCCTAGTTGAGGTGTTTTATGTTCTCTTCCTATTGTGATTAATGAATTCCGAATTTTGCTGAGTTTTTATATCTTTGATGTTTGGGATTTTGATATAATAATTGGATTACCAATAGGAAAGCTTTTGCGAGAAGGTTGTGCGGGCAATTTAGATATTAAACTTGGAAAAGGATTTAATCTCTCAGTGCCTATAACTCATGCATTAAAAGCTAAGGCAGAGCCACCTCCTGAGTTAGACCCGATAGAAGAAGTTAAGGCTGCGTCATTTGAGGAATTTATTGAACCTAATTTAGAGGATGATACTCAGTTCTTCATTAATGAAGAGGAGGAGGATCCGATTCATCCTGAACCTCTGGATGAATTACTAGAGTCACCTAAGCCTTCCATTGAGCTTAAACAACTATCTTCTGATCTTAAGTATGTTTTTCTGAATAATGATCAAAATTCTCCTGTGATTATTAGTGATAAACTTTCTGATGAAGAGTCTTTTAGATTAATAACTGTCTTAGAAAAATATCGTGCTGCTTTTGGTTATTCACTCCAAGACCTTAAGGGGATTAGTCCTGTTTTATGCACCCATCGTATTCCAGCCAACCCAGAAATTACACCTTCTAGAGAGCCCCAACGTAGGCTTCAAAATGCGATGAGGGAAGTTGTTAAGCAAGAGGTCTTGAAACTTTTGCATGCTGGGATCATTTATCCTATTCCGCATAGTGAGTGGATAAGCCCTGTTCAAGTTGTACCTAAAAAGGGTGGTATGACTGTTGACGGTCGATAACG
Organism: Eremochloa ophiuroides; assembly: GCA_038502445.1. NCBI lineage: Eukaryota > Viridiplantae > Streptophyta > Magnoliopsida > Poales > Poaceae > Eremochloa > Eremochloa ophiuroides. The sequence goes on along the minus strand of JAHLJS010000003.1, from coordinate 74,677,240 downwards.
TCAACTTTTATTAGAACTTTAGACATGAAAGGACAAATGAATACACATTAGTTTAGGGTTTTAACTGACAATTTCCATGAGTTTGGCATGTTCTGTATTTTTGTAGGACTATTCCAGAAAATCATAAAAGAAGGGTTAAAGAGCATAAAAGACACGAAACTTAACCGCCAAGGAAACACCATCACGAAGACCCTGGAAGAGTCTGGAACACACCCGAGGAACCGGGGCCCGAGACCCCACAAAGTGGGGCCGGCCGGCGCCCCCGAGGGTTTCGGCCCCCGTCTTCTGGAGTCTTCTTCCACCGCCTCCCACGATGCATTTCGGCCCTTGTTTTAAGTCGGTTTGATCCTACGGCACACGTGCACCCCACCGGGCTATAAATAAAGGGGCAGACCCCCCTCTCTGAAGCATCAAGTCATTTGGAGATCAAGCCATCCAGAGCCTCTCTAGTTCATCAGAGCCTCTCTAGTTCATAGCTTTAGCCTAGTTAGATTAGAAGTAAAGGAGTTCTAGTTCTTCAGCGGGATCCGGAGCCCCTGGCGTCGGTCTGGAGCGTGGAGTTCAGTATAGTTCTAGTTCTTTTCTCTTATTGCATTCAACATTATGATTTGGGAAACATTGTTCTTAATCTTATATATGTTCTTAATTGCAATAGTTATTGTTCACTTTGATTATATGTCTAGCATAGTTTGTTTGATCCTATTGAATTTATGTAATTGCTCGTATAGAGTTCGTCTAGAGATATCGTGGATGAATGGTTGGCAGTATGTACACGTGGTGTTTAGATATCTTGCTTATCTGCGAGTGCACCCTGACGTGCCGGGTCGTGTGGTAGATCGCGTAGGTGACAGCTACGTTGAGTCCTCTGTAGTCCACCTCCCGTACGTAGGACGAGCAGAGCGTGGTCGCGAAGGAGGTGACCCTTGTGTCTTAATATCCTCATTAGATGATGCTCATTTACATTTAATCATGATGTAGGTAGAGCTAAACAATGTTGCTAGATGTAATTGTACTAATCATAGTATTCATTGACGTAGTTATAGAATTACTTTAGATATTAATTCCTTTATCTATCCATTGGCTAGCTATTATTATGACTAGATGAGCTCTGATATTTACCTATTTATAATGATGACTGATCATGTTTATCCTATATGTCTTTATCATGTGACTTATCCCTGCTATGAGTAGGATTATAGTTATGGTTTATCTGTTACATTAGCAGTATAAGTTGTAGATATAATTTAAGTCCTACTAGACCTTCCCAGTGGTATAAATATAAATTGACAACCTAGTATACTCTAGGTAAAATGCTACAATGGTATAATTATCTGTCCGCTTGCAGAATTGTTCTTCAGTTCATATTCTTATATTTATTTCTGTCTAGTCACACGAAATAATAGATTCATTTAATACTTTATCCCTAGCTAATATAATTAGGGATGACAACCTAGTTCAATGCTTAGGGATGTTGGTGAGAGATAAGTGGCTAGTTGCTAATGACAAGTTAATTTAGTACCATGTGTTTTTAATGTTGTTAAATAGTGATGACGTTAAAATTACCAACAAGCATTTTTGGCGCCGTTGCTGGGGAAGGTAGCTAGGCATATTAAGAATATTGATAGACTTATACTTATTAATGTAATCGAGATAATCATTGACCCCTGCTCAAGCAGGATTACCCGTGTTTTGTCTACTTTAATATCTTATGCAGGGTAATGAACGACCGGTTTACGACCTTCCGGCAAGCTCCCCCAAAAAGAAGAAACATAATAAATCCAAGATTGGAAAAAGAGGTTGACGTCACAAAAATTCAATTCATATCTCAAGTGATGGGAATAAAGATGCTACATCACTCATAAATTCCATCATGTGAGACATGGTAAGTATGATCAAATAAAGGTGAGAAAGTCTTGCTCATGGACTTTAAATTTGATGAGTAGTTATCTTTTGCATTCCACTGCATGTTTACTTTAAATCCATATATTCACCCTATTTATTCTAAATTCTTTCTACTCATAACTTATTTAGTTCCATTCATATATCCATCTCACTTGCATTCTTATTAAAAGAAAGAAAAATAAATGAGCACATGAAGGCTCATGTTTAGTATTTTAAAAAAAACTCATCATGATCATGCTTTTTTATCTCTATCTGAATAATTCCTTATTAGTGCTTTCATGTTACCTTTGTTTGCTATAGTAAGTTTTGGTTTGAAGGTACTACATATAGCCATATGAGTATTTTTCAAAGGTTTTTAAATTAAGCGTGGTGCTTAGGTTAAAATGCCTTCCTTAACTAAAACTAGACATGGAGTTTGGTTTGGTTATTGAATTAGAAATTGCTGTAGTAGACATCGGATATTTTGTCGGACTAACCCCTGCAGGAAAATTTTGAATCAAATCTGGGGAAGTTAAGAGATGAGTTCACACCGAAGATGAATCAAGGCAGTAATGATTTTGCACAAGAAGACCCAGCTCATTCTTTATAAGAGGAAGAACTGTGAGTATTAATGTTTATTCTTTTATCTTTTGTTGCAAGTTATCTCTGTTTTAAACCATGCTAGAATGTAGTAACAACAATGTAAAACATAATAGACACAATCTATGCTAAACAATCTTAAAACCATATATCATCTTGTTAGCATAGAGGAAAATCGCAAAATAGTATGGACAACAAAACCTGTATTTCAATTTTGTTATATTCCCTCGGGTATGTGTCCATTAACATTTTGCAGAAAAGAACATCCTTAATCTATTGGAGATGAAGTTTTACTTGAACATCAAAGAAGTTCCCCGCCATGACCATCAAGATGGCTGGCATGTCACTTAAAGAAGAACAACTCATTGCCATGCCAATAGAAGACAAAGACAACCAAGGAGGAACTTGAGTTTGCACCTCCAGTGGACCCAATCTCATCAACCGGAATTCAATCAAAATCAAGAAAAGGTTGATGAGTCAAAAGCATGTAATTATCTGTACTTTCATCAGATGGTGAAAAGGCAAAAATGAGAGGAGGGCCTTGCTCAGCAGACCACAAGCTTTCACCAACAGATGAACCGGATAAGCCTCCTCTTCCAAGTAAGTTTGTCACCACTTACTTAGAAGGATGAAGACATAAGGTACGTTTGTCCAAGCCTCATGCAATATTTAATTAAAATCAACATCTTCTATCATGTTGCTAATTTGTCTTGGTCACTCCTATCCTATGCCATGCTCAAACTTAACTTGCTAACAATTAAAACAAATTAAAAAAATGCTCTTTTTGGTTCACCATACACATTCTTGGTTCTATTTGAATAAATATATTTAGTCTTATAAACTTCCTTGTTCTATTATAAGTACGCTTCAGAATATCACTTGAACATAACTATGAGATCAAAGCATACTTGTCTAAGAATTTGATTGTATATGTAGACTCACCTCTCCCATATAAAAATGTTTAAATTCTATTAGGAGACTATTCATAGAATCAAGTCGAGGTTGAAGGTACTTTTCAAATAATATCTTTACCTTAATCTTGTTGAAAAAAATTAAATGAAGTAATGATGAATCATTTAAAACTAAAGCTATAAATTAATCTTGACAAACACTATCCGTACATTAAATTGAATATTCCTTCGGGTATGTGTTATCTACTAGCCCCTTGCAAAGAAATATATATATATATATATATATATATATAATGAGAGAAGCAGGAGGTCTAAAGAGTGAGAATATAGTAAAAGAAAAGATGCTAATGAACAACTCAATATGCAATGAAGGGAAGGACCATTGAATTTCATCTACCCTTTATCATGCTCCAATGATGAAGATTGGCTTCGAGATGCCGACAAAAGAAAGGAACAAGGTGGCACCACCATTGGGAGCCACTAGTGGAGGCACCACCTCAAGAGCAAACCAAAGTACTTGACTAATGAATCACTGCAAGGAGGAGTCCAATTCAGAAGACTCAAAACATCGAACCCTCGCCGTGAGGTAACATCGGTAGTTATCCATTTTTGCTTTTCTGCATTGCATGAATTATTTTCTCTTAAATAGGTTTACTCTTCTGCATTAGCTTTGCATAGAAAATGACAAGAGTGAATAGGCATGCATTAAGCTGTATTCATGCATCTTAAAAAACTTGAAGCCCCATGTGAAACCCTTGTGGTATAAAACCTGTAGGAGTACTCATCGTGGTGGCCTAAAAATAAATACAAACATAGCATGCATATTTATCTTTCTGCATATTAAAACAAAATAAAAATCTTTACCGCTTTATTAGTGCATTGAAAAGAATGACAAAAAAATTATATAGCTTTTATTGCATAAAAAATATTAAAGCCCCATGTAAGTAGACTTATGGTAACCTCGTAGGAATATTTGTTGTGGTGGCATCAAAATAAAAAAAATAATAAAATAGAATCTATATTTATTTTACTGCATCACAAAGTAGAAAATCTAAAAAGAAGAATCCTTCTAGAATCTGCCAACTAATATTAGCTCATTAGAATAATCAATTACTCATCTGGCTGACCGCTAACCCCTTAAATTCGAGCCTCGAGTTTTGGTTTTCTTTCTGGAGCATAATTATACAGGAACGACATTATGGTTAATGAGTGAGTCCATCCGTGGAGCCCACTAGGACTATTGCTGGCAAGCTCGCCCTGAAGATCATCAACACTAAGTATTGCAAACATCTAGTTTGGGGGAGGAGCATTCCCTAGTTATCAGGTAACTATACCTATGCGATTATCGAATCTGTTTTACAAAATCCAAAAATACCAAAAATATGTGGGTACATGAAGGTCCACACTTTTTTGAAAACCCCCAAAATATGTGGGCACATGAAGGTCCACCCAATTAGAAAACTTCTGCTGGAAATATAAAATCAATCACTTACCATGGAGTGGTAGTAAACCTAACCCCTCTCCATGAGATTTGGTATTTTTGTTGGCAATTGAGTTTCATAGGAAAATACAAGATCAAAGAGCTAGTCAACCCGACGCCCTTACGCTACCAATACACCTACTCCCAGAAGGATCACTCAATTTGCAACATCAAAAACCCTGTCAAATATCTAGCTTGGGGGAGGGCAGCCTCCATTTTAAATCTAGCTAAGTATAAGTTTCCCACCTTATTATTATATCGATTTTCGCGTGAGTTAGCTAGTAAGATAAAATTTAAAAACCAAATAAATATTTAGCTATATATTATATTATGTTTAGAGTCAGTGTAGGCTAGAGTTAACTAAAACTAATGAACATTAAAATTTTGTCTTGGAGATGATGAATAGTTGCTCTGCCATAATACTTTTCAAGTGCCTAGTTTTTAAACCATGAATTCTCCCGAGTTGTAGATATTGCTGTTTTGACTTAAGAATTTACTCTGAACCTAAAACTTGTGGAGGCATATGACTGAGCTAAGTCTAGATGATTAATTGATATGATTCATGAAGGTTGAACTGCTATTTATCTTATTCCTAGCAATACTAAGTTCTAGAGATTTATTTTGAAAATTTAAAAATCCTACATGATGAGCTCTTGTATGACAAGGTTTGAATTCCTACCAAAGCCATATGTAATACATTTAGAGTTAGGAAAACCTTTGCACATTTATGCTGCTTGCTTTGCATTGAGTTCAGTCAATCTTTGTTGTATACCTTATGAGAGTCTTGTCATGCTTTTAAAACCAAGATCACTTACACACTCCACCCACATTTGCATTACTCCTACTCTGAGAGTAAGCGCAATCATCTTCCACTTTCATCCAGAACCACCTTAAAATTGTTCTCTCCTACACTGGGAGTGAACATCAAAAAAATATATACCCCATAGGACAGCTCCTGTTTAATTGCTCTAAGTTCTTATCATTATCTCTCCAACTATTTATATTCAAAGGATGCATGTGACTATGCAAAAATAGTTGAAAAAAGAGAAAAAAGAAATGGGAGTAAAAGATGGACAAGTGTCCCTGCAATTAAAACAATGGGAACTTAGATGCCCGCCTCCCTGTAAAATATATATATATATATATATATAATAATAATAAAAAAAAGAAAGAAGAATAAAGATAGCTCATTTTTCCCGCGAAAAGTTCTAAGTTTTAAAGGAGGGAGTTATTTTCAAGGAGCAAAAATAGAATTAGGATTAGCCACCATATATACACCTATCCACCATATTCCACACACATGCACATCTTGGTTTGATTGTATGCCTCGACTCTCTGTAGATCCATTGTTTGACTTTACAATATATGAACTGCAAGTATGCTTATCCTTGTTATTGCCACTCCTATAAGCTCCACTATAATCCTTAGTTGTAGGAAGGCATAACATCATTAATGCCTCGGTGAGATCCATAAATACTACAGATACTGAGGGACTTGAGGTTGTCATACAATTAAGCTCTGAATTTTGTTTTGAAAATTTGCAAAACTCTGAAATAATAGTACTGTGAAGAATTTGAGACATACTGCTTGACTTGATTAGTCTATCTTTCGATTGCTCAAGATTTATGTGAAACCTGTAAAGCCCCGTAGTTAAAGGTAAAATGGGCAAGTTCGAGAGTTAGAGCAGTTTTGTCTAATCCGGAGGAGAATCTATATTTAAAGCATGTGTACTTGGAAAGTATGAAAGCATTGTAGCAGCTCCTGATCCAAATACTTTGGTAAATTAGGCTTAGTTTGTTTGCCAATGGACTGGCAAACAGGTAACCTTGGGGGTGTTGTTGATGGTCGATAACGTCAACTTTTATTAGAACTTTGGACATGAAAGGACACATGAATACACACTACTCTAGGGTTTTAACTGACAATTTTCATGAGTTTTGCATGTTCTGTATTTTCCAGGGACTATTCCAGAAAAGCATAAAAGAAGGGTTAAAGAGCATAAAAAACACGAAACTTAACCGGCAAGGAAACATCATCACGAAGATCCTGGAAGAGTCTGGAACACACCCGAGCAACCGGGGCCCGAGATCCCACAAAGTGGGGCCGGCCGGCCCTAGGTTGGGGCCGGCCGACGCCCCCGAGGGTTTTGGCCCCCGCCTTCTGGAGTCTTCTTCCACCGCCTCCCACGATGCATTTCGGCCCTTGTTTTAAGTCGGTTTGATCCTACGGCACACGTGCACTCCACCGGGCTATAAATAAAGGGGCAGACCCCCCTCTCTGAAGCATCAAGTCATTTGGAGATCAAGCCATCCAGAGCCTCTCTAGTTCATCAGAGCCTCTCTAGTTCATAGCTTTAGCCTAGTTAGATTAGAAGTAAAGGAGTTCTAGTTCTTCAGCGGGATCCGGAGCCCCTGGCGTCGGTCTGGAGCGTGGAGTTCAGTATAGTTCTAGTTCTTTTCTCTTATTGCATTCAACATTATGATTTGGGAAACATTGTTCTTAATCTTATATATGTTCTTAATTGCAATAGTCATTGTTCACTTTGATTATATGTCTAGCATAGTTTGTTTGATCCTATTGAATTTATGTAATTGCTCGTATAGAGTTCGTCCAGAGATATCGTGGATGAATGGTTGGCAGTATGTACACGTGGTGTTTAGATATCTTGCTTATCTGCGAGTGCACCCTGACGTGCCGGGTCGTGTGGTAGATCGCGTAGGTGACAGCTACGTTGAGTCCTCTGTAGTCCACCTCCCGTACGTAGGACGAGCAGAGCGTGGTCGCGAAGGAGGTGACCCTTGTGTCTTAATATCCTCATTAGATGATGCTCATTTACATTTAATCATGATGTAGGTAGAGCTAAACAATGTTGCTAGATGTAATTGTACTAATCATAGTATTCATTGACGTAGTTATAGAATTACTTTAGATATTAATTCCTTTATCTATCCATTGGCTAGCTATTATTATGACTAGATGAGATCTGATATTTACCTATTTATAATGATGACTGATCATGTTTATCCTATATGTCTTTATCATGTGACTTATCCCTGCTATGAGTAGGATTATAGTTATGGTTTATCTGTTACATTAGCAGTATAAGTTGTAGATATAATTTAAGTCCTACTAGACCTTCCCAGTGGTATAAATATAAATTGACAACCTAGTATACTCTAGGTAAAATGCTACAATGGTATAATTATCTGTCCGCTTGCAGAATTGTTCTTCAGTTCATATTCTTATATTTATTTCTGTCTAGTCACACGAAATAATAGATTCATTTAATACTTTATCCCTAGCTAATATAATTAGGGATGACAACCTAGTTCAATGCTTAGGGATGTTGGTGAGAGATAAGTGGCTAGTTGCTAATGACAAGTTAATTTAGTACCATGTGTTTTTAATGTTGTTAAATAGTGATGACGTTAAAATTACCAACAACGGCCGTAGTTAAAAATGATAAAAATGAATTAATACCCCAGAGAACTTTTACAGGATGGCGAATGTGTATAGATTATAGAAACCTCAATAAAGCAACCAAGAAAGATCATTTTCCGCTACCTTTCATTGATGAGATGTTAGAGCGTTTGGCAAATAATTCTTTCTTTTGTTTCCTTGATGGTTATTCTGGATATCACCAAATTCCTATCCACCCTGATGATCAAAGCAAAACCACTTTTACATGTCCTTATGGAACTTATGCTTATCGTAGAATGTCTTTTGGATTATGTAATGCACCTGCTTCTTTTCAAAGATGTATGCTGTCTATATTTTCTGAAATGATAGAAGAAATCATGAAATTTTTTATGGATGATTTTTCAGTCTATGAAAACTTTTGATGATTGTTTAGAAAATCTAGATAAGGTTTTGCAGATATGTGAAGAGAAGCACTTAGTCTCTAATTGGGAAAAATGTCATTTTATAGTTAGAGAAGGAATAGTGCTAGGACATTTAGTGTCTGAAAGAGGTATAGAGGTAGATAACGCAAAAATTGAAGTAATTGAACAACTACCTCCACCTGTTAATGTAAAAGGCATCCGAAGTTTTCTTGGTCATTGTGGTTTTTGTCGTAGATTTATAAAAGATTTTTGACATATTGCTAGACCACTGACTAACTTGCTAGCTAAGAATGTTCCTTTTGCATTTGATGATGCATGTTTAAATTTTTTTAATATTCTTAAAGAAGCACTTACATCAGCACCAATCATTCAACCCCCTGATTGGTCTTTACCTTTTGAAATTATGTGTGATGCTAGTAATTATGCTGTAGGGGCAGTATTAGGATAAACAAAAGATAAGAAGCATCATGCAATTGCTTATGCTAGTACAACTATGATAGGAGCATAATTAAATTATGCAACCACTGAAAAAGACTCCTGGCTGTTGTTTTTGCTATTGATAAATTTAGATCTTACTTAGTAGGAGCAAAAGTAATTGTTTATTCTGATCATGCTGCTTTAAAATATTTGCTCACTAAGAAAAATGCTAAGCCTCATTTGATAAGATGGATTTTGTTACTCCAAGAGTTTGACTTCGAAATTAAAGATAGAAGAGGAATAGAAAATCCAGTTGCTGATCACTTGTCTAGAATACACTTTGAGAAACCTCAGGAATTACCTATTAATGACTCATTGAGAGATGACATGTTGTTTAAAGTAACCAAGTTAGACCCTTGGTACGCGAATATTGTCAACTTTATGGTTGCAGGTTATGTACCACCGGGGAAAATAAAAAGAAGCTCATTTATGAAAGTTGTCTCCACATATGGGATCCACCATACCTCTTCAGAATTTGTTCAGATGGATTACTTAGAAGATGTGTACCAGTAGAAGAGGGCATGCAGATCATTCAGAAATGTCACGCATCACCATATGGAGGTCATTATAGAGCATTCCGCACTCACGCTAAAATCTGGCAGAGTGGGTTCTTTTGGCCAACTATGTATGAAGACACCAAAGATTTTGTCCAGAGATGTGGATCATGTCAGAGACATGAAAATATCAATGCAAGAGATGCTATGCCACTCACCAACAATCTCCAGATCGAGCTCTTTGATGTCTGTGGAATTGATTACATGGGACCATTTGTGAAATCAAGAAATTATGAATACATTCTGGTGGCAGTTGACTATGTATCCAAGTGGGTAGAAGCTATGCCATGCATGAATGCTGATTCCAAACATTCAAAGAAGATGTTCGAAGGGATTATATTTCCAAGATTTGGAACACCAATGATGGTCATTAGTGACGGAGCAACACACTTCACTGATAAAAAGTTTCACCGATACTTGCAAGCTCATGGCATTCGTCATAATGTTGCTACACCATACCATCCTCAGACAAGTGGCCAGGCAGAAACATCAAATAAACAAATCAAGAATATTCTACAGAAAACAGTAAATGAGATGGGTACTGCATGGAAGGACCGATTACCCAAAGCACTTTGGGCATATCGGACCGCATACAAGATACCTTTGGGTATGTCACCTTTCCAGCTAGTATATGGTAAGACCTGTCATTTACCAGTGGAGTTAGAGCATAAAGCTCACTGGGCTATTAAGAGATGGAATATGGACTTTGAAGCCGCTGGAGAAAAGAGAAAAATGCAACTATCAGAATTAGAAGAATAGAGAGAAAAGGCTTATCACAATTCAAAGATCTATAAAGAAAGAACAAAAAGATGACATTACAAGAGGATCAAGAAGAAAGAGTTTGCACCAGGAGATAAGGTATTACTTTTTAATTCCAGGTTCAAATTATTCGGGCTTGGAAAACTACGAAGCAAATGGGAGGGACCATTTACGGTCGTGAATGCATCGCCACATGGAGCGGTAACTCTACAATCACACGAAGGTACGTTATTCAAGGTAAATGGTCACTGACTTAAATTATTTTTCGAACCATTTAATTCAGAAGTTGTTGACGGGCTGGACTTTGTCCAACTACCCACTTTTTAGTCCCGTCATTATACGTTACGAAAAATTATTGCGCATCGCATCTAACAGTAAGTAGGAAGAGTCTAGAGGCTTCACGAGCACGGCCACCCTGGGAGGACACCAGGTGGGGCCAGCCGACGCCATTATGGGGCCGGGCGGCGCCCCCCTGTCCTCTCTCGTCCCGACTCTAGTTTCTGTAACACCCGAAAAATTGCATTCTTTTTAATAGTGGGAATTTATTTAATTATACAATTAGTTGATCATTCCAATATAGGGAAATAATAATTTTTCTCAAATATAAAATCAAACCTAGGCCATACACATGTATGATGCATTCATGCTGGAGCATTTCTTCTTTGTACTGTTGTAGCTTATTTGAATTTCACAAATATTTCAAAACCCAATTTGAAAATCCTTTTGGAAAATGGAAAAGGGAAATAGAGAAGAGCCCTTCCCCTCTCCTTTCTGGCCCCAGCCGGCCCAGGTCGGATGGCCCGAGGCCAGCTCGGCCGACCAGCTCCCTCCCTTCCCCTGATCCCTTCTGACTGACGAGCGGGACCCACGGGTCAGCCCCTTCCTTCTCCACTTCCCTCGCCACGCGAACAGAGACGCCGCTGCTGTGTTCATCCGCCGCGGCCGAGCACGCGCGCGCGAAGCGTCCCTCTGCCGTGACTGTCAGCCCGACCCCAGCACTCGGTGCTACTGACCTGTGGACCCACAGGACAGCCCCTCCCCTGTTTCCCTCTGCTGCTCGCCGAGAGTCCGACGCGGGCAAGAAAGAAACGGCCGAAGCCGAGTTCGTCGCCGCACCGAGAGTCCGTAGCAGAGAAGAAACGGCCGAAGCCTATTTCTCCGCTCGCCGAGTTTGTTTCAATCTCCGAGATTGTCGTCACGCCTCGGGAGTACTTAAGCAGCGCCACATCCCCTCGTAGGCGTCACCTAACCCTAGCCGCCTCTTCTCGCCGCCACTGCCGAGCTTCCGCGAGAACCGAGCAGCCGCCGCCGCGAGCAATTAGCTCGATTCGCCACCAATTTCCTCTCGGTAAGCCTTTGAGGAGCTTCGCTGTGATCTTGTGAAGTTCCCGAGCATTTTCCCCCTTTGATTTGTGCACTAACACACCTCCGCCGCCGTTGCAGAGAGCCACCGTCCGCCGGGTCACGCCGCGAGCTATCTCCGAGTCGATTTCCGACCTTCCCATCACCCAAGGTGAGCTTGCGATGCTCTTCCCGATCTATGGGTACCCTTCCCGACCTATTTCATGTACCGAGGGCCGAGTTCACCTTCCTCGGCGGCCCTCCGGCCATGGCGCCGCTGTCGGCCTCTGTTTTCCGGTCGAGAGCACCGCCACCCCTCCTCTCTGTTAATCTGATCCGCCGATTTTGAATCGGACGGCCGAAGAGCAGCCCATACCGATTCGGCCGGCGTTTTTGCGGATAACCCCCTGCAGTTTTTAATGTTTAGCCCGCAGCCCTTAGCGTATTCTGTAGATTACGTTTGAAGGCGTATTTATTTTCGGTATATATGAAAATGTGTTTTCAGATTTGAATTCAAAGTTGTTTCATTTATAATTTCCACGTTTTAGTTCTGATTTGAACGATTCAAATTGCGTTAGATTCGTAATTTCATAATCTATCTGATGGTACCACTGTTTAATATATTTTCCACTCTTAAAATTCGAGATTATATTTAATCTATTATTATTCTATTATAAATCTTGTAAAATTCATATATTCCTCGTTTTAAATCCGATTTGCGCAAACTTTATATCGATGTGATCGTAGCAACGCGTAGATTTGTTTTATACCTTTTTAATTTATTTTCTCTCTGTTGGTGTACTGTTCTAATGAAAACTCTTGTTGTATGCATGATTGCCCCTGTATGCGTGTGTGTTGTTATGATGGATCGAGTATAGACGGTGAGCTTTACGTGGGTGATCAAGATCAGTACTGCGACAACCCGGATCACCAGGAGTTTGCTGATCAAGGCAAGTATTAGCATGGATCATCCTTGTTGTCCTATTCACCAAATAAATAATTGTATTTGCATGTGTCTTCCTTGTTAACCATAGTTACTTCCTAGTCTTGTTATCCTGTTCCTTGCAACCTATGGGTTTATGCATGTGGTAATTGATGCTAGTGCGTTATTGATATCATGATCATGTAAACTGATTAATTGAATATGCAATAAGGATTAAAAGATGCCTTTTTAGCAACATGGAACTAAGGGATTGGGGCATAGTTTTGTGGTGCTCCATATCTTTTCCCCTTGGTAATGATCTGTCAGCAAAAGCTGGGACTTACAGTGCAACTATGAGGGCTATATGGCTCTGGTTTTAGCTCAGTATGAGGACCTTTTCTAGCTTGTTAGAGGTTACCGAAAGGCGCAAGAGGGGCTTAGACGACTCGGGTATAGTGCGGCCTCTGTCCATATGTGTATAACCTACGTGACCTTGTGCCATATGGAAGGGGGGCTCTACATCTGCTTGCCGAGGAAACCTCGCGGCCCTAACATGTTAGACGAACCTTTGAAAGGCTTCATAGTGAAACCCTGCTCTCTCACCTTGGTAGTGTTATGGGAGTAATTAACCCGAGCAGATGGGAATCACGGCTCATAGTGAAAGTGCACAACCTCTGCAGAGTGTAAAACTGGTATACTAGCCGCGCTCACGGTCACGAGTGGCCCGGAAAACTCACGGAGTAGTTATCTTTCAGGGTGATGTTTACTTGTTGCTAATCTATTTATTGCTACTCATTAATTGTGTTTACTATGATCATGACAATGGGTTTATTAACTTGTTGCTATCTAACTACATAAAAGATGATTAATTAAAAGCAACCTGCTGTTAAACCGTATCAACCTTTTGAGCCTCATGAACCCATGCTAGTCTTGTTGAGTATGACATGTACTTACGCTTGTTTATTTTTCATTACTTGGTTAAAAATCCCGGATGGGTAACAGATGGTGATAGTGATGAGGACTACCCAGAGGACTACTAGACTTGTGCTTCACCAGTCGACGTCCCTGTGCTATGGAGCTACCGCGAGAGTTATCTTTATTTTTCCGCTGTGTAATGACTTTGATATTATTCGCTATGTATTAAACATTGGTTATGATACAATTTATGCAATTTGTTGGCTTATGTGTGTGACTGATCTCTGGGCGCACATAAGATTATGCATCCTATTTTATCCTTAAAATTGGGTGTGATAGTTTCCTTTTCTTTCTCTATCTTTCCTAAATACAATCCCATAGATTTCCGATGCGTATGGATAATCTTTCGTACGAATCCTGTAGAACCTAGATTTGATCTTATCCCGTCTCCTGAAAACTCATATAAATACGCATCTATACTGCCCTCAAATGGCATCCCATCATCATTGCCTTCCTCTCCTCCAAAAAAACTCTCTAGTTTAGATATAGTAGCAATGGCAGGAGAAGCGGTCGTCGGCACTGACTCCGGCAAGATCCAAGGCGACGACTCGAAGGCCATCGTCCTCGCGCAGCCGAAGCCCCTTGCCATCGTGCCACCGAAGCACCTCGCCATCGTGCCACCGAATCATCTTGCTACGGTGCCCCAGCAGTTCGAGCAAGTCTACTACAAGCATGCTCAGCCTGCTCTGCCATTGCCACCAGAGAGACTATTGCTAGAAGATGGTAACAGGGGGAAGCAGATCGCTATTCCCCGAGGCACCCCACTTCTTGCACCTAGAGACAATAAGCAACTCCTGTCGGTCAAGACCAACAAGAACGGAATGCTGGTATGTGCGAAGTACACCACTGCTCGCCCTGCCATCCAAGGAGTTCGTGCACGTCCAGGCCAAGTCCGCTACACCGAGTTCATACCACCTCCGCCCAAGAGACAGTGGGCTACATCTACATCAGCACTAGAGAAAGTCCCTAGATAGCCCCCGCTCTCTCTACGAATTCTCAAAGAGAAAATGGAAGCTCTCTCTAGCACCATTAGGGGTATAGAGAGGAATCAAGACTTAAGGAACAAGATTATGAGCGACATAACTAAGCAGATAGAAGTCAATGTCAAGTTAATTCACAGTCTCAAGTGCGAAAAAGATCAGCTGAAAGAAGAGATTGTTGAGCTTAGGGAAGAAATTAGGAAGCTCGCGAAAAAGGGGCAGCCTTAAGTTGCCCTCATTATCTATGTAATAAGGCACAAGTGTGTTAGGTTTGATTATATTATCGAGTGTGTTAGGTTTGATGTATAATATTAAGTGTGTTTGGCAAGCCTATTGAGCTAGGGCAGTCGTTAGCTCAGTCAGTTGTCAGAGTTATCTAGTATCGTTAATGAATAAAGTGCCTTATTCTTTTTATCGATATTAATGTTTTAATCTACTCTACTCTCTATATTTTTGGTACGCTTGTTGTCTCCACATGTTGCGCAGAAAAGTATGCAGGAAAATAAGTGTGGGGGAGGCACATCGCAACTTTGGAAATCAATTTGCTCGGGAAAATCACGTAATTCGGAATATGGTCGAACCAGGACCTCGCGCACCGAAGTGGACCTCGTGGGACCACAGAGGCACACCGCCCGACGCCCTACCTGGGCCGGCCGGCCCCCCTCTGCACCCTCTACATCCCCTTCTCGGTCATGGTCAGGTTTGATCCCCATACAATATAATTGCATATGTGTCGATTTCTGTTTCAATCCGAATTAAAATTCACATACTTAATTACTTTTAAAAGAGAAGAAGAGATTGTTTAATTCATAGCTTAAGAATAAATTATATAACACTTTTCTAGGAATCATGTTACTATTGAAAACTATTTATAGGGACCCATGATTGCTTAAGTCCTTGTGAAACATGATATAGTTGAATAATGAGAACTCAATCCCTGATGTTTTGTCTTTGGAGATTTTATTTTGAAAATTTAAAATGATTAGTTATACCTCTCCTTTGTGGTAAAAATACTGTCCTACCAGAGCCATATATAGGATAGAAGCCTGCTACATATAATACTTGTCTTTGTATTGAGTTTGGTCAACCTTTGTAACCCTTTTGAAGAAATCTGTCATATTTTCGAATCAAGCGCCAATTCCACATAAGCATTACTCTAATCCGGAGTAATAGCGAGTCATTCTATTGAAAATGTTTCTCTCCTACACTGGGAGAAAACACCAAAAATAATTATATAGCATAGTCACCAAATAATTGCTCCATGTTTTAATCTCTCAACTACTAAATTCAAAAGAGGTATGAGCTATGCAAAAGAAGAAGGGAGTATAAAAAAATGGACAAGTGTCCGAAGAAATTAAAACAATGGGTACTTAGATACTCGCCTCCCTTGAAAAAAAAGAAGAGAGATATCTCATACCCTCTGAATAAGCTCAATTGTATAAAAGAGAGATTTACCAGATATATCAGTGATTCGAGAGTACTACAAAAGGAGAAGGTAAAGTTAAGTTTATTTGCAAAATTACAAACCCTCCAATTGACTTAACTAAAGGAAGTGAGTGATCTGTTTTCAAGTTATTCTGTTTCTCAACTACTCAAAGATTCATGGTAGACACTTTAAATTCCATAGTACATGCATGACTAGACTAGTTTTATATAATTGTTTACACTAAAATCTGGACTGAGTGCAGATAACCGATGCCGGATGCAGATAGCCAATTTTCGGGAACAGAGGCCAAGGCAGAGATAGTCGATCGGGTCCCGGAATCGATTGTGGGCTGGAGGTGAAGACGGCGCGAATAGCCGATTTGATGACATCAGCATGGACCTTCGGCCAGGAAAGCGATCACGTTCGGAGTCCGTTGAAGAAAGGAAAGATTGGGCTCCAAGTTACCTTTAATTTAGGAAAAGTTTGTTAGTTTCCGTGTTTGTCTTGAGTTGTAATTCGAATAGGACTCTATCAAAGCCCTGGGTATAAATATAAGCCTCGGCCATTGCAACAAAACACACATCAATACAACACATCTTTCGGCTCCGGCCAAAACTTAGGAGTAGGAGTAACGTAGATCTCGGCGAGTTCTTCAATCGGGCTGAGTGTCATCCGGTGGACGCAGGCTTGCTTGTAAGTACCGTCATGCCTTGCTAGCTTTGTCTCTTTAATGTCATCCGGTGGACATGGGAGCATTGTAGATCGGGGTTGATTCTTATTTGATATAAGTTTAGCATCATCCGGTGGACGTGGGTTTAGATCAAATAAGGGTTAGTTATCGATTCATGTTTGTTTTCTTGTTTAATCTATGTTTAACGTCATCCGGTGGATGAGAGTTTAGGTTAAGCTTGATTATGTGCATGGATTAGTTATCGGCTCTAACTAATTTGGCATCTTAGTTAGATTCATTAAGTTATCAAGATGTTATTTGTCATTTATTGTTTATTTATTAATATAACATCTTTCTGCCCGATCAAGATTGCGTAGTATTGGCTTTAGATCCACATGAAAAATGTCATTCATGTCTCGTTCATGTTTATGCTTTGTTATGATATCGCTTGATTCGGCCAGTATTATCGTAATCTTGCTCGTACATGCTGTGGATGCTTGACAAGAGCTGATCTGAATGAATACAGAGCCGCTGGCCTTCTAGACCAGCTCTGTATTCCTTCTAGATTTGCTTGTTATTATTTTCGGGAATATATCTAAACTGGTGCAAAGCCGCAGGCCTTTTAGACCAGCTTCGTATTAGTACTAGATTTATACATGGAACTAATCACCGCCAAGTTTTCTGCTTCACAGACCCTGAATCGGCTAATTAGCCGATACGGTTGTGCTTTCTCGAGAAAAACCAATTAACCGATCGCATTCTGCCAAATCGGCTAAATAGCCGATTTCTGCCTGTTTGACGTTCAGACAGCCTGAGCTGAATGATTTGACTTGTTTACAGCAATCGATTATGCTTTAATCTGTTACAACTATCTGCATAGATTTGTTTAATGTAGATTGTTCTATTTGATCATACATATCGATCGATTATGTATCAGTTCAGTGTCTTTTTCTATGGCAAAACATGCGTATATGCCGGAATCGACTCTTTAGTCGATTTCCGATTGAATCGGCTTTCAGAGCCACATAGTTGGAACTACCTGGACACACCGGTTAGTTCCGCCCTGTGATTACTGACTATCATCTTTTCCTTATCAATTGCAGGTCAAATTGACTGGCACGCCTGAGGGTTATCGCCACTCTCTGACCGGGTTTGAAGCTAGCTGGATCTTGGAAGCTCCGACGCTCTTGAGATCATATCCGGCTTCGCTGGTGTGTTGAGACACAAGAACCACATTTTGTGCCAACAATAATGCACTCTCAAGTTATGTTTTAAATGCTCCATTCTCTCTAAAAATCTTACATCTTAAAACCAACCTTTTCTCGGGACGAGCAAAAGCCTAAGTGTGGGGGGTAATTGTTGACACTTGTTATCGTCCAAATTTTATTATCAATTATCCCTGCAATAAACATGAATATCCAGTAGAATAGGGTTATTACTGACAGATTCCACGAGTTTTGGTGAATTGTCTATTTTCCAGGGGATTTTCCAGAAAAGTTTAAAAGAAGGATTAAAGAGCATAATTACCATGAAACTTGCACGCGAAGGAAACATCATCACGAAGACCCTGGAAGAGCGTAGAACACACCCGAAGCAAGCGGAGACCCACACTTGGCCAGGTGAGGCCGGCCGGCCCCAAGGGGGGCCGGGCGGCGCCCCCCAGGGTTTCCTCCCGCCGCCTTCTGGAGTCTTCTACCACCGCCTTTTAGGAGTCATCTGGGCCCTTGGTTAAGTCGGTTTGATCTAACGGCGCGCGTGCATCCCACAGGCCTATAAATAGAGGGCCAGACGCTCCTGGAGCAGAGCCAGATCAAGAGATGAAGACCCTGAAGCATTAGATAGATATCCACTAGATCTAGGCTAGCAATCAAGAGAGAGATTAGAGAGATAGAGTAGATGAGTAGAGATTCGGAGGAGTCCCGGCCTGTCGGAGCTTCTTCGTAGCTGTGTTCGTCTGGATTCAGCTCCCTCGCTCGGAGTTGCGTTCTGCGGTACTTTTGTATTCAACATCCTGATTCAAATAAGCATTTGTTCTTATTTGTTCTTAAGTTTACAACTCTATTTTAGTGCTTTGATCTTGGTAGCTCCTTGGTTGAAGTAGTAGTTTATAGTGTAGACGTGGTGTCTGGGCTATAATTACTTGTGAATGTCCCCTGATTGGCCGGATAGTGGTAGTTCGCGTAGGTGACAGCTGCGTTGATTCCTCTGTAGTCCAATTCCAGTTGATAGGATCGATAGGTGTATAAGTGTTTTGTAGGAGGGAACTCTGATTTCTGCTCTTATTCATTTCACTGCCCGATTAGAACGATCTTATTCAAAGTTTACCGGTTGTCGGATCTTGATAATCATTAGTTATCTCCTCATTCTTGATATTCTCTAGATTGATTGTGTTATCGGGTTAAGAGCCAATAGACTTAGTCAGTATCACCTACTGTTCCTTTGGGTTCGATTTTAAAACCGGGATTGTCTGGTGAAGTGCTACATCGGTGTTTTATCTGTGCGCTTACGGATACTTTGATAATAATATTATTTAATAGAGTGCAGTTAATTTATACCAACAATCATCAATACCAAAGATGTACTTGAAACAAAATCACTTGAAAGGTCTTAGTATGGCTAGAGGGGGGTGAATAGCCTAATAAAATTTCTACAAAGAACTTAGGCCAAGAGATTAGTAACAAATATGGCTATATGTGCAATGCTAGTGCAACTACTAACCTAGGCAAGCCACGTACACAATTCTAGTTAATTCTTAGTTCTAAGCCACACAAGCAAGCTAGCAAAAGCTAAAAAGACTACACAACTACACAAGACAAGAAAACAAGCTACTTTGCACAAGAATAAGAAAGGAATGATCGTCGATTAAACCTTTGTCTTGTGAGGAAGCCAATCACCGGGACAATCAATAAGTCACTCACTCGAAGGTGAGGAAATCAATAGAGACACCAAGATTTATCCCCGAGGTTCACGTGCTTGCTGGCACGCTACGTCCTCGTTGTGTCGACTTCAACCGGTGGTTCGGTGGCTAATCGGTATCACACAACGAGCCTACACTAGGCGCCACAAGAACCTACCACGGAGGAAGTAACTCAAAGACACGAGCAATCCACTAGAGTTACCTTTGAGCACTCCGCTCGGGGAAGGTACAAGAACCCCTCACAATTGCCGGGTGTGGGCAAGCACAATCACCAAGCTCCTCCACACCTTCTTCTCCTCCAAGCCGTCTAGGGATACGGCAATGTCCCAAGAGAATAAGAACCGAACCAAGGCTTGCTCTCAAGTGCTCTAGAATGCAAATCACAAGCAATGATGCACTTGAGGTTCACTCAATCTCACTAAGGATGATCAAGATGATGAACTAGTGAGAGAGTGGGAGGCTAGAATGCAAAAAAGTGTATGACAATGATCCAAGTGTGCAAAGGTGTCACCAAGTGACCAGGGAGGGAGTATAAATACCCCCAAATGCAAATCTAGCCGTTACCCACTCCACAACAGCCGTTAACCACGATTTTTGGGGCATCGGACCGACCGTCGGACCGACAGCGTTGGACCAAGCGATAGCGTCCGACGCTCTAGATCTTGCCACGTGTCAACAGGTTTAAACGCCGTTCGTCCGATCTCAACGGTCGACTTCGCGCCAGTTCTTCCATCGTCGGACTGGGGGCGTCGGACTAAAACACTCGGTCCGACGCCCTGTTCCCAGTATACTGCGTGCGTACCGTCAGACGATCGCGGAGGGGTCGTCGGACTAACGAACTCGAGAGTCCGACGTTTCCAGAGAGGTCCAGAGACGCTAAAACACCGTCGGACGATTCACCAAGGTCCGATGCTCTCAGAAAGTGCAACGCGTCACACCTCGCTACTCGGCACCGTCGGACTGAAGTGGGCAATGGTCCGATGCTCGTTTACCGAGCGTCCAACGCTCGCCATTGGCCAGAACTAGGGTTAGACGTTGGACTCTGCTCAGTGGTCCGACGCTGCCCCTCCACACAGTCCGACGCTCCTTTTTCAGCTAATTTCAAGTCTATTTCTCACCCCTTACTTCTATGTGCTAACACTTAAGGTTTTCAACACTTGTGCACAGTGTGTTAGCATTTTGCAAACATTTTTCAAGGGTTTTCAAAGAGGTTCTCTAGATTGGTTAGATCAATGCACATGAGATGCAACCTAGAGCACTTGAAAGTAATCAAATAGCTTAGTTCTCTCCTTGATAGTCGGCTATCTATCCTAAATGTGATCACTCCCACTTGGAGTCTTGATCACTAAAAGAAAAGCCCTATTTGAATATACCTTAGCCTCTAGCTTTCCTTCTTTAAGTCCTTTTCTTTCTCCTTGATCATTTCATCTTGATCTTCACTTGAGCTCATGTCATCTTCCTCCTTATCACTAATCTACTCTTGGCTACACATACTTAGCACTTAGATTAGTAACTAGGTTTCATCAATTACCTAAACCAAACTAGAGTCTTTTAATCCCCCTTTTTGGTAATTGATGACAACCTATTTACAAAAGAAATATGCATTAGGATTTTGAACTTATCATGCTTGTCCATGAGTAGATCATGAGAGGATTTGGACAACCATCATAAGTTCTATTTTGGTAGTATTGGCTCCCCCTACATATGTGCATCGAGTTTGGATTGAAAGCTAGCACATATGTATTGAATAGAGAGTAATTCTACCAAAATTGTGGTAATGGTGTATAGAATGGGCCTTTGAAGCGTGATACCATCGGAGTTGCCATGTACATCAAACTTAGCACCTTAGTAACTAGAAGGTCACAAATACTAGAGCATACCATGAGATCACATTATAAGTAAGCTCTAGTAACCACTTGAAGAAATACGACCAAACTAGTTACTCCTACACATGCTAGTTGTTCAAATCATCATTCAAATCCTACTACTAGCAATACACCACACATGCATGTATAAGAAAGTAAATACAAATGCAATGAGCAATCATATGATTAATGCCCATCCAAATGCAACAACTTGCATATGTGATTGCTTCCCCTACTTGTGTGCTTCAAAAATTTTAATTACCCCTTTCGGTTGGCCTATTGCTCTCCCATCATCGGCCTAATGATGGTTCATCGCGCTTTCTCTTTCTTTTGTAATTTTCTCTCCCCCTTTGTCAACAATTGCATTCTTGGGTACCCAAGCATTCTTGGGTCCTTAGAGGTTAATAACCAAAGACTTAGCCACCCAAATGGATCTCATCCTTGGATTAGTACCAATGTACTTGGCTTTAATACCCTTCACTCCCTTTGTGAGCATGTAACAAGAATGAACGCGAATTGAAGTCGCACTAGCAAATTTGACTTGCTTGATCTTGTTGGCCATGCAATATTGCTTATTATGCCCCACATGCTTACATCTTTGGCAATACCTACCATTGCTCCTCACAAAACTAGCTTTGGGAGTTGCAAAGGCGGCCTTACCTTTCTTGGGGTATAGCCTAGTCCCTCCTTAGAGTGACTAAATCCTTGGCTACCCAAGCACTTTAGCAAGCGGGCATCCCCACCATAGGCATTACCTAAGGCGCGGGTGAGCTTGTTGACCTCCTCCTTGAGGTTTTAGTTTTCCACCACAAGTGAGGACTTAGAGTCATCAAGCTTAGGTGAATTAGGAGTGGTAGAGCTGCAGGAAGGGTTAGTGACAACAATAGTAGTAGAAGGAATTGACTTGTCACTAATGATATCACATGTGGAACCCATGTCACATGTCTTGAGGATGCCTTCTTCTCATTTTCGGCCACTAGAGAGGAGTGAGCTTTCTCTAGCTTAGAGTGAGCTACCTTGAGGTTCTCATGGGCTTCCATTAGCCTCTCATGAGACTTCAAGATCTCATCAAAGGATTGCTCAATGGCTAACTTACCTTTGCGTAATTCTTTGCACTCCTTTCTCTTGACTTCAATGTAAGTCTTGGCATCATCAAGCACAGACATGAGCTCATCACATGAGAGCTTCTCCTCATCACTCTCATCATCGGATTGTACCTTGGATGGCTTGGCCATCAAGCATGTGGATTGAGTGTCGAAGAGAGATAGCTTGTTGTTGAGAGCAATACTTGCCATAACTTTCTTCTTGATGGTCTTGCTCTCATCATCACTATCATCCTCATCGGTAGAGGCATCACTATCATCCCAAGTGACACAATATGATTGTACCTTCTTCTTCTTCATGAGTGTCACATTCTTGTTCTTCTTTTCTTTCTTGTCCTTCTTCTTGCTCTTCTTTTTGTCATCATCACTCTCATTGTCATTGTCACTATTATGAGGACAATCGGCAATGAAGTAATCCAAGCTCTTGCACTTGAAGCATCTCCTTGGTTCTTGCTTATTCTTGGAGATGAACTTCTTGTTGCCTTGACCATAGCCCTTCCTCTTCATGAAGAGGCCGAACTTGTGCACAAGGAGAGCCATGGCCACATCATCTTCATCATCACTTGAAGTAGATTCTTCATCAATCTCAATCATTTTTGCTTTGCCCTTGCTCTTGGAGGATGATGTAGCTTTGAGTGCTACACTCATCTTCTTCTTTTCTTCAACTGTCTCCTCATTGTTCATGTCTTGCGTGATGATCTCACCGAGGATTTGGTTGGGCTTCTTCTTGCTCAAGGCTTCTCTTGCAAGCAAAGTCTTGATGATAGCAAATCTTGCGGGCAAGCACCTCAAGAACTTGTGAGAGAAGTCCTTGTCTTTGATGTCCTCACCCAAGCTCTTTAAATCATTGACGATCACTTGCAACCAGTTGAACATCTCCGGCACACTTTCATCTTCTTCCATCTTGAAGGTGCCAAACTTCTCTCTCAATATGTACACCTTGGCATTCTCAACCTCTTATGTGCCCTCATAGGTCTCCTCCAACCGCTTCCAAATGTCATCAGCCAAATCATGATCCTTTATTTGCTCAAACAAGTGAGACTCAAGAGCGGTGTAGAGTGCATTGATTGCATGGGCATTGCATTCCATCTTCCTCTTGTCGGCATCAGTGGGAGCTTGAGCGTTCTCATACTCAACCTTTGTCTCCGTCACCTTCCACACATCAATGTGCATGGTCATAAAGTGCACAATCATCTTTCTCTTCCAATGATCAAAGCTTGTGCCATCAAACTTTGACGGCTTTTCCAACACATTGATTTGAGCTATCTTGCACCACAAGGATGTCAAGCCAAAACTTGGTGACCTCGGCTCCGATACCAATTGAAATGACCGGATAGGCTAGAGGGGGGTGAATAGCCTATTAAAAACTCTATAAAACACTAAACCACAAGTTAGCAATTAACAAGGCAAAGCTAAGCACCAGCTCTACGGCTACTCTATGCAAGCCACCTAGCACAATATGCTACTCACAAGAATAAGCCCATAAGCGCTAGAAACCAACTCCTCCGAGTCCTAAGGAGATGGAACCTAAACAAGTCAATAGTGCAATAGTAGAGATCGCCGAGGAGAGTAGAGGGTGATCCAATCACCAAGAGTAGATAACCAACAAGAAATCCAATTGTTCAACCAAGAAATCCACTCGATGGTGGAGTAGAGAAGTGCACACTCGATTTTTTACCGAGGTTCACGTGATCGCCGTCACGCTACTCCTTGTTGTGGCACCGGTCTTCCTTGGTGGATTGCAAGCTAGGCTTCGCACGCCAATCCCTCACCGGGAGCCGTTCACCAACACAAGAGAAGTGGCTATTAACCACGAGCAATCCACTAAAGTGGGTTTTGGCACTCCGCTGGGGAATAACCGCAAGAACCCCTCACAATTAAGCCGATGTAGCCTTGAACAATCACCAATCAAGCTTACACCTCCTCCTTGCTTCCACAACCGTCTAGGGACTCAGCAAAGCCCTAAGGAAACAAGAAAACCAAAGCAAATCGCCACCAAGTGCTCTTGGATGCAACACTCAAGCAATCAAGCACTTGGAACAACACTATCTCACAAAGATTTGAGTCAAAGTGTGTGAGAAGTGTATGGAGGGCTTAGGCTTGGCTCACAAGAGATTGGGAATGATCAAAATGCGCAAGAGTTAGTCCCTAAGCCAGCCCAAGCACTACTTATACTCCCCTCACAAAGATTTACCCGTTGCTGTTTTTACAGGAGCACCGGACGCGGGAGCACCAGACGCTTAGGGTCCGGTGGCATCGTCCGGTGCAGATTAGTGCCACGTTGCGCTAGGTTCAAACACGAGCCATCAGATCCCTGTTGACGGTGGATAACGTCAACTTTTATTAGAACTTTAGACATGAAAGGACACATGAATACACACTAGTCTAGGGTTTTAACTGATAATTTCCACGAGTTTTGCATATTCTGTATTTTCCAGGGATTATTCCAGAAAAGCGTAAAAGAAGGATTAAAGTGCGTAAAAGACACGAAATTTAACCGCGAAGGCAAACATCGTCATCAGGACCCTAGAAGCATCTAGAAGACACCCGAGCAACCGGGGCCCTGAACCTTTCCAGGTGGGGCCGACCGGCACTAGGGTGGGCCGGCCGGCGCCCCCCTGCTAGGGTTCGGGCCCTGCCTTCCGGAGTCTTCCTCCACCGCCTATGAGGAGTCATCTCGGCCCTTGGTTAAGTCGGTTTGATCTTGCGGCGTACGTTCATCCCACCGGGCTATAAATAAAGGGGCAGACCCCCTCCCAGGAGGCATCCCCTATTCCTGAGCTTCAGTTCAATATCTCCAGTTAGGGTTAGATGTAGCAATTAGGAGAGACTAGTTCTTCTAGATCTAGTCTTGTTTAGAGATTAGAGAGATAGAGTAGGAGAGTAGAGATTCTAGAGGAGTTCTGGCCTGTCGGTGCTTCTTCGTGGCTGTATTCTTCTGGATTCAGCTTCCTCGCCCGGAGCTGCGTTCTGAGGTACTTTTGTATTCAACATTCTAATTCAAGTAAGCAGTTCTTCTTATTTGTTCTTAAGTTTGCTACTCATATTGAGTGCTTTGATCTTTAGTACCCTATAGATTGAAGTAGTATTTCGTAGTGTAGGCGTGGTGCCTAAGCTATGTTTACTTGTGAATGTCCCCTGATTGGCTGGATAGTGGTAGATCGCGTAGGTGACAGCTACGTTGAGTGCTCCGTAGTCCACTTCCCGTCGATAGGATCGATAGGTGTATAAGTGCTTGGTAGGAGAGAACTCTGATTTCTGCTCTTATTCAGGTCACTGCCCAGTTAGAATAGTATTATGCAAAGCTTACCGGTTGTTGGAACTAGATAGTCAATAGCTATTTCCTCTTTCTTAATATTATCTAGTCTAATTGTTGGGTTAAGTCTATAATCTTGGTCATTATCACCTACCGTTCTATGTGGATACGATATTTAAAACCTCCGGGTGAAGTGCTATATTGGTATTACATCTGTGCGCTTGCGGATAATCTGATAATAATAATATTTAATAAAGTGCAGTTAATTTATACCAACAAGCATTTCTGGCGCCGTTGTCGGGGAACGGTTTGCTGATTTTGACCTTAGTTTAGCTTAATCTTATATTATACTTTTATTTTATCTTTTCTGTTCATCCTTGTGGATGCTTTAAATTCCATGCCTATCTGTCTTTATGGCATGCGCAATAGATTTGAGCCTCCAAAATCTATAGAGCCTATCATAACACCTGGCCATGAGCTGCGCCCATGTCTAATTAATATGATTCGGGATAAACTCTTCTCGGGAGAAGGTAACGAAAACCCATACTTACACCTACAAGAATTCGAGCAGACATGTGCATGCTTGCGCATTGCTGGCCTGTCTGATAAGACTTTAAGATGGAAGTTTTTTCCGTTCTCTTTGACCGGAAGAGCTAAACGGTGGTATAATCGAGCCGTAGGAAGTATGCAAGGGGATTGGAAAACTTTATGCTCTGAATTTTGTTTATATTTCTTTCCCATCCATATAGTAGTTAACCTTCGAAAAGAGGTTCTAACTTTTAGGCAACTAGAACATGAATCTCTTAGTACATCATGGGATCGATTTAATGAACTTGTTACATCTGGCCATGACCTTGGTTTTCCAGACCCGTACTTATTCAACATTTTTATTTGGGTCTTACCAAGAATTTTAGAAAATTCCTTGATTTATCCTCTGGAGAAGCCTTTCCTTATTTGCCTATAAGTAAAGCTAGAGCTATGATCAACAAGGTTGCTCAAGCGAATTCTGAGCTCCCTGAGAAAGAGAAGAACTCATCTCCCAAACAAGAAGAGGAAGTTTTGATAGCGAAAACACAATCACTCCAATCCCAAGATTTAGCTGTCAATCCTAAACCATCGAAACCCCACTTTGATGATTTAGACTTCCAGTTAGCTAGGATGCTTGTAAATCAAAGTAAATCAGATCTTCTTAGAAGAGCATCTTGGAAAAAGTATCGTCAACTTCCTTTTCCCCTGAAAAATACTGGGAAGAACACAGAGATGGTATGTCTAGTGATGCCATAGAAGAAGAGCCAAGCCACATAGGAATCAATTCTATCTTCTCCCCTTCTATGCCTACATTAAATCTCATCTGAACCCATCTCTAAACCCATCCTTGACCCCGATAATCCTTCTTATGCTCTCTCTCCTAAGTCTCATAATGACCCTCAGGACCCGTTAAGACATCCAAAGTATAGGAGTCAAGAAGACTACAGGAATGACCAAGAAGAGCTACAACAATGGCAAGAATGCATAGAACATATGAAAAATATATATGCTATTGTCAAAGAATGGATGGAAGAAGACGAAGCCTTAGTGCTAGCATCTAAACTTGGTCTAGATTCAAATGGCGAGCTTAAATCAATATCTATAATAAACATAACTCATCCAAGTTTAGAGAAAGTCTTAGACAAAACCAATCTTAGAGACACCAATCCATGGGAAATCCTAGAAAATAAAATATCCAATGAATTTTATAGGCATGAAATAACAATGACAAACTTTTTGCCTACAGACATCCATTAAGAAACACCCTTGGAGTTTGAAAAGGGAGATCACATCAATGAGCATGGGAATTACTTCATTAACACCTCATCGAATCCATGCTCATATGAGAAATCTCCTGGATCAATTGGTCTCTCTAATATTATCACACACGAGATCTTCAACCCCCTCATTCTACCTGTTCACAAATTTATTGAAAGGGTGGTTGTAGATGCATATGTTTATCATAAATATTGTAGATCTCGAGATAGGTGCACAAAGGCTGGTTTTCTAGAGGAAGCCACCCTATGAACTCAATGTACAATAATTAGAAGATTTCCCAAAAACGACTTTGTGTCCTAAAATAACCACTCTTGAAAAATAACATGAGCTTGTACCTTTTGATGTAATACCCTTGAGAATTGAGCATAGAATTGTAATCATTAAAATATTCCTTTGGGTATTTTTGTCACTAACCATTTCAGGCTTGAAGTAGAAGAATGACATCATTAGGTATGTCCAACCAATCATCATGCAACATTAATTCATCCAAACTTAACTTTGCTTTACAAAATTCAAGCTTGGGAGAATGGGCTTATTTAGAAAATCTTATGTTGATAATATTGGTTCTCTCTACCTTGTCAATCCATGTTCAAATTGTTAATCGATGATCATGCTCTTTCATCTCTGTTTGCATGACTCTCTATAAACTTTCATGTTACCTTTGTTCGCTATATTATACTTAAGGTTTGGAGAAACTTCATACACCTTTTAAATTAGGCATGATGCTTAGTTTAAACTGTTTTTTGGAATCATAATTAGACAAGGTGTTTAGTTTAATTTCCGAACCAAGAGGTGTGATGATTTTACTTTCAAAGGATTTTTGAATTAAGCGTGGTGCTTAGGTTAAAATGCCTTCCTAAGTCAAATTGGACGTGGTGTCTAGGTTGATTTTTGAGCCGCTCGTATACTGTAGTAGGCATTGGATATTTTGTTGGACTAACCCTTGCAGAAAACTTCCAATTTAATTTGGGTAAGTCACGAGATAAATTCAAATCAGAGATGAGACAGGGCACATGCTAAACTTCAATAACTTTGCAGAGAAAGACATAGCTCATTCATTATGGATGGAAGAACTGTAAGTATCAATGATTCATTCACTTTATCTTCTACTGCAAGTTACTTTGCCTTAAGCCATGCCGGTATAAAACATGATCTATGCTAACATAATATCAACACTGTATTCTTAGTGGTATAGATGGAACATGATAAAATTCTGGACAAACAACCTATGTTCCAAAGTTGTACATTCCTTCGGGTATGTGTTGTCCACTAATCTGTTGCAGGCATAATAATGAATGGAGTGACAAGATGTCATAAGATCAAAGAAGCAAAAGATGGCAAAGAGGATAAGCAACAAAGGAGACAAGATGCTCATGAACAACTCAAGATACAAGAGAAGGAAAGGACCACCAGTCATCTACCCTTCATTACTTAGTGCCATCACGCTCTAGTAATGAAGGTAATATCATAAGGTAAGTGGTTATTATTTTCCTCTTGATCTTGGTATGCACATAAATGAAGATGCAAACATGTTAGAGTTACAGCTTTAATTGATTAACCTACTTAACTCAATATGCTTTGTCTTTTAAGATTGTTCATGGTGTCATTCTCTTGATCTCAATCTTAACCAAATGAGCTAAAATATTCTATCTTATCTTTGGAAGATGATAGTCATACTCATGTAAAAATTTATATATTATGTAGAGATAGACAACCGTTCCATTGGTTAAGCAATTTAAATCTTTTCTGCCATGTGAACTTAAATGCAACATAAATGCTTAATCTTTTGATCTTACCACTCATGTTATAAGTAAATAAATTATGCAACACCAACTTCGTCTTGTTCAATGTGCCTAAAGAATAATGAATAAACATAGATTTGGTTCTGTTGGTGTTTTTCCACCAGCAGAACCCATGCACTTGGTCTCTACCTTGGTTGTGCAAACAGGACAACACTTCGAGCAAAGTTTGTTAATTCCTAAAATTCCACAAGTGGAAGTCCTGTGAACATGCACATTGAGCAAGATGCTGTCAGATCCAACCATTAAATGCTCTACTCCAACCTGCTGGCCAAACAAAGGATAAAAGCGACATCATCATCACAAGGGTGAAACCATCAAGATGCACAAGAGTGGATAAAAGTTCTAATGGTAGACTTTAAATTCCGCACCCATGCCATAAGGTAATATGGTAGTTATCTAATTAATTAGTATTTCTATCTACATTAGTAATTTCACTTTAGCATATTCATCTTTATGCATATTAAAGAAAATAATAAAAATATTTAAATATTAAAGCACCAAGTGAATAAACTTATGGTAACCCCGTAGGAATATTTACTGTGGTGACATAGAAAAAAAAATAAAAATTCATCATGGCATTATAAAAATCGTAAACCCCATGAGAATAAATATTCTCTGTTGTGGCATAAAAATAAAATATACATCATGCATACATATTTACTTTTCATCATGCATACATATTTACTTTTCTGTATAAGAAAACTAGAAAATCCTAAAAAAGAGAGAGAATCCTGCTAGAATCTATCAATTAAAATCAACTCAAAGAATAATCAATTACTCATTGGCTGATCGCTAACCTCTTATTAAATTCAAGCGTCGAGTTTTGGTTTTCTTGTTGGAGTATAATTCTGCAGGAATGACACTATGACGGAGGAGTGAGTCCATCAGTGGATCCCACTAGGACTGTTGCCGACAAGCTTGCTCTAAAGGTCATCAATGCCAAATATTGCAAACATCTAGCTTGGGGGAGGAGCATCCCCTAGTTATCAGGTAACTATACCTAGTCGATTATCGAGTCTATTTTTTATAGTCATAAAATACCAAAAATATGTGAGCACATGAAGGCTCACAATAGTATCATAGAAAAATTTAAAAATGCCAAAAATATATTGGCACATGAAGGTCCATGTCTTTAGAGTCTTTTGTGAGTCCATTAGTTAATAGATATAAAAAGATGAATAACAAATCAAAACCAAATAAAAATACTTAGTTATCTATTAAGATATAATCTTAGAGTGTGTCTAGAGTCAGTCTAGGCTAGAGTCTAATAAAAAACTGGAGAACATTAAAATTTTTGTCTTGGAGATGATGAATAGTTGCTCTGTCATAATTCCTTTCAAGTGCCTAGTTTTTAATCTCAAATTCTCCCGAGGTTTAGATACTACTAATTTGACTTAAGAATTTACTCTGAACCTGAAACTCATGGAAGCATAAGCTTGAGTTAAGTCTAAGTAATTGATTGATATGATTCATGAAGGTTGAGCAACTATTTATCTTATTCCTAGCATTACTAAGTTCTGGAGATTTATTTTGAAAATTCAAAATCTTACATGATGAGCTCTGTTGATGTTCACTAAATGCACATTTTAACCATTGATATTGATAAAATTGAGTAAGGAAATGGCACATAAAAGATAGGAATTTGGTTTAAACTAATGGAGTTCCACTTATACTTGAAGAATTTTGGTTGCAGGTGAAATACAGGTGAAAATGAAGCAAACAAAGGCACATTTGAGCAGTACACATGACAAGAGCCACATTGGGGCCAAGTCACAGGGCGCCCGCCCCCTACATGGCGCTATCTGCACTCCACCATGTTATGGATCCGTGCCCCAACCTCCTAAACAGAGTTTGGCACATTGATTCTACATCAATGGCTCAAAATCATCTCACCTGGATCCGGTAGCCCTGTTGGACAGTGCGCCCGCCCTGTCAATATGGCCTACCACGTCCACAATCCGGAGGAGAGGCACCCAAGCACTCGTGGTCGTTCATTTGAAGTCAGTTTTCACCCAAGGGAGATCAAAGGTGGTGCCAAGGATTCATGGACCCACATGTCATCCTCTAAGGGCCACAAACCACCTCTCCAACCGCCGAAGCGTGCTCAACCGACTTTGCAACCGTCATTGGGGAGGATCCTTGAGCGTTGGATGGCGAGACGGTGGAATCCACCGGACGCCCGCCCCCTAGTAGGGTGCCCGCCCTACAAGTTCGGCCCACCGACCTCCGGCCACCTCTACAAGTATCCCAGGGGTCTCAAGTGCTATAAATACCCCCTGAATGCTTCAGTTGTAATCGGCTTAGGAAGAATAGAGAGATTTGGAGTTTAGTCCATCCTAGCTCATCTAGTGAGAAGCCTCCTAGCAAGGCTAGTAGTGAGAGTGTGAGTGAAGAGAAGCTGAAGAGTAGGAGAGCTCTGCGAAGGTCTCTCTCTCAGGCGCTTCCTTTGTAATGGTAATATAATTTTCTTTCTAGTACTTACATTTCCCGCATTACTTTCAGTATTTACTTTTAGTATAAACTTTCAAGTATTTACTTTAAGTATTACTTTGAGTGCTCTAGTTGCGGTAGTACTAGGGGATTAATTATCGGTTTTCATACACTTAGTGCGGGATCTTCGCCGCTATACGGTGCTCTAATCTTAGCGCGAGATTAGAGTAGTAGCCTATAGTGTAAGCGTGGTGTTTAGACTAGAAGTTACCTTGAATTGCGGCTAGACCCACGGATAGTAGTGGTAGGTCTTAGGTGGTGACAGCCCTAAGATTCTCTGGATTCCACCATGTTCGGTCTAGTTTTTAATAGCTTAGGGCTTTTGTGTTTGTGAGTAATTCCAATCTTTTGGGACCGCGCATTCGCTTCGAAGTGCTAATTGGAGTTAACCTACCGTGTTACCTTGCATCCCACTCTTGAGCTCATCACTGTCTGCGTCATTGTTTGGCTCTATTTTAAACTAGATTATTTGGATTAGTTATCACAACACTAATTCATTCTTATCATAAATCGTGATTGTTCTTAGTTTACCATTGGATAACTCTAGCCATTAGAAGCTTTCCTGTGGAAATAAATATGATACTTGGTTACTCCCAAGTGAAGTGCTACATCGATAGATTTTGTGCGCTTGCGGAATTCTGCAATAGTCATAGGAATTATCAACAAGCATTTCTAACGCCGTTATCAGGAATATCTATTCTTGGTAGTGAGCTTAGAAACGCTATTGACGGTCGCTAACACCCTATTTCACCGTTAACATTCCGCCCATAGTCAAGATAGAACCACATGAAATGCAAAGAACTCACTTTGAAACTTACCTAGTTCCACATGTCCTTGGAGAAATCTTGTGTATGCAGGAAAAATGGTGAAACAAGGCAAAAATGAAGCATATCAAGATAGCTTGACACCTCAGCTGCCACATGGGGGCCAGAGGGGGGCGCCCGCCCTACCAAGTAGGGCGCCCGACCTATCAAAAGTGCCAAATGGCACTTGCCACCTCACTGATCCGTGTGCATCCTCCTAAATGGCCTGTGGCACGTTGAAACAACATCAACGACTCAGATACAAGGCACGAGGATTCGGTGGCCCTATTAAGAGGGCGCCCGCCCTATCCAAAGTGAGTGTCACGTCCACAATCCGAGGGAAGGTGTCCAGGAGTCATCTACACCATCAAATGAAGTCGGTTTTCATCCAACGGTGATCAAGTGATGTGCCATGGATTGAAGGACCCACATGTCATCCTCCCAGGACCACCATTTCAGGGCATCAACCGATCTTGCAAGCACCATAGGGGAGGAAGGAGGGCCGTAGGATGCAAGGCGGTGCATCCAAGGGGGCGCCCGCCCCACTAGGAGGGCGCCCTCCCTGTCACTTCGCGCCACCGACCACCAGGACTCCTACAAGTACCCCTGGAGCACTCCTACACTATAAATAGGACTTGAATCCTCACTTGTAAGCAGAAACACACTAGAAACACCTCTAGCAAATCACTAGAGATTCAGCTCATAGTCAGTAGTAGCTCCTCTCTCTCTAGTGAAGCTCTGCTCTTAGGAATAGTGCTAGCTAGAGAAGAGTAGAGTGGTGGAGAGAAGTCGGGAGAAGGAGGAAGTCTGTGGAGGAGCTGGGCTTGTTGGTGACCTCCTCTGCGGTGTTCTTCACTCTTATCGGTAATAAAGATCCCCTTCTTCATTTACTTATTGTTATACTTTAAGCAGTTGCATACTTGCTCATTGCTTGGTTAGAGTGCTCTAATTCTTGAGCTCGAGTTAGAGTAGTAAGTTTTATAGATTAAGCGCGGTGCTTAGGCTATAGCTTACCCTTGAGTGCGGCTAGACCCACGGATAGTAGTGGTAGGTTCTAGGTGATGACAGTCCTAGAATCCTCTGGATTCCACCACGTTCAGTCTAGTTTTATCATCGTAGGACTTTGGGACATACGGTGCCTAATCAATCGAACCCCGACGAGTTTAGGACTTTGCGTATCCCGAGAATAGCAGTCTCTTTGGTCTAACAATCATTTGATCTTTTACTGAGATAGAGTTCTCCCCTAAAACTCCAGAGCTACCTAATGTGTTTTCACCTAAGTTATACTTCATTGATTTATCCTTACTAAGGTTATTACCCCATTTATCCATATCTGGAACCTTGACTATCAGATCCTTGGAATCACGAACCCCGCCTTCCTTTGGAAAAATATAAATTCGACACCTGGTACTCTTAGGTAAAGTGCTACACGATAGTTCTGTGCGCTTGCAGAATCCCATCACCTATCGTTTAGAGCTACCCATAGCCTTTTTGGCCAACAATCACATACTTTGATCATAGGGATTGACAACCCCAGTGATTGCGTTGAGAAGTATTGTTACCACTGCTAGAGGATAGATTTGGCTACATTCTTTTGATAGCGTTAGTATCTGTCAACAAGCGCCAACAAGCTCTTTGTTGACGATAGTTATCTATTATTTTTATCCATCAACTAAACATGAATCAAGGGCATAAAATAATCCACAACATAGTTATAGGGTTTGATTCTAACAAGTTCCACGAGTTTTGGTGTTCTCACCTATTTTACAGGGTATTAAGAGATATTCAATTTTTTACTGAATAAAAGTATCTCAAATAAGGATTTGGAGTTCACTATTATGTAGATCTCGTCGAGACGATCGAAACGGATATATTACTTGCTTTTTTTTTGAGTTCGGAATGAAAGGATATAGATTTTACAAACACCGAAAGATTCTAAAACATGAGCTGCGAGATTAATTGAGGGCTGCGGGATTAATTGGGCCTAAATCAGAATTTGGCCCATTAAGGCCTATGTGCACTTTAATGGGACATGGTGAAAAGGTTTAGTACCAAATGGCTTGCTCAAGGTGGAGGAGGGGAGGCCGCCCCCTATATATACAGCCCCAGGGATTCCCTAGGCTCCATCCCTTTTATTATTATAATTCATATTCTCTAGTTAGGGCTTGGATGGAGAGGTGTCCCATTGAAGGATGACCTCTCTCCAATGTAGTAGATTAGTTCTAGTTGAGAGTTAGGGAGAGCGGAGCCATGCTCGGGTTCAGGAGGAGTCTTCTGAGGTCTGGTATGAGTTGTATCTTATCTCTGTAAGACTTATGCTTTTATATATTCATCTTCTCTATTTACATATATGCTTTATTATGTGATTGGTTAGTATAGTTGTTATACTTTGGCATAGGATCTCTGCTCGCATCGAGTGCTCTAGTTTTCATATGAGATTAGAGTAGTAATTAATAGTGTATACATGGTGTCTAGACTAGAGGTTACCTGAGATTACACTCAACCTTACGAATGGTTGTGGTAGCCCCAGGAGGTGACATCCCTGATGGCCGACGTATTCCACATCGTGTAGGTTGATGATTGTAGGACCGTAGCCAAAACTTCTTAGTCTCATTCTCATCTCAGTCTGAGACTAGTGTTCTGATGTCCCGAAGTGCTATTGTGTGATTTTCTATCTAACTATCGTTCAGTTATCTTAGAACCCAAGTAATAGAGAAGTATTTAGGAACCTTAAACTCTCCCGTTTTCCTCTCAACTTAGCTAGACTACTCATTTATCTTACAAGTGATTATTGTGCATAACTTCTATTATTTATCACTTACCCCCGCTATAGTCTAGTTGGTGTATTAAGTTATGTCACACCCAATTTTAAGGATAAAATTGAATGCATAACCTTATGTGCGCCCCAGGATCAGTCACACACATAAGCCGACAAATACAAGGTAGTATCAAAAGACAATGATCAAATACATAACGTAGTAATAATTAAAATAGAACCTTTAAGAAGCAAACAGCGGAAAGACACTCCGATCTTCGCGTGTAGACGCCAACTCCACAGGGACACAACTGACTGGTTGACCACAAGCCTAAACTTCTCCTGAGGTGTGGGGGAAATAGCAAGAGTGAGTCCATGTCGAACTCAGCAAATATAACATGGGGTTTATGAGGCTCAAACAGGATAGACACGGGTTTACAGCGGTTTGCTTTTAATTAAGCATCTTTTATGTGATTGGATAACAACAAATTGAATAGCCCATAATTCATGATCAATAGTAAACATAATTAATGAATAGCAACACTATATTAGCAACAAGTCAACATCACCCCAAAGATAACTATTCCATAAGACGTCCAAGGCCGCTCTTGACCGTGAGCTCGGCTAGTATACCAGTTTTACACTCTGCAGAGGTTGTGCACTTTCACTATGAGCCGTGATTCCCATTTGCTCGGGGTAGCTAGCCCCATAACACTACCAAGGTGAGCGAGCAAGGTTTCACTATGAAGCCTTTCAAAGGTTCGTCTAACATGTTAGGGCCGCGAGATTTTCCTCGGCAAGCAGATGTAGAGCCCCCCTTCCATATGGCACAAGGTCACGCAGGTTATACACATATGGACAGAGGCCGCACTATACCCGAGTCGTCAAAGCCCCTCTTGCGCCTTTCGGTAACCTCTAACAAGCTAGAAAAGGTCCTCATACTGAGCTAAAACCAGAGCCATATAGCCCTCATAGTTGCACTGTCAATCCCGGTGTCATACTTACAGATCATTATCAAAGGTGAAG
This sequence comes from Eremochloa ophiuroides, assembly GCA_038502445.1. Taxonomy (NCBI): domain Eukaryota; kingdom Viridiplantae; phylum Streptophyta; class Magnoliopsida; order Poales; family Poaceae; genus Eremochloa; species Eremochloa ophiuroides. Next base: position 74,640,599 of record JAHLJS010000003.1, on the reverse strand, counting down.
GATTTTGAGCATCACAAAACTATGCTCGAATCCCCTAGTTCCATGTTGCTAAAAGGCATCTTTTAATCTTTATTGCATATTCAATTAATCATTTTACATGATCATGATTCCAGTAGTGCGCTAGCATCGACTACCCAATGCATAAACCCATAGGTGACAAGGTAGAAGATAACAATTCTAGGTAGCACTTATGGTTATCAAGGTAGACACATGTACATGAATGTAATTATTACGGTGAATAGGATAATAAGGAAGATCCCATGCTATACTTGCCTTGATCAAAGTACTCTGGAGAACTTGGATCCTCAACGTACTCTTGATCACCAACGTATTGCTCACCGTCTGAACTCGATCATAAAATCACCACACAATCATCGAGGCAAACATACACGAAGCAAACAAGATTTAGATTAGAAACAGTACACCAACAGTAGAAAAGCAGATTGAAAATTTTATAAAAATAATCTACGCGTCGCTACGATTCCAACGATATAAAGTTGGCGCAAATCGGATTTAAAACGAGGAAAATATAAATTTTACAAGATTTATAATAGAATAATAATAGATTAAATATAATCTCAAATTTTAAAAGTTGAAAACATGAGTAACAGTAGCATCATTAGGTAGATTACGAAATTACGAATCTAACGAGACTTGAACGGATCAAATCGGAGCTAAAACGAATAAAATATGGCCGAAATAAACTGAGTGGTAAATCTGTAAATATTGAAAACGCCTTTTGAATTAAAACCGAGGAAATACGTTTTCTAAATAGAAAAGCGTAATCTGAGAAATACGCCAAAGGATCACGGGTTAGAGCATTAAAAAGCTCAGGGGCTCTTTTGCAAAAGTGCCGGTCGAAAAGGTATTTCCCACTGTGGGCCGTTGGATCGGCCGTGGACGGCGCAGGTAGCTCGGGAAAAGAGGGGCGACTCTGGTCGCCGGAGTCGGGCGGCGCCCGGCCGATTCCTCGCCGGCAAGATGGCCGGAGACGGCGTTTTCGGGGCTAGGAAGCTCGGCACACCTCGGGATCTGGTCGGGAAGCAAGAGGAGTTCAAGCCGAACCTATCTATGGTTTCGGTTGCCACAGAGGTAGCTCGGGGAGGGTGCGGCGAGCTAAGTGGCGGAACTATGGCGGCGGCGAAGCTCGGCATCATGGCTATAGGGCACGAAACCGAGGGAGAAGGGGTCAGGAAGGTTCCTGACCTTGCTGCGAAGCTTGGAGTACAACCAATTTCGACGGAGAAGTCCTCCCGAGGAGAAATCGACGGCGGCGGCGGAGCTCGGGGCGACGCGGAGCTCGGGGCGGCGGCTAGGGCAAGATTGGAGGGCGTGGCTTGCTCGGGAACTTGTGGGGAGGGATGGCAGAGCTCGGCCGACCTATATAGAGGCGCGAGGGAGGCGTAGGAGATCCGGACTCGTCCGAGGATCCCGGCGGCGGAAAGCTTCGAGCAGCGGCGGCTCTGTTCGCGCGAGGGCAGGAAGAGGCAATGCCGCTAGGGCTGGACGGCGTCAAATAGGGGCCCGCCTGGACTTATATAGTCCCGAGGCGATGGGGATAGGGGAGTTGAGTTCGCCTCGGATATAGGAGATCGAATCGAGGGCGGCGAGCGACGAATTCGCTCTGTTCGTTCTCGCGTCGAACTCTCGGCGAGCAGCAGAGGGAAACAGGGGAGGGGCTGTCCTGTGGGTCCCATAGGTCGGTAGCACCGAGCGCTGGGGTCGGCTGGCAGTCACGGCAGAGGGATGCTCCGCGCGCGCGTGCTCGGTCGCGGCGTGGCTCTCTGCTTTGGGCACCCCGGGGAGAAGAAAGGAAGGAGGAGAAGAGGGACTGCCCTGTGGGGCCCGCCTGTCATCCAAACATGGGAAGAGGGGGCGCTCAGCTTGCTGCGCCGGCTGGCTGGCTAGTTAGCTGGGCCTCGGCCCAAGTTAGCAAGGGAGGGGGCAGGCCGAAAGGAAGAGGAGGACTGGGCCCTCGGGCCAAAATCAGAGAGGGAAGGGTTTTCCTATTTCCCTTTTCTATTTTCTAATTACATTTTCAAAAGGATTTTCAAATTGGGTTTTGAATATTTGAACTCAATCATAAACCAAACAATACAAAAATACATGCTCCAGCATGAATGCAACAAACATGTATATGGCCTAACATTAATTTTATATCTCAATAAATATTAATTTTCCTATATTGGAATGATCAACTAATTGCATAATTAAATAAATTCCCAGTATTTAAAAGAATGCAATTTTTCGGGTGTTACAAGTTAGTAGATACATGATGGTAGCTATCGGATTCTTTAACCATTGCTTCCCTGTGGTAAAATATAAATAACGATACTCTGAAATACTCTCGGGTTAAAAGCTACAATGGTATTCTGTGCGCTTGCGGAATCTTTCATATTCTATTTGTATTTAATAAATACCAACAAGCTTTTTGGCGTCGTTGCCGGGGAAGCAATTGGCATAAGAGTTTAATAGTGATCTTGATATCTACTAATTTAGTGTACCACTAGCTTTAGTAGGATTACCCCTATTCTATTGAGTTGTGGAATAAGACAGGATAGCAGAAGCCGTTTCGACCTTCCGGCAATTTTCACAAGAAGAAATTTTGAAGAGCCCAGCGTGCCCTAACATTCAAGATTCATCAATAATGGAACCCTGCCATCTCACAGGTTTGCACACATATATATATTTTTCTAACCCTGTGTAGATTGGAGAAGAAGGTCATCGTAACAAGAATTCAAATCACATCTTAAGTGACGGACATAGAAGCTGTGCTACGCACAAATCATGGTAAGTATGATAAAAAAGGTGAGAAAGTCTTGCTCGTGGACTTTAAACTTTTGAGTAGTTATCTAATTCTTGTATCTCATTGCATATTTACTTTAATCCATACAACCACTCCATTTAGTTTATCTTCACTCATATCAAATCCACAACATGTTTAGTTCTTGCATGCATCCATACCACTTGCATATTAAAAAAATAAAAAAAATATCCCTCACTATGATCATACTCTTTCGTCTCTATTTTTGAGTAAATCTCCGTAATGCTTTCATGCTTCCATTTTTCTATGCTAGCAAGTTTTTGTTTGGAAGTACTCGACATAATTCTATAGGCTTTTAAATTAAGCGTGGTGTTTAGGTTAAATAGCCTGGCTTAGTCAAATTAGACATGGAGTCTGGTTTGTGTATTGAACAAAAAATTGATAGTGTAGACATTGGATATTTTGTTGGGCTAACCCCTGCGTAAGCTTTCGAATTCAATCTGGGAAAGTCCTGAGATGAACTCATATAAGAGATGAATCAAGGCGTATGATGAACTACAACAACTTTGCACGAAGAAGACAAATCAGCTCATCCTTCATGTAGGAAAAAGTTGTAAGTATCAAAGTTTACTCATGTTGTCTTTAACTGCAAGTTACCTTTGCCTTGAACCACGTTAGAATGTAGCAACCAAATAAAAAATGACAAAAAGAAATCTATGCTAAAACAATTCTTTCATCATCTTTTGTTTGCATAGATAAAAAATTATGGACAACAACCCATGTTTTGAACTTGTTGCAATCCTTCGGGTATGTGTATACTAACATTCTACAGGAACAAATATAAGCTATTCTTCTAAATGAGTTGGGATGAACCTATCGAAAACCAAGGCACAACTACAAGAAGTGGCTGCACTTAATGGATCATGAGCATCGTCAAAGACAGCCTAACCTTGAGCAATCCCAAGGCTTAAGCTAGGATGATGATCGCAAGCATGATGCAATTTCTGTCGTATGGCCAAACCGATGCCTGCTCTCCTCATCCTCGAAGATAGCAACTCATACGCCGATGTCACAGACCAGGATGATGAGATGCCACTACATCATAGTGTGCATCTTCCACACCTCATTGGTCATTGGTGGTCTGTCGGCGGTGTCTCATGAAGCCATGAACAACTATGGTCGCAGGATGACATCCCTAAGTCATTTGAGATGAAGCACTCGCACAAGTAACAATGAGTTCCCTTCTTCGAACATTAAGATGGTTGGCGTATCATCAGAGAAGAATAACTTTTCACCCGCCGTTTGAAGACAAGGACAATCAAGGATGAACTTGGGTATGTATCTCCAATGATCTTCAACCCATCAACCAAGAGTCAATGAAGAAGCATGTTACTATCCACATCAACGTCTCCTGGATCAGATAGTGCAAAAGAATGAGATGGTCCTACTCAAGCACAAAGAAGCCCTTTCTGACAAATAATCTGGATCAAGACAAACTCAAGAAGCTGTCAAAGAAGGTGCAACAAGTGTTGAGTAGAGGTTCTTGTGAAGTAAGGTTCTTGTGAAAATTCAAGCAAACACCATGCTGATGCAAGGGCACTTAAAAGAGCAGCTTGGGGGAGATTCACTTTTCCCCATTAATAAGACAAGTTTAGAGGAAGCTCTTGCCACTAATCATCGCAAAACAAGGGTGCAGAAAGAGGAGCGAGAAAGAAGAGACTGTGAAGGATGAGACTCCAACCTCAGCGTCAACATCAACTGCACCAACCAAAAAACTGGAGGAAGAAGCACTCACCTTCCAGCTCATCATCATTGGAGGTGCACCCAGGGTCATGATCTCAACCCGACGATGCACCAAGCAAGGACTGAACAAGACAAGACGTCCTGTTCGGAGAACTTTAAACTACCGAGCATTCGCCAAAAAGGTAAACTTGATACTTATCCATATTTCCTTTTCAGAATTGCATTACCATCTTAGTAGTTGCATATTTATTTTCCTGCATTAAAAAGAAAATAAAAATGTTTATTGCTTTGCATAATAAAATCTAAAAGCCCCATGTGACTAATCCTGTGGCATAGCTCATAAATACTATTCACTATGATGGCACAAAAATAATTTGCATGCATCAAGGATAGACTTCTGCATTATATTTACTTTCTGCATTCATAAACTTAAAAACACCAAAAATATGTGGGCACATGAAGGTCTACACCTTTTATGAAAAATCCAAAAATATGTGGGCACATGAAGGTCCACTCGTTAAGGGAGCCTTTTGCTAGGAATTTTACCACTAACCATGGAGCGGTATTATCCTAACCTCCTCCATGAGAATTGGTATTCTTGTTGGCAATTGAGTTTTACAGGACAATATATGATCAAAGAGCTAGTCAACCTGGTGCCCTCGCGCTGCCAGCACATCTGCTCTAAGAAGGATCACTCAACTTGCAACATCAAGGACCACGCCATCATCTAGCTTGGGGGAGAGCATCCTCCACTTAATCCAGCTAAGTATAAGCTTCCCATCCTATTAATGTACTATATTGCTTTTTGAGTGTGTTAGCAAGTGAAATAAAATTTGAAAACCAAATAAAGATTTGTTTAGTTTGATTATTTTGGTTTGAGTAAAAGAGAATGCTAACCGAAGTTGTTGACCAGATAAAAAGAACTCCATAGATAAAAACCATGCTCAGGAATTTGATAAGTAGCACCCCACTATGATTCCTCATAGCACTTAGTTTTCAACCTTGAATCATCCCAAGTTTTAGATACAACCATTTTAACTTGAAGATTTACTTTGAACCTAAAACTTGTGGGTAGCAAATGCTTGATCTAAGTCTAAGTAATTGAGAGATATGATATGCAAGGTTTGAGCTGCTATTTATCTTGTTCTTAGTGATACTTGAATTCTGGAGATTTATTTTGAAAAACCTTAAAACCACATGATGAGTTCCTGTATGACAAAAGCTTTACATTCCTACCACAGCCATACATGCTAGATTAGGAAAGACATACACACTTGATGCTACTTGCTTTGTTTTGAGTTTAGTCAAGCTTTGTTAATACCTTAGGAACTTGTCATGCTTTTACAATCAAGATCACATGCACTCCACCCATAATGCACTACTCAATCCCTGAGTAGGCGCATCCACATTCCACATATTCCATCTAGATCCACCTAAAAATGTTCTACTCCTACACTAGGAGTGAACACTAAAAATATCCCATTGGATACCTTGGATTAATGCTCCAAAGTTCTTGTTGCTATCTCTCAAAGGAAAAAGAAAAAAGCAAAGTCTTGTTGCAGAGAAGAGGCATGTGGCTATGCAAAAGAGTGAGATGAGAGAAAATAATGGGTACAAAGATGCCCGCCTGAGAGGTAAAAATGGACAAGTGTCCGAATTTATCAAAACAATGGGTACTTTGATGCCCGCCTGAAAAAAAAGAAAAGGAAAAGAAAGATAGCCCATGTTGTCCTGCAGCACATTTCCCTAGTGTTTGAAAAAGGGAGAGAAATGTCTTCAAGGAGCAAACGAGTAGAATTAGGACTAGCCACCATATATATATCCACCTACCACCTCACATCCACATACATGCACATCTTGATTTGATTGTATGACTTGTTTCTTTTGATCCATTGTTTGACTTTACAATGCATTCAATGCAAGTATGTATGAGCTGACTCCTTACCCATGAGCTCCACATAAGCCATTGGTTATATGGTGAGAGAAAGAGAGAAGGCATGCATCACTATTGCCTTATTAGGGATCCACAAATACCACATATTGAGAGACTTGAGAGGGTCATACAAAGGAATCTCTGAGTTTTATTTCAAAGAAAACTTGCAAAAAGCTCCTAGATGAGAGTAGACAACAGAGCTTGAGACATAGTGCTCAACTTAGACATTCTGTCCTTCAATTACCCAAGACTCGAGAGAAAGCTACAAGATCCATGGTTAAAGGTAATACAGGTAAGTCTGAAGCTTAGCTTGGTCTACTCTAATCCTTGAGTACTTCTTGGTTTAAAACTGAATACTTGTGAGGGGTAGCTATAACTTTTGATATATGCTAAAGTTTGGCTTTGCTAAGGGACTAGCAAAGGGTAAGCTTGGGGAAACTTGTTGATGGTAGTTATCTATCATTTTTATCCATCAACTAAATTTGAATCAAGGGCATAAAACAATCCACAACATAGTTATAGGGTTTGATTCTAACAAATTCCACGAGTTTTGATGTTCTCACCTATTTTGCAGGGTATGAAAAGATATTTAATTTTTCACTGAATAAAAGTATCTCAAATAAGGAATTAGAATTCACCATTGCATAGAGCTCGTCGAGATGATCGAAATGGATATATTACTTGCTATTTTTGGAGTCCGGAATGAAAAGATATAGATTTTACGAACACCGGAAGATTCTACAACATGAGCTGCGAGATTAATTGAGGGCTACGGGATTAATTGGGTCTAAATCAGAATTTGGCCGATCAAGGCCTATGTGCACTTTAATGAGACATGGTGGAAAGGTTTAGTACCACATGGCTTGCTCAAGGTGGAGGAGGGGAGGCCGCCCCCTATATATACAGCCCTAGGGACCCCCTAGGCTCCATCCCTTTCATTATTATAATTCATATTCTCTAGTTAGGGCTTGGATGGAGAGGTGTCCCATTGAAGGATAACCTCCCTCCAATGTAGTAGATTAGTTCTAGTTGATAGTTAGGGAGAGCAGAGCCATGCTCGGGTTCTGGAGGAGTCTTCTGAGGTCTAGTATGACTTGTATCTTATCTCTGTAAGACTTATGCTTTTATATATTCATCTTCTCTATTTACTTATATGCTTTATTATGTGATTGGTTAGTATAGTTGTTATACTTTGGCATAAGATCTCTGCTCTCATCGAGTGCTCTGGTTTTCACATGGGATTAGAGTAGTAATTAATAGTGTAGACATGTTGTCTAGACTAGAGGTTACCTGAGATTACAGTCAACCTTACGAATAGTTGTGGTAGCCCCAGGAGGTGACAGCCCTGACAGCCGATGTATTCCACCTCGTGTAGGTTGATGATTGTAGGACCGTAGCCAGAGCTTCCTAGTCCCATTCTCATCTCAGTCTGAGACTAGTGTTCTGATGTCCCGAAGTGCTATTGTGTGATTTTCTATCTAACTATCGTTCAGTTATCTTAGAACCCAAGTAATAGAGAAGTATTTAGGAACCTTGAACTCTCCCATTGTCCTTTCAACTTAGCTAGACTACTCATTTATCTTACAAGTGATTATTGTACATAACTTCTATTATTTATCACTTAGTAGATACATGATGGTAGTTATCGGATTCTTTAACCATTGCTTCCCTGTGGTAAAATATAAATAATGATACTCAGGAATACTCTCGGGTTAAAAGATACAATGGTATTCTGTGCGCTTGTAGAATCTTTCATATTCTATTTGCACTTAATAAATACCAACACTCTTGTATGACAAAGTTTAAATTCCTACCAAAGCCATATGTAATACATTTAGAGTTAGGAAAACCTTTGCACATTCATGCTGCTTGCTTTGCATTGAGTTTAGTCAATCTTTCTTGTATACCTTATGAGAGTCTTGTCATGCTTTTAAAACCAAGATCACTTACACACTCCACCCATATTTGCATTACTCCTACTCTGGGAGTAAGCGCAATCATCTTTCACTTTTATCCAGATCCACCTTAAAAATGTTTTCTCCTACACTTGGAGTAAACACCCAAAAATATATACCCCATAGGACAGCCCCAGTTTAATTGCTCTAAGTTCTTATCGTTATCTCTCCAATTATTTATATTCAAAGGATGCATGTGGCTATGCAAAGGTATTGAGAAAAAAAGAAAAAGAAAAGGGAGTAAAAGATGGACAAGTGTCCCAGCAATTGAAACAATGGGTACTTAGATGCCTGCCTCCCTGATAAAAAAAGAGAAAGAAAGAAAGAAAACAAATATAGAATAAAGATAGCCCATTTTTCCCGTGAAAAGTTGTCAGTTTTAAAGGAGGGAGTTATTTTCAAAGAGCAAAAGTAGAATTAGAATTAGCCACTAAATACCATATATACACCTATCCACCATGTTCCATACACATGCACATCTTGGTTTGATTATATGCCTTGACTCTCTGTGGATCCATTGTTTGACTTTACAATATATGAATTGCAAGTATGCTCATCCTTGTTATTGCCACTCCTATAAGCTCCACTATAATCCTTAGTTGTAGAAAGGCATAACATCATTAATGTCTTAAGTGAGATCCATAAATACCACATATATTAAGAGACTTGAGGGTGTCATACAATTAAGCTCTGAGTTTTATTTTGAAAACCTGCAAAACTCTGGAATATTAGTACTGTGAAGAATTTGAGACATAGTGCTTGACTTGATTGTTCTGTCTTTCCATTGCTCAAGACTTATGCAAAAGCTAAGAAGCTCCATAGTTAAAGGTAAAATGGGTAAGTTCGAGAGCTAGAGCAGTTTTGTCTAATCCGGAGGAGAATTTCTGTTTGAAAGCATGTGTACTTGGAAGGCATGAAAGCATTGTAAGCAACTCCTGATCCAAATATATTATTAATTAGGCTTAGCTGTTTGCCAAGGGACTGGCAAAAGGTAAGCTTGGGGGAGTTGTTGACGGTGGATAATGTCAACTTTTATTAGAACTTTAGACATGAAAGGAAACATGAATACACACTAGTCTAGGGTTTTAACTGATAATTTTCATAAGTTTTGCATATTCTGTATTTTTCAGGGATTATTCCAAAAAAGTGTAAAAGAGGGAATAAAGTGCGTAAAAGACATGAAACTTAACAGCGAAGGCAAACATCGTCATCAGGACCCTAGAAGCATCTAGAAGACACCTGAGCAACCGGGGCCCTGAAACTTTCCAGGTAGGGCCGGCCGGCGCTAGGGTGGGGCCGACCGGCGCCCCCTGCTAGGGTTCGGGCCCCGCCTTCCGGAGTCTTCCTCCACCGCCTATGAGGAGTCATCTCGGCCCTTGGTTAAGTCGGTTCGGCGCACGTTCATTCCACCGGGCTATAAATAAAGGGGCAGACCCCCTCCCTGGAGGCATCCCCTATTCCTAAACTTCAGTTCAATATCTCCAGTTAGGGTTAGATGTAGCAATTAGGAGAGACTAGTTCTTCTAGATCTAGTCTTGTTTAGAGATTAGAGAGATAGAGTAGGAGAGTAGAGATTCTGGAGGAGTTCTTTAGGACCCCATAGATTGAAGTAGTATTTCGTAGTGTAGGCGTGATGGCTAGGCTAGGTTTACTTGTGAATGTCCCCTGATTGGCTGGATAGTGGTAGATCGCGTAGGTGACAGCTACATTGAGTCCTCTGTAGTCCACTTCCCATTGATAGGATCCATAGGTGTATAAGCGCTTGGTAGGAGAGAACTCTGATTTCTACTCTTATTCAGATCACTGCCCAGTTAGAACGGTATTATACAAAACATACCGGTTGTTGGAACTAGATAGTCAATAGCTATTTCCTCTTTCTTAATATTATCTAGCCTAATTGTTGGGTTAAGTCTATAGTCTTAGTCATTATCACCTACTGTTCTCTGTGGATACGATATTTAAAACCTCTGGGTGAAGTGCTACATCGGTATTACATCTGTGCGCTTGCGGATAATCTGATAATAATAATATTTAATAGAGTGCAGTTAATTTATACCAACAATCCCAACCGTCGAGTCAGCTAAAAAATGCGCTAAGTTCACACCGGACGCGGAACGTTACACCGGACGCTCCGCCGTCCGTGTCCAGTGCGCGAACAGAGAGCAACCCGAGAGCTCCAAGTCGCACCGGACGCGTCCGTTGAGGACTCACCGGACGCTCCCGGCGTTCGGTGTACTCACCGAGTCAGAGTTCCAATAGTTTCACCGAACGCTCGAAAAACACCACCGAACGCAATGGAGTTACTGTTCCAGTGTCCGGTGCTTAAACAGAGAGGTTCCAGAGAGCTCCAAACCACATCGGACGCGTCTGGTGCATGCCCTCCGGACACTCTCAGCGTCCGGTGCACACAGAACCTCTGCGCCACTGCTAGGGTTAGTCACCAGATGCTCCAGCCAGAGTCCGGTGCAGCGTCCGGTGCTACTTTAAGCACTCTTTCAAGTCTAGCAACCAGCCGCTTCTCTCAAGTGCTAACACCCAAGTGTTCTCACACCTAAGGCACGTGTGTTAGCTATTTTTCAAAGCATTTTGAAGGGCTAGTTAGTGTGATCTAGAGCCCTAAGTGTGAATGCCAATGCAATGCAACTCTAGAGCACTTGACAACCGATTCGAGTTCGTTTTTCTCCCCTTGATAGTCGGCCATCTATTCTAAATGTGATCACACCCACTTGGTGTCTTGATCTGAGGTTATACCTTTGCCTTCAAGCTTTTTCTTTTCACCTTGATCATCTCTACTTGATCCACTACACTTGATCCATGGTTGAGCTCACTTGATCAACATCATTTAGCTCCACTCACCATGGTTGGAATAACCTACACTTAGCCATCACTTAGAAAGTATGTTAGTCTTTAGGGTGTCATCGATTATCAAAACCAAATTAGGGCTTTCAAGTTGTCTGGAGATTCAGGAGGATGTGAACTACGTCAACAACAACAACAACAACTACCATCCCTAGAATCAGAACTGGAATCAGCAACAGAGGCCCAATTACCAAGGTAATTACTTGGAGTAATTACCAAGGTAACAACTTCAACACATCATTGAGAGATCTAGTCTCTGACCAGACCAAACTGCTAGATCAAATTTCCAAGAAGCTAGTCTCCAATGACAAGTTGCTAGAAACCATCAACAACAGGATGGATGGTTTTGCTTCTGCTATCAAGAACCAGCTCAGCTTCAACAAAATGCTAGAATCCCAAATAGCTCAGCTGGCATCGTCTATCCATCCGGCCAATGAAGGAAAGATCCCAGGCCAGCCAGAAGAACTAGAAACTACAAATCTGGTTGATATCTTCAATGCAAGATGGTACCATGCAGAGCATCGATCCAAGGGATGGAGCGAAGACTCTACCGGAGAAGAAAGGAGATCGAGGAAGACCCATCGTACTAATAGCCATTGGTGAACATGCCTT